>CM056812.1:57113894-57713894 GCA_029852735.1 Persea americana
CTCTACCTGTACTGGAAGCTCCTTCCTCTTCCTCGTAGAACCGCTTGCATCCGATGGCCTGATTTTCCTCATCAAGAGACTCCATCTCTTCAGTCACAGTTTCTGCCTATTGACTACTTTCCAGCCCTTCCATTAATTCAAGAGACTCAGTCGTCAATGTGTATGCAACCATATCATCACGGCCACTATCTGATGTCGACGCGTACGTCGACATATCCTCAAAACCGTATCTAACCGGCGGTTTCCTTTCTCTTTGCGGTCTACCCATCTGTGGCATCTACGGCTCTGTCTGCTGCACAGTTTGACGATCCCCTGTATCTCAGGAGAAGCCGGATGCACTCTCCTTCCTCACTAGAATGCCGTACTCTACCTAAATGGTGTTACTGCTGCTACCTACTTTTGTCTTCTCCACCTGCTTTCTCGCTTCAAGTAAAACATCCTTATGAAATATAATATCCATGCTGATGATAAATCTGGGTAAATCTTCATCAGTAGACCACAACTTGTATCATTTCACCCCATAAGCATATCCTACCAAGATGCACTTCACAAACCTTGGTTCTAACTTATCGGTTTTCATGCGAGCAAAAGCCGAACAACCGAAAATCCTCAAGTTAGAGTAATCAGCTAGATTACCTGACCACATTTTTTTCGGTGTTTTGCAACCAATCTTTGTGTGTGGAGACATGTTTATCAAGTAGCCTGCAGCATTTACTGCCTCGGCCCAAAAGTCCTTCGACAATCCTGTAGTAAACAACATACAACGAGCTCTTTCAAAGATCGTTGTGTTCATCCTCTTTGCAACTCCATTTGCTGCAGAGTTTCTATGGTGGTGTAATGCCGAACTATGCTATGATTTATGTAATAGTTCTCAAACTCTGTCAATCTATACTCCGTCGATCTATACTCCTTGCCAATACATGTCCTCAACTTCTTCACCTTCTTGCCAGTCTGTTTCTCAACCATTTCCTTCCATCGCTTAAATGTAACAAAGGTTTGATCCTTCGTCTTCAGAGTATAAACTCAGATTTTTCTTGAATAATCATCAATAAAAGTCAGCATGAACCAGGACCCGCCCTTGGAGTAAACCTTAGAAGGCCCACATACATCTGAATGAACATAATCAAGGATACATTTCGTGCGATGAATACCTGTCTTGAAACTGACCTTTTGATGCTTCCCAAAGATGCATCTCTCACATAAATTCAACTTGCCTGTCTTCGTGCCACATAGCAAATTCCGATTGCTTAGTATTGTCAATCCCTTATCACTCATGTGGCCCAAGTGCAAGTGTCATAAGCGTGTTAAAACAGATTCATGGTCATCTGAGAAAGACACTGTATTTCCAGACAAAACATATAAGTTTCTAACACTATTGCCTCTCATAAGAACCAAAGCACCCTTCACAACCTTCATAACTCCACCTTCTGCTGAGAACTTACAACCATCAAAGTCCAAGGCACAAAGAGAAATAAGATTCTTTTTCAGATCAGGAACATGCCGAACTTCTACCAACGTTCTGACAATTCCATCATACATCTTGACCTTAACTATTCCAATCCCAACCGTCTTACATGCAACATTGTTGCCTATCAAGACACTACTACCGTTGATTTCTCTATTAGTGGTAAAGCAGTCCTCATTGGGATACATATGGTAGGAACAACCCGAATCAAAAATCAATTCATCCTGATGACAAATTCCATTTTCAATCACTGAAAGTGCATTATCGGAAACATAATCTGATCTTCCATCTGCAACACTGACTAAATCATGAGATGACGAATCTTCAATTATTTCTTTCCCTTTCCCCTGCCTTTCGGGACAGTTTTTCTAATGTGCCCTTTCTTATGGCAATAATAACATTCAATATTTTTCCTGTTGGATCTATATTTGCCCTTGCTGCTAGAGTCTTTTGTTCTTCCTCGTACCACCAAACCCTCACTCGAACCATCATTGTCGGCCACAACCTTTTTCTTCAACTCTTTCGAGTTCAAGGCTGCCTCTACATCCTCTTTGGACAGAGTATCTCTACCATACATGATCGTATCAACAAAATGCTCATATGAGCGTGGTAACGAGCACAGCAACATAATAGCTTGGTCCCCATCATCAATTTCAACATTGATATTTTCCAGATCAATAATAGCTTTTGTGAAAGAATCATGTGAGTTGAAACAGATGTACCTTCTTGTATTTGTAACTTGAACAACCGCTTCTTCAAATACAAGCGATTTGTAAGAGACTTCGCGATGTACAAGTTCTCCAACTTCTGTCATATACCAGCAGCAGTTTTCTCTTGAGCAACCTTTCGCAATACACCATCGCTAAAAAATAGCACAATCTGACCATACGCCTTTTCAACAACTCATCATTCCCTTCATCTGACAGTTTATCAGACAAAGCATTCTTTTCATTCAAAGCTTTCTGCAATCCATTCTGAACTAGCAAAGTATGCATCTTCAAACGCCAAAGACCGAAGTCGTTGTTTCCATTGAATTTCTCAATTTCAAACTTCGTAGTCATTCCATGAATCTTTCACTGTATTTGTGTAGATCTAGTCACAACGAGCATGTTGGAAGAAACGGATCTGAAATTTGACTCTGGATGGCTAAGATATCGTAGGAATAAGTTTCTGCGCTCCAATCAATCAATCTCCTTCATTGACCGTTGAACAACCAATCTTCTTCCACAATCTCATAGATCTACTCGTAACAAGTCCATAGGTTCAAACGGATCTCAGATCAAACTCCGGATCTCCAAGATATCACGAAAATAATTTTCAGCCTTCGATTTGGTCAAATCTATCTTTGACCGTACAAATCTGTTGACGTCAGCACTGAGGTCAGCACCTTTGGCCTTTGCTTCTGGGCTTCTTACTTGGACTGGGTTAGCCTGACCTGACCCGACCTAGACCTGGATTCTAAAACAAGACATGGCCTTCTTCCCCTTTCACTTCTTCGTCTGTATTCTGCAACAGAGCACGGAACCCAGACGCCTCTTCTTCCTCGGTCATGGGATAGCGCGGCAGCAGTGGCGGCCCCCTTCCTCCGGCGACATGCAGCGACGATAACCGGCAACAAGTAGCAGCGACTCTGGCGAAGATTTCAGCAATATGGGCCCCAGCCAGACCCAAACCGTTCTCTTCTTCCTCCTATGTTTCTGGCGCAGGCGTAGGCTTCTCTGGTTCCAGCGATCTTCTCTACAAGAGAGAACGAAACAACTTCTCTATTCAGGCGACAACGATCAGAAGCAGCAGAGCTTTCTCCCCTGCTTTGCTTGTGTCTTCTCCGGCGAAGAGCAGCACAGAGCCCATCCTCCTTCTCCGACCACGGCAGCGGCCTTCTGTCCGATATGATCTCCCTCTCTCTGCGATTTGTGTAGCCCACAGAGATCAAACGATCTCCCTCTGCACGATCCAAAAAACACTATCTCAATCTTGAGATCTAATCTATCGATCATGTAGCCACAACTCCAGCCCTTTAAGATCCGATCTGTCGAATCTCCTCCAATCACGAGAAAATAACTCTGATTCTAGTTTGTTGTGATCTAGGGCCTATGACAAGAGATCAATCATATAGAAGAGAACATAGAAATTTACGTGGTTCGGCTTTTAGCCTACGTTCACGGGGAAGACGAGAGAATTCACTATGTAATCAAGAAGAGATGTACATCATAGAGACTCTTAGTATCTATTTATAATATTAGCCCTAAAATCCTGTTACACCCAAACACTACTTCTAATCACAGTTGACCTATAATAATGAACCTACTTCTAATCACAGTAGAACATGGGCAATGCAAGGGTCCGGTTTATCAGATTTATTATTTCAATTGAGCCATACAACCTAATATCAAATATATAATGAAAGAGTCGTAGCTTTATATAAAATGAACCATACCATATCAGTCAAAGTGAATACTTTAAAAATAAGAATAAAGAATAAATATTCAAAACTAGTGCATTTTGATTAAAACCAACAATGATGTTCAACTTCTTATTTTATGGCCACAAGTGAGATCTCCAACCACATAGTTTTTCAGTTGAAAGCCACGACTTCTTATTTGCAAAGATGACTTGATTTATGTGGCCTTTTTCTCATTGAAAGCCATAACTTCTTATTTTATGACCACATAAAGTGAGATCTCCACATAGTGTTTCAGTTGGACATATCAACTTTGCAACAGAGGAAATAAAAAAAAAATTCTAAATTTGAAAGAAAAGTATCTCCAATCATGTGACACTACGACTTTTTCTGTCGTGAAATGTAGGTAAAATTCCTTTGGCCCACAATATTCAAAAGATTATGGTGGATTAGTCATGTACCAAAAAATGAATTCCAGCTAATATCTCCCCAAGAAAGCAGCAATAATTATTAGTATGATGATGATGATGATGATGATGATGATACTACTCACCTCTTATGTACCCCTACATCTCCATCTCCATCTCCATGCATATAGTTAGGTATAAGAAGATCACTCACAGTAGCATCCTCCAAAACCATCCCCACCCTCTTCTCCAGCTCCCACACCAATGCCGGCGTTGCCGAATAAACAAGAGCCATCTTCAACATCCTCAGCAAAAACCCACATGACACAGCCCCTTTATCTTGAGGTAAAATACTCACCAAACTCTCTACCATCAACCTCTTCTCCTTGTTCTTCACCCCACCCACTTCACATCTCCTCCCACTAGAAACACCCAGGTGCAACTTGTTCCTCCCTTCACACTCTTCTTCAAAACCAGGCACCCATCTCTCCGTATAATGCGCAATGCAAGCACCAATTATTTCCGCCGCCACACCCCTGGCTGTCATCGCGGTCACCATCCTCACAAAATGATCAATGCAAAGAGTAGACACATCGTGGAACCACCACTGCTTGTCGTCGTCATCATCGACGGTGTCGACATTACTAGAGGCGAGGGAGTCGGCGCAGCGCCGGGTTATCTGGAGGTTGTCGGCCCAGGGGGAGAGGGAGGAGCAGGAGTTGAGTACTAAGATGCAGTTTCTCCAGGAGGAGAGGGTGGTCGTGAGGAAAGCTTCTGTGGTGGAAATGAGGTTGTTTGGATGGAAATCTTCGGTCATTTCTAGGAATGCAGAGGCGCATCTTAGTGGGGCAATGTTGGTGGGAGTGAGAGAGATGGGAAGGTCGTAGCAGAATTTTAGTATGGTTTCGAATGTGTCTGGCCCACCTGGGAAGTCGTTGAGGTTAATGTTGGAGATGAAGGTTGAATCAGACGGTGGGAGATTGAGTTGGTTGATGTAGCCACATCTTGAAAGCAAGGGATACTGTTTCATAAGAAAAAGAAGTAGCATGCCTGAAAGCCCCATCATTTGATAAGGAGGGGATACTGTTTCATGAGAATGAAAAGAAGAAATGGCATGAAGCTGCATAAATCACTTCTTCATTGTCAATTTGTCTAGTCAAATATTGGCCAGCACAGTCAAAACCGGTCAACTCTTTGATTTCATTGACTTGCAAGAGATCGGAGTTCCACTCTCTCCTTCCCCCTAAGTAAAAGGAATGGGACCCACAGTGGAGCCCTACCTAATTATGAAAATCCGTCTTTTAATGGGATGTCCTAATTAGGTTTTACTCCAAAATGAGAATCTGCTTCCATAGTAAGATTAAACATCTCATTGATGACATGATTAATGAATGTGGTTTATAATTCATTAAATTGTGTTAATTATGTTATCTACTTTTGGAGTAAAAATTGAGGGCATCCCAAAATAGGACGAACCTTCATTTTGAGTGGTTCAATTTTCATTAGGTGACCCACTATGGGTTTCACTCCTTCCGCTCATGAGAAGTGTCCATAGATCACTCATGAAATCTAAGTTCCCAAAGCAATCTCCCGTGTATTTCCCGAACCATTCAAAGTGAATGTCATGCTCTCTAGTGATACATCGTCAGTTTACTTGAATAGGAGTTGGTCCCACCATTACATTGAGCATATAACCAATAACATGATTAGCATAATACTATGCATTAATAATCATATGCATTAATTATGTTATTAGTCATGTACTCAACATAACAGGCAAGTTGTATTTGGGATATTACCATGCAATCCCCTAATTATACATAATCAATTAATACTCAGTCCTATGAAGCATTTCCAATTATCCAGTAGAAGACTGGAATAGACTGTCCAAATTGAGCTTACTATTTAACATGCTAATTGATCAATTACCATATGACTTTAGGATCATGTTGAATTATGGATAAATATCTAATTTAAGGAGTCCCCTTAATTTGGTTGGCTGAACAGGAGGAGACTCACAAATATCATGAATAAATCCTGCTCAAACCCTAAGATGGATCATGGGACTCTGATTTAGGACTTCCTCCTGTCTGGAGTGGTCTGGTAGCTGCTGCTTCCTTTTACCTTGTGAACATGAAAGGAGATGTCGTTTACTAGGATGGTTAGATCCGTGGGAATTTGTGAAGTGACAAATCTGCATATGAAAAAATAAAAAAAATAAAAAGGGCCCAGTCAATAACATTTTCTTTCTAGAGAGAGCTCTAATAATGCAAGCAAATTGAAGAATGAAACTTACTGGCCTACCCAGACCCTTTACATCCATCCATTGTAGGTTAGGTCAAGGCATTAGCATCTTTTTCAATGGATTGCATTTTCTTCTTTCATTTCCTTCTTAAAGTTTGTTTTGGTAATGTTTTGCCATGATTTGATATATTTAAGAAAAACTTTTGGATTCCTAATTTAAAAGTAAGTTTTAGGCTATGATAATGGCAAAGCTTAATTGTAAATGATTTTTTTACAAAGGGCCCCTACATTTTACACAAAATCAGAAAAGCTCCTATATTTTGTGTTTTTTTTTTACTAAAACCTTCCTTGACTACCCATCAAATTGTCTCTTCAATTTTTATTTTTATTTTTTTCAATTTACCCCTGAGAAAACTCAAATAATAATTTTACAAGAAAATGCTCCTTTTCACAATCGCTCCTTTTTGGGCTTCCCTATTGGGTGTTGTCTTTGGTCAATCCAATCAATTCGCACATTGAGAATTTTGATTAGTGTTGGTCCAAATTTGCTCTATTTTGGACAATATTAATTATTGGATTTTATCATTAGAAGTTTCCGCAATATACAGTTGTATAGTTTTCTAGTTCACATCCAATTTGTCCCATTCGCATGCCTCCCTTAGTCATACGCATGCATCTAGGTGGGCCCCACCTAACTTGAGTTGAGCTAGTGAGATGTGCAAATTTTAAACAAATGTGTTTTTACCTTTTTTAAAAAACTAATAATTATATGTTTCAATATCAGATTAAGGTCTTATTAAAAATACAAAATACAAGGGCCCTTCCAAGGTTGTCTGAGAATATAGTGGCCTTTTTGTAAAAACTTGTTATACTTTGTAGCAATTAGGAAGAAATCATTTTGGTATAATGGAGAGTAGGGTTGCAAATGGTTATCTAATTACCCGAGTATCGAAAGTCTTTGAGTCTAAAACAAATTGGATATGGAACCTATAGATGAGTTCAGGTGCGGATCCTAGCACATAGGATGCAAAATACTTGGATCCATAATCAGATCCATGTATGTTTCAATCCAATGAAACGAATCCAAGACAACTATATTCACATATTAAATATTAGTTTTTACGGCCTGCACAACTTGAATTATATTCATATTTGATAATCTAATTAGCTTCAATTATATATCATTTAATAGATCCACTTATATATATATTTAGAAAATTACTTTAAAGATCTTTGATCCAATTATTCTAATGCACTTTACAACTTATTTCGGAATAAGATCTAATCCCGAATTTATTTTTAAAAGTTCATGTCAGATCTAAATCCAAATTCAAATCCAGACCCATTTCGAATCAATAGAGACAGACCAATTTCAGATTCATCAGGGTTTCTCCCAATCTAACTTGTTTGCATGCCTAATTGTAGGTGGTTTTGAGAGAATATAAAAGGTAATCATTTTGGAGATACAAGGCACGGTTGAAGCATGGATACAAATATGCCTAAACTCTTCTCTAATTCATTATAATTTATTTGTGATCGTAAACTCCCACACCTAATTATACTGATTATAGAATTAAGATTACTACAAAACTAGAATATGTATGTATAGTCAGACTCACACTATATATCTACCACCTTTCTCATCATCACCATTTAATAGACATCCACTGTCGACTTTGCCCTCTCAAATCTATGGATTGTTTGGATGTGAGAAAAAAGGTGGAACAAAACGAGTCGATTCTCCACCTCTTTCTAATTTATCCTTGTACAAATAGACTCATCACGAGTGCATGATCCCTGCCATTCATCATATGTGTATCAAAAGTAGATGGCCCACTTTGATCAGGTAGGGTAACCAAATGACAATTGATCAGGCATGGACCTACACGTGTGTCATCTTCGTATGACTGCTTGATAAACTCCTCTTATAGAGTGCGTTTGTGCATGTACAGGATTCCACTCTTTATGGATTTTCATTTTCTTAATAAATCCTCGCATAGTCACATATAGAAAACGAAATCCTCTCTATCAACGAAAATTAGTCCTTTTTTTCTTTACTTTTCTAAAAAATGCATAGCACAAAACAACAAAAAAGTGATTATACAAACAAACATAACTATTTTTCTCTCAACCGCGGATTCCACTCGTGGCACAATCGTTTCCTATTGTTCCTCCATGTCTCGTTCCTCTGTGTACATGCATAGTCAATCATCCACTGCCCATTCTTCAAACGATCCCCGTTCATCCATGAAATAAGAATGGCCCACGAATGATCAACTGCTGTACACGAAATAATGGTCTAATAGTTTGAGAAAGAGACAAGATTAAATAAGCAAAATATAATTAAAACTAATCAAAACCAATCACTGTAACCTCATTACCTGGATCTTCCCTTCTTCTCAAAGCTCTCTGCAATTGCAATCTGTTTGGTCAAGATGACCATGCGCTGATCATGGACATGATCGCTGCCATCAGAATCACTGCCAATGGTTCTTGGAGAAATCCGAAAAGACTTCATGGTTCTTCCTCTCTTCCTAGTCCTTAGAGCTAGTCATGTGAATAAGTAGACATGGGACATTCAGATGGGAAGAGGAAGAGGAAGAGGAGGTGGGCCAGGGTTGAATAAATGTAAGAGGTGAGTGTGTGGTTGTGATGGGAAGAGGATAGTTTGTTGTGGGTGGGTGTGTCTTTGTTTGGATCCTACCAAGTGAAGAAGCAGAAGAGAGGGAGAAAAAAGTGGGTTGGTATTAATTAATCCATTTATAACCATGTTAGATGTGTATAGATTAGAACCATTCAGTAATGGTGAATTGACATGCGTACTAAGTGCACGCGCTCTCTCTCTCTCCACACACAATTAATTATTTCAGTGTGCATAATGCTACGTGAGGTGATGAAAACTCACACATGTAGAGAAAAAGGAGGCAGGGTGAACCCAAGAACTCTCAACGAGAACTAGGACTCCTTAGTCCTTACCACTAAGGTAAAGAGTCGTTTTCGGCTATTGCCTTTATTAATATACCTTAATTGATTGATGGGCTAGATGCAAAGTGCTTTTAATGGTGATTTAAAAGAAGAGCTATCTATGTAGATTTTTTTTCACCTACCAAGGGGGCTGGACCCCTGAGAGGCACAATCATGAGGACATAAGCATGCGATAGTAATTAGAGGGACGTAGGGATCAAACCATGAGCAGTAAGATGTGAAATGGGGTACCTAACCAACTTGGCAACACTAGTTAAATGAGAAACCTATGTAGAGTTAGTAGGGTTCATTGATGTTAGACATGAAATCACAAATCATTAAATATCAATGTGTGTAGAGGTAAAGGCCTAAATGTACGCGGTAATCTTTTGCATGGCAGATGCTTTTTTTTTTCCTTTTTTGTTTTTTGAATGGTAATGAAAGATTTTATTCAAAGAAAAGAAGTTACAAAGTATATTTTTTTGCATGGCAGATGCTAAAACCTAGGATATGTATATACAGTATATCTTTAGGAATAAAATGTGGAATTCTCTTATTTTTTTCACACATATTTAAAACATGCGTTGTGAGAAAAGGCATAGGCATAAATTTAATAAGAATCTTATCACCTAATCTTGACATGGTATGCAATCTTTGCTTCAACATCATTATGTATTTATATACAAAAAAAACTAATTTCTCTTATGAGTAGTGTGTGGGGAAATACCATAATGCTAAGATTGAGCTGCTAAACCTCGGTAACAGTACCGGCAGGTTCGTCTTGATCTCGGCAACACACGTCTCGACAGCTCGGCAGCTCGGTAAAGAGTGTCAGCCCGGCATAGAGTGTCAACTCGGCAAAACCACTACTGATCTCGGTAAGGGTACTGGAAGACAGAAGTGGGCCAGCACACTCCTATGAGAAGTACGGACACGCACTGATAAATAGGGTGGCGCGTGATAGAGATAAGGAGTTGACTCCATCACCCCATCACATCAGTTGTCTTAAGGGAAATGAAAACTTCCGATGGGATGTCCCATTTTCACCTACCATTCAGTGTCAAGGTAAGGCCCAATGGGACCTTACCCCCACCTACTTCCACTCAGCAAGGAGTTGGACGAGAATTCCACCTACATATACACATGGGGTTAGCCCCATGAAGGTACACACAAATGTATACTCTCTCACTCCTACTCCTCTTCCACACTCATCATTTGCTTAGTTGCAGAACTAACTCAGGCATCGGAATGCCTTCGGTTGACGGCAGCCAGGGCCTCTGACGTCTGCTTTTCTCCTTCCTTTTCAGGTCTCAGGCGTTCGGTCTTTCCTGTAATCAAGTTCTACTTCCTCCTAATCAAGTGGGTGTCGTTTTTGGCACTTACAAGTAGCAAGTTGAGGAAACATGGGAGCAACCCAAGAAGGCTACAAGCAAGTAGTGAACAAAGTAGGTTCTCTAATTATCCGAGCCTGTTTCTGAATCTATATATGCATCGAGTTGTGTGTCAATCAACTGCTTGACTCATAATATTAGAAAACATTCAACCATTATTAGAGGCCATATTGAGCCTAGTTGAGTATCTAAATTCGGTGAATGGTCATAATTTCATAATGATAATTGTTTAGGGCCTATTTATTTGCATAGAATACACATGAATTCATCAAATTAGCTCTGCCTGAAGAGTATTAAGGAGGTGAAGGGTGACATGAGGTGCTGGGAGAATTATATAAGAAAGTCATGTAGATGGGACCTTTGATTTTTTTTATGATCTTAATACTATGGTGATGGTGGGTATTAATTTCAATCTTCTTTGACTGAGCTGATTTGACGGTCATTTTTAGACATTGGCCTTTAGTTCTTCATTTTAACTACTCAAATAATTACAATCCAAGGTATTCAATTACACGAAACAGACCCGAAACAAAGGCCCATATCTCCTAAAATTCATACAATTCAAGGTTGTGGATAGAAGTGAAATGGCTGCAAAATTTGCTTATAGTTATATGCCCCCTTGAAGGTTTTCAATGCTTTACACACAGATTTTTCAAGTGCTTTGGTGAAAATTCTGTAGTCGCTATTAATTAGTAGATCGAACAATTTATATTCCAATTTGGACTTTAATTTCAGCCATCCATAGATGCTTCAACAGTGGGCCCTAAAAACGTACAGTCCACATGATGCCTTGATGTGCTAGCTGCTAAAATTACAAGTTAACAGCCCTTTATTATCAGAAACAAGACATAATTAGCCAATTAAGTAGAAGACAGGAGGATCAAGATATGGGCAAAACATAACCTGCAAAATTTGTTACATAGAATTAGATGTGTGTCCCATCAACAAGGGGCCGGCTAACTGAAGTGGAATCAAACTTTTAAGCCTCTTGGTGGTCCCACAAGGCTACATTAAAAATAAAGGCCAACACAGTAAGAGAGTGGACCACCATCTTAAATGCTCAACAACTTTCATGGGTCGAGATAATTGGTTCCCATCCACCATGTGTGGCTTGGATTGCAGAATATATGCTTTATACAATAGGGCATTGGCCCCCAAGAAGCACAAGCAAGCAGCGACCGTTGTTATTTCACATGGAATCCGGAGCCTATGATTCCCCAAGGCTAGCTCTCTTAATCCATTAGTGAGCCCATGGGCCCCATTGTTTGTTTTGGTCGACTGATTTAGTAGGCTTATTGTTTTAAAGTGCCAAAATAACCAAATAATTTTGGCAGAATTATATAACCTCAATTTTTATATGCAGTAACCTCAATAATAATAATAATAAATTAAATTAAAAACAATGAACACCTTTTTTAGGCAAAGATTGTGGAGATTTTTTGAAGGAAAAAAAGGACATTGCCCCGTATATTTCCCCTTATAACTAACATTGATATGTTCGTGCAATATCCTAGGCTCATGCAATAGTACAGTGCGATATTGCATCATTATTATACGAACAACTCTGTAAAAAATATTTAAATCTTACGGACAAATTTCAAGTTTAAAGACAATTATATAGTCAGACTCCTTCAAAAAATAAAAAAATAAAAAACATTCTTATCAAAGATGTGATGTACTGCCCCCAATAAAATTTGAGAAAGCAAGGTAAGGGGAGAGAAGAGTTGCACAGAAGGTCCTTTTTATCTCTCTCTGAAGAATGGAAGAGGTCCCCAATAATCAGCATATTCTGAGGAACATAATAGTACCTTTGTACAGATAAAAGTTACAAATGCCCATATGCAAGTAAGTCGAGTTGGATTTCAGCAACCCATAAGACAAAGCATATGGGGTTGTCAGGTTTAAATATATTTTCTTGAAACAACACACAATACATGATTCTATAATATGATAAGATGCAATAGAAGTGATCATGTCCCATTGATATATATTATTTTTATTTTAATAGCTATGTTGGGCTACTGGTCGAGGATAGTATCCAAAGGATATAGTCCCCAACATTTCATCAATTTTTCCATACTATAAGGATTACAAAAAAAAAAAAAAAAATTAATTAAAAGATAATCCCATTTCTTCTTTGGTCTGTAATAGAGCTGTAATTTGTAAACCTACCTTTTGGGTTGATACAACTCATTCACATCACTCCCTTTAATTGACCAAAAAGGGCGTAATTATATATATTAGCTAGACATGATCAATCAAATCATGTCAATTATTATTTGTTTTAGTGAGTGATGTGATTATATTTGATATCAAATCAACAGTTGGCCTTAGATGCTCCATATACTGTTCTAAGGACAGAGGACATGATCATCATTTTTATCTTACAATCCTCCTAATCTCCACTCCCCTCAATTCACGCACATGCGTAGAACGTATGGTTTTGAGGCGCACGGTCGGCGTTCACACCATACGCCCATCCTGCACAGATTAGTCCCATAATAAGTGAAACACGTCCAACAAGAAAGTAACAAAATCTAAACAGGGACTGAATCTTTTATCTTATTTCAAAAAAGGACATAGATTTCGAAACTTCACAAATTTAGCACTAAGTTTTTCAATAAATTTTTAATTAAGAATAACCAACCTCATTTACTTCTGCCATTTTCTCACTGAGGGTCATTTCAACTATCAACGACAACGAACATCCCACAAGAATTGGTCGCATGTAATATCTTACTATATTAAGCTGAAGCCTAATTCCCCACTTCTAGTATGTAACCACTCATTACCTTAACTTCGTGTAATCACCTCATCTTCTTCTCACTTTTTACTTTTTTACAAGGACTTTGTTTCTATCTCTATCATAATCACCAAGTCATTGTGATTAATATTTGAAGATTAATTTTATGTAATTTGATTTTTTTTAATAAATCAGTAAATATAATTTTTAACTATTGGTGAACTTGCCCGTTCGATAATGGAAGCATGTCGGGCCCTAAATGAAAAGTAATTTAGGAATTTTTTAATTCTTAATTAAAAAAAAGGGTCAAAATAATTATCTTTAAATGGGAATTTAAGGAAAAACTTGTGTTTTTTTTTTAAATAAAATAAAGATTTAAGGACTTATTTAAAAATTTTCAAAACAAACAAAAGCAAGAAAAAACCCTTCTCCCCAAACGGCTTGTAATAATCACACAGTACGTCTCTTTTCTTTTTTTTTAAGCTTAAAAAAATCACAATCTCATTCTTCGATGGAAACCAAGCTGATGAATCCATCCCACCATTCTCCCTCTCCTCAGCATCTCTCTATCTCTGTCTCTTTCTCCTTCTCTTTCACTCCTCAAAATGTCCGATTCTTTCTTCCTCTACAAGCTTCGTCGTCCTTCAGACAATGGATGAATTTATAAAACCCTAAACCCTGTAAATCCCCTCTCGAATTCCTCTGCCGGCCCTCTACAACAACCCTAAAATCTCCTCTCTTCCTCTCCTGCGTTTCTCTCCTCCTGCTTGTTCGAGTCGATCGATTACAATGCTCGGATTGGAGATCTGGTTACGAGAGTCTCTCTTTGAAATCCCGATCTCTGATCCGTTCCTCTTCCCACGCGGCGGATTGTTTCTAGAAGCCTCAGCTCCTTCGTATTCTTTGGTTTCATCGATCCTGATCGGGAGTTCTTCGGTCTCGATCTCGAAATCTTCTTCACCATCTTCTTCTTTTTCTTGTTTTTCTGATTCTGTTCCGTGTCGGAAGGGTGTGGTCTTGGGGCTTATTGGGCGAGGGAAGGGAATCGGCGGGGGTTTCTTGTCGGTGAGCTTGTCAATTAAAGGGAATGATGGATTGGTTGGGGATCAAGATGGATTTTTAGGGCGGAATGGGGAGGCTGTGGAGAAGGAGAAGGGATCTGAGGAGGTGTTTGATGGTAAAGTGGAAGAGGAAGGGAGGCTTAGAGGCGCCGGAGCTGGCGCGATGAATACTTCGAAGCATTTGTGGTCTGGAGCTGTGGCTGCCATGGTTTCAAGGTTTGATTTCTGTTCTTGATCAGTCGAGTAGAAGATAAATCATCTGTTTTTACTTAGTATTGATGTGCTTGTTTGGTTTTGTTGTTTATCTCTATTACGTTTATGTTCGTTTATGTTTGTGTTTCTACCATTAAGATTGGTTGAGACTTATTGGTTTTCAGTCATCATCATTATCAGGAAGAAAAAAAAATGAGAAAAAGAAGTGAGAAAGAAATGGTGGCCCTGTAGTGATTTTGTCATTTGTCACCTGGACCAAAGATGATATGTGATCTCATATTGAGTTTCAGTTCAAGGTTTATGATGTTTTCCAGTTTTGGGAAAGAACTGGATGTACTGTGGTGTTGATTAATAGTAATTAATGGGGAATTCTATAGCTGTTCTTCATGTTCTTTTCTATTTCTTTTTATATACGCACTCTAACAGAGCATGCTCATTAGTGCTGCTTTATGCTAGAAATTCTGGTGTTTCTGCTCATCATTTAGTGTGGCGTTGGTTGCATCTTTCTTTGTGCAGTATTCAGTAATTAGGATGTTACTTAGTAAACTAGCATGGCCTTATAGGCAGAGATTTTCTTTGTTTTTAATGGATTTGAACTAGGATTGAGTGGCAAAGTGAAACTCGGTAAGCCTACCTCAGATAGATGGGATGATGCTTTAATGATGATGGTGGTGGTGGTGGTGGTGGTGGTGAGAAGTAAGTTGAAACCTTTATTGTTAGTTGTTGTGTATGCATACACCTCCATGCGTGCAGATGTCACATGTGTGTGTGTGTGTCTGTTGTGGCTTTGTGGTTTATGTTGCATGGATCCTTTGAAATGTACAACACACCCATTACGAGCGTGTCTTTGACACAGCATTGTGTTTGATTTTTCTATTACGACTTTAAACATTGATTTGCAGTTGATAAAAAAATATTTCATATTTTTTTCTTCTGAGACGTATTGAAATATTTGTTACTTGATTATTTAGAGTAATATCTGCATGCAACATGCAATTTCAGTTTAATACTACTTTTGCACTGTATTTTTATTGGAAAATGAACATTCTATTTGAATATTATGATGAATTCATAAAAATGTGTTTTGGAATATATGCCAATTTTACCTTTCAAAAAAAAAAAGAAAAGAATATGCGCCACTTTGGACACTTCCTACTTAGATTGGATTCTGAAACACTTATCCATCTCACTGGGCTTGCTATGATCTTATCTGAAGCCTTGCATGTTGCTCTGTCCTTTTCGGACAAGTGTTATTAAGAATTAATGGTATCAAGAGGATTGGTTTTCATTTCTTTAAATGGTAATAATAAGTCTACTTTTTTATTGGTTTCTTTATGTTTGTATTTCCATTCATTTGGACTACTTTATAATTTCTCTTCTGAAAGTGTTGTGTTGCTGTGTTAGAACTTTTGTTGCTCCACTTGAAAGATTAAAGCTGGAATATATTGTTCGCGGTGAACAGAAGAATCTATTGGAGCTCATCCAGACGATTGCAGTGTCTCAAGGCTTAAAGGGCTTCTGGAAGGGAAATTTTGTCAACATCCTTCGTACAGCTCCTTTCAAGGCAGTAAACTTTTATGCATATGATACATATAGGAAACATCTGCTCAAAATGTCTGGAAATGAAGAGACCTCAAATTTTGAGAGGTTCCTTGCTGGTGCTGCAGCTGGCATTACTGCTACAATATTATGCTTACCAATGGACACAGTATGTAGCAAGTTTAGAATTTGCCTTATTTGTTGTGGATATGTCAATTTATTTTGTTTCCGTATTTATCTTTTCTGCCTGTTAGGGATGGTAAGGAACTTCCTATAGTTGCTCGGATTGATAATGTTATGGCTCATTAGTGTACAAAGAGTACTTCATGATGCTAATGTTTCTTGTTGCAGTGTAGTCTGGCCTGGTTTTTATTACAATTTCTGATAATGAATGTGTCTCAGTAATATATATCTTCAAAATTTTCAGATTCGAACAAAACTGGTCGCACCTGGTGGGGAGGCCTTGGGTGGTGTTATTGGTGCTTTCCGTCACATGATACAAACTGAAGGGTTCTTTTCTCTTTACAAGGGTCTACTGCCCTCTATTATTAGCATGGCACCTTCAGGTGCTGTTTTCTATGGTGTTTATGATATATTGAAGTCAGCGTATCTTCATTCGCCGGAAGGAAAGAAAAGGATTTTGAGCCAACAAGGTCAAGAACTGAATGCTTTCGATCAGTTGGAGTTGGGTCCCATGAGGACCCTCCTTTATGGGGCCATTGCTGGTGCATGTGCTGAGGCTGCTACATATCCTTTTGAAGTAGTGAGACGGCAGCTCCAAATGCAAGTTCAGGCAACCAGGTTAAATGCATTTGCAACATGTGCCAAGATAGTTGAGCAAGGTGGCGTTCCCGCACTCTATGCTGGGCTGAGTCCCAGTTTGTTGCAGGTACGTGCACTATTGCTTCATGATTCCCTCCTCTTTTTCCCACTCTTTCTTCCCTTACCACTTCCACTGATGATATGTGAAAAGCAACACATAATATGTTTAAGTTCTGAACTGATTAGGGAAAGTTGAAATTGCTTAATCTCTTTAAATTTGATTTGCATGTTTCGATAAGTATCATCATATAAGATTTCTTTTCTTTTCTTTTCGTTTCCTTTTTTTTTATTATTATTATTTTTTTTTTCTAGAAATGGTAGCTGAAGAGAGATTGTAGTCATTGTTTCTAGTACTGGCTGATATCAGTAGTCGCTGTTCTGACATTTCACCATAGATCAGACTCCTTTCAAGATTGAAACCATGAAAACAGAGTACATGCCTTTATAGCAATATACACACGTCTTTAGACAATAGTATATTTTAGTATGAAATGTACATCTGCGTGTTCTAAAATTTATAAGTTACAGAATATCTTAGATTTTCCATTCAATCTTTAGATGATATGTGTTTGCACCTAATATTAGCATTAAACTGATTTCATGGACTCGTTTAATATCATAGGCATATTGGTTGTGGTGTATGACCAATATGTGTTCACCATTTAAAAGCATCATTACAACCTATCTATGCTAGGACTGCATACAAGCCATCTATCAGCCAAGCCATGGCCTAAAATTAGGCCAATCAATTTATCAGATGTCCTGCATTGTGCCAAGAAATGAAGATTGTTCATGAAAAAAAAAAAGGGGGGGAAGGGGTGGGGGGGGGCGGGGCGGGGGGGTGGTTTGCCAGTTGAACATATTCAATTTCCCTATGAACTGCCTGAGTGGATGGGTTCTCATGCCTCAGACATGTGAGCACTGTAGATTGCTGCTTCCCCACCCTCTGGCAGGTTTAGGAGGCATGAGTTTGTTAGTGTGGGTGATACCCACTCTGGACTGTTGGCATGTTAAAAATATAACAGACTATGGATCCTTTGAAAAATAAAGTGTTGGATGCTATGAGTTATAACTCCCTCTTCTATGAAATGCATTTAGAATATAGTCAGACACAAATTTTAAGTTTTGGTAGTGCTCGGCTTTTAGCTTGCAATTGTGTTCTTCTGATAGGGTCTCCTAAAAGATTTTCCAATTAATTTTTCTCACGACATTGCTTAACATTTTTTATCACTTGAAGTCGCATTAGGATTTAGGATCCAGCCCTGCCACTATTCACTTCCATTTCTTAAAACTGATTCTTCACCTTTTCGTTAGATTTGTTTTACATCCAATGTTTGACTGCTGCTATCTAATTCTGCTGTTTGCCTCATTTCTTTTCCAGGTACTGCCATCTGCGGCTATAAGTTATTTTGTGTACGAATTCATGAAGATAGTTCTCAAAGTGGAATGAATGAACATCATCAACACAGATTTGTTCTCCTCCAAATTGGATTTCGGGAGGAGCATTATTAATGTAACTTTGATCTTGAGCTTTGGTGTTTTTCTTACACTAAGCAACAAAATAATCACATGTTACATTGGCTCTTGCAAAGCCTTCAAACGCCCCAGATTCAAGGGTTTCACAAATGGATGCTTGCTGCAGTTACGGAAATAAATGCCCACTGACCTTCCTCATTCGATCTCTTACACAAAGTATAGGCTTTGTGAAAATAGCTGATACCAGAGCATGAGTGCCATCACAGACATGTTCTGTTCTGTTTTGTTCTATTTCATAAGCTTGGCCGCTGGTGTTTAAGACAGGTACGGGAGCGGCCCAGTGGTTCTAACTAGATGCAGAATAATAACCGGTGGAATGCATTGGCCAGATTTATGGTTGGTTAGCTGATTCCCACGAATGCAGCTTTTTAAAGCTCGGCTGTGATGAGGGGGACTCGGCTAGGGGTGCATATGGGCGGTTTGGATTGGTTTAGAGGGGCAACCATCAACTAAACCGAACCACCCATGTGCTCAAACCAAAAGGAACCAGTTCAGTTTCGATACAGTATTTTTTTAATTTTTTTTTCACAAAGAAAGGGCAGTTCAGTGGGTGAGAGTTGTTGGACTAAAAATAACAGAGTGAGATTTCGCATCTTCTTTAAGTAATTTTTTATATTTCTTTATATTTTTTATAAAAATATATATTTATATAATTGGTTTGGTTGGGTTAGAGCAGTTTAACCGGACTTTAAAACTGAAAATCGAACCCGAACCCGAACCCGAACTGAACGGTTTGAAGGAAGTCCAAATCGTGAACGAATCAATCCCTAGACTTGGCCATGACCGAGTGGGTTCACCCACTGCTCATTTTCTTCATCATCCCATCCCAAGCAATTATTCCTTTTTGCACCGTTTCACACCACATCAATTAAAATGCCAAGCCCTATATGCCTGAATTTTCAGTCGTGATATTATGTCTCCTAGGGCAATCCATTGGTATAGCTCAGTTGGTGATTCCTCGTCTCCCTTCTACAAAAACAGCCAGCAAAGATGACGGTGAGGGACTTGATGCATAAGTTGGTGTCAGTTTTTTTTTTGTTTTTCCTTCGTGTATTGAGTATTTACCAGGTCAAAAGAAAAGGTTTCTCTCGTGAATAATGACTAAATCCAGCATCGTAGCATGATAGACCATCTCTCATTATGTGAAGGTTAAGGGCTTTTTTATTCTATTGGAAGATAAAATGAACTTATTCCAGAGGTAGAAAACAGAGAAGTAAAGAATAGTTCTTAGTTCATTTCCTAAATTGAATACATGTAATTTATGTCATAAGCGGTTACAAATAAAGACCAAATTTTAACTTTAAAAATGAGCCCTCGAAGGAAATAAAATCGATCGCTGAAATAAGATGGAAAATGGACTATTAGGGTGATGGCAGGTAGTTCATTTCCTATATTCTTTTTATTCTATTTCCCTAAATAAATTTAAAAAAAAAAAAAAAGGATGTTTAATGCTCAATTATGAAAAAGAACCTTCGATCTTCATTTTTAACTAGGAATGATACAAATTCTCTATAACCAGTCATGTGTATTTTAATGCAAACAAACAAGCTCCAGCATGTTTCCGTTTTTCCATTAAAAATCTTTCTACCCCATTTTTATATAAAAACAAGAAGGTAAATGGAAGGAAATGTTGATGCAGTAACCAACTCGGGCAATACAATAAATGGATAATTTTTACTTGCAAGCAGACTGCATTTGTGATGCAGCTCTATTGGCGCTGATAACTCCCTCTTGACACTACTTTACCTACCTGTTGGTGAATTGGCACCGGCCCCATTTGACAGGTTTATAAATTATAATATATCTATCTATATATAAATATATATATATATATATTACAGTTCAACAGGTCGTGAAACTTTTAAGGGTTGGGATTGATTTTTATTTTACTTTTTTCTAACACCTACCCCTTATTAGACCTCCATTGATAAAGTTGACATCTCAGTAGGCACCGCAAATAGGACCTAATATCCTAAATATTTGTCGTCCACGTTAATAAATAAATAAAAAAAGAGTCTCATTTTTATCTTGAGAAGCCAGTAGAGAGATAAAAGCATGCCACTCATTTATGCGGGGATGCATGCAATATGATGCCCCCAACAGTTCATTTCATCCAGCCAGTCATTCCTATAACCCATCGTAATAAATTCCATAGGAAATGGGAGGCCAGTTATAATTTGTTGATGATGCTTCGATTTATGTGTGTCAGCAGAAACAACTCCTGGACTTTTTTAAGTCTTAAATGATTGGAAACCAAGGCAACAAACGGGCCATAAAATGAGAGACTCGCCCAAGAATGGACCTCGTGAAGAAGGAATATCCAATAAAATAAAAAAAATACACACCAGGAAGAGGTCCATAGATAAGGGAAAAGAAGAGAAATCAAAGGCCAGGCCAAGAAGAAGAGGTACAGTTGAGAGGGTCTGAAAAGAGGTCCCTGTAACGAGGACAGAGGGAAAGGTCCAGAGAAACTAGGGGACGGGCACGGGTTAAAAATGAACCAGATGAGAAAAAGGATACAGATAGAGGTGGCCTACAGAAAGAGTAGAGGGGACGGGGTTGTGATTGTACCGGAAGGAAGGCTATTGAGATAGAATGCAGACAGAGCGAGAGATGGTCCGGATAGGGTTTACAATTTTGTTAAGTAAAGCCAGAACTGAAAATTGACCGAGAAAAAAATTGATTGCACTGTTAAAAGCATTAATCAAAATGTAATAAAATGGAGAGTTTCGATCAGAGTGTAATCACTGACCCTTTTTGAAACCTAAAACTCGGAAGATCTCACAAACCCTGTTTTATGGTTACTGGCTTTTAACGAATGCAAGGTCCATGCAGTAAACAAAGAAAAAAGGAGGAAGAAAGAAAGAAAGAATAAAGGATCTCAAAGTTACTACCAAAATGCAGATTCATCTATTGATAGATGCAAAAAGTGTGACAAGTTTAAATAGTAGCCTTTTTCAGAGTTAATAGGATCCAAACTGCACTGGAATGCTCAAATCAACATGAGGTACGGTTCAAAATGACACCTTTTCACCTGCAAAATTTTGGAAAAGTGAACCACTGTCATAAACACTTTTTATAGCTTACATGAACCAATAAACAAAAGCAGAACATTTTTTCAATATTGGAAATGGGTTCGTTCCCAAAACAACAATTAAAGACAATGGACGTCACCAGATAAAACAGCACGGATCCACAGAACTTGATAGTCCACATTCAGAGCATCAGTATAATTTGCTCTTAGACAAACCCCAACCTCAAAGCTTTAAGTACCACATACCTCACACCACAGTACACCGATGTTCAGCAATTTTTATACTCTGCCAACAGGAGGTTACCACTGCTGAACGTTCATACCTATATCTACCATCTTTGATGCTCTATGACTGGTACTAATTAATTATCAAGCTCACGCCTTAGCTATTGCTGCCAACCATACTGCTGATTGCGATTACCCCCCATCATGTTTGGGCCTCGCCCAGCACCTGACCCGCTGCCGTATGGACCTGCCTGTGGATAATTAGGAGCACCAACTCCATAACCACCGCCACCGCCACCTCCACCACCACCTCCTCTAGGGCCTGCACCAGGCATACCACTTGCAGCATATGGAGGCCCACGCCCTTGTGGGTATGGCCCACCACTGTAACCTCCACCTTGACCTCCTCGGTTGGGATTGTATCCCCCACTGGGATTCCCACCTGGAGGATATCTGTTTGGGCCCCCAGAAGGTCGAGGCTTCCCATAGTGGTGACTTGGGCCTGCAACTACTGGAGGCTGCGAGTTGTGGATGGGCTGGTTGGGTCCTGGCCTCAGCTGAGGATGAGCTTGCCCAGTTGGCTGGATGGGAGGCAGTCGTGCGTGCTGGGGTGGATGCTGTAGCTTCTGCCTCTTTGCCATTTCTTCATGTTGCCGTTGCTGCTGACGCTTTTTCTTCGTTTGGAACTCATGGGATGACTCATATTTAGGTAAGCTGTATCATTTTAAAATGTACACAATCAGTTACATTCAAGGACTCGAACACAAAAAGAATAAGCAGAATAAAAATAGAAAGATTTGACAGCAATTTTGACAGGTGAATAGAGACAGCTTGAGAAAGCCAAACCTCTTAGGATCACAAGGCAAAGGGTCGTTCCAGAAATACTCAGCATCAAGTGCATCCTTGGCCGAAATTCTCTATAAACAATAAAACAGACATTATTACTTAAACAGTTCGTAATATTAAGGGCAAACAGAAAAAATGAACTACAAGCACATCAACGAAGAAATATGTATTTTAAATGCAATAATGAAGCAAACAATGATGCACAAGTAAAAGCAAAGTGTACACTTGTCGGTAGATTTTACGAGATACCCCCCAAAAAGAGGGAGGAAAACAATAAAAAATTATTAAAAAAAAATTGAAAAGACCATTGTTCTACATTGGGAAGAGAAAGGCCAAAATTTTTGGAGGGGACCATTGAAATCTCTACAGTTGCCTGAAATCGAAGAGAAGAAAAAGAGTGGATTTCTCTCATTCCTGATACCATGTATCTTTGAATCCAGTGTCTCGAGGGAATGAGAGACTTTAAGCCAGATGATCATTGCAGCTCACATAAAGAACAAGCATTTGCTGCCATAGAGTGGCATATAAAGATTAGGGACATCTACAGGAGAAATCCCCTTAAATAGGGTAACCACAGTTGTGGACCCTAAACTTTTATAATGACAGCCAAGGACCTCCAGCCCAAATCATCTCTTTTTTTGCCCATTTTGACCTTTCTTTGTTTTGTTTTGTCAAGTCGGCAAAATCTTCTATCGACGTCAACAAATCTTCTATTGACGTCAACAAATTATATGTATAAATGCTTAGCGTGTACAAGGGTCACTTATTGTGCTAACTAGACGTTTTTGTCGACATCGATAAAAGTTTGTGTTGATATCGACAAAATGTTTTGTTAATATCAACAAATATTACTCATGACAGAATATGGGACTTTAGTTTCTTTCGATTTAGGTGAAGAGACTGATTCTTGGGAATAGGGAATATGGTTTTTTTTTTTTTTTTTATAACATGAATAGGGAATATAGTTATGTTAACACCAACAAAGAAAGGGCAAAACGGGGGAAAAAAATAAGAAAGAGATGATTCGGGCTGGAGGTCCTTAGCCATCATTATAAAAGTTTAGGGTCATCAACTGTGGTTTTCCTATTTAAGGGGGTTTTCCAGGTAGATGTCCCTAAAGAATTCTCTAAATTATTTGTACCAGGGGGCCCATCACTGCCAAAGCACCCCCCCGCAATAATCTAATTCGCGGGAAGGTTTTCATAAAAATCTAAACCAACGGAAAAAAATTCCCAGGATATCTCTCTCCCGGGGAAATTTCAAGACAATATGACCCAAGATTTCCAAATCAATAACAAAAATTAAGAACTCATTGACTCCAGAGTCCTAGAGATTTCATATATATCTCTGGGATCACACTCATTTCAGAATGCAGGGACCCAAATGAGGCCTTAAAGAATCTCACGCAAGCAAGGCACCAAGTTTAAGTCTCTTGAGTAACTTAGATCATCATCTCCATATCTGATTCAGTCGCCTGCTACCTTCATAAAGCATGATTCATAAATCTTTCCTCACAACCCAGTTAACAACTAAGAAACCCATTTTACTTCTTCAAGTACTGGGTCCCATACTTAAGTAGGTGAAAATTCATCTCATCTTTGAGGTTGTGTCATTGTGAGCTTAATGGAGGGAAAAAGATCCCTTAATGAGACTGCAATTATGTTCCTCTCGGCTTACGAACTGGTTTCGACCCAATGTGTAGGGAGAAAGCACCACTGTGGATTTGGCAAAAAAAGAGTATCTAGTCCAGATGATTTTAGCTTCCATAATACTTTCAAAAAAAAAAAAATTTTATGCAAAAACCACTATCCTAGAGACTACAGGAGGTTACAGTGACTTTGTCTCTTAGCAAATTGCATTTTTCATGTCGAAAACAAGTTGCGCAATCTGTTTTAACATTCTGAAAAAAAAAAAGCCCAGAAAAAAAAGGAACAACAAAATAACATCCAATGGACACATCTAGATATTCAAATTAATACAAAATGGGCTACTATTGAAGATGAGTACAACCTAAAAGTGATAATACCTGAGATGGATCAAGAGTTAGCATCCTCTCCAGTAACTCCAAAGCATGACGATCAAAACTGTCAAAAATATATATATATATATATTTCAATAATTTGTTCAGACTAAGCAAGCAAATATAACCCATTGTCATTGGAATAACTTTAAACATTGATTATTAAACACATAGAAGTGTCACACAAACAAAAGCATTCCATGTTTTTAAAAATAAAATGCCAAAAAATAAATGTGAAACTTAGATAAAAGATACTTACTGTTTGAAAACCTCCCTAAGACGTTTCTTCATTGGCCGTGTTGGCTTAAAATTAGTATACCAAGGCATCTTGGTAACCCCAGGCCAGGTGAGCTCGTCAGGAGCTCCACATAACTCAAAAATTTTGTTTAGTTGCTCTGGCTGCAGTACACAAAAATGAAGCACAAGAATTTTAAGAGGTTTAAACAAAGTTATTGCTACTGAGGTTAACAAATAGAAGTTCTCGCCGAAGGTCAAAGAAGAGTTATAAAAAATGCCTCATGAACACACACAAAACTAATTTTAAAAAAAAAACACAGAAAAAGAACCCAATTATTTGTGTAAATAATATGAGTATACAAGTGTATGAAAGGACCTCATGATTTTTTTTGTTGGTTTTATAGACCTGCTCATGATGAAACTCGAAAGTATGATGAATGGTGTGGTAATGCTAACCTGAAGTGTCAGATTCCTACTCTCTTCCTTTTGGATAGGAACCCTCAGGCCTTTGTTGCAGATAATTATCCTTTTTGTGGGTGGATCTACAGTTTGGAATTTTCACTTTCGTCATAATTTGCATGATCGTCGTAATTTGCATGATCATGAGGTGACAGAGTATGTTAGACTGCTCTCTTTGCTTACTAAGATTTATCTCTCTGGAGGGCGAAGGGATGTTAGAATTTGGAAGCTAGATGCTAAAGGGCATTTTTCAGTTAAGTCTTTTTATAATGTTTTGATTGGTGTGGGTGAACGGATGGTAGGTTGGAAGAGGTTTTGGAACCCTTTCCTTCCTCCAAGAATCTTGGTGTGTTCTGTTGGGTAGCACACTTACATAAAATTCTTACTATGGATCAATTGAAAAGGATAAAAATTATTGTTGTTAATGGGTGTCCATTTTGTTTACAAGATGAGGAAACGGCGACTCACCTTTTGGTCCATTGCAACTATGCGCATATAGTGTGGGCATATATCCTTAGAATGTTCGATATGTATTGAGTTATGCCTTGTTCTATTAAGGAGTTTTTTTAAGCAGTGGATTTTTAGGGGAAAATATGTTCGTGGGTGCATTTTGTGGAAGTTATCCTTGTATGCTTCTCTATGGAAGTTATGGGTTGAGAGGAATAATAGTGTTTTTTTTTCAAAATAAATGCAAACCTCCTGAGGAGATTGTTCGGTCTTTTGTTTGGGTCGTTTCGGAATGGGTAATTAGGAAGGCTGAATTTTTTGGAGTCTCCTTAGAAGCTCTTAATAGATCTTGGCCAGCCCATTTTCAAGGTGGAAGGCGTTCTATTCTCAGAAAAAACTTGTGTGGGAGCCTCCTCTGAATGGTTTTCTTAAGCTAAATTTTGATGACAGTTATTTTCCGCATATGCAAATGGGTGGAATTGGGGGTGGTGTTCATGACTTCTCTGGAAAAATTGTCAAACTTTGCGGGTCCAGTAAATTGTGTCGATTCAAATGGAGCTGAAATGTATGCTTTATTGGTGGGTTGCCGTGAACTACTTCAGTTGGGAGGTTTTCATGCAATCAATGAAGGAGATTCTTTCTCTACGATTCAATGGGGTTCTAGGAAGTCTTCTCATCCGTGGACTTTGGCAAATTGGGCGAAGGAGGCGCAAGATATTTCATCTCAGCTAGGAGGAGCTTCTTTTCATCATATTCCTCGTGAAGCTAATGTCTTGGCAGATGGTCTTGCAAGGGAAGGAGTTTTTCGGCTACACATTTCTTTTGATGTTTAGTTTATTTGTTTGTGTTTTGTTTAGTCATGTTCGTGGTTCTTCCCTTTGTTTTACCTTTCTTTTTTGAATAAAATATACCGTTACAAAAAAATTTAATAAATAAATAAATAAATAAAAACCTTGAAAGTGAATGCTGCTTGGTAGAAAACTTTTCTTTTTTTAAATATTGGTAGAAAACTGTCTGGAATGGTTTCGACCACAACAATAGAGATCTAGAACTTGTTATTTTCCTATAAATACCTCTCAATTTCTCAACATGCCACAATAGTCGAAGGAAAAAAAATCACAAATTTTGCGAAGTTTAAACCTTACTGCCTTCGAGATCTCACCCTCGTACCAATTAGGTGCTTCACACATCACACAATTATAGTAGAAGACAATACTTTTAATGTTTAGCAAAAAGAACCCTAAAAACAATCTCAGCCACTCAAACTATCTATAGATATTGTAAGTCAACAACACATACACAGTCAAAAGAAAAAAAGACCAAACAATCCTCAAAACTCATAACTCTACTGTAGTAAATGGAATAATACTCATCAGAGTTATACAAACACAACTAACCAACCCTAAAACTTTTAACTCTACAGTAGTAAATGGGCACAACACTCATCAGAGTTATACAAACACGACTTGTCATACTTGCAGGGAAGGTAACTGAATGGAACTTCTAATACATTCAATTCATGATACCAGACATTGCTTGATTTAAGAATTATGCACAAATATTTAAAAACACAAATATAAATTATGATAACACTAATATTCAAATAGATCATAAAAAAAACCTTGTGAGGTTATAAGACACTAAATGCGTTTTTTTTTTTTAATGGTGTGTGAGGTTATAGATATGACCATATGAAGGAATATCATATCAAAGGATTGGGAAAAGAAACGAAGTGCAAGAGCATCAAAGGGATGGGATAAACCCATCATATTCATTCAATGAACCAAAAACCAGCTTGTTTAACAATCAGAGAACCTAGAGCACATCTTATTTCCATAATTCTTATAACTTCAATTTAACCAACAAGAAAATATCAATTTACCTCGTTTTTCCCAGGCAAAATTGGTTTTCCATGCAAAAGCTCTGCAAAAATGCATCCGACGGACCACATGTCGACAGCTGGACCATATTTTGTAGTTCCAAGTAGCAATTCTGGAGGTCTGTCCAAAGTATAATGACCCTGAACCAATTAAAAAGCACAAGAAAAAAAAAGTGTCTTTCTTGAAAGCTAAAAGGAAGGGTGACTGCATGATATTTAAAATCCTCCCTCTAACTAACTTCAGTGAAAGAAGTATGATAATTTACCTATACCACAAAGTAATCACACGATTTGTAAGATTTGCATTGTGGTCACCAGAGAATGAGCGTGCAAGACCAAAATCTGCAAGCTTTAGATTTCCTTCGTTATCAATCAGAAGATTAGATCCTGCAACAATAGATGTAGAAAAGAAATCATGTTGGCTACAAAAATATATCAAATTCAGCAAAAGATAATACCACTAAGTTGATAATAACCTTTGATGTCACGATGAAGTACTTGATTAACATGACAATAATGAAGTCCAGTCAACAGCTGCCTCATATAGCACTGTTAAGAAAAATGAGTTAAACAAAATTTCCAATAATAAAGTTAATCAGAAAACATTGCTTCCTTGAAACAGTTGGAGTTGCAATACCTTGATCTGGGGAACTGAAAACCGCATCCCAGGGCGATCAGCAAGACCCGTCAAATCATGGTCCATGTATTCAAACACCATGTAGATGCTACCTTTATACTTATTTCCATCTGCTGTTCCGATTTAATATAGGAAACATCAGAAAGGTGCCAAATGATGCACCTTATAATCTTAAGACTTAAATAAACTAAACTTATATCTTTTTTAGCAGTATCTAGATCGAAATAATGTCCCAAGAAATGTACAGATGGCAGCTAACAACCTAATTAACTTTTGAAATGCCGACCTTTGCTTCACCCAACCTGCTCAAATCACTTGCCCCCTCCTTATATGACATCGCCAAAATTTAAATCCAACGAGGGCAATGACCATCAGATAGATTTTAGAGAAGTTTTTAACCACATATATACTGCACATGTAAAACTCTCAGTACACATCTCTCTCTGATTCGAGTCAAAACACAGACATGCATAATATATGTATATAGCATGATATGTACAGGTTAGATTTAAACAAAGCACACCCTACATAGGTTAAATCAGTTGAGTAGCTCTCAATATGGAAGCAATGCCACTAAAAGCAGGAATCATGTGTGTGTGAGTATAATATGAAGTCTATACTGTGTGTGTTTGTAATATGAAGTCTCAGTCCTCTCAAGAACCCTAGCAGGCAGGGAGGGAGGGAGGGAGGGAGGGAGTCCAAATAAATCTGTGTAGCATTGAACCACGCACCTGACCGGCCTTGCTCATCCTTTTCGGGGCCTGGAAGATAATTCCAAGAAATTTTTGTAAGCCTTTGAAGTTTTATGTCAGATCCAAATGATTAATTATACAATGAATTAAAAGGCAAATGAATAGCAAATGAAACCTGGAGAAGTGACGATTTCTTTCAACTGAATAACATTTTCATGGTGCAGCTTCTTCAAAATCTTAATTTCCCGTATGGCAGTAATTGGAAACTGCTAAGCAAGAACATAGGTTAGGTGTTCTCAAAGTAAGCTGCAAGTATACATAGTTACACACCATTAAAAAATAAAAAGTATACATGGTTACACACCATCCAAACAGAAAACAACGCTTTCACAATTAACCAGTCATTCATATTTTTCTGGGATTTTAGAGTACAAATAAGAAAGATGGACGGCACATACCCCTTCTCTCTCATTGTCCATTCTTATCTTTTTCAAAGCAACAATCTCCCCTGTTCTGATCTCCTTTGCCATATAAACTTGGCTGCAATGACAAAAATACCATGATTACTATTTAGGATTCTCCTGAAATTATTCAACCAACGGCCATAAATGAATAACACAAGTTACTACAGTCTACGGATAATAATGGCTCATTGACAATATAGGGTTCAATTAACAGTCTAAAGGAACAACTTTGTGTAATAAGTATGCATTTTTCTTGAGGAATCTCATCGATAACAAAAAGTCTACAAAGTCGCGTGAAATATCCAAAAGGCAAAGATATTGTTGAAACATCAACTCGTAGACACACTTTACATCTCCTCTTGCCTGTCATTCTCCCTTGTATATGTCTGTTCGTCGTAATAATATCGTTAGCTACTTCTTCAGGGGAAAGGGGGGAAACAATATAAGTTTACTAAGACATTCAGGATATCAGGGGAAGCAGAAAAGGGGGATTTGTAGAATATGCATTGCAGTTTAATGTATCCAAAGGCGGCTTGAACAATTTGTTCCGTGTTTCTTAATAACTAACAAAGAAATCTTTTTTAGGGGGTTATCTTCTGGAGAAGCAGTCGATCATAAGAGAACACTTGATCAATTTCGATTGACTTCCTCTTCTAGATAACCCATGACTTACAATTATAGAAATTTGGCATAAACTAGGGCTTTCAAAACTTCCAACAAACATGTTTCTACAATAACACAATGCCATAGCGATCAGCTTAAACACAGTCAATCCAACAAATTTATATATATATATACACCAATTGAGTCAAACCCACCAAAACAACAACACTCATTAAAACCCAAACGAATTCCTCTGTTCTGTAAGTTGAAAAAAAAAATTGCGATTTTCACAATCCTAAAGCAATACAAACCAAGAAATTTCCTTTTTCACAAAATCAAACGGACATGTTCGATTGAGAGAAGGTGGGGAAGGGGGAGAAAACGAGAAAGATGGAATCTTTAGAACGAGATCTGACGTACCCGTAGGTTCCTTCACCGATCTGCTCCAGCTTCTCGAAGCAATCGACGCTTCGAGATCCCCATGAAGGAGATTCATCGAGATTGAGCTGCCCGGGGGCTGCTGCCGCCATCCCTTCTTCCTGCAAACAAAAACCCTAAAACCCCAATACGAACAAGGGATTTCTCAAAAAGAGGAGAAGGAGAAGGCGAAACCCTATGACGACGGTCGACGGAGGGAGTTCGGTGTAACTAAATATATAAGTATATTTATTATACAACAAAAAAGTGTCCTTGTTTGGGAAGAACTCATTGGGAGCACCGGATACCTAAATAGCTAGTGGGGCCCACCACGCACCTGCTGATCCATCTTAGTGGGAACACCCTTCCTGTTGTCCTCGACTTTAGGTTTGACATCCATCCAAATCGATGGGACGGTTGGATCAATTGTGTACTCATTCTAAATGGTGAAATATGTTGGTCATTGATCCAGTTTTTTGGAATGGTGGTTCGAGCCTTCATCATCATATAAAAGGGGGCCCTTATACGAAAGAAATAGTACTCACCTTATCATGAGAACTAATGTTGATGGGTGGATGTTTTTCAGTATTATAATGATGGTGGTGGCCTTAGCCTGCCAATTTAGATGATATTTTCAATCTCAAATGTGGGTAGGGCTTCATCCCCAAAACCCATGTACCTGGGTCTGCCCTTGAATCCAATGGTAAGCGGCGATTTGATGGGTATAAAATCACGTATCTTTAACAATAACTATTTAAGGCAAGTGGTATGGGAGCTTGCTTTTAGAATTATAAGAGCCCACTGGTTCAAACATTATCCATGCAATTAGGGTTGTAGGCGGGATGACTCCGGATTGCAACCATATTAGACCCAAAACCAAACTCATTTCTAAATAACAATTCTATTTATTGGTTTGATCCTGACTCTGAACCTATTTTTTTGGTTTCAGACCCGATTTGGACAGGATGATCCGTATTTGGTTTAGGAATTAGATTCAATTGAATGACTAAATTTTAATTCCGAAACCAAGTATACCTATATTTTTTTCTTAAAATAAATTTATCATTCAACTTATAACAATGTAAACATTAAAAATGTCCAATAAAAATTAATTTTGAGTTACAGCTTACAACATTAAAGACTCGTATGTTAGGTCCCGGTTCCACGTGTCAGATACTAGTATGGATTCAGAGCTGAACCCGTTTATTAATCGGAATCTAATTTAGGTTATGAATCCGGACCCGCTTATGAATCGAGACTTAAAATAAATTTCAAACCCCATTTTTAACCAATCCCAACCTCCGAAAACCGAATAATTGGGTATCCATTTGCATCCCTATGTATATTATATTTTTTACTATTTAAATATACAACATGGGTAAGGTCTATGTCTAGTTGGGTCCATTGGACTGGTTGATACTTGCCATCTGCACCATTGGACTTGTTGATACCTGACGTTTACATCCTTTCCGTTTTAAAAGGGACCAGCGAGTAAGATTACCAGCTATTGTGTTTGTTAAGTTATGATTCTAATTTTGGCCCTCAAAGACGGTTTGATTTATGTCTATGCCTAGACACTCGGTTTGATCCAAATGCAGGTTCACTTCCCATCATTTACATATCAAAAAATGGGTATAAATACGTGGGGATTTTACCTGGTAATTTTGGATGATTTGAGTTGTAAACTGACAATATATATATGGCTTGATGGGTGAGGAATCAATCCTCAGGCAGCTATTTGTGACGAGACACCCTTGCGATTGGGGTGTCTGGATTCACAGTGTTAACCCTCCAATATATTTGACATCTTCTAAAAGAATAATACTGACAGTTTATATTATCTCGTGAAGAAAAGGGGCCCCGCAAGGTAGGTTTATCTAGGGGAAAATTACCGTAAGGATGGCACTAAATCCGACATTTTCCATATAAAAGATGAAAAAATGAAATTATCGGATAATTGTTCGTACAGAAAAGGATACCGCGATTATGGTGATTTAACCCTTTTACTGTGCGTGCGATATTCTAAAGTTATAGGATATCACAGGATTCGATATTATAGACTGAACAATCATTTTGTGTTTATAGTTTCCATCAAAATACTCAAAACAGAAAAATTGTTAATCAATTCCACATGTATGAGCTGTTTTTTTATCGCATTAAAAAATGATACGGGCCCATATACCTTAGGATATGGGCCTACATACCTTAAGAAGATGGAATGGTAGAATCCCATAGGAACCCACAAGTAAAAATGAAGAAAATGAAACAGAATTCTTCGGTTCGTAATGAAAATATGTGCTTTCTGTTTGAGCGGAAGTATGTAATGGTGAGATATCCTACAGCCTTAAGATCTCGCACAGTAAATGATAAAATTGCCATAATCCTGCGTCGTTTTCTATACAAACAGTTATCCAATAATTTTTGCTTTTTCATCTTTTATTGGACAAGTGTTGGGTTTTAGTGTCATCCGTACAGTAATTGTCCCTTTTTTTTTAGAGAGAGTACATGTGCATCAAATGAAAAAAAAAGTGCCCCTATGGGATTTAATTGAATTAATTTTTTAAAATTTATCCACAATTATACTATACGAAAGGTAAGGTTTTATGATTTTGACACAAATTACACTTCTTTATTTTAAATATTACAGATTCTCTCACCACTCCCCAACTCTTTGGATATTATCCCACTCCACTTACTCCTTATCTTTTTACGCAACAACTCACTTTTTATAAATGATCTTCTATCGTATCCTTTTAGCTTAAATGACTATTCATTAACAACTCTTTATTTCAAAACTTTCGTGTTTTATATTCTTATTCATATTCAAAGCCATGGACATCAATGATAGAATTTTGCCCTATATTTTCTTTATCGTGATTCCCTACCATGTAGTTACTAAATTAAATTTGAAAATAATTTATTTACATAATTTTTTAAAAAATACATTCAAAATTTTTTTAAACTGCATCATAAATTTATGTTAATTAATTATTTTCTATAGTAAGTTACTATTACATTTATATTACATTGAAGCTTGAATGGATGGTGCTTACAGTGGGTCTGTTTCAACGAAGCCGACACGAAAACGCAGAGGGGTAAAATGGTAAACGTAGTCAAAACTTGTTATTATTTACGCTAAAACCAGCATCAGTCCATCAGTAAAACTCCATACAACTCAAGGTCATTCCAGTCAATCAGAAACAAATTTCGACATCATTCCACACTGGCTTCGACTTATCTTTCATTCTCCAATCTCTCTCAAACCCTAAATCCTAGAAGACGAAAGATTCGATTTTTATATCTTGGAAATGGTGATTTGAGGTTTAGATTTCGAATCCTGAGGTGAATTTCGTCTGTGTTTGAAGATCGAGCAAGAATTTTCTTTTCTTCTTCTATGGCGGAAGGAAGGCGATATGCACTTAGCACTCAATTAGGTAAGGATTTGGAGTTCAATTCGTTACTGCAATATATATATATATATTTTTTTTTTCTGATTTCTTGATTGGGTTTCTCTTCTAACGCATTTCAGCTGCACAATTGGGGTTGAATGACTTTTATCTGTTTTAGAACAGTTATACAGATTGGAGCAACTGATAGACTTTGCTCTTTAGTTTGGGGGAATGATGCGCGCGCGCGCGCGCGTGTTTGTTTATCCAATTATGTGATCTGGGTCGTGTAGGAAGTTTGAGAGTGAGTGTGATACTGTTCTTAACCTTTCCCGCACCATGTCATTGTTGGAACGCATCGCAATATTGAATTTTGGTGGATGAGTCTGATGTTATGTAGGAATTGGATATCCAATTTGTCACTCCTAACATATATGAACAGGGTAAGTTGCCCCACATTGATCCTCTCAGGCTGAGATGATGATGATGGCGATGATGAGGACGATGACAGCAACAGCATTGTTTCAAATAAGGTCGAGTGGAGAAGTAGAATTCATAAAGGGAAACCTAGATGGATGGAACAAGACTTTGATGATGGTGGTGGATGGTCTCACATGCTTTGTATTATTATTATTATTTTTTGTGTGTGGAAACATGCTCTGAGCATCTTCTTTTCATCCTATTAACTGTGTCTCATCTCAATGCTAATGGTAGAAACAAATGGATGAGCATATGGGCAATTCATCTAATCCACATAGTTGCAAATTATTTTATTTTTATTTTCTTTGTTGCTTATGGATCCAATATGCTCCTTGTGAATGTGCAGATATTGAGCAGATACTTTTGGAAGCCCAAAGTCGATGGCTGCGTCCACCTGAAATTTGTGAAATTCTTCGAAACTATCATAAGTTCCGCATTGCTCCGGAGCCTCCGAATAAACCACCAAGTATGATCCAATATATGGATGTGTTCTCATAAATAAATACGTAAATAATCACCTGGGGCCATGTCAATCATGGGGGAGGTGGGGAATTAAAAGATCCAGATGGGACCTATCCGTGTGCACAATTTAAAGTCCGTTAGATCATCCTTTTCCCTTAATTCATGGCCCTGAAGTTTGATGGTTTTAGAAGGCATGATTTTTTTAGGATTTCAAGCTGACAATGAGTAACACTTGGATAAGTGTCAAACCTAGGGCTTGTCACGTTGTTGGTGGGGTATTGGATGTGAGGGGGTTGGATTGATTAGAGGAGGACCCACATCCCTAAATAACAGGCATCTGCACGATTGTTCCCATAGGAGCATTTCTTTTAACACCCCCCAACCCCACCCAAGCACGCACAAAAAAAAAAAAAAAAAACCCCAATATGTTATGTATTTCAGTGGTTTTACTCTGGATTAAAAAAATAATAAAATTGTGCATTTTAAGTTTTTAACATTGTTAAATTTGAGGGCCACAGATAAAGGGGTTAGGATTATGAGATTGGCTTGAAAATCTACATATGGGGTGGTCCGGTATGGATTTTAAATGCATAAAACTGTGGAGCCCATTAAATATTGGTAATTCACTTATCATAGCACAGAACTTTATATTTTTACAAAATACTGAAACAATCTAGGACACATGGTTAATGAATTAGCAACTTTTAGAGGCATCTCTAGTTATTTTGTTCTTTCATTCAACATAATAATCTGTGGACATATCTTACCATGCCATGTTATTCCTTGTCAGGTGGTTCACTTTTTCTATTTGATCGGAAGGTACTGCGATACTTTCGAAAGGATGGCCATAACTGGAGGAAGAAAAAAGATGGAAAGACAGTGAAGGAAGCTCATGAGAGGCTAAAAGTAAGAAAAAAAATATTTATTTGCAGCTTTTGGAAGACATCACATCTTCCTTTCAAGCAATAAAATGGAGTATGAATCTGTATAGCAATGAATGCTGTACCCTTATGTAAACTATTTCCTTGGTTGAAAGGCATTGTTTTTATTGAGTTTTTTTTTAGCACTTTCTCCAATCATATTTTTTTACTAAATTTTGAAGTAATTATGTAATTCTAGGCTGGAAGTGTTGATGTATTACACTGCTACTACGCTCATGGAGAAGAGAATGAAAATTTTCAGAGACGCAGTTATTGGTTGCTCGAAGAGTGAGTATGCATACAAGTTTATGTTTCAGGTGTTTTTCAGTTTTCTTCTTTCGTTTTTTTAATAGTCAATTTGTTTCTACATGCTCCTTTTACCCTTTACTATATCTTGTTAAATTAATCTTGTTTTCTTATATTTCATAACATATTGGGTGTGCACTGAATAAGGATTGAAGTGACAGCGGAGAACCTTTTTTTAGACATTTAAATTCCAAATGGAAGACCATAATGGAAAGAGTTCTGCTCCAGACATGATTCTCTCCAACATTCAGACACTCAGTTTGAGGCAGTCTGGAGGGAAAATAATTGACGTGCATGCCATTTCTTCATACTTTTTATTTCCACGGTGCTGCTTTTTATGATAATCTATCTGTTAATTTGATCAAGTCTTAAAAGTCTTTAGTTATGTCAGCTGAAATCTTTATGATCATAAATATATTAGACGATTGCTTAAGAATCTTCCTTGATCTTTTAACTACAGAGATTTTAATACCATATATCATTGTTGCTAAAGAAATTAATATGCCATTTTTTTTATGTATTCTAAATGTTTGCTTGTTCATATTCTTTATCCACTGACACATCAAGAGGCGATAACTTTCTTTTCTACTTCATTGTTGATCTTTCATCTCACCTCTACTAGTATCATTAAGGTTCCATCTTACGTGCAAACCCAGGAACATTCTAAATGGCCTTTAGGTGATATGCTACAGCTCCTTCCATGAATTCCATTAAGGTTTTAATTTCGAAGTTACATTTGTGGATCATCATCCCTTGGTTGCTTTGTAGTTTTTCTCTTGGTGAAAAGACCTTTTTGCTGTGTTTACTTTCTGTTTGGTTACTTACATATTTGCCTGTTGCTGCAGAGACTTGATGCACATTGTGCTCGTCCACTATCGTGAAGTGAAGGTTGAAACTCGTTCCTCCACCCATGTGAATAGTTTTGTGTTTTGTTTGTAGTTTAAAAATCAGATGGACTGGTTTTCGTGAACAAACTCCACAATCACAGTCAAATCCAATGTGTGCTACTTCTCAGTTCACTTCTTATGCTGTTCTGTTCTCTGTAATGGTGTATATGTTGTTCAGTCGAGTTAGAGATACTGTTTTGTTTCCTGGTTGTGGGGACCTGCAACGGCATGCATGGTATGCCATGATTTAGGGTTATTCAACTACCAATATGCCTATATATGCATGATGTTCCAATTGGTAGCTGACATTTTTCTTTTAAAAGTCGGCGACGTTTCATCAGCTTATTATTGTATGCGAATACGTTCGCTGAGATACCCAGTGGGCTAACTATCTGCTTACATTATCTTATAATACTGGAGTAAAAATTTCGTTATGACTGTTGATATACAGAAGTTAAACATTGGAAAATTTAGCCATTCACATAGAAATGTATAAAACAAACATGGTACCTTGCTTTTATATAATACTTAATGAGAGAAGATGATGGGAGCCTTGCTTTATTGCTTCATAATTGTGTACAACATTATTAATTATTTAATATTTAATAACAATTACCTTGCGTGCTTGTTTGTTAGTGCGAAAGTCTTTCTGTCATCACTGAAGTAGTGATGTTGCTTCTTTTTTCAGTTCTTATAAATCAAAGAATTTTGCAGTAGCCCAAAAGAGTCACCTTGATCCAACATGCACTTTAAATGAAAAACAGTGAAAAAATTTTCCTCGCATATGAGCAACATAATTAACAGAATTATTTCATTTGCTTTAGAAGATACAGAGGGTGAAGTGCCCAGCATTTGTACCCCCAATTTAGGATGGCTATACCAAAATAATATCTGTTATACATAGACCATTTTTTTTTTAGCGAAATTTGACCAACACTTCTAAAGGCTAATAAAAGCACTTTGATTATAAAATACTGTGTCCTTGTCAAATCTCGTGGTTCAGAAGCTATCCTGAGGCAGCAATTAGGGCTATGAATCCAAACCTGCTTTTAAACCTAGCTATAGCCTTGAGAAAACATTGAAGACTATCATTGTCCATGCTGTCAAACTTTCATCATGTGTATCTATTACTACACTGATTTTCTTGAGCTATTGTTGGATTGCAGGATTTGCAGAATTCTTTGTTTTCCTCTGCCTTGTCTTCCAGAGTTTTGACATATGATAGTTATATTTACTTGGTTGTATATAACTTGATTTCCCATGTGTTTATTTTTTAGGGTAACAAAGTAAACTATAGTAGAACCCGAGACTCCGAGGAAACTTATCAAGTTCTCTCACGAACAATGGATACTTCTAGCCTGAACAGTGTGCATACATCTGAACTAGATGATTCTGAGTCTGGTATGGATACTTATGGAATTGTTACTTTTATTATGTTTATCTTCAGTTAAATCAAGTGATCACATTCGCAAGAATCTATCCGGGATGAACTTATTCACATTTTCAATGATGAATCCCATCCCCCAGTACAGCTAAAGCAAAATTCATGCAACAGATAACCATCAAGCAAGTTCCAGATACTGCTCTTTTCTTGACGAACAGTCTGAGGACAGACCTGTGACGAATGACCCGATGGATGCTGGTCTCCTGAACTCTCACCTCCCAGTCTCATATCCAAGTGAGCGAACTAAGCTGCATAAATCTTATGGACACCTTGTGATTTTCTTCCATTTATGCCTATGCCTACATGGCATATTAACTGGATTGTACTATATGGCAGGTGATTATCATGGAAAGCAGTCAAACGTTCCTGGGTTTAATTTTATGACACTGGGTCAAGATAATTTAACAAGAGTTGATGGTTCTGAGTTTGGTTTAACCTTTGAAGATCCCGGGAAACAAAATGGTGTGGCATCTTGGGTAGAAGCCTTGGAACATACTGGAACACCGTCTCACACTGCCTCTTTTCGACTGCCAGTTTCTTCTACAAAACCTACAAGTATAATGGGCATACCCAAGCCAGAAAATATGATAACTGGACATTTTTTCACAGAAGCCTGTGGTATCAAGCAACAGATTGTGGCTAGCCCACTGGGGCAAGGGCAATGGCAGGTACGTACTTGTCACAACCATCTTTTTTCTGGTATTTAACAGATCAGTTTCTTTGCCGTCTATCTCCATGAAATTGTATTTGTTTCTACAGGAAGGAATCAGAGATGTGTTTAAATTGCTATTCTGATTTCTCATTACCTTATATTGGTTGAAATGTTATCGTATTCAGCATTGCTCTAGTTTTCCTATACTGTTGGTGCGAGGTCAATGTTTTCTCCATCCATTTTCATTTTTCAAAGAACTTAGATTCTAGAAGAGATTCAGTAAACACAATACTAACCTGTTAGCTGCTTCTAGGCTTCAAATTTATTGACAAAATGACCAAGCTCCTCTTGTACTGTTATGTGCTTCCACGAGATGAAATGTAATAGAATGAGGGGGCAGCTGATAGTCATAGCGCTGAACTGAAGACCTATTCCTTTGAATCTTTTTGAGCTGATTTGCCTCACCAACTGGAATTTGAAACAAACACAGAAAGTAGACCAGAAGGTTCGACAAAATAGATTTTGTAAGGGTAATTAGAGGCACCGAAAGACCGGTAGAACATCCATGATGCCAATTTCTCCCTCAAATTTGTCTACAATGGGGGATCACATGGAAGAGGATCTCCAATTCGCTCCAACATGTAGACCAAGATCACAAAAAATTCTGAACTTGGAGTATCAATGTGTCATGGAGTCATCTGTGAATTGAAGATGGGAAATTTCCACCTGAATCACTCTCACTTTGAATCCTCTCCATAATTGTTTATCTATCAAGAATTTACGAAGCGCATTTGCCGCACAAAGTATGCTTGGTCGAAAGACTCAAAACCTATAGAGCAAATAACTATTTTCATAGTGAACCTCACAAGATATCCCCTGTTTTTAATCATTAACGATGAATTATATGAAGATGAAAAAGCTTACAAAGAGAGATCTGCACCCTATCACAAGGATAGGGGCACAACAATGGTAAAACGGGGATATACCAAAGAAACTAAAAAATTACATGGTGAAAGCAACCAAATCCGAGATCCTTTACACACCTTGTTCCGCCAAAGCCTCCGCAAAGCTATTAGCTGACGGCCCAGCATGATGAAGGACAACTTTGATCGAAGACAAAATAGACTTGATCTCTTTGAAATAAAAGTTGCATCTCCATGGACCCTTCGCAAGAAGACACCCCAGAGATAGCACTGAGAGCATTGCTTTCCACAATTAAAGAAGACTAAAGGGTGTTGCAACAAAGAGATGAAGAGCTTCAAGAATAGCCATCTCCTTTGCCTTGTTAGTTCCATAATCCTAACATTCTTAGAGAACATGAACAAAATGATCCCTTGGCCATTCCTAATCCCTCCCTCCTACACCCGCTCAACCCAGCTTACCCCTCCGGCTCCATCAACATTCAACTTCAAGAGATTTGCCGATGGAGGAATCCACTAAATCGATATAGGCATCTTAGATCTCCCATAACACAAATAGACTTCCCAATTATGAAACAAACCATCTATCCTTAAGGAATCAAAATTCTTCTTGAAAGAGACCCACTTGGCTATATGTGTATACACCAAATAAAGCACGTCCTGTGGTGGCTTATATTTAGAAGGAGTCTCTCCGAGGCAGAAGAAGCAAACCTCTTCAATCTTTTTGAGGTGCTTACTGGCATAGACAGTTCTAGCGAAGGGCAAGACAGCAGGCTATGGGCCCCTTCACGTGATGGTTATTTTTCGATTTCCTCCTTCTCCGCCTTATCGATTCCTCTAGCTAATTCTCGAAGTTGGTCATCACTCTAGAAGATCAAGGCCCCTCCTAGAGTTATTGCCTTTGCTTGGCTTGCTCTTCGGAACAAAATTCTGACTATGGATAATCTTCGTTGCCGAAATATGCTCCTTATCAACGCTTGCCCCCTTTGCTTGGTTGACGGGGAATTGGTCGATCACCTTCTGCTTCATTGCAAGCAGACAAAAGCCGAGTTGTTCCATCAGTGGGCTAGCTTGATTACTACCTCCGAAGGGAAGATCATGTGGCGCATTTCTTTTTTGGCTTGCATCTGAACGATTTGGGAAGAGAGAAACAGAAGGTGTTTTGAAGGGATCACTTCCTCCCCAGATGACTTAATCCTTAGAATGAAATTCTGTGTTGCCTTGTGGGTCTCCTATCTTCTAGATTTTTGGGGCTTATCTATCGATGCAATTATGTTCAATTGGAGGGAAGTCACAAAAAATTGATTTGGATCTCTTCTTCTCGCTTTTTGTTTGAGGCCTTCTAGCCTCCTTGTTTTGATTCCCCTCCTTTTGGGTGGTGGCTGTTTTTTTGGGGTTTTGCCCAGCCACTTCTCAGTATAGTTCTTTTATACTGTAAAGCTTTTTTCTATCGAGATAAGTTACCATTTAAAAAAAAATAAAGCACATCCTCCTTCGGCACCAAAGTTCCTCTGGAAAATCTAGAGTTCCTTTCTTTCCATACAAACTAAAGAATAGTAAAAGGAATAAGCCTTTATAAAACAACTCCACTCCTCGAGAACGGGGACATCCTCAATGCCTCAACCATGCCCGAGATAGAAGCTAGTGAGCGCCAAAAAACATCGCACCGAGAGATCACCCGGTTCCATAGAAAGCACGATCACTTGCACTGTAAGAATAGAGAACCTACCCAACATAGCAAGCTGGCAAAAAGCCTCTGCTCTAGGAGGAGCCTGTTGATAGACATTGTTGTGTCATTCACTAACAGCTCGAGCTTTTGGTGTTTCCGGTTATTAACATGGTGTTAGAGTCAGAGGTCACGAGTTCGAAACCCCTGGGAGGCAAGTTACCTCCATCTGTTTGGTATGTTATGTTCCATCTGTTGGGTTTTGAATTCGAACGGCCTCCCATTCGAGGGAGGGTGTTGATATACATTGTTGTGCCATTCACTAATAGCTCAAGCTTTTGGTGTTTCCGGTTATTAACAGAGCCAAACTAGCCAAACAAGAGAGCTAGCGCCTTATAAAAGGACTCGGAAGAGAATCACTTGAATGGCAAGGTTTTCAAATGTGCCTATCTGGCTCTTCCTTGCAGAATAAAACATTAGCGAGAGAGTTTAAAACCCCAAACCAACAACGACAACAACAGTCTTTAACCAAAGAAGACTTAGTGACAACAATTCTAAACAACCTAGGAAAAGAAGGAACACAATGGACCCATTCCCAACAAATCGTCAATCCCAAAAAGGACTCGATGCCCCTCCCCAACTAAATAACCCATCCCCCTCACAAAGAGGTCCCCACAACAGGAAGACACATCCCCAAAACTCAAAATGTTCCGCCACATGCCTGACACCTTGTACCTAGGGAATCTACTAGGAAGCAGGGCAGCCACCACCCCCAACCCAGGGAATCTAATAGGAAGCAAGGCAGCACCCCCACACACACACAAAAAAAAAAGGAGCCTCTATCTCTCTTCTCCACAAAGCCTCCCTTTCCTCCCCAAATCTCCACCATTATTTTGCCAATAAGGCCCGATTTTTCACCTCTAAATTACCTAAATCCAGCTCTCCAAGAAGCTTGTGTTTAATAACCAAATCCCTTATTCAACACTTAATGTACAACAAGCACAAATGCTCTAACCATTGTCTTCATCATTGAAGCCTTATGATAAGGCCCTTATCCCATCTATTTGGGGTCAACTTTGTGATATATTTTTCTCCACTGATCCCTTCTTAGGGAAAGTTCTTTGTCACTAGACGGCCTAAGATTTGTCTTCTAAGTTCTTATTTTCAAACCTTTATTGTTCTATACCCTTCCAGTATCTTGTACTAGCAACACTTCAGTTCTTCATATGATTATGTAAGGTCTTTTACGCAGCAGATGGAAAGACCACCTCGGATGAGATTACTTTATCTTCTCATGTACCGAAGTCACTTGTGGATTTCCTCTTACGTAGTTAATCCTAAGTTCTATTTTTATTTTATTTTTCAGTCTACACATCCATCTTAGCATCTGTGTCTCAGACATTTATACTTTATCTTCTTGTTTATTTGCTGCCCAACATAGTTCTCAACCATGTTTAGGGGGGATAGTTCTTCTCCATGGACCATTTTATTTCTTTTTTGGTATAAGGCCTTTATACCATTGTAGAGTGTAGAACAATGTTTTTTATCGGGTTCTTTTGTATTCCTTGGTTTTAACGAAAACTTTTGTTATGTATTAAAAAGACAACATAGTTCTCAACCATATGAAATGATTCAAAATCATAATCTGTTTCTTTTGAATTATACACTTTTTTTTTAACTGAAAAGATTGTATTATACACAGTTACACACTACTTTTTACTATTATATTTTATTTTCTTCTGATCATGTTTCCTCTCTCAATTTAAGTGAGATAATGTTGTTATAAAAAAAAATTAAGTGAGACGATGTTGATTCTGGCTCACCTGGTGGAATGGAATCAGATTGTTGCTGAAGATGGTTCTTCGAACACATCTACATGGCCCATGGACCAGAACTTGGATACTGACTTAGCTGCTGAGTTGAGTGCTTCCTTAGAAGAACAAAAAGGTCATTTTGTGGATGTAGTTGATGACCCTGCTGGTCCTTCAGTGGACTCTGACCAGGAGCATGGTTCTTTCATGCCAAACGAGTTGCAACTGAATCTTTCTAATGCAGATGTTGGGGGCCTTAATGCAGAAAACGGTCAAGTTAGAGAGGAGAATCTTAGCTACTCTTCCTCTGCAAGACACCATTTGATAGACTGCTCCAAAAAAGCAGAAGATGACTTAAAGAAATTGGACAGCTTCTCCCGATGGATGAGCAACGAACTTGAAGTAGATGGAGCACTTGTCCAATCCAGTTCTGGGATTGACTGGAATACTGTTGAAAATGGGAATATGGCTGAATCTGGCATGTCTGCACAGGGGCACCTGGATGCTGATTTGTTGAGCCCTTCTCTTTCCCAAGACCAGCTTTTCAGCATTCTTGATTTTTCTCCAAACTGGGTATATGCAGGCATGGAAACAAAGGTATTCAGTCATTAATTTAACATTCTTTTATTAGAGACTTGCGCAAAGTTCTGGGCTGGTAATGCTTTTGATGTTTAGATGAGTTGATAACTAATTAACCATAGGAAAGGATTTGTTTATGACCATTATTTTCCATTATATCCATGACAGGTTTTGGTAACGGGAATGTTTTTGAGGGATAAAAATGATGCTCAGATATGTAAATGGTCTTGTATGTTTGGGGAAGTGGAGGTTCCAGCAGAGGTTTTAGCAGATGGTGTGCTTCGTTGCTGTGCTCCGGTACATGTCGCAGGAAGGGTCCCTTTCTATGTGACCTGCTCCAATAGGGTAGCTTGTAGTGAAATACGAGAGTTTGAATACCGGATTGGCCATACTCGTTCTGTGGACACTTCAGATACCTACAATGGGAATATTAATGAGATGTTTCTTCGCATACGACTTGGGAAGTTGTTGTCTTTGGACTCAATTGGTCGTCCAAATCCTCTTTCTAGTAATGTTGGTGCGAAATCTCATGTAAACAGTAAAATCAGTTCTTTACTGAAAGAAAATGACGATGAATGGCTCCAAATTGAGAAGCTTACTACAGACGAAGACTTCTGTCCAGATAAAGTAGAAGAACTGTTACTTCAAAAGATATTGAAAGAGAAGTTGCATGCTTGGCTTCTTCACAAGGTTGCTGAAGATGGTAAAGGACCTAATGTCTTGGATAAGGAGGGTCAAGGTGTGCTCCATCTAGCTGCTGCCCTTGGTTATGATTGGACGATTGCACCAACAATAGCTGCAGGTGTTAATATCAATTTCCGGGATGTGGATGGGTGGACTGCTCTCCACTGGGCAGCCTTTTGTGGCAGGTAAGATCCTCCAAATGTGGTGTTCTTCATTTCACTAATTTTTACAGTGGTTCAGTTCACTGTTTATGTATATAAATATGTATCAACTCACTAACTATAGGTATTATTTGGTACTTGATTGAGAGGGATGGGATCTTTTAAATCATATGATGATGATCTTCATTTATATTATCTCCCATATCTGATGATTCCAGCTGTTGGATGCATGACTTGCAAGTGAAAAATAGAGCAGCAAATGGGTAATGTATGTTAGAATTATTTGGTGGGGGAGATTTTTGGGGTATCTTCCATCTAGGGTAATGCATGTCATACAGATAGTTGAGGTTACCTCTAGAATAGTTCAGATTTACTGCTTGCAGGGTCAAACTGGTAGTATTGAACATTATATGTTTCCAAAATCATCTGTGTTTGGTTTGTTATTTCCTCATTGCTTCGTTTGCATTCTATTCAAAACATCATTGTGTACTGATATTTTAAATATGGAATGATTTGCTGGAACTCATTGTCATTCTAGAGAGCACACAGTTGTTGCCCTTGTCTCTCTGGGTGGAGCGCCTGGAGCATTAACGCATCCAACCCTCAAGTTTCCTTCTGGGAGAACACCTGCAGATCTAGCCTCCTCCAATGGACACAAAGGCATTGCTGGTTACCTTGCGGAATCATCCTTGACCTCCCACCTTTCATCCCTGACATTAGAGAATTCTAGTGCTGGTAATGCATCTGAAGTTCCTGATGTGAAAGCTGTCCAACCAGTTGCAGAGTGGAGTGCCACTCAGTTCGGTGATGATGATATACAAGGTGGACTTTCACTGAAGGATTCACTTTCTGCTGTTCGTAATGCTGCTCAAGCTGCTGCCCGCATCCATGAAGTTTTTCGAGTGCAATCATTCCAGAGAAAGCAGTTGATTGAGTTTGGGGGTGATAAATTTGAAATGTCAGATGAGCAAGCTCTTTCATTAATATCAGTCAAATCAAACAGAGCAATACAAAATGATGAACCTGTACATACTGCTGCAATAAGAATTCAGAACAAATTTCGTGGTTGGAAAGGGAGAAAAGAATTTTTGATAATTCGGCAGCGAATTGTCAAGATCCAGGTAAATCGATATTCTTCTACTCGTGATTTTCCTGATTAGAATTTATATCAGAATTTTGATTTTGAGGTGTATTGAGATGTCATTCTTAGGCACCTCTTGGCCTTGAGATGTTTAGACCTTGGAAATGCAAATTTTTAAAATGTTTCAAGCCCTAATGTTCCCTCATGCTTTCTGTGATATATGCCAATATTTTGATGTATCTATCACAGATTGAAGAGAAGTTGTGTGCAAGAGAGGATTAGAGAATAGAGAAGAATAAGAAACAGTGTTGGGAGGATGTAAGAGAGTGATGAGAGAGCCAATGAAAGCTGTATTCCACAGATGTTCTCTTGTGCTTTCTTTTGACATATGCAAATATTTTCTCTGATGTATCTAATCAAAGTAGATTAAAGAGAAGTTTTGTGCAGGAGAGATTAAGAGAAGAGAGAAGAATAAGAGTGATGAGAGGAGATAAGACACTGATGAGAGAGCCATTGGGAGCTGTATTCCGTTGTGGAATACAGCTCTCTTTATATTGATATTTTTCCGAAGTTACAACATCTAAGAGAGTTACAGTAATTTTATTACGATAGGTGTCCAAATCCCAGTAGATCGAATCAGTTAAGACTTCCTCATAATGCTTTTTCTAATTTTGACATATTTGCTGTACTTCTCATGTGTATTCTGATCCATGTATCCTTACATATGAGAAATATTTCACGTCTGAGGTCCATCTCTTCAAGAGTATTAACTTTGTGTTCCGTCATAAATTTTTTTGGTATCCTCATTCTTCATCTTCTGCTAAAGCTAATTTACAAATATGTTTCATACTGGTGACAAATCTTTGTGGATAGAAATTAAGTGCCAGATTTTCAGTGCTATCAGGATTTTGATTCGGTAGTTAAATAAGACTGTAGCATAAAAGAATCTAAGCATGCATGTCACCGATATTATTATTAATGTATTAGTGACCTTTTTTTAATAGATTAATCAGTCATGAAAGCTGATCCAGACTACAAGCTGAGGAATAGTTGTATATCCAAACCTGCAGGAAAGTTACCAATTGGTTAAACTCCTCTGAGGCTTAAACCCCTAGACCAATGGTATGCACTAAGCAACCTAGAAATAGGCTACTAGTATGCACACAATTAAAACTCGCAAGCGCACAAGATCACTATGTAGTGTAGTGAATTGTAAGTACGAGGTCGATCCCACGAAGACTTGTGATAAAATAATGTCAAAAACAACTAAAAATCAGAATATTAAAAGAACAATTAAATGATGACAGGTTGAATTAAACTACTAAAAACAGTAAATTAAACTATTAAAAGCTAAATGGAAAATAATCTAAAACACACAACTAATATTAAAATTGAAAAATAGTAATAATGAATGAACTAGGGTTTCATCTACTCCCCTAACCAACCCTATGCATGTCCCTTATTATCCTTTAATAAAAAAATCAGAATTATTAGCGACATCTATCAACCTAGACCATGGCATATGCGTCTAGATTACTATTCCCCTAAACCTAATTCATGAGTGGCATACTACATGAATTGTTCATTATGATGCAAAAACTAAGCATGGCATATGTCCTAGTCAAAACACACATAATGCATAAAAACAATAGGAATGATAAATGCATGAGTCTAAGCATGGCATATACTTAGATTATTCATGGTTCTAAACCCTAGATGCTTAACATCAAGATCAATCAAAATTAAGTTAGCTACTCTTAAAATTAATTGAACATGGCATGGTTGGCATGGCATATACACAACTCATTAATTGAAAACATGGTTTAGAATCTCAACTAATAAAACTGAAATTTGAATTAAAAGATGCCAAAAGAGACTACATAGAACTAGGCTAGGGTTTCAACTACACCCTAGCCCTAAAAAGTTTAGCTACTCATGTCTAAAATTGAAAACAAAATAGAAAATAGGGCCATAAGAAAAACTCTGAATATTGAAGAAGAAGAAGAAGTTGTCCAGCAGCTTTTTCTCCTTTTCCTAGCTCCAAAAGCTCTCCAAGATGCTCCAAAGAATGCTCCAAAGGTGGCTGTACAGCAACTAGAGGTTTTGGGATGATGATGGATGGTTTTTGTGATGATAGGGTGCTGAAATAGTGGCTGGTATTCTTATGGACGTGGCTAGGGTTTTATATGGGATATATATCCTGGATGACCACCTCTTCTTGTCCTTTTATAAGTCTTGCAACAGCCCCTTTTAGCAAGTAGTTCTCTTGTGGAAATAGATCTCCAACTTTCTTTACAAGTAGGCTTCTTAATTAGAATGAAATAGGAGTCTTCTTTCTTAATAACAAGACTTTCTAAATCTGATCTTACTTGTATTTTATAGAAAGTTCCTCACATGGACCCACAATTCTGAGATTAATTAGAAGAGATTAAATCTGAACCTTTTATAATAAAGGTGGGCCCATATGATGCATGTACAATGATTGTGGGACCCCTTTTTGGCGTATAACCCTAGATTGGGTTTCTTCTTTCTTTTACTTTTCTTCTTTGATTAGAATTGTAAGTTGTCCAAAGAATTAGAAAGTAGTCTTGCAATCTGAAATAACTTGGATGGGACCCACCTTGGCCCTACTTGATGATTTACGCCCATCACTCTTCATGAAATCTTCTCTTTTTACTCCTTTTTACCTTTGCATACAAATTAACAAAGAATATGTAAAATCAAATAAAATAAACATGACTAGCATAAGATAATTCAAATATTAGGGCTTAGATTGTAAACAATTAAGCACTGATCAAATTCCCCCAAACTTACCTTTTGCTAGTCCTCGAGCAAAACAATAAAGTAAACAAGTAAGGAATTTAAAACAAGAAATTTAAAACACCAAAAAAAATAAAATGAAACCTATCCTTCCACCATTAGTCTCAGAGATGTCTGATCAATACATGATTCAAAGAAGCTTGAGTCTCAACTTGTTCTAAAGATTACCCGAATAATAAGTTAGCTCATATCCACATGCTCAAAGGGTCGTGTGTAAAACAATACCAACATAACTTTCAGTTTAGGCTTTCACGCAACCAAACAATCATTTGCATATTAGTTTAACTTCAATCCTCACCATGGATACACTCACAATAAAACACTCAATAATTGTCTACGAATGAACAGACAATGCTCTCATGAAAAATACCACATGTTTGAAGTGAAATCATACACCATAGGCTCCCATTCCATCTCATCTCCACAATGGGACTACACTTCACCTAGGATCAATTAGGACTTTTACAAATGGGTTATCATGGGGCTAGGGTGAAGAGCTAAGAATGAGAGGAAATGGATAACAAGATCTAAGGAATTTGCATGGAATCACACTTCTGGTTCCTTTATACACTTCTGAATTTGGCAGCTAAGGCTTGCATTTTGAATTTTCACCTTGTTGAGTCACACGTGTACCCTCCTTTTTCTTTTTTTCTTTTTTTTTTTTATTTTTATTTATTTATTTATATATAAAACTGAAACTATGGAGTGGCAGGGTAACAGCAACCTTTCTTTTATTTTCTTTTTCTTTTTTTTTTTTTTTTTTTCAAGCCTTGCACACATTTTGTAGTGAACCTTGAATCCATCTTTATACTTCCTTAGATAAGGTAAGGCTATACATACGGTAAGGTTACTCCTTCAAACTTCAGAGTTGGTATGGGTGCACGAAACGGCTTAATTAAGGCTCAACATGGATAACTAGTGATAACATCAAAGGGCATGGATAGAAAAGCACAAACTAGTCAAACATGGCCTAAAATCACATCCTATGGTTCGTGTAGTCGAAATATGCCTCGATCGGATAAAAATGAGAGTTCTAGCATGTTATTCCATATAAAATCAGAACATGTGATCAAAGAATGATAATGAATTCCATTGCATCGTATAGATCAAGAAATGGAAGATCAAATCACTCAGCATATAACCCTCGCAAGAATAAGCATTTAGGCTCAAAGCTCCCTAGGTTATAGAAGTTTCCACCAAAAGCATCTAATCATTCAATTATGCAGAGGCTTTCAACCTCAACCATATCGGCATTGTAATCCACACAGTGATAGTTCAAACATGATTAAATGAGATTTACAGCAATTGAATAATATAAAGAACCAGCATAATGAAGTTCAATGAACCATGCAAGACAAATCATCATTTCTCATCATTGTGGTAGGAAGGAACTATGACTCAAAGGAAAACAAATAAAAACAAATATTTTTGTGATTTTCTAAATTTTTTAAATTTTTATGCATTTTTGGACTATAATGACTCTATTAATGACTCTATCTTAACTAAGACTCTTCCCCCAAACTTTAAGTAAACATTGTCCCCAATGTTGTAAAATAAAGCAGGAAGGAAACACTAAAAATATAAATAGAAAAGTAATTAGAAAGACAAAGAAAAGGGTAAAAGAACTCAGCTGGATATGGAGTACATCTCCAGCTCTCAATCGCCATCTTCACTTTTCTTTGTAAAGATCTGGGCTACCTCCCAGTAGTGCTTGCTTTATAGTCTGCAGCCAGACTGTGCTTCTCTATCAAGCTGAAGGGGAATCTGTGAATGTAAGCACATCCACATCCTTGTCAAAATTCTGCTCCCAATAGGGCTTGAGCCTATGTCCATTGACTTTGAACTTGTTTCCATTTTTTGGATTATAGATTTCAATAGCCCCATGCTCAAATACCTGAGTGACCTCAAAGGGGCCATACCATCTAGACTTTAGCTTTCCTGGAAATAATTTGAGTCTTGAATCGAAGAGTAGTACCTTCTGTGCCACCTCAAACGCCTTTCTCACTAGTTTCTTATCATGGAACACTTTAGTCCTCTCTTTATACAGCTTAGCATTCTCATAAGCATCATATCGTAGCTCCTCAAGCTCGTTCAACTGTAACTTCCTCTTCTCACCTGCAGCTTTCATATCAAAATTAAACTTCTTGATCGCCCAGAATGCCCTGTGCTCTAATTCCACCGGCAGATGACATGCTTTCCCATAGACCAACCGATATGGAGACATGCCTATAGGAGTCTTGTAGGCTGTCCTATATGCCCAAAGTGCATCATTCAGCCGTAAATACCAATCTTTCCTGTTGGGCTGCACTGTCTTCTCTAATATCTGCTTGATCTCTCTATTACTCACTTCAACCTGGCCACTTGTCTGAGGATGGTACGGAGTAGCTATCTTGTGAGTTATCCCATATTTCTTCATTAATGCTTCAAAGGATCTGTTTTTGAAGTGACTGCCGCCATCGCTGATGATTGCTCTGGGTGTCCCAAATCTAGCAAATATCATGTTCTTCAAAAATTCCAAAACCACCTTGTGGTCGTTTGTCTTACTCGGGATAGCCTCCACCCACTTGGATACATAGTCGACTCCTACTAGAATGTAGAGATACCCATAGGATGATGGGAATGGTCCCATAAAATCAATCCCCCACACGTCAAATAGCTCCACCTCTTGTATGCCTTTTAGTGGCATCTGATTCCTTGAGGAAATGTTCCCCATTCTTTGGCACCTATCGCAACTTAAACAAAAAGCATGTGCATCTTTAAATATAGAGGGCCAAAAGAAACCAGATTGAAGTACCTTAGCAGCTGTCTTCTTCCCCCCAAAGTGTCCTCCACACTCTTTGCTATGGCAATGTGCTAAGATGCTCTGAACTTCTTCTTCTGGTACACATTTTCTGATAATCTGATCTGAACAGTACTTGAACAAATATGGGTCATCCCAATAATAGAAACGTGCCATGTGCATCAACCTCTTCTTGTCTTGATTAGTAAAATGCATTGGGAACTCACCACAAACCTTGTAATTCACCAAGTCTGCAAACCATGGAAGCTTTGTAATCTGAAATAATTGCTCATCTGGAAAAGATTCATTGAGTGGAATTTCGTCCCCCCTGCTTGCCTCCTCATTCAGCAATCTGGATAAGTGGTCTGCCACTACATTCTCGCTTCCCTTCTTATCTTTGATCTGTAGGTCAAATTCTTGTAGTAACAGGACCCATCTGATTAGCCTTGGCTTTGCATCTTTCTTGCTCAGTAGATACTTCAGTGCTGCATGATCTGTGTAGATTATTACCTTAGACCCAACCAGGTAAGATCTGAATTTTTCTAGTGCAAAAATTACAGCAAGAAGTTCCTTCTCAGTAGTAGAATAGTTCAGCTGTGCATCATTTAGAGTCCTGGATGCGTAGTAAATCACATGCGGAAGCTTTCCTACTCTTTGTCCAAGCACAGCCCCTAGAGCATAGTCACTGGCATCACACATGAGCTCAAATGGCAAATTCCAATCAGGTGCCATAATAATAGGGGCTGATGTCAAAAGCTTCTTCAGCAGCTCAAATGCTTGTAAGCAATCCTCATCAAAAACAAATTCCACTTCTTTTTGTAACAAAGCACATAGTGGGCGTGCAATCTTGGAGAAGTCTTTAATGAATCTGCGATAAAATCCTGCATGCCCCAGGAAACTCCGTACTCCTTTCACTGATGTAGGTGGGGGAAGCTTGCCGATCAAGTCTATCTTAGCTTTATCCACCTGTATCCCCTTGCTTGTCACCACATGTCCAAGTACAATGCCATGTTTGACCATGAAGTGGCATTTTTCCCAATTCAACACTAAATTACACTCTACACATCTCTTTAGCACAACCTCCAGATGATACAAACAGTTATCAAATGATGATCCAAAGACAGAGAAATCGTCCATGAATACCTCAATAAAGTGCTCCACCATATCAGAGAATATACTCATCATGCATCTCTGGAAAGTTGCTGGTGCATTGCATAGTCCGAAAGGCATCCTCCTATAGGCAAATGTCCCAAATGGACAAGTAAAAGTGGTCTTCTCTTGGTCCTCTGGAGCAATAGGAATCTGATTGTACCCACTGTACCCATCTAGAAAACAATAATGTGAATGCCCAGCTAGCCTCTCTAACATCTGGTCAATGAATGGTAGTGGGAAGTGATCCTTTCTGGTGGCTGTGTTAAGCTTTCGGTAGTCTATACATACCCTCCATCCAGTGGTAACTCTAGTAGGAATCAGCTCATCATGTTCGTTCTTTACCACTGTCATACCACTCTTCTTGGGAACAACTTGCACTGGGCTGACCCACTTGCTATCGGAGATTGGGTAGATGATCCCAACGTCTAATAGCTTCAGTATTTCTGCCTTGACAACCTCTTTCATATGTGGGTTGAGTCTCCTCTGTGCTTCTCTTGTAGGTTTAGAATCTTCTTCTAACAAGATTCTGTGCATACACATGGTTGGGCTTATACCTTTGATATCTGCAATGCTCCACCCCAATGCTGTCTTGTGAGCCTTTAACACTTTTAACAACTTGCTCTCCTCATCAGAACTCAAATCACTGGCTATGATACATGGCAAGGTCTCATGCTCTCCCAAATAGGCATACTTGAGATGTTCAGGTAATGGCTTCAATTCTAACTCTGGTGCTTTTATAACCGAAGGAATGGGTGGCTTTGTGGAAGAACCCAGAATTTCATAAGAATTAGAATATTTGCTTGGGATGGAGGGAAGTACTTCTAGTTGATTTACAATCTCCATAAGTGTTGCCTCAAATTCATCACTATCTCTCATGATTTCAGATTTGATGAGGCCTTGCTGAATGCATGTGTCCAACTCCTCCTTGCACCCATGTGCTCTTGGAAACACCTCTCCTATAGCCTGCTCAATCACTTCAATTTGAAAGCAATCTTCATCTCTTGGCATTTTCATAGCTTCGAACACTTTAAACTCAATCTTCTGCCCATTGACCTTCATTTCAATTGTGCCTTTCTGTACATCTATCTTTGAACCCGCAGTGGCCATGAAAGGTCGGCCCAGTATAATAGAAAGGTGGTGTGGCATTGATACACTCTCCATGTCTAGTACCACAAAGTCAGCAGGTAATATGAACTCTCCTACCTTCACCAAAATGTCCTCCAGAATGCCCCTTGGGTGTTTCACACTCCTGTCTGCCAATTGCAATGTAATTGAAGTTGGTTTGAGCTCTCCCAAACCCAGATACTCATAGACTGAAAATGGTAGCAAATTGATACTAGAACCTAAATCCAGTAAGGCTCTCTCAAACATATGATCTCCTATCTTGCAAGGTATGGTAAAGCTCCCAGGATCCTTAAGTTTGGGAGGAAGCTTTCTTGACAGAACTGCACTAACTTCCTCGGTTAACTTAACCTCTTCATGATCTTTGAATCTCCTCTTGTTTGTACATAATTCCTTGATAAACTTTGCATAAGAGGGTATCTGCTTGATAGCATCAATAAGTGGGATGTTAATCTCTACCTTCCTCAGTGTTTCAAAGATGTCCTGTGTAAACTGACTCTTCTTTTCCTGTCTCAGCCTCTGAGGGTAAGGTGGGACTGGTTTATACACTCTCTCTGGCTCTTTAGAAGTTGTGACCTGAATAGGAGTGGCTGCAATGTCTGTGCTTTTCTTGTCACTCTTCCGGTTCACATCAATCTCATTTTTCCCTGTGCTAACCTGTGGCTCAATGTCTACAGTTTTAGGATTTTCATACGGCCCATTCATGCTGGTGTCTATGACTGTACCATGCTGCCTCATTCTCCTATAGACCTTCTCTGGCTCTTTAGTGAGGGTAGTTATGGCCTTCAAATGCTCATGATTTTTAGGGTTTATTTCAGTTTGACTTGGGAACTTACCGTCCTCCCTCTTGCTCAAGGCATTAGCTATTTGACCCATCTGTGCTTCCAGCTTTGCCAAACTCTGCTGAGTGTTTGTAATTGCTTGACTATGCTGCTGGAAATTAGCCTGAGATGATTGAATAAACTGTGTCACCAAACTTTTGAACTCATCTTCTGGTGGCTTTTGTGCACTGTTCTGAGAAAAGTTATTCTGGGGGTGTTGGTAGTTTCTCTGTTGTCCTTGATACTGCTGCTGATTACCTTGATTGTTTTGATTGTTCTGATTGCTTCCCCAAGAAAAGTTTGGATGGTTCTTCCATCCAGGATTGTAAGTATTGCTGTAGGGATTGTTCTGCTTAGGGAATGTGTTACCAACATAATTGGCATGCTCCTGATCTGTAAAAGATGACATGGGACAGCATTCAGTAGTATGGTTAGTGTGAGAACATATAGCACATACTTCTTTTGATGTTTGTCCGAGCATGCTATTGGAAACCATTGCTTTGATGATCATGTCTATCTTTTTATCCATGGCCGCCATTTGGGTAGTTACATTTCCTTGAGACTGCACCTCATATAATCCTTGCTTCTTACCCATTTGTTTGGTCCTACAAGAGAATTGTTGTGAGTTTTCACTAAGAGTTTCAAAAAGTTTATATGCTTCCTCACTATTTTTCTCCATCAGGGCTCCTCCACATGCTGAGTCTACTATTCCCTTATTTAGCTCATTTAGTCCTTCATAGAAAGCTTGAACCTGATCATCTTTGGTGAGGTTATGATGTGGGCACTTCAATAATAAATCTTTAAAATGCTCCCACGCTTCCCAGAACTGATCTCCATCTTTCTGCTGAAATGTTTGGATTTCTCTTCTTAATTGCCTTGTCTTCTGAGCAGGGAAAAATTTCTTAAGAAACTTGCTAGCTAGCTGCTCCCAAGAGGTGATAGAACCAGCATCCAAGGAGTTTAACCACAATTTAGCTTTATCCTTGAGAGAAAAAGGAAATAAACGTAACCTGATGCCCTCTGGGGTAACTCCTTGTATTTGTTGTGTCGCGCACAGCTCAAAGAATTCCTTAATATGAAGATAAGGATCCTCATTAGGTAACCCATGATAGTGTGGCACCATATTCAGCAGTTGTGCAGTGAGGGTGAAATTGCCAGCCGTATTAGGTGGATAAAGGATGGTGGACGGCTGGTCGGTGTGCAAGGGAATGTAAGACTCCTTCATTGGTCTCTTTTGATTGTTCACTACTTCTTCTTCTGCGCCAGCCATCTTTTTTTTAGGACTTTGATTTCCGTTAACAATTATTTCTTTAAGTTCTGAGTTAGATGAGAGCTGTGTATTGGATCTTGCCCTCTCAGCTTGCCTTTGCTGTTGTCTAAAGGTTCGTTCGATTTCTGGATCGTAGACAATGATCGCTAAGTTCTGAGATCGCCTACCTTGCATATACAAACTTTAAGGCTCCAAGAAAACACCTACTAAATAAGCAATGTGTTAAAAGTAAGAAAAGATAGAAAACTGAAATTAAAATAGTTGAATTAAAAGAATACTACGATAAAACAATAAATAACAGCACTTTAAAACTTCAAGCAACTGAACTAAAGACTAAACTAGACTATGACACTACACTAAACTCAAGTTTTGACACTATTCTATGCCAACAAGTCCCCGGCAACGGCGCCAAAAACTTGGTATGCACTAAGCAACCTAGAAATAGGCTACTAGTATGCACACAATTAAAACTCGCAAGCGCACAAGATCACTATGTAGTGTAGTGAATTGTAAGTACGAGGTCGATCCCACGAAGACTTGTGATAAAATAATGTCAAAAACAACTAAAAATCAGAATATTAAAAGAACAATTAAATGATGACAGGTTGAATTAAACTACTAAAAACAGTAAATTAAACTATTAAAAGCTAAATGGAAAATAATCTAAAACACACAACTAATATTAAAATTGAAAAATAGTAATAATGAATGAACTAGGGTTTCATCTACTCCCCTAACCAACCCTATGCATGTCCCTTATTATCCTTTAATAAAAAAATCAGAATTATTAGCGACATCTATCAACCTAGACCATGGCATATGCGTCTAGATTACTATTCCCCTAAACCTAATTCATGAGTGGCATACTACATGAATTGTTCATTATGATGCAAAAACTAAGCATGGCATATGTCCTAGTCAAAACACACATAATGCATAAAAACAATAGGAATGATAAATGCATGAGTCTAAGCATGGCATATACTTAGATTATTCATGGTTCTAAACCCTAGATGCTTAACATCAAGATCAATCAAAATTAAGTTAGCTACTCTTAAAATTAATTGAACGTGGCATGGTTGGCATGGCATATACACAACTCATTAATTGAAAACATGGTTTAGAATCTCAACTAATAAAACTGAAATTTGAATTAAAAGATGCCAAAAGAGACTACATAGAACTAGGCTAGGGTTTCAACTACACCCTAGCCCTAAAAAGTTTAGCTACTCATGTCTAAAATTGAAAACAAAATAGAAAATAGGGCCATAAGAAAAACTCTGAATATTGAAGAAGAAGAAGAAGTTGTCCAGCAGCTTTTTCTCCTTTTCCTAGCTCCAAAAGCTCTCCAAGATGCTCCAAAGAATGCTCCAAAGGTGGCTGTACAGCAACTAGAGGTTTTGGGATGATGATGGATGGTTTTTGTGATGATAGGGTGCTGAAATAGTGGCTGGTATTCTTATGGACGTGGCTAGGGTTTTATATGGGATATATATCCTGGATGACCACCTCTTCTTGTCCTTTTATAAGTCTTGCAACAGCCCCTTTTAGCAAGTAGTTCTCTTGTGGAAATAGATCTCCAACTTTCTTTACAAGTAGGCTTCTTAATTAGAATGAAATAGGAGTCTTCTTTCTTAATAACAAGACTTTCTAAATCTGATCTTACTTGTATTTTATAGAAAGTTCCTCACATGGACCCACAATTCTGAGATTAATTAGAAGAGATTAAATCTGAACCTTTTATAATAAAGGTGGGCCCATATGATGCATGTACAATGATTGTGGGACCCCTTTTTGGCGTATAACCCTAGATTGGGTTTCTTCTTTCTTTTACTTTTCTTCTTTGATTAGAATTGTAAGTTGTCCAAAGAATTAGAAAGTAGTCTTGCAATCTGAAATAACTTGGATGGGACCCACCTTGGCCCTACTTGATGATTTACGCCCATCACTCTTCATGAAATCTTCTCTTTTTACTCCTTTTTACCTTTGCATACAAATTAACAAAGAATATGTAAAATCAAATAAAATAAACATGACTAGCATAAGATAATTCAAATATTAGGGCTTAGATTGTAAACAATTAAGCACTGATCAACCAACCACACACAACTTGAGTAATTCCAGCCAAGAGTAACAGAGAACTAATATGATGCTAAGAACGCAATTTTCTCAATCCCATTCCCAGCTGAGCAATCCTTTCCCCAACTCAAGGTTGAAACACACCTGCACTAGGGTTGGGTGTGAACTCTCTCTCTCTCTCTCTCTCTCTCTCTCTCTCTCTCTCTCTCTCTCTCTCTCTCTCCCCCACACACACACACACACAAAAGCTTAAACCCATAACTAATCTCAACCATCCATTCATTTATACGACCAGAAAATAAAATATATAAAAATAATTCTGAAATCTCTCGGCTTTTGCGCTACAGAGAGGATGCACGTGCTTGGGCTGCTGGGCAAGGCTTGCACATGGCCTAGCTGTCCTGCATGGTCTTGTTCTTGGCTTGGATGGGCCATGCAGGCTGGCTTGAATAGACCCGGTCAGCCTGGAGTGTGCTTTGTCTGTGACGCAGCGTAGGTTGAGGAAGAGTAGTGAAGGACTGCTCTTCAAACCAAAAGGCTTAGGATAGTCACCAGCCTAGGTCTCACACCAAAGACAGAGACATCTCAACGGAGAAAACTCAAGTTCTATTCAATATTCAATCACTGACTGACCAAGAAGATTACAATCCTTTAAATACACTAGTGGATATTCTAGTTTGGAAACAAATCCTAAGAGAAGAAACAAAAACTTTGTAAATCTCAGTAATTACTAAAAATCAGGGAATTTAAAGAAAATCTTCTGGAAACTTGCAAAATAGGAAAGTATAGCTTGAAAACACGTTTGGGGAGATTTTCTTCTCCATTGGGCCTTGTTGGGCTTAGCCTTTGGGCATATACTTTTGGGTTGGGCCTGGCCATTAGGCTGGCCTGCATCAGTCTGGGTCATATGGGCCTCATCTTGGCATGGTTTTGAATCTGCTTGGTCTTGCTTATGTTTGGTTGAGTTGGTTGGGCCAGTAAAGGCCTGGTCAGTCCTTTCTACTGGGACCTATGTCACACCTTCAGTGCCTCTGCCTGCGATTCGCATTTGCTCAAGTCTCTTCGCTGTAGCGATAGGCCGCACTTCCATTTGTCACCCAAGTCTACCTTTCATCCTATCAACTGGTCACATGCGAAAAAGAAATTTTTTTATTATTAACTGCCTGAGTCCCAGGAGCTAGGTAGTTTTGAGCCAAACTCATTGACAGGATTCGCCAACTCCTCAGCAGTTAGTGACCTTGATCTTTGCAATCACGTGAAAAACAAGAATTTTGATTTTCAAAGCTCTTTCCAATGTCTTGTAGAGATCTCCAATACCCTCTCCAAATAAAAATGAAAAGAAAAATGGAGTAAAGAAACCCCATATATAGGGCTCAGCCATAGATGTGTATTATGTGGGTGTCACTTGTGGCCTTGGTCGGGTCAACTTGGACTTTTTTTAGACCCATGGTAATAATGCTGCCTGTGGTAATGGGTGTGCATTTACTATTTGACTAACCACCCTAAAACTATACCTTTAATTTGCACCTCTTAAACATTATTCTACTTTAAGTTTCGACATACTAACTTTCTTATTTTTGTGAGAAGGCTCTTGTGAGGGGTCACCAGGTGCGGAAACACTACAGAAAGATTGTTTGGTCTGTAGGAATTGTGGAGAAAGTAATTTTGCGCTGGAGACGTAAAGGAAGCGGCCTGCGAGGATTTCGTCCAGGACTTACTGAGGGTACCATGCAAAGTGCATCCTCTAAAGAGGATGATTATGATTTCCTGAAAGAAGGCAGGAAACAGACAGAGGTAAGATTGGATAAGGCGCTTGCGAGAGTCAGGTCCATGGTTCAATATCCAGAAGCAAGAGATCAATACCGAAGACTGCTGAATGGTGTAACAGAATTCCAGGAGACTAAGGTACTTTCTCTCCTATCAGATAGTTCATAAAGTACACGTGTTTGGTGCCTCAGCCTCTGTAAACTTATTGTTATTGTTCTTGAAAGAGCAAGATATATTCACCATTTTCAAGAGTCATGTATCAAGTTTTTTACTATGAAGGAAAAATAAATCACGTACTGATTTCTCCTGTAAAATGTATTTAAGGGTTACATATGCAAGGAAATAAGAAAAGGAGACTAGTATAGACCTAAAATGATGTTGTGAGAAAAATGGATAGTGTAGTTAATGAGAATATTGTGTGGAAAAGTATAACTCACAATGCTGGTCGCCAGTAGTGAAAAATACTTTGTGCCCTTGGTCCTTGGTGTTCTGGGCATGAGCACACTCTGTTCAGTTACAAGTGCGTGAGACCAAACAAAAACTGGGTCAGCAGCCATGGATTCCAGTCTTTAATGTTACCAAGAAACATTATTTTGTTCTTGAAAGTTTGTTGCATTGGGTATGACACTTAAAATTTCTGATCATGTATGCATACCTGTTTGATGTTTATGTTGCAGTTTTATGAGTTCCATTCGCATTTTTCGCAGGTTGTTTTAGAAAAGCTCTTGAATAGTTCAGAAGAGGCTATGGAAGGGGATGACATGATCGACATTGAAATGCTTTTGGGAGATGATACTCTTACACCTACAGTGAGCTGAGTCTGCTCATGTTTGTTCTATAATTTGGTTTAACATTGTATATTGTAGTTTGATAGTGCCTTTATGCTGGTATCAACGACTCTGTTTTTGTGGAATAAAATGTAAGTAGTACATCAGTTTAGTTGCAATTGTAGTTAGTTCTTTTAAGAGGGAATACAAATGTTGATAGCTTCATTTGATGCTCTTCAATTCCCAACTAGCTAATGGACAATGACAACTCGGCCATTGTTTTCTTGAAGTTCTAGTATTGTATAGGAGTTTATTGTTCATGTCTAATCTGGTGTAGCAGATGAAGGTGCAAATGTATTAAAGAACCCCTTGACATGTGAAAAGAGTTCTTAGGTTCCAGTTTTAGTCTGATTCTGTGTACTAGTTACATTTGATGTTTGGCTTGTTGGTCTCATTAACTGTAGGAGAAGTATGTGGCTAGGCATCTACCTATTAGCTTCATGAGTCATTATCAGCCATATGATCCATTGAAAAAAAATAAACATGTGCACGATGTCAACTAGAAATGTTGGATGACCTATTTTGGTAAATGGTGATCTATAAATTTACCTTTTCATTTGGGGAAGTGACTGGGACTTGTTGAAAAATTGTTGCTTGTCAAAGTTCAGAAAAACTTTCCTTGCTGCATTTTTAGCTGTGTGAATAAGCATCTTTGCTTTGAAGGTTAATTTTAGGAACACATTACTTGAAACAAAACATTTGTGTGCATGTAATCTTTTTCTTGTTGGAGCCCGTTGGACCAGGAATTCTCATTTAATAACTTTCAAGCTAACAAATGGGCCAGGCCCGAGCCTGCCCATTTAGTCAATTGAGCCAATCTGGGTTGAGCTTTCTATCTTGTCTCTCACACTTGTTTGGGCATATTAATCACTAAATTATAAGCACTGCTTAGACTTTGGGCCTAATATCACTTAAACCAAGTCCGGTCAAATATTAAACGGGCCAAATCATTTAGATCGAGACCCAGTCACAGTACTATACTCAGGGCCAAAACCTGGCACAAATGATTACCCCTACTTTTCCTACCCTCGCTCGCATTCCTAATTTTGCAAGGTTTTGTAAAACGAAATCAGGGAATGTACTCGTTTAGCAGGTTTTCTGTGGAAAAATTGAGGAGTGCTCATCTTCCAATAAAATCGATGTTTGGCAGTGCCGCTTTTGAGGGAATTTTGCGTGGAACTAATTTTCTGCAGTATGAACTCAAATTTCCCCCTTTTTCTCTATTTCATTTCTGATTTGTGAAAGCATCTAACTAGAAGCACCGTGTGGCTCTCGAAATCATTCATTGACTCTTTGATTCAACTAACTTTCAAGAAAGTTGTTGAAGAATAGTACTTTATTAAGTGAAGAAAAAGGCAACAAACAGGAAGAGTTCTGATGGGTTTCTTGCTCTTAGCCAAATGATCAGCCCCCCTTTGAAAGTTTGAAGAGTACCTCCCTCAATAGATAATAAACCCTCTTCAGAAAGAACCATTTGAAGTTACATAAAAAAACTTCTATTATTTGTAGCATCTATTTTCTAGTGGTTAGATAAAAAAACAAGTTATGTAAGGCCCGCTTGAAAAAACAAAGAATTGGAAGGATGGAAGGATGGAAATGAAAGTTGATTACTACATTTATGAATCCACTTTTTCAAGATTCTACATATGCTTCTTGCCCTTTTTTTTTTTTTCTGAGAAGGTAGACTTCCATTCAAGATCTAGAGGAGGTAAAGGGTCCATCAAGGTTACCTTTTATTGCCAATTTTTTTTATTTTACCGTAAAAAAAAAAGATTTAACTTTTTTCCTTCAAGGACTTCTAACAACATGAATTACAAAGATGTCTTTTAAGGGATTGAAGATGATGGAGTAAAAGGCACTTTATTATATATTGTAGGAGTACCTCTAAGTAGAGTGGAGGAATAAGAGAGGAACCACATCAGCAAACATGCTTACTCCCCTTTTCTCCCTGGGGCCAGCCAAACACATTAAAAAGTGGAATCTCCCAACGGTGAGGCCAATTCCACTCTTTCACTTCACTCAAGTGAAGACAAACAGGCCCAGTATCCAGACAAGCTTGAGCTAAACCCGCGCCACCTCTTCTTTTCTTGTAATCATGTGTTAATTGGCAATTGGAGTCTTGCTTCCACTAAAAGATTTAGCCAAATTTCAAATGTCCAGCAAATGAAAACATATTTTTAATTCAATACATGCAGCAGCCATGGTCAATACCAGCAACAGCTATATGATCGTACACAACAACCACTAAAAGGTTTACAGGCTCATTCAAGAGATCAAGAATGGAATTTGCATCCATTTGTATTGGAGTTTTACAGAATAAACAAGGAACAATCAACCTCTCCATCTTTCTTCTATCATATCAAATTGAAGGAACAATCATGTCATTACATGTATCAACAATTAAGAAAAAAGTAGGTGAAAATGGAAACTTACTGAATTCTTCCCGAATGTTGAGGTGGATAAAAGATTAGTTGTACCATGCACCTAATGACACGAGGATAATAATAATAAAAAAATCTTGGACTGTTCAGGTTCATAAACAACTAAGTTGGGATGTCATTCTTCAGTTCAGTAACACGATAATGCCAAAACCCAAAAGAGATAAGGTGTGAAATACAGAGATTTAGGCATAAACTCATAAAATATACTGAGACAGAATGTGAGGCGGTGACATTTCTAATGCTCTGCAAATCCCAGAAATCTACTCTACCAGTAGAACAGGAATTTGGGTAAAATTGCATTTCTATTACAAATATTCGACAGTGAAGAATACAAGTGTTTCTGTAATACTCTCACCACCATTTACACTCCTTCATTATTGAACAAAGGACAGTGTTCCTTCCACCATCCACTGTACATTGACAACCAGATGAAAATCATGACATCTCATCTCACTGATTACTGAGTGCTCTTCCCAAAGATATCGTTGTAAGGAAAGAAAAAGGAAAAAGCCAAATGAAAATAGATGAAGAGGATAGGAGGGAAACGACCAATGCCCTTTAAGTCCTGCTAACAAGGCTCTCATAGAATAAGATATAACCATGGTCGGTGTTGCTGGAATATTCCTGTGCTGAACCAAAAAATGTCTGCACTGCTGACTCATCAATCATCTCCACATTCTCGTCGTCAAAGAACAACCAGTGGTTGTGGCTCTTCACAAGGCTGACATAGTGCCCATGGTTCGGTCCACTTCCCACATGTACAACAACCGCAAACAAGGAGTACTCGGAGTCTGCATCATCCACTGTATTGCTTAACTTTAATTCCATAGGGAAGACAACACGGTATGATAGTTTCTTGTACCGGCCAAGCTGTTCAATGTACTTGAAGCGCTTAAGATGGATAACGAGGATAAATGGTGGCTTCTTGATCTTCATTCTCTTTTGAGCTTCTTGCAAACTGCATTGAAGAAACCATATCAAATTCTATTCATTTGAAAACAAGCCGAAAAAACACTTTAAAATGGAGGTGAAAGAACCTGCAGCACTTGTCGCAGAAGAACTTATCCTCAGCATTCAAAGTCTCAGTAGAGCTAAAGTTTTTTAGGCAGCTTGTTATCGAGCTGTTTTGTTCAATGTCAAGGCTCAGGTCTAAGAATGTTTCATCCCTTGCTGTTACTGTTTCGCACCGTAAGCACCTTGTTTCATTGGTTAGTATTCCCTGCATGGTAAATAAAAAATCAACTCGGTATTCTGGCAAACTTTCTGAGATATATTTTTTTGATGAAAACATTCACATGATATATATTGTATAGATTAATATTCGAGTAGAACTCAACTTGCTTTGGGGAGATTTTTATGACAGACTTGCCTTAAAATGCCACCCATTTACCGCAGTTTCGGACTTGCAGTAGTGGAGGCAGGACAGGTGGTGAAGAAACAGATGTTTATCCAATATTTGCAGTAATAAAGTTTTTAATCAAACATGCACAACAATTGATAGCATATTTAAAATAGGTCAAGTTGACAACCTGGAAATTTTTGTGAACCCAGGTAACCAGTGGCTCTTTTTGACCACCATTGGCTTGAGCAGCAAGCGGCCCATTTGGACCGTTTGCAATCTTTTCAGAAGGTGAAGTCTCTTTAGACACTTTTGCAGCGCTATGCTCTTTCTCCAGGATGTCAGCAAGCTCATTAAGCAGAAAATTCAAAAATTCATGAGCATCCTACATATATAAACACAAAACGGTTCATCCATCTATAAGATTAGGTACGCACACGCATTTACGGGTAGTCAACAAAATGGAAGTTAACAGGCTACTTAACATTTTCTTTCCCCTTCAAAAGTGAAGGGCCTAATAAAATGATAATGTGATGCATATAAAATGTCTATTGACAATTAGACATGGTACAATAGGGGAAGCCAGGACTTCATGTTGTAATTATATAAGTGTGGACTTGCTGCTGAGTGAGGCTGCTAACATAGAAGGCTTCACAATGCCACGTCTGACACCATCCGCAAATAGAAATCAACACAATTATTTATGTTAAGTACATACCTGGTGCATGTAACTACGAAATAGTTCATTTTGCTTCTTGACTCTTTGAACAAAGCGCTTTGGAGCAATTACACCTGTTTTTTTCTTCTGGGAACTTATCTGCATAAAATGAGCACCCAAATCGGTAAAATGAGCCCACAGGCAAACTAAACCAGATACTGTCAATTGTATGTGTGATATGAGATGGTATTGCCTAAGTTGCACCTTACAGCAGAATCAATACCCATAATGTGAACTGATTTGGAAGTTTGTAGGTGCACCAAGCTTCCTACACAGAAGAGATGCATGCACAAACGGTGTGCTAGCGTACCAGAGAATGCATGGAATAAAAAATAAACAAGTATTTGAGAAACGAATAAAAAAATAAGCAAGTTTTTGAGATAGGGGTAGCTTAATCAATAGCATGTCTTTTATTCCAACAACACATCTAAAATAAACATCATCATCAGTTGAACCCTTTCTGACAAAGTGGGGTTGGCCAAGTGCTACTTTAGTTCAAAGTAGACCCAAAAATTGGTTTTGCAAGATTTTACAGCTGACTGCCTGGAAGAGGAATTAAACATCCAAAAGAAGTAAAAGATTTTATTTCAAATACAAAACATTACATTTCAGATAAATAACAAGCATCTACATTTATGTATTGTGCAGAACCTTCAGAAAAAGCTTCTCATTTGTATGTAAGAGAGAGGGATGGCCAGCTAAGGTAGCTGATGGAAGAAATGTAAACCTTTAATGGTAGCAGTATAATTATGGCCACAATGATAATGATGACGAAATCATGAAGCAATACATATCTCGAAGTACAAAATTAGTTTGTAATTCATTTATTTCTGCAATTCAAATCCATCTTAAGTAGGAAGTTATATATGTACATACCTCTGACCTCTGTAAGCATCATATGAAATAACTGAAGATATAAGTAGCCAACTTTACCACCCTAATGGGTAGGCACTTCCCACCCTGTATCTACCTCAACTATTTTCATTCGCCTGGCGTAGCATCAATTCTAGAAGGGCATTCTATGACATCAGGCAGCCCATGATTCAGGCCTCAATGAATAAAGGAAAAGTCGACTCATAAGCATCAATGTAAGATTGATAAACTTTTGGAATCACCAAAAGACATCTTGTAGAGGCTAAATTTCAGCGCACCACATATTTACTAAGCCAGTCACATAATCCAAGGAACTTCCAGACTTTGGTAGAACATGCGAAAGAACATAATTAAGTGAATCCCTGTCTAACCAGTAACACATCTCAGATACTAGATGTTTATGAAATCCAATCAAAATGGACAAACCTTGGCCATGAATCAGGGATCTCAAGTATCAGACCAGCTGTTTCCAAACAGATCACAACCCATATAGCATACTTCTAGTGGAAGTGAAAATACTTAAAATTAAAAACTAAAAGGCAGAAGCAATTAAAAAACAACTCGATGGAACAAGTAGGCACTTCCTCCAAGTCTTCTAGATGTAATTCTACCACGAACATGCAATCGTCTAAAATGACTGGATTGAGAATAAATCACTACTGCTATCATCCAAGTAAACCAAAGACCAAAGAACTACTAAAGTCCTGATATAGCAAGACCAAGGAAAATCCAGCAAGAAACAAAACCGGCTATGTTGAGATCAATGCATTGATGAATCGATAGAGGAATTAAGAGAATGATTTATTATCGGAATAAGTTGAAGTAGGGCGTGGTGCTTTACTCTTTTACCATTTCTATGGAACACTTTCTTTGGGAGGAACTCCTTGAGCTAAGGTGTAGCTTAGGTTAGTGGTAACAAGGCAGAGGCATTTTGTTTTTATCACATGGCAAACAAAATTGTCGCCGTATTCAAATTAGACTTTGTTACGCAATTCTTTTTTCATGTTGCATGTTCTCAAAGCAACAAAAGACGGTTGATTACTGATTTCTTCATTGGGAATTAGCGAAAGTGAAGCAGGTTTTTTTTCCCCTAATTTCTGAAATACTTAGGAATTTAGTGAATCATCAATGGGGCTACTGCGGAAGAAAATGCTCGGACAATCCAGCCCTCCCTAGAAAGAGAAGATAAAATGGAGTGCATTTTGCAGCAATTAAGTGCGGGAATTTGGAAGGAGAGGAACTAGAAATTTTCAACAAGTTCATGCCAATAGAGAATGTGAGGGTAAAATAGAGCAACTTAATTGTTGATTGAGCTCCTCCAAATTTAGAAAGATTTTTCTTGGTGTCCATTATATTATCCTAACCTAGGGATGTCAAATGGGCCGGGCCGACAGATCTCAGCACGAACCGGCTGGGCCGGCACGGCCCACCAGGAATTTATCCTGTAGCAGGCTGGGCCGTGCCGTGCTCGGCGCGCCTCTTTTATTTTCTTTTTTCGATTAATTTTAGCCTTTTCGGTACTAAAATTAAAAATTAAAACAAGTACGGAGAATGACAAAGATATTTAAATGGCTCGGTCAAACTTGAACTACTCTATTGAGAAGAGAACCATTTGGATCTTAACTTCTTGAAGGTTTGTAAATAGAATTATCTTCAAAACCTTACAATCTTTTTAGAGAATAAAAATAAAAACGAATTAAAAACTTGGCAGCTCTTCAGTATATGGCTCTTGCACTGATTAGCTTTATTCAATAAAGTTTAGTTGCAATCCAAAGAAATGTCTCAGTTGGAACATATCATATCAGCCGATATTCTAAACTTTAATTTAGAGAATGGAGCAACAACCCAGAATGATGGTAGGACCATAAATTTTCAAATGTTGGACGGTGAGGCGTGTCGAAAGACATTGAGTCCTTTTGCAGCCTCATTGTTGACGCTTCATAATGTTTGCACCATTTTATTCTTATCGAGGAACAATCTTTCAATTATTATTATTATTATCATTATTAAATAATGAGAACATTAATATAAAGTCAGTTATTTAAAAAAGCCCAGCCCTCTCCTCAGCTCAAGCAGACGGGAGAGGGCTGTCCACTGCCTAGGTTGGGGCCCACTATTTGGTCCATCCAAATGGACCACATTCAAGGCCTCCCTAAGTTGCATATGTCCACAAAAATTTGGCCCCGTTCGATTAAACTGGACTGTTGGATCGAGTGACACCCATCCAAATGCATTGTACACCGTAAAAATTTTGTGTCCCAGATGGAGATGATAGAAATTATCTTTATGGCTGATTTTTTGTAGAGAAGAGGGTCCGAGGAGGGCCCCCAAATCCCCCCAATCCCTATTTCCATTGGGTCCCCAGGTGGGCCCCATGCCACTGAGCTGATGCCCTTATCCTCAGCTTGAGCTGAGGATAGGGGGCCTCTTTAAAAAAAGCACAAAATTTGTCGTCATCATCAACAAAGCCAACCCATTTAAAAATGTATCTACAAATAGAACTCTTACTTGAGAGAATAGATCTGCCAAGCATGTCAACAGATTCTCTTCTGCATCAGCCAGATTCTTGTTATTTGCATAGTACTCCAGTAAGTGTTCGCGGAAAGGGACACAAAAATAAAGTGCCTGCAATAAATAACAATCCACATCTGCTATTAACTATCGACTAAATCACTCTGAAACTTCACCCTAAGGCATATCAAAGGCATATGCAAATTTATTCCATAAAATACTACAATCCATGACCCACGCAGATTCCTGTTTCTTGCATAGTATTATAGTAATTGTTCACGGAATCTACATCATTCAAGACAATTTCATCACTTCATAATATTTCTTCAGAATGTTATTCATAAAACTTTCGTCTACCACAGAAAGTTCCAAAGTAATAAGCTAGGGAAGAAGGCAAAATAACAGAAGGGGAAAAACTTGTTAAACAGAAGAGAAAGACGTGACATCAAGGGGAACTGTTATCTCAAGCTACTGGATGATGGTGCAAAAGTAAAAATATGCCATCTCCAAGATCGTATCTCACCTCTCAGGCCTCCAAAGGGGTGATAAAATAAAGAAAAAGGAGTAAGATAAGGCTAACTAGACATGCATTATGCATAGTTGGAAGAACTAAATGATATTGGAATCGATACAAATAGACTACTCCTGGGTATGATATTCTACATAGAAATCAAATTTAGCATTAGTCATACCAAAAACAGTAGAAATAGATACTAGCACCAGGGGTGCTTTACTAAGGGAAAGGCGCAAACCAGAATTCATGTGCAAAAACTACCAATAAGAAAAAAAAAAAAAAAAAAAAACAAACAAATAGATAAATCTTAAACACCATCTCCAAACAAAAGCACCATTTACTGATAGTCAAAAATAGCAAAGTACATTAACAGTTACTGCGAAGTAGACGTCCATCTGATTGTTTAGGGAACCAAAACATAGCGTGTTCCAATCCAATCACCCCTGATTCCAAACCCATCCATAGCACAATTGGAAGGCGCTCGATGTCGAAACCATGAGGTTGCAAGTTTAGATTATACCTCAATTACAGTAAATATAAATGGTAACATAAAAAACAATGCATACCACAACCCCAACATTTATAATTCAATTTTTTTCTTTCTTAATTTGGTCAATAAACTCCTATCTATAGAAACATATTCTAATACACTCAAATCAAAACCTAAAACCACTATCACCAACAAACCTTATTTGTACACTAAAACGCTAATCAAATAAAAAAAAAAAGAGCTAACAACAGCACACAGATCAATCAAACAACTCAAAAAAATCACATGGATTTCAAAATAAGAATGAGATCCATCGTTTTCCGATAATATAACCCTAAGATTATTAAGATAAAAGAAACAATCCGCAGACCCATCAACAGATCAACCGATCAAACGAAAATGGAAAGACGGTGAATGAAAAGAAGAGAGAGAAAAAAGATTGAATCTTTGATCGGAACCTGCAAGACGCTGTTACAATAGCAAGTGTTTCCGAAATTCTCGAGGCCGAAATATCGCTCGCCTTCGGGGAACTGGTCGCCGAGAGCCTTCTCGAGCTTGGAACCGGCCGCTCCCATCAGACCATTCACTCTACAGAAAGAGGGATTTTTGGGGTTTCTAGGGTTTTGATGGGATCGATTTGAAGTTGAAAACGAGATGGGCCTTTTGTTTTGTATTTTATACTAGCGAGGATGGAGGAAGAGAGAAACATATACATAGAGAGGGGGGGGTGGGGATGGGATTTGAGGGAGGTGATGACTGCATGTGATGTGTATATACACTCATCTATAAAAAAAAATCATATCAAAATAAAAAGAGGTACTCCATAGAATGAAGTATTGAATACAAGCTTGAGCCGCAAGAAAAAATAAACGGGTTAGGTGGGTTAAACGAAAAAACGATAATCCGGTGTATTTAAATGCGGGTTAGAAAAGCTTGACCCATATATTATGCGGGTCGGATTGTGGGGGTCATATGCGGGTCGGATTGGAGGGTCGAGTTGCCTTTTGCTAGCTCCAGCTACAAGGGCTTTAACATCTATCTAAATTAAAAGCAAGTTCATAAATAAAGTCTCTTGATCCTCTTTCCTAAAAACATGGAGATTTTGTTTCATCCAATCCACATTCGTCACCTATACAAAATCTCTTTCTTGATTTTTTTTTTTCATTCCAAAAAAGCAATGGAGATGGTGCATCAGCTGGTATAAGATTTTGTATAGATGTCAGAATGTGGCCCGAATGAAATGGAGAGCCCATAGATAGGATGGAGTGAGGTGTACAGAGTTTCCTATTTTAACCATGTATTTCATGATTTTTGTTTAGTTAAGTAGCATGATTCAATGATCACGATATGCTTGTGGATGGCTAGAGCAGGAAATTTTCTTATACTTTACCGACCTATGCATATAAACTATGCAAGAATGCACAAGGATGATGTGGGATTTCCAATCCCAAGTTCCACCAAAAAAAATCCCACAAAGCAGCCAGCCGTACAGGACTTGGAAGAGAAAACTCCCCTTCAACATGGTTTCTTCAATTTTACAAATACAAGTCTTTGGAACTCGTGGGAATTCAATTACGTCAATTTATTAATATTTCATATTTGTTGGTTCATGGTAGTGTTGATATGCCGGTCCAATATAATTGCGATAAAGCTTTGATGATAGTAAAGTTGGTTTATGGGAGTGCTAATAGTCCGGGTTTAGACAAACCCAGCCCAAGCCTACCCTACATCGAGCTGTATTTGAACTATGGTTTTAGGCTGTAGGTGTTGGGCCAAGTCTTCTTACTTAATTCTGGAATGGGCTGACTATAGACTAGGCTTGGACAAGATTTGGAAGAGTCCAACTCCACTCCATTCCCTGCCTACAAGCATATAGGCCGCTCATTAGTCATGAATCATTCAAGTAGCTCCCACATTGGGGTCAGAGTTACTTCTCTGTCTCCCACTCAAGAATCGGAGGCTGGTAAGGATAGATTCCTCACAGCACCAAGGTTGGGTTGAGTCCGTCCATATTCATTGATAGAGTACTGTCCCCAAATACCCCAGAACCCAAATGACTAAACTAAACAAAATTGGGTATAGGTCAAATATTTAGACTTCTTGCTAATGTGTGTTTGAATTTGGAACCAAATATCCCATGCCATAGTCATATATTATGCCTATTATGCATATATAAACCCGAATAACCGGATTAAGATCAATGGATTTCATACATAGGGGCCCAAATGTCCAATGGCATGGTCATCATATATTATGCCTATCAGGTATGTGTAAGAGTATTGTTCAAATATATAAGTAATGGGTCCTTGATTCGGGCTCAGATCCAAGTCTGGGTTTCGATTCATGTCTTCAATTTGAATTTGAGTATAGGTGTGGGTCCTGTAACATGGACCCAATTTGCATCTAGGTTTAAGTACAATACAATTACTTATTAGCAATTCTGGATTGAATCAGGGTTCAATATGAACCCAACTTTCTATCCCATGCCTACTGGCAAGCAAAAAAACAATCTTGTTTATCTAGATATTCATGCATTTCTTTTAACAAGTTAAAATTTCCAAAGTGGAGGCCTTTTTTTCCAGTGGCAATAGGACCACTAACAGATTAGTGATATAAGCTGTTGGAAGGAGGCACAGTTCATGTTCATGCATCAGGTCCACATCATGATTGAATAGGTGAGTGTTACTCAGGTGTGATATGTGGGGCCATTGTTTAATCTTGGTTGAAATCCAAGAATTTGCCCCCATTTGACAAGTTGGAGGGGGCCCTCACATCATCTATTTGGATTGGGATTTGGGAATCTGCAGCCCCACATTGAATTTTCTCAACAGTCTGAAACCATAACTCTTGGACAGTATTAGAAGAGGAGAAAAGAGGGGAAATAGAAGAGAGAACACCTTTTCTTTTACCAGCCATGTTTCTCTTCTATCAAGTTTCAGGCAAGAGAAAAAAAAACTAAAACCATGGTTTCATCATTTCTCCTCCTTTTACCCTTCTCCACCTTTATCACTCAGTTAAGATTCTCCTACAAAATGTCTTCTTCCCCCTTCATTGTAAAATGTTTGTTCTTGGGGGCAAACGAAAAATGTTTTGGAGAATGATGCATCTTAGGCGGCCAAGTGATTATATCAATCTGCGCAGAGTTAGTACTTAGTCATAACCTAGAAGTCATGAACAAAAATCAATATCAGAAGAAGTGCAGAAACAATATTTCTAGCCTTTGCCATGCAATCGATACTTTCTTTTAATTTAAAGAAAGAAAAGGTACGCATAAACATATCAGTTTTATATATATGACTTGGGTATTTCAGGAACACCTTTAAGAAAGAATTACAGGGAAAAAACAAGGGAAGGATTGACTAGTTGGTGATGAACATCCACCACTTGTACAGACCAAAGCCATAAATGGTTGTCAAGACGACCGTTCTCAGGGGATAGATTCTAAACCTGCATACCAAGAGTTAAGAGGACGGTTAGTGATTACATTATTACAAGGAATTCTCATTTAACCTCGGTAAACAATTCCTACCATCTGGAGCTCTGCAAAAGCCTAACAATAGGAGGAAACATTGTTTTTTAAACAGTTTATGAGACTTTCTTTGCATTGACAATTCAACCAAAATAATAATAATAATAACAATAACAAACAACAACTCAAACAACGCCACCTTCAGCCTATATATCAGAGAAAAGAAACTTACTACACTAGAATTTACGAAACGATAAAAAGATTATTGTTTATGGATCACAGGAGAGGACTCTGCCAAGAATGCAATAGGCCTTCTGGGAAGCTAACACAGCACAACCCCATTGGGAACCACCCACCTTATTGGAATAAAAAAGATATCCAAACAGGGGATCACAATCTCGGCTGCATTGCCTATTTGACAATTTACAATTCTTTCCTAGAAGCAATGTGAGTGAAAACTTTATCAAAACATAATATAAAGATGTACATCAAAACATCACTATCCATCAAGGCAATGAGCAGGTGCAAGAAAACATCACTAAGGTTTATGGGCAAGGAACTACAAACACGTATCAAATCTAAACACCCAACATTGCCCATTCATTTGCGTCTTCATTCCATTCTGTTGAAATATGTGCAAAAGAGACATCTACATCCATTTAATCTCCTTGACAATTGTCACCAATCTATAAAATTAGATAAACTTATTTGAGATGGTTTGGGCATGTCCAAAATAGGCAAGCAACGGCTCCGGTAAGGAAAACTTTGGCTATGAAGGTTGATGGCCCACAAAAGGGAGGCGGTAGGCCAAAGAGGACGTGGATGACGGTAGTTACAATAAATATGAAGGAGTGTGATTTATTTGAGGTTTGGCCCAAGATAGATCGGAATGGAGAAATAAAATTTCTTGTAGCCGACCCCAACGTAGTTGAGACAAGGCTTTGATGATGATGACGATGACGACGAGGACGACAATTGTCACCAATCTCCGTAGAAACTATAAGTTGAACCCTGAGTCCCTAACAATGGACTTTTTCCACTCTTGGTTCTCCAAAGCGTCGATCACTTCATTATTACATTGATACCAACGTTCAAAGCACGCTGACACAGAACTACTCAGCTCCCATGTCTCTTAAAATGTCAATATCCATGGCTCTCCACCATTTTCCTTTGCCCCATTCATTGCATTCATAGAGAGGCCCCTTCTATAATTAGTCAACCTGAAAGCCTCTCTTTGAAAGCTCCCGATGTCTCTCTTTTTGTAAAAATTCGACTTCGTTATATTCCTTCACATCAATCGGCCCTATAAAGACAGTGAAACTTGCTCTCTATAGTTTCATTCCAAACACTCTTATTCAAGCCAAACCTAATTTTCCTTGAGCAGCACTGCAACATCAGCTTTATATTCTAATTTCCAAGAAAAACAAAGGCAGGGAACCATGTAACCGAAACATTGCTTTTGTAAGTACTGTCCTTTAATTTTCTTGTCCAATATCCCATAACCAAATCTAGCTTTATCTAGTTCCACTAACTTTTCCATCCTTTCCTTATTATAAGAAATTCTATTATTCTTCAATTACTAAATTGACCAAAGCTCAGTGTGAGGAGTCATCCTCAATAACACTTTATCACTAGCTTTTCTCAGAAAAGAAACTCATTTTCATGAAAAGAAAGACACTAGTAAAATATTAAAAACCAATTTCAATTTATGGATCTTTGCAACTGATTTTTGAAATTGAATTCATAATCTTATGAGCCAATCAAAATAGATCTCATACAATTTAGAATCAATGAACAGCAGTGATTCACTTTTCAAAGGAGACCTATACTACGTGTTCACTATCTTTTTACTTTTTCTGTTTGTTGCTTGTGGATTGCTTTGGATAGAACTTGCTTCAAACATTAAGACTTCCAAAAATCAATTTTCTTCCTCGAGAGAAGAACCAACTCAATTGGCAAGTTCGCCCATCACTCTCCATTTGATGCAACGGTAGAACTGCATTATCTGCCAAATCAAACATCTATAGCCCATGGAATGGTCCCCTACAACTTGAGACAATTAAAACCCTCTTTCCCAAAGACCTGTATGCATTCAAAAAATTTGCTGAAAGGCATGGACACCCTGCTGATAAATTTAGACAATAATCTTTTGCTTTTGTTTCTGTTTTTTTTTTTTTTTTTTTGAAACAACTAAACTCTGTAGTACATTTCATCCTACTTTTACATAATAATAGTTGCAGAGTCGACCAATCTTGTGTCATGGTTATGAGTAAACCCAACCCAACAAACTTAAAGTTATTTATGGAAGTCTCTTAAATGAGTTTCCTAATCCACCTTAACACAATGTTTATGTTCCACCAAAGTCGATAAAAATAGATGCCTATATGTCATGAGCCAACCCCTTATACAGGGAGAGGAATGTTTAATGTGTACACCCTCATCCATAAGGCACTAGCAACCTCTGCATTGAAGCCAGCCAACTCTTGCAAGGTCCATATTATAAACCTCGCTTGTGGACACTCTCGCAAAAACCTTTCAAACTTAATTCAGATTCCACATACTATAACTCTCCATTATTGTTGTATGTGGGGCCCACCACGCATGACCATCAGATCCAAGTTGAGACGACTTGGTCATGGGTATCTCGTCTAATCCCATCATAAAAGTGGAGAGACTTGGAAATCCATTTCACAGGCCCTTTTTAGGAAATCCAACCTTCTCTAAAACTATATGAAAACCCAATACACCCTACATGAGCTCTTCCGACGAGAAAACCATAAATCAATCGGTCTGGAAAACAATCTTGATATTACACAACTAGTCCAAACATCCCCTCAAAACCCACCCACCCAAAATCCCAACACCACGATTGGCAAACAATGTTTGATGAAAACAGGGCTCAAAAACTCAAAACTATAAACATCATCATCCAAGCATTTCCCCCATTCCAACTAATTAATCAAGCTTGCATTTCTTCCAAAGAATTGATTCAATTGACAATCCATAAATCACAAATCACAAACTTTTACTATATCCCATAAACCCAAAACCCATCACTAATTCACAAACACATGACATTCAAACAAACAACCCAACAAATCATCTCTTCCCAATCAATTCAATTTCTCCCCCACCCCTGTCTCAATTGATAATCAACAACATCAAGCACCCAAGTGAAAGATAGATAATCTATGAAACATACAAAATCGTAGATCTACATGGTTAAAAGAGCGTTTTTACCTCGTTGAATTGGATTTTTGAGAAGGATTTCCGTGAGCAGGCATGGGAGTAAACCATTGGGAGAAATCCCTATCAAAGAACTCCCAATCGGGCAAAACCAGACCAGCGATCGCAAAGAGACCGAAGAAGTACGTAGCAAACATCTTCTTGAAGGAGTGGGTGTAGATCCCCACCAACAAAACAACTGCGCCCACGAGCAGCAGACACGAACGTAGAACAGCATCATTCGCCATTTCCAAAGGCCTAGAAAAGAAGAATGAAGGAGTTAGAAGAAGAAAAAACAGAAGAAGGAGGAGGAGAGGAGAAAGTCATGAAAGAAGAGCATGAGAATGGTGTGTGTTGCAGAGATAATGAGAAGGTGGGATGTAGCTCTTTAATGCAACAGTGATGGGAAGAGTTGTGGCAGATAGAGACCGTTGAACCGCCAGAGGCTTGTTTTTTTACTAGTATATATAAATATATAAATATATAAATAAATATATAAATATAAAAACCGTTGAACCGCCAGAGGCTTGTTTTTTTACTAGTATATATAAATATATGAATTAGTAGGACATGGGCCCCAACAGTTTCTCTCTCTCTCTCTCTCTAAGGATTTTACGGGTAAAAGACCCATAGGACCCCATACCATTGATGAGGTCCTAGTAGCATCGTATAGATGGGAGGGATCTTATTAGTGCGTTTTTTTTTCCTTTTTTTTGTCATTTAGCAATATGGTTGATATTGGCCATTCTGTGGTGGCTGCTCTCGATTTACATAACCTAAATAGAAATTGGGTTTTTTTCTCTCTTGGCTGCTGATGCTGCTCCAGAGCGTTGGATGGGGCTAAGGGAGGCAGGGAGAGGTAGGATATGAAGGAATAAAGGGCGACAAGCATGAGGTCGTCTTCGTCAAAGGAGGAGTCAGGATCGTCGTGGAGGGAGAGGAGGGAGAAGAGGAGAGACGGAGGCAAGGTTATAGGCCAAGATAAGGACGAGGGCTGGGCCTGGAGGTAGTGGGGGAGGGAGGGGATGGGGGCTAAAGACTTGCAGATCCAAAGGGAGTGAGAGGAGGTGAGGGTAGTTTTTTTTTCCTCGATATGGTCGATATTGACCATTCTGTTATGTTCAGCAAATAAGATAGTTACAAGGTGAAGAAAATTTGACTGACAAATTGGTCGATATCAACCATTCTGTTGTGTTCGGCAAATAATGTATTTATAGGGTGAAAACAATATGATTGACAAAATGGTTAATATCAACCATTCTGTTCGTGTTTAATAAATAAGATAGATACAGGGTGAAAAAAATCTAACTCACATAATGGTCGATATCGACTATATTGCAAAATGATCAAAATTTTTTTAAAGGGCCACACAAGGACCCCTTCCGTGTCCAACATGATACGGGTTCTTGGTAGGACGTATGGGGTCATACGACGATTTTTCACGTTCATTCCTCTTCTTCTTTTTTTGGTATCAATATTCCTGTCATATTTTTACCTAACAGGATTATTCCCCTAGACACGCTCATGACCCCGACCCTTCAACACAAATGTACTAGGTAATTCTAGGGCAAGACTAGAAAATAAGATGTAGGGAGTGTCGCGACCTCAGACCGGGTTAGCACACGAAGGGCGCTCCTAATCCAGAATCGGCGAAATATGAGATAGTGTGATGATTACAAAGGTAGCTATATTTAATTTCCAACAGTTTTCCATGGTGAGGATATCACACAGACTCATGAGTCATTCACATTTAGAATGCGAAAGCGTGTAGCAAACCAATTACGTAACTCATTTCATAACACAAATATGATAACACATGTATAAAATCTGACGTCAGAGTGAGCAATGAACCTTTGACATTCTCAAACTTAAAGTTAATGTTTATACAAAAGATGAGATGGTTAAGCATTCCCCCAGAAATAGAGGCCAACAAAGGTTAATTACAACCAACAAACCAAAATGGGTCAGTTACTATCCCCAAAATGTGATTCGTAACTCGTGGCCTAATCGAATGTCTAAACGACATCGTCAGCCTGCCATTCTCCTACTCATTACAGCTTTCCTGATGCCTCCTTCAGCTCCTCCTCGGGAAAGGGGAAATTTGAACCTAAGTACCAAAAGAATGGGTCAAACATGACGGTCTATCAGATGGGTGGAAAGATATAAACGATGTAGTAAAGTACAATTTATCTTAGAAAGCATTGAAACCGGTTTAAACAACAATTTCCAAGAAATAAGATGCATAATTTATTTAAAACACATATGCAATATAAAACATGTAAAGGTACTAATGAACCGAGAACTTGCAAGATGACAACCATACAAAAGGTAGATCCTCCATCACTAATGTGAAGAAAGCACATTCAGGGCATTGGTCTCAAACACACGAAGTGACGAAAGCCGACGAAATATATACATATACATATACATATACATATAGCTAAACAAGACTACGGCCGCAAAACCGGGTAGCGGGGCAGGACATGACCCAAACTTTAGCCGGCGGGAACAAGAGGGGGACCTCCAAGTTGGTGGATCAAGCCGACAAAGTCGTCCAAGATTAGTGGTGCCGATACATATGCCACACAAAAAATCAGAACATATACATATCTATATTGGTGTATAACACTCAGGTAGGTTGGACATAGTGCTCATAGGCTCACATTTCACATCAATAACTTGTCATGCATGTAGGGGCTGGCAGAACACGTTCAGTGCAGGTATCAATAGTCTTTAAGAAAAACTAGTAATGACACATGAAAATAGAAAGCCTAAGTAATTTGAGTAAAAGAAAATACCAATGGATTTCCACAAATTCTAGACCATACATTGAAGCCTAAAGATTTAAATCAATGTGTATGAGACACTTGTATGTCAAATGTGTTATTTTTCATGGCTTGGTACTCCCGAAGACCGAGGACATTTTGAGTATCCTATTCACATTGATACAACCAAAAATCCTTGATATATTTCTGGAGTGAGATTTCCTCAATTAGAACCCTATACATTCCTTCCCATATCAAACCAAGATGATAGGCCTCGAAACAATCCATTCTTCCTCTAAAACCCTCTTTCCGGGCTCCAAACGTAGCCCAGGTCCGAGAAGGGGTGCGATCGAGCGAGCATATGCACGCTCGAGCGGACCTGAACTATGCTGGAGGGCACCAGACAGAATGTCTGCTGGAACGGGCAGGCATTTTGTCCTTGAGAGTGGCATACAGAATGCATGTGCGCTCGAGCGGCCATATGCCAGCTCGAGCAGACAGCCACTCTGTTGCCCTGGGCGACAACCAGAAAGCCTACGCACTCGAGTGGCCAGTTAATCCTGCTGTCCGAAAATGGCTTTCCCAGGCCCTTTCTTCTCCTTCTTTAAATCACATTTCCTGCACACAAATGGCCTCCTTGCCTCCCAACAATCATTATCAAATCTCCCCCTCTTCTCCCCATCATTCATCAAAAGACAACCCATCATACAAGAAACCCATGTGTAACATACAATTAGATTTAGCAAATGTAAAATGCATTGTTTCCAAGAGACTAAATTAGAGAGAATGGACTCCTCAATATGCGTTTACAAAAATCAATAGAAACCGTAGCAAGAAGCATGGACAAAAGCAAGTTTAAATTACCAAGGACAATTAATGAAAATCAAGATTTTCTCATAAACATGCTAACATTTTAAAACATCTATTCATCCATTTGCCTTGGCCTCCAAGGAGACTAAACAAGCTCCTAAGCCCACTCCCAAGCCGCAAACCTCCAAGCTATACAAAATCCCTAGAATATAAACCCATTTATAACCCTAAATGGTCAAAACAAAGAACAAGAAGGAGAAAGCTTCCAATAATGAAGGTGGCGACTCTCTAGGGCTAGGAAAACACAAGTTTAAAAGATTGGAGAAGATTGCTTACTTGGAAGTTCCTCAAATGATAAAAGCTTGCTCAAAGAAAACTTCAAAGTGGCTGGATTTCTCTATGAATGGCATCAATGGAGAACCTTCAAGATGGGGAACAAGATGATGACACCCATTTTCCCATTTAGCACAAGTTGGAGGTGGATTGAAGATGAAGAAGCAAGAAAAAAAAAACCTTAGATAGCTTTTAGCAAATCCTCCCACAATAGTTGTAGCAAGAAAGGGGAAAGTGAAAAGAAGGCTCTTCTTATATAGGAAGTGGAGCTGGGTCCCACTACTTAACTATCTTGTTGGGCTTGGAACATGGGTTTCTGGGCCTCGGATGAGTTCTACGGAGAAGGAAGAAATGTCCACCGAAAAATCTAGTTTCCAAAAAGTATACATTTCAAGGGTTGCGGAGATATTAAAAAATTGTGTCCAGATTTTGTGTAAAAATACTGTTTTGCCCTCAACATTAGGAAAGTCTAGTTTCGAGGTCTCGGATGGGGATCAAGTAAACACAAAAGTTGTAAAGATAAGTGAGATCAATCAAACAGAGTTAAAACACGAATATTCAGAATCGCAGACAATCCCCCATGCTCACGCAAAGACACTAAAAAGGAACCCTTAAAGGGTCCCACTACATAAAAAGGCTCTCAAAATTTTCCAGAGCTATATTAGAGTTATTCTAATCCCAACTTATACCAAAACCACTAATCTCACTTAGAACTAACACACGACTTAATTAGTGCTAATCGTTGTCACTTGGGTCGGGGTCTTACAGGGAGCAAACCCACACCTTATGCCAATGAACTATCCTTTGGGGATGGGAGGTGATTATGATTATTAAAGAGGTGAGAGGTGAGGGATGTGGAGATTAGATACGACTTTTGTTGCTTCTCTATGATTTGAATAACTAAGGTGGATGGCTGAGTATTCATTTTGTATGTCTTGGTAATTCGTTTTTTATTGGGATTATGCATGTCCATTAAATACATAAGAATTGGATAGGTAAGGAGTTCATGGTTAAATGAGGTCCACTGATGATGGATTATTAAAGAGGTGAAGTTTGAATAATATAAGGTGAGGGGTGAAGGATATAAGGTAACAATATAGATGACACCTTGACTTTTCTACGATTTAAATATGAGTGTGATGGCCGGGTATTCATTGCTCATTTACCCTTGATTCACCTTCCATAGAAGAGGTGGTTGGTCATTTTTGAAGATTTACTTTTGTTTTTCAAAACTTTTAGAAATATAAATCTTATAATTTCTATGTATTTAATTACACAAAATAGACAAACCCTTGCTATTTATATCATGAAAACATCACCAGCATGTAAGTCTCTTTTTTTTGGAAGAATTTATTTTGCGCATAGTACCTTACAGGAGCGCTCATCTAAACCGCCCTCAAAGGTGGGATCCCCTGAGTTTTATGTGCTCCTTAAAGACAACTAGCACCGATATGTGCATTGTAGAGCAAACAAGCACAATCCTCCCATTTCTAGAATATAGATTGATGAATCTAAGTGCATGTTTGGGAGGTCTAATTTTTCCCTCTATTTCTCTATTTTTCTAAAATGGATAGAGGTTTGGAAAAATAAAGCGTTTGGTACCACCTTTCAACCTCCACCCATTTTGGAGAAGTAGAGGCACTGCCTCTACTTTCCACAGCCCCCTTGATGAGCTAGTTGAGAAATAGAGGGAAAAAAAATAAGAGGCAACGGATCTACAGTGTTTTGTGCATAATCACACCCAGTCCATTTTTTTAATTTTTTCTCCAAATCTGAGAGGGACAATCAAGATCCAAACTTTTGAAAATTCCCACAAGGTCAAACACGCGCATGAATGTCCAAATTTCAGCCGTTGAATCATCACCAATCTCGAGATATATGCCAAAAACCGTGAGCCATTTGATAGAATTTGTTATGATCTATAGAACCCAAACAAAAGATCAAAACCGTTGGATATGTTTGGAAGGCTAAAAATGGACATGTGGTCAATTTTGATCACATAATACATTGTGAATCTTGAGATATGTGCAAAACAAAAATAACTATTGATGTATTATGCTCAATATTGCATTTGTCCATGAGCAGTGAACTGTTTCAATTTTTGTTATTATTTAGAGGCATGTGAAATAAGATCTAAATTGTTAGTAATGTCCACAATGTCAAACATGACCATGAGACCAAATTTCACCAGTTGGATCATCACCAATCTCTAGATATGTGCAAAGAACGTGAGCCATCATTAGGCATAATTTTGTGGATTATGTGTGCCCCAAACACCAGATCTAAACCGTGAGATCTCTTTAGAAAGCTAAGCACGTCCATATAGTCAATTTTCATGGCCTAATACCTTGTGGATCTCAAGAAATATGTGAAAAGTTCTCAACCAATGATATAAAAATGTCTATTTAGCATATACCCTTGCATTACCAAACACCTCCTTTTATTTTAGCCTCTTTTTTCTATGATTCTTTTTTAGATGGGTCTATTTTGAATGGTATTTAAAAAATAGACTAGACCTCCAAAACAATCATCATCAGGGGACCTCTTTTATAATAATGTGATGGTATTTTGGTAGGTGATATCTACTCCCTCTCACTATCAAGCCTTGCACAGCATTTATTAATCTTGTATGCTTGGGAAGGTTGGGAATCCCTCCTTCAGGTCTATCCTAATAATGAGTAATGAGGAGTCCTAATAATGAGGAGGCCCACTTTAATGTTTCATTTGTGTAACTGGAGGATTCATCTCTCTACGTATTTCCAATTTTGTAAGCTAGAGGAATCCCACGTTCCTACCCTTTAGATAGAAAATAAAGCGAATTCATCTCGCCATGCAAATACACCATAAATGCTTTCTTTTCTCATGGTGGTGGACTTTCACTCCAATAAAATATGAGTGCACCAAGTTCATGACACATAAAAACATATTATTGAACTTTTGATTTTTTATGTGTAATCACACATTTTTAGAGGTGAAGGCCCAACGCCAATTGTAGTTATTAACAAAATTTTCTCGTGTGATTGCTAATGCACAAGAAAATCTATTAGGTTGTCTGGATTCTATAAGACAACGATTAAACCAGTTATAACTCATTGGTGCTAGATTGACCGAATGTAGGTTGCAAAGGATCCAGACTTCTGGCCCTCCTTGTAAGTGTATGAATGGCGGCCAGTTACTACTCAATGAGGGATCCATCTAGTGGATCACTGTTGACGATCCAGATGATTCTCCCCGGATGTGCACTCTATCTTCTTATCAGTCAATTAAAAAATGTGTCATTATGTAGGTCAGTGTTCCACGGATCACATCATCAACACCATCACCACAGAATGTTGGGTCAGTTAAATAAATTCAATTTCACATTTCAGTCTCCATTTAGGGTGGGGTCCTCGGATAAGTTATACTTCTTTATATGTAATCTTACTGTTTTTATCAATCCACCATTTTCTCAGTGGCACAATGTTTTCCTGCATTGGACATTCCAGGGATCACATGTTTAACAATTAATGTTAAGAATATCACATATTTTGTGTAGGTAGGGTAGAAGTCACCTTTTGTTTCTATTTTTGTCATGTAAAAAGCAGCTAACAAGACAAGCACCTGTGAGAACTTGACATATTCTTCTCACCCACAACTCCCAGGATCAAACCCTGCCACTGGCCAAGACCGGATGCAAGCACAGGGATGACCCTTGGCTGACGGACCTAGGTAAGTTTACCAATCCCTGTAATGGCAAGGGTTAAAAAAGGGACAAGCACTTGTAGATAATGAACTTGGACTCAAGGTGGAAATCCCATGTGTTGTATGGGTTGAGGCTCAACCTTCATCTGTCGCATTTTATTAAATGGGTCAGACTCGACCACATCACTGAGGTGAAATTTCTGTGTGTTTAGATGTAACTTGACCATATCCTAAGACACATATTTCTTATATTAGGAACAAGGCCTAGAGCCCTCTAGTGTTAACCATGGCCTGATCCAACAAGAATAAAACTAGGAGGAAATCCAGTCAAGATTGGGCTGGCCCAGCCCACAAACATTGTCTTGATTGTGCTGGAAAGATTCTTGCTTCGTTTTTCTAAATTGTTTTTGTTGGTAACTTTTTGTTGGGTTTCTAGAGATGTTGAAAGAGAAAGGTGTAGGCTCCAAATTCTGAGCAGCAGGTGCTCACACAGGAAACGGATTTGATCTGCAAAATCGAAGAGATTGGGATTGACAGGAGGAAGATAGAAGAGGAGAGAGAGAGGGGAAGATAATACTGTGGACGTTGCGTGCAGATTGGAGATATGATTTGATGTAAAGCTGCTGCGATCTTCCCCTTCTTAAATCCGAGCAGGACGCGTCAAAATCTTAGCAGATCAACCTTTTGATGGTGATGGATGGATGGATGGACGGACGGACGGACGGATGGACGCATGCATCAGGGATGGAGACAAATCATTTCTAGTCAAGAAACGAAATGAAAACTTAAAAGTAATTTGGTGTGGGTGGAGTATAATCAGCTGTACCTTACTGGACTACACCTTCTGCCCCAGGATTTGCATGGATTCCCTCCACTCAATTTTGTAAATGTTATCTGGACTGTCCATTTGATTAAGCCATGCAGGGATGGGATCATTGGACATACTATGAGCAAGATTCTCATCCTAGCCGTTCAAAGTTTTTCTCACTCTCTTTCAATATGAGTATGCATGACAACTCTTTTTTCCCCTCATCGGACTGAATGTGGGAGGGCCACACTAAGAGTGACCCATTATATCTGCATAGTCCACAGTGCACTCAGAAGGTGCAGGGCTACAGCTGCAAAAGAAGCAGCGTAAGCAGGTGCAGAGGCACAACAATGGTTTCCCCTTTTCTCCTTTGGGGAGTATTTTTCCCACAATTGTAGCTCACCTGCCAATACCAAGGGAGTAATTTCATAGTCATTATTATCTTTAAAAATTGTAGCTCACTTGGACCATTTAATTACAAATTGATCAAACCTTATTTTATCCTTGAATTTTGGTGAATTTAAACTGCCAACTCAAGGCACTGTAAAAATTCCAGGCCTAAACACTCGCATGCTTCCTTTTGACTTGGACAGCATTCCCACGTGAATCATGTTTGGTAGCTGAATAATTTCATCAAACCTTATTTTAATAACGCGGGTGCACTCATTCCGGTGGTTCTTAGGAAGACAGTGAATGATGTCCTTTGCCCACGTTCCTCCCGTGGGACGTGGGACTGTATTTTCTTTCGGAACTCCTCAACAGTACTAAAAAATTTATTGATCAAAACACTACCGAGTTCATTGTTTCCTTCTTACTGAGTTTCACTCTTTTCTTCTCTATAAAAGGAAAATGTGTCCCCAAAAACAATTAGAGAAAGAGCTGAATGTAGAATTCAAACCGTTTTACGGGAAAAATCTAAACAACTTTTCCTCTCTACAGTAAACTTCTCTCATCAAACAAATGCGCCCTTAATTTTGATAAGTCAAGTTTGGGTTGATTTGACAAATCATGATTAAATTAGGCAAGTCAGGCTGAGCTCATATTGAGTCTACAAATCAAATGTCAATTACTTACTCAACTCAAACCTATTCAACTAACCAACTAGATTAGCAGGGTAGACCGGAACCTCGAATTATCCAGGCAAATTCGGCATGTATAGAGCCCACCCTTTGAAAGGTTGTGGTAGTTATTTTTTAAATATTTAGAATTATTTCTAATTAGAGATTTTAATAAATTTTTAATTATGGACGCAGGCCTATTGCAATTATCAGTGGGACCAGTCGTTAAATGGTCTCCCGAATACATTCAAGTACTTGTACACGTTTTCCTTGTAATTTGATTATTGATGAAGATTTTTTTGTCAATTGCATGGGTGGGGAGCAGATTGCTATTGTCGTGTATCTACGTGATGGTACTGGTGGGGATGGCACTGGAGCTGATAAAACCCCCTCTCCATGTCATTAGAGTTGGTTTGCCTCTCAGATCCCATGCTGATACTGATATAATAAGAAAGTTGTAGGAGTATTGATGAAATTCTAGGGCTGTAGCCTGTAGTGGTGGTGGCTGTAATTTTTTCCTTTTTTGTGTATGCTTTTATTTCTGTTTTCAATTTATTTTTAGATGAAAATTGATTTGTTAGGAATCTTGGTACCATGATCTGGTTGTCTGTAAAATCCGTTTTCTGGTCCATGCCTTTGTGGGTTAAATATATTGTAGCCAAGATTGCAATTTGATTTGGTTTGGATCCTCTTCGTATTTTTATTTATTTAATTTTTTAAGCCTTTTCTTTCTCTTTTGGTTGTTGTTGCTCCTGTTTATGTGGTGAGGTGTGCGATGGGGGACACGGTAATACAAATGAGCTTGATATTGATATGATATGATTGCAATTTGATTTAGTCTGGATTCTCTTTGGTAAGGTGCCCACCAAATGATTTTCATGATTTAGAAGATTTTTTCTTAAAGCCTATTTAATTTTATAAGTATCTGATTTTTTTTCTAATTTTGTAATAAACTACTTAATTTTTTTTTATCGAGGCCCAAGCTAAGCATCGGTCCAGGCTAAACATGGGCCCGTGTTGCTGGATATTTATATCATTAATTTTTTTAGTGCACAAACTTTTATTGGAGCAAAACTTGGTGGTTGTCCTCTCTAAGGGAGAGACCCAACTCTCTCTATGTGAACTGTCCATCTGATGGCCCCACTATGGAGCTTAGTGGGCTCTTGGTTGCAGAGGGGTAGCAATTTCTGACCCAATTTATAAATGGGTAACATCTGCATTAGGTTGCGTCGGGTCAGGTCGAATGGGTCGGGTCATCCTTGTTGGCCCATATATAGGGACCAGCAGTTTTATAAGGCAGGTCAGCTTCCACTAAGCAAAGGATCTTTTCCTGCTTAATTTGTGATGGGCCAACACTTAAAGAAGGGATAACCATGCCACGACAGAGTGAATCAAAAGACTAGGAGGATCTGGACTCCCTCATGCACGGTCTAATAATCTTTTCTGAGTTTTCCATCCTCTTATGGTGGGACGAAGGAAGTGGAACTCAACAGTGTACCTAACGTTTGAATTGCTCCAAGTACAAGTTCCCCACTTTGGTAAAGAAGATCAATATACCTACGGAGAGTATGCTCCCATCCAACATTTGTCCGTGAACATTTGTCGATCTATAATTCCCACGTAATTATTCGTATACAAAAGAACGTCGTAAAAGTGGTAATTTTAATTTTATTCTTGACCGTGCGATATCCTATTACTAGTAACAACACCATGTGCTTAGTTCATTCATGAGGTTATCTACCAGAAGGTCGGGTCTGATTTTCGTTCACATGTGACAATCTTTGAATAGAATAGAGCTATGTTTGGAAACTAAAAAAAATGATATTTTTAATGAAAAATTTATTAATGTAAATTGTTAAAATGTGAGCCTCAACTATTAAAATAAAAAAATGACAATCTTGAGAAGATGAAAGATAGATGGTGTTGGGAGAGAGAATAACGGTAGCAAAATAGAGACATTTTAGGGGATATTGATTGAGAGACTCTAGGAGATAGATGCTATGGATAAAGAGATTTTTTTGGAGAAAAATTGTGGCATGTGATGACATGACACCTTAAGCACTCTATGTTTTTTCTTCATATTTATTTGAAAGGAGAATTATTAGGTTGCTGAGGTAGCACCCTCCACAGTCAATCTCTCCCTTTGCTTTAATATATATAATGGTTGTAGAATATCCCAACTTGCGATATCTTATAAATGTAGGATATCACACAATGAGATATTCTACATCAATAGGGTATCTCTATAAACCTTTCACCTTATCCTTTCTACCAAAGCTATAGGTAAAATTCTTTTTCATTTTGATCATCGTCTTCGATCCGCTAATGAGTTTCCCTCCATTTTCTTCTCATCATCTTGTTACGGCCAAGCTGGTGATGGGACAAGAAGAAAAAGGGATGGCTCATATCCTATTTGGCAAGCAAATACCGCTTATCATATCAAAAGAACGCAAATTCAAAATTCTCTACTTCTTTCAAGAAGTGAAAAAAACATCATCTCTCCAATAAATAACCAAAAATTATCCTCTTTTTACACAAACCTAAAAAAATCTCCTATTAAGCCACTAAAATATAAGAGATTATCATAACCCCTTTATATTTTATTCTCCCTTTAGTTAATACTTCACCTCACTTTACTTCAATCTACCATCCATCCAAACACTAAGTATTCCAAGTAGGTTCAGACATGAATTTGGCTTTATACTGCCCATTGTACAAGTATGGAAGTGTGTTATGTATAATCCATTTCAGGTCCAGACCAGGTACACCATGGATTTGAATAATAATAGAGCACTTATTTTTCTCAGCAACACTAGCTAACTTGAGTCCAGAAGTCATATATGTCGTTGCAACAGCATACATAGAGATGATCTGGGTAGTTCAAAATGCATGTAATCGTCTCCACTAATATCTCCTCAAGTAGGTCCGGTTCCACAATACGATTGAACACCATGACGGAAATATGAATAAGACTACATCAGCAATAATGCCACATCAACACTTAGCCATGGTTCCCACGTGTTATGCACCTCAATGCGACTTTATCATACGGCGGAATTGTGCCATGTAAGTCATTTTGAGCAATCACCAAAAAGGGGTTACTCATTGCTTGGCAGCCTTGCATTTCACCATATAGCTCAGAGATCAATTCTTAGGTACGCCAGTTTTCCCATTTTCACTTGTATAGGCTTCATCTTCCCACTTATGTTAGATCTCCTTATCACTTGTGTAGCCTCTCTTCGGTCCTGGCCCTAGGCTGGGGTACGATAAAAGGTCATTTTTGGCTGTTAGAGTTCTACAGTGACTTCTTGACATGCAAAATTTTTGTGTACATTACATTTCGCTTTATTTTAATGGATATGAACTGGTTGTTTTCGCATGCTAGAATGTAAAACGAAATAAAATATAATATAGATCTCTACATTCTTGATTTTTAGGACTTTTTATTTCTTTTTCTTATTTTTAGAGTTATGGTTATCAGAAGCATCATTGTCAATGGCTTTCTTATTGTGCCTTTTGTAATTATGGGTCCAATTCTAAATTTCTAATACTACACCCCTATGGAAGCATCACAGAAAAGAAATCATGCTAATAAATTAAGGGATTTTCTCTGTTGTCCCACGGAAACTGCAAACCCTGTTGGAAAACCTGTTGGAAGAGAGAGAGAACACTATTCCCATCTTCCTCAATATAAGGAGCTCTAACATCCCCCTGTGCTGTCCATAGGCCAAACCCCAATAGAAAACCCAATCCCTTTGGTGACTGTGACACTTCCTCCTCCTTTTCCACGACCTAAACCTCCTCGCATCACCATCCATTAAAGCCCCGTCAACCTTTGTAACTGTTATTTGTTTGGCTCAATTGAATAAATAATAAATAAATCGGGCCCCTGTATTGCCCATGTTCTACTATGATTAGAAGTAGTGTTTGGGTGTAACTTGATATTAGGCTGATGTTATAAATAGAGATTTAGGGTCTCTATGATGTATACCTTCTTCTGATTACATAGTGAATTTTCTCGTCTTCCCCGTGGACGCAGGCCAAAAGCCGAATCACGTAAATCTCCGTGTTCTTGTGTGTGTTTGATCTCTTCTCATAGGCCCTAGATCACAACAGTAACATTACATTACCCCCTTCAGTCGTCCCCTTTTGTTTTTCTTTTTTCTTCTTGTTGCAAAATCATCGTCGTTTTATTGAGGGAGAAAGGTTGCTTTAGCAGTTCCACTACCGATGGCTATCTGATTTGCAATTCAACTAGTTTGGATTTGAATTTGCAGTTCAACAGTTATTCAAATTCGAAAATTCATTCGGGTAGGTTCGGTTAATTCGGTTTATAATTCGCACTTCGCGTTCGATGAATTCACTAAGTTAATTCAAATGTATAATTTGATATAGTTCGATATAATTCGTATGTCCAATCAATATATGCATAAATACTTCTTTACGTATTGGATGCTTTAATAAGTGTATAAATAATAACATTTCACAAAAAAAACTACAAGCAAATAAATGTATAACAACAGGCCATAAGTTTTTTCTTTTGGTCCCCACATTGACATTCTGGCTCCTCAAGTGGGTATAAATAATCTTTTAAAATAAGTAGGTACTTTTATAATCATTAAGAGAGGAATCTTTTATAATAAGTAAGTACTTTCATAATCATTAAGAGGGGGATCCGCCGGTTGTTTTATTTAGTATAAATAAGTAAGTACTTTTATAATATTTTATTCACATATCTTGTAAGTGGCTAGTCTTACCATTTTTTTAGTTTATTTTAGAGCAAAATTCAATTAAATTTCACATAAAAGGGGCCAATTATTTTGATCAATTAAGATTTCTCTTAAGTGAGACCTACATTGAGTTTCCCAGCACATAAAGAAAAAGATAAATATGGTATCCTGAGATGTTGGTAGGTTGAAAACTCAAAACGTATACAAGAGGAGAGAGAATAGATAGGCTTTGAGTAGACATGAATGTGTTGTATCTAATCTAGAGAGATCATGCATTAAACTAGTGGAATTTCATAGTGTGAGTCCTTCATAGTGTGAGTCCACCTTTTAAAATGCAAACGGTTCAAAATACATGTCATATACCAACGTCGTGTATCATAAAATCTTACAACAATCAGAGCTTGTTCAGCCCTTGGATTAATTGCTTTGATAAAAGGCTAGAAAATATATTAACTCCCATCTAGAGAACTGGGAAAGTTGCATTAATTGAGAGGGAAAGAGAAACGTTGCCCTTTCACCTACATCTCTCTTCCCATCTTTTTCGGCTTCTGCAAGGCCCTTTTCTCTTTGACCTTTTCTTCTCTGCGAGTCCTCCATGTTCACGTGAAGAAGGTTACGTTAAGATACATACCTGAAATCTGGCCTAACACGACAGATTACGATGAGTCTGGGAACAGCAATAAATCTTAGATCTAACTGCACAAAGCCCGTGATTAAGCTATCTAGGCCAGTGTAAGTTTTTGTTTTAATTTTTTTCTCTCCCTTTTCTCCCTTTACTATGGAATGAAATACCGGAAGAAGATGTGTACGATCAGGACCGATTGTGTTGTATGGTGATGAATTTGAGTTTGATGTAGGATAGGTTCGGACTGGAGGAGGATGTTTTGGAAGAAAGATGGGTCCGGTTGGGTTATGGGATTTGGATATTGGTGTTAGGGTATTGGCTTTTATGGCCGGGATGGAGTTGAAGAGTTGGGGCTGGAATGGAACTATTAGAGAGTGGTGACGGGGAGGTTTTAGAAGTGGGGTTCGGTTTGGCAGGGTCTGAGATGGGATTTAAGGTTTTGGGTAAGGATAGGTCATGGTTTGCTCCCTGTGAACTGGTGCGGACTGAACTGGCCAAATGATGGAATATACATTATAATGCTTTTAAAAATATCAAGGCCCTTTATATGGAATGATATCTGCTGATATTACATTTGATGTTTTACCATTGGTACATTTTTCTTAGTTCAAAATAAATCATGAAATAAATTATAAGTTTATATATTCTATCTTACAGGATGAAGTCATTGCAGGAAGTCATTGGAAGGACTAAGTGGTATAGGAAAAAGGTATATTTAAATTTTGTTTGTTTTGGTAGTTAAATGTAGCTTATCTTTTTACATGTTTGCTTTAATATAACAACCTGTTTTATTTTTTGCTTAGGCACATTTATAAAATAACAACTTGTTTTATTGTTTGCATAGGCACATTTATAAAATAGGGGTTGACCATAACAACATAAGAAACACCTCTTTCCCCATTAGTCTCTGATCTTGGGTTTGGTACCCATATGAATGGACTGGACCATTAGATAAATTTACACTTATTTTGGATAGCAAAAACTTGTTGACCGTTTATGAAGTGATTAAGCTTAGTTTGGCGGGATTCCTTTGTTATAACACATCTAAAACTGATTAACTAGTAGTGTTTACGGCGTTTACTTCCACTCCTCTCTTGCTGAGCAGCAACTGGATAGCCTGCATGACTTATATTTAGAAAAATGGGAATTTATTGAGATGATCCCATAGAAAAAGTCGACAGTTTTTTTTTTTTTTTTCCCTTTTTTTGATTGGTGTCAAGTAACAGTTTAATTTGTTTGATTTATACAAACTATTATCTAATCACTGGATCACCTGGATCCATTGTCGCAATTGGTGTGTGATAGGGTTTACTGAGGTGGGTTAGATCACTCACTGCTACTTCTCCATAATGCATGCGATTTAGATGGAACTCTCCCTCTAATTACTAACTCGAGGAGGAAGGAAATTGATGAATGGCTTGATTGGATAGTTATCATCATTTGACACCCTCAGAAACGGTAAGCACCGAGTCTTCTATGACCCTCCTAAAATATTTTTTCCTTTATTTACACTTTGAAGATATCTAAAAAACAAAAACAAAATTGCTGAAGAGATGGAGCAACATTATCAGAAAGCTACCTCAGTTGCTTTGTTAATATAGTATTTGCAATTTAGAATAAAAAATAAAATTTTAAATAAAAAAAATCAATTCATTTGTAAAAAATACCCATGAAAATAGAAAGGCTTACCTTGTCAGCCAACACGGAGCCAACACTTATGCAAAGAATAAGGTGTCGTTTTTAGAGGCTGACACAAAAGAGGGACCTTTTAAAGAGATTTTTTACAGAGAGTGGCCTTCTTAGGGTAGAAGAGATTATTGGAAAGGGAGAAGAAAAGCTAAATTTTAGATTTATATGAAACAAGTCATTCTAGAAACTAGGAAATTATTTTGATTTTCTTTATCACATTATCATTATGCCTTCTTGCTGGCCTGTAAAGTATTTTTGTAAAACTATCATTAGTTTTATGTCATGAATGCGAATGTTTCTGGGGTTATTGATAATAAAAGGGACAGCTAATTCTTAATCATTGATGAAAAAAAAATTCCGGAATTCATACATACATGTTCTGTAGTTCCATTTATCTTTATATTTTCTGTTGTTTCATTAACAACATAATTCAGGGCATAACGGTTGATTTCTCTTGGTTATATGCTCTGTGACAAAGTGCTAAATGATGTTTCACCCTTTTGGGATTATATGAAGTCATTTCTATATGATAAGTTGGATATAATTTTCCTGCACACTAAGTGTTTGTTGAATTGCCCCGGAGAAGTCTTACACCTTATGTGTTTGTTTATTTGTTTATGTGACTCTCCATAGTATTGCATGCCTCCTAATACTTATAAAGGGAAGCGACCAGCTGGCTCTTCCTCTCGTTTCAATACTGAACGGTTTAAGGATGCTGAGTGTGCTGAACGTTTTGAATCAAGATTCATCAATCGCACAGTCATTTTTGAGAGAATAGTTGTGCAGAGCGATCTCACCCATACAGGTTTTTTGCATTGGCTCCATCTTAATCGTCTTATGATTTTAGTGAACTTGATTGATGAATGTTTTGAAGACTGGGTATGGGAGTTTTATTGCAACATATTTGATGTTACAAGTAGTGGTTTCAAGGCATATGTTTGGGAAAAGACACTGTCTGTAGATGCAAATAAGATTGCCACTTTACTCAATCTTCGGAGACCAGCTCCCAGATCCTATCCATTCTCTGATTCGGATAACATTGTGATACAAGCGAATGAGGTGGCTACAGTTCTGTGTGGTGAACCCACTCTATGAGATACTCCTTTCCTGCAGATATCCGGTCTAACCACTGATTACCGGTTGCTCAACACATTTGTCTGCCATAAATCTAATCTTCTCTATCCTCAGGCTTTCTTTCTCTACTCATTAGGCACAGGCACCTCTGTTGACGTTCCACAAACGATACTTGAATCAATGCTGCGAATTTACAATGAACCATGGAAACTCTCTTCCGTTTGGTGCAATTATCCGCAAATTGATGATTGAGGAAGGTTGCCAAGCGTACACCCATGAAATGCGCCTCGCTCGAAGACAGAAAATAAACGGCAAAACCAAAGCAATGTCTGATACACAAGTGCTCCGACGTCTTAGGGGGGGCAAGCCCCATTGCAAGCTGACGACGCAGATGCATATTCCATTGAAAATAATCTCGCGATTGAACAATTGGACAAAAGGGTGGCAACCGGTTTTTCTGACATTCGTAATCAGCTGACTGAAATGTTCAACCAGCTTCGTCATCAATGAAGCGCCTCTTTAAGATTTGTTTTTTTATTTTTATTTTTTATTTTTTATTTTATGCTTTTCTCTTTGTTATCCATGACTATGTACAACCTATATAATAAATCTGAATGGTAGTTTTATGTTTTGGTTTAACCTTCTGTGCACTATTATCTAATGAACTCATCAAAGTGCAGTATAAGACACAAATCAACATCTGACATCCTAATTAAAACAATAAAAAATACATTATATTTTATTAATAAAAATTGCATGGGTTGGAAATATGTAGTAATCATAGGATGAATTTTACCATAAAATCCTATGTTATGAGATTTATAGGAACAATATAATGCCACAATATTCGTACCTGTAAAAGACTCAGAATGCCTTATTTTCTTGTGAGTAACAACTCCATGCATTTTTGAATAACATAGAAATCCAAAAAAAAAAAAAGGGTTCACCAATGGACTATTAAATAGGTTAATGGTGAAAGATACAAGATGAGGGAGCAGTATATAAATAAAAAAAACAAACATGTCAAATGCAAGAAGATGAACAAAATAATGCATTTCATGGAGGGATCTAAATATTAATAAGTGCTTTACGGTTTCCACATACCTATTATGATGAATAAAATGTATAAAGTACAGATGAAAGAAGCTGGAATGGTAATATCCTATCGAACCTACAAGCCAAAACGGAGAAGATGGAAACGGAGCTTCGGTTCCTGGAAACAGAATGGAGGTGTTGCAGTAAAAAACGGAGCTTCAGTTCCTGCAAACAGAATGGAGCTGTAAAAGTATTATCTGTACGGATAAAGAGTAGGTAAGGGTGCGATATCCTACGAGCATAGGATATTGAACGGTTCGATATCCTATGGGTCTAGGATATCGAGTCCTGGGATATCCTAGAGTCATAGGATATCGCAGGATAAAGGGTAAATCTGTCCTCAAAAGGGTGTCCTTTTGTGTATGATCTTCTCTCAGGTACTTTTAATTCTTTCATCTTGTAATGGGTAATATTGGGATTTTAGAACGTCCATACGGTAATTTTCCCAATATATATATTTTTGGACTAGACCACTAAAGAAAAACATAATATTACAAAATATAGTAACATACTTGAGAGTCTGAAAGCACCGAGTCGCTTTGGCTCCAAACAGATTGAGAAACATATGAACGTTCATACAAACCAAATCTTACAAGACTGAATCAATATTGAAACATCACAAATATTTCTAAATGTCTTTCTGGAAATCCAGCATTTTATTTGCTTCTGTATAACCACAGCAGCTCTGTGCCTCTGAACAAGGACTGCATATTCATGTCTCATTTTCTCTCCCCGAATAACTGCAAGAACACAGGTATATTAAAGAGACCCAAGAAATTATGTCCCAAACTAAAGTTGACATATGTAAATACAATACATGACTGTCGCGTAGCAATTCCTCTCCTGAGTTCTATGAGGTGACAGCAAGCTTGATAACCTCTGAAACAGCTTTGCACCCTCAAAATGCCATGGAGAGTATGATTTCTCGTTTCTTCAAGTATACCAATTTATAGATTGTCGTAGTTATATAAATGCAAGAATACAAAGAGAAGTGAAAAGAAAGCTTCTTGACCAATAACTTTTAGCACAAGAAAGTGATAGGGGCAAGAAAGTGAATAGTAGTTTCCATAATTAGCCAGAAGGTAAGACACTATTTTATGGTCTCAAGCATCTAGGTTGTAGTGCGTACTAGTATGTTAATATGGAATATTCAAAAGCATTATTGAATTTCATTTTTTATGGTGTTTATTGCATTTTATTAAAATCACGAATCAACCAGAAGCATTAATCTCACCTGTCCACTTCTGAAAAACAGTTTTGTATAGCCAACTTGGTACATCTCTGGTAAGATATTGAACTGGTGAAGAATTGCAACTGAAACACTGAGTGGATCTTTAGAGGCAATGTTCCCCAGAGGAAGAAAACCGTACCTGGTGAGGTTTTAACGACCAAAAGAATTTCAAATCCTCACCATATTAGCCAAATAAAGAAGGTAAAATCTGAGAATGAATGGTGTTACCTTCTTGCAAACTTTTGGTAAGACATCCTGGTAGGGTAGCCAGATCTTGATATGCGCACCACCTCCAGAACTCCACAGCAACGCAACTGCTGCAATACCATTCCCTGTTTGTTTGTAGACACCAGGAAGTTGTGAGTATTTTGGCTTAATAAAACGTAGGAAATGTGGTGTTGTTTTCTCCAGCCATTGCATTAATTGGAAGAGCTGATCCTACGCATTGGATGAGATGAGAATGCACAGTTAGGCTTCTTCCTGACTGATGCTTTTGTTCCAACTTACTTCCATGGAAGCATAATGTCCTGGAATGTTGATGTCAGAACTAAAATCACTTGAAAGTGCCAAGTCTATAATCATACTTTAGTCTAGTTTTTTCAATTTATATTTTTATCTTCTACTTCTCTAAGCATAGAGGCAATTCAACCAAGTTCAGATTATTTTCATTGCTACTTATTACCAGTCTGCTGTAAATAGTAAACTGCAGATCATTTCACCCATCTTAATTCAGTTTGGGTTTGGGGTCCATGGTTTGTATACTTGAGGCCCTGACGCCCATTCTTTATGGATGAATATATGTATATTGAGTATTTTATCTAACCATACAAGCATTCAGAACTTGTTTGGTGTCCATTCTGGTCTGGGCCCTTAATTCAGATCTAAGCTCAGGTAATGTCGTAAACTTAAATTCAGGAATGGTTATCGGTCCTGTAACCTGGATCTGATTCGGGTACAGGTCCTCTATTAGTGGTTTGGATTCAGGTCTGGGTACACTATGGGCACAGCCAAAATCCTAGCTTCCCTACTCTTAGTGCCAGCTGTGACACCTTCAGTCCTAGATAAATAATCCATGCATTTTACCTTAAACTTTGTCGCAACACTAAGCTTTTGGCAATCCACTGCACTAGACCTGTATAAATGACCCAGTGGCTTATCAGACTGGGAAAGCATATTACTTGCAAAAAGTTGAGGAAGGGGGCATGTGCGAGAAGATAGAAGTTTAATAGAATCAGCGTGCAGCAGATCCCTGTTCTTCTCAAACCATTAAATTGCAGCCACAATACCAAAAATAAGAATATAATCTTGTCTATTAAAGATACCGCCACCAACCTCCCCCGCATAATGGCAGACTGTGAATGCTCTATCCCGTTCACCTTGGAAACGAGAATTAGAATTCAGGTGCTGCTTAAGTTTGTTGGCAAATGACAAATCTGTTCCATTTGGGAAAGTTGACTCTTCATCCAACAAAGACAAAAGGCCAAGTGGTTTCTGCGGAAAAAGGTCAAGAGGGAAATACAAAGCAGTGATTATATGGTAACCAAATACTTATTTCACAAGAAGCTAAGGTCAGTAGTTCATATGTCATCTTGTGACTTTCAAAAATTAACAAATTATCAGCATGTGAAACATCGAAAGTTGGTGTACTATAGCATATGTCAATAGTTCATATGTCATCCCTTCTTTATACCTGAGGCCCAGCTTTTGGCAGCAAATAGCATCAAAATGCAATGAGGTTGATGCAGTTGGATAATCTATTGAATAACCCATCCAGTAATACCAAAACTGCATGAGTTCAACGTGAATTGGGAAAGTATGATGTCCTTACAGATCAATTATATAGAAGATAAAAATAAAAATATATGGCTTAGGGGTTATAAGAAGCAACAGAAATTAAAAGTGGTTTAAAGATCTTTTATTAATGTCTTTTAGTTAGCCAGGGAGTCTTAGTTGGTGTAGTGCGTTGCATGCCCTCACTAGCTTTTAAGTCTAGGCATATTCTAGGATGCTAACTCCTTGTATAAATAGGATATTTTGACAGTCCACAAATGCAGCTCTTTATCTACCAAATAAGCATGTGATTTTGAATTTTATATAACTAGAACGAGTGTGAAACTAAAAGAGGATCCTTGGCAAGTTGTTTTTGTTTTACTTTTATGTTAGTCCACAATTTAATTCTAGCCACTGAATTCTTGTGATAGCTCAATTACACAAAATGTAAAGACTGATATTTAATTTGTGTTTGAGATTGTTATTCAGCGTGCGAGTTCTTATTTTCAGGGGGCATGTTTATGTCATAGAAAAGCCACATTCGAGCAGATTCATGATGCTACCACCAATAATAGCGTCTTATATGCATAACTTATCTGCTTAAAATTAGAAGCACTCTAATTTTCAACAGTGCAGTTAAAATCTTTACGTTACATTTTAAGTACTCTGACTGAGTTCTCTGGAACGCTTAGTAATGACCATAGGAAACGATAATAGATGTGCATAGGACAAGAGAGAAGTACCAAGTTTTTTCTGATTTCCAAATAGTTTTTTCCATGTGCTCAATTCTGAACCCCAAGGGGTAACTCACTTGGCCTAGGACTACAGTTTGCATCCGAAGGTTGTAAGTTCGAAACTGCTCTACCACACTGTGGCTACAGGGGAGTTTACCCGGTTTCCCTCTGGGCCTGGAGGGATTAGTCCAACCCAAAGGGTTGGGAACACTCCGATAGCAAAAAAAAAAAGTGCTCAATTCTGAATATTTTTATTTAAGAAATTCTAGATTTCTCATCTATAATATTTTTGTAAGAACATGCTGTATCAAGAACCTTGATGTGTCATATTTGTGAATGGAGCGCCATTAGGTGTCCATGTCTAACATCTCATAAACCAAGATCAATTGGCAGATTCGAGCTAAATAGATTGATTATAGGTTAAAGAAAAACACAAGTACAGCCAAAGTAGTAGCAGAATTTCTGAAGTTAACAGAGTTTATCAGTACAATTCAGCATGAGATAATACCTTAGCAAGGCCATGATGGTAACTTTGAGTTTGAAGAGGAAAAAAAAACAAAAAAAACTGAGAGTCCAAATCATCCCAAAGTAATATGCTAATTGATTGAATGAACGAGCTACATACATTCTCGAAAAGATTTAGGCAATCTTGGTTGTCTTCAAAGTCAAACCTTTTTCCACTCTATGCCCTCTTGATTATATTCCTGTAGACGAGGATGGTGTCACTAATCTACAATATGAATATATATGAGCTTTGCATTACAGTTTAGCCCAGTTCTAATAAAGAAGATAGAATAATTTCCTCACAAGACGAAATGTAAAAACAAAGAGGCATTGACATTCATCATCCAAAACTAAAATCAGTATTAGGAAACTATTATATCACCAGTCAGAACTATAAATTGCTGCACCTGCTTTCAGCTATTAATTTCTGATTGAATGGAAGGAGGAAAGGAAGTTCAAGAATCCTTTAATACAATTACATATGTTGAACACTTTGTAGGTTGGCCTAATGTACAAGATAGAACATACTTCTTGTTCCAACTTGAATAAATGCCGATTAAAATGTTGCTGCAGCCTCTCATTCACATAATTTATGCAGAACTGTTCAAAACTATTCCTCTGCCAAAGTAAACCATTAAACATGAATGTTCACAATTTTTTCTTTAAAAAAAAAAAAAAAACTGAACAATACAATCACAAAGCGTCAGAAACATACACCAAAAGATTCAAACCCATAGATGGCAAGAATGCTGATGGGATCTGCCTGTGATTTGCTTTCCTACTTCTAGCGACTTGTTGATCTGTTCAACCAGACACTCAAACAAACTGGCATATAGTGATTTAGCCAATGCATCTCTTGTGTCAATAGCCTGGGTAACAGGAATAAGTTACTAAATTCTATGTTGACCATACACAAAAACTATTAATCAAAACCTATAGACAAGAAACTACAACCTGCGATTGTGTAAGCTTTTGGATGATATCATCATTCCTCACTCTCATTTTATGAGTAGATAAAGCTAGCTTTAGGTCTCCAACACTACATCCAATTAATTTAGCTACATTTTTTAAGGCTGAAAACAAGAAACAGAACAAAAGATATCAAGAGCAAGAAATTATTTACAAAATGCATCAATTTCCAAAAACTGAATGAACACATCTGATTTGTTCAACAAAAGTAATGCTGATATATGTGTATGTACAGAGAGAGAGGTCACAACTCACTAGGTTCCCTATAAGTCACACCTACCCTTTGAATAAGCACTAGCCCAGGTGGAGCCACAAGAAGTCATCAAACCTAAGCATGGTTTTAAAAGTCGGTCAAGTCCACGTCGACTAAATGAAAACCAAATGAGACTACCTATTACTGTTTAAGTTCATTCTAACAATGAAAAACATGTGGTTTAAATTTAGGCTTTGGGGGCCTCTAGGACGCAGCTCGGCGGCGGAGTTAACTCGACTCAATGGTTACCAATTCCCTTTCCTCCACTGAGTCCGAGTTCTAAAACCTTGCACCTGAGGACTACTCACATTTTCTATATATATATATATATACAAATATATATATATATATATATATATATATTATTTTACTTGGGATAGTGGGGGAGCACCTAATGATCCATCCAGGCTGATCCCACCCCCTACCCTTCTGTGAATCAACACTCACTGCAATTTTGCACTGATTTGCAATATTTCTTGTATTGATGCATTAAAATGTGTAGCCTAAAAGACAAGGGCTAAGATTCCTGATCAGTCTGATATGTGGCAGCTACATAATCCATGTCAAATCTTTTCATCCCCTAAGCCCTATAATTATCATTCATACAGTAAGTCCTCACAGGACAGGTGCACCCTTTCGAAAAATGTGCATGGGCAGGCGCAATATGAGCCAATGAACCCCTTCTATCAAAGCAACCTTGAGAAATTCCCAACAAGGCCCACCTGTAATCTATCTAACACCCTTACACTCACTTTGACATTAAATAAACGACATAAACAGGAAGCTATATACATTTTTCTAATAGCAGGAGTTTTACCTTCATCTTCCACAGGTTCAGCATGGTTTTCATTGTCCATCACGGTAATCCCCATCCACAAAACTGCAGCAAGCATTGCGAATACATTATCTTGATCCTTTTTACTAATATGAACAATATCCAGAGCTTCCTGGAGATTTATATATACAGAATAATAAGGACAGTTGGGTAATTAAGTTGTTATTGCACCATTAAAAAAAAAAAAAACATATTGGAAATTCATTTCTTCGGTTGCAGACAATAAGATAAACTACCATCACGCTCTGAAACATTTTCACATCATCAACCCAGCAATTGAAATGCATTTGCTCTGCTTCAGATATCTGTATTCTTGTGCACTCTTCAAATTCAATTTCTCTGTGTTTCAAAGCAAGATAGTTAATTGAGCAGACAAGTAATAAAAACAACATAAACATAATAGACAGAGAAACTTTCAGTAGAAGAAGAAATTAGCTTTCTGAATTTCAAAACTAGCATAATGTTTTGTTAACTTAATTTGGAGAGGCGGGCATTAGCTGCGACTCTAAATAAAAATGTAAAAACAAACCAAATAGCCAATGTTCATCACCATTCTACTCATTAAGATCTAGAGGTGAATGAACCACTCATTATACAAAAATAATATTGATACACAAACAACTATTAAAATATCAACCAACTAAAAGGTCCTAGGTTAACTAATAAAGGGGGCAGATGCAAAATATTAGGCACATAATATGACACCAACAGTTCATCTTATCATTTCCACAATCCCCACAGCAGGGTCTGCTAACATTGATAATAAAAAATAGATTAGATGCATGAAGAAATCAATATGGGCACACTGCTGTCACGTTCTGATAAATTGGAAAAATCAGTTGAACTTCTTGATGAATTTGTCATCATGTTAAGTTGTTAACTTCAAACTTCTCTGAGCCTTAAGCTGAATTGCACTAGTGGAATCATTGGATAGTTTCCTCACAGTTTACCGACGTACCTCCACACATGCGCGCACACACATAGAGGTTTTTGCCTCCAAATCCCCATTAGGACAGAAAACAAAACAAGAATCACATAGCCAACATAGAAGATGGGATTATTATCACTTATTATAAGTTGCAGTTTTTTAACATTTTCAGACTTCAGTATAATTACCTTTTCTGTCTTTATTTTTGCTTTCCTTAGATGAAGCATATTCAAGAAGAGAATTAAAAAAAAAAAAAAAGGATTCTCAAGTGCATGGTTAAATGAGATTAATCTTTTTTTTTTTTCCTTTAAGCACTGTAAACCAAAAAATCAGATTACTTGTAACGTCAGCTGTTATGCCATTGTGTATGTACCATGTCTTTAAGAGTGAAATGGATATTAGATGTCAATCTTTTTTTTTTTTTTTTTTTTTTTTTTTTGTGTTTATGTTAATCATATTAGAAGACTTCAACTCTGTAGTTTCCAAATTTCCCATTGTTAATGAGATCATCATGATAAAATTTCACTAAACATCGTGGAAACTAATATCTGTGCTTGTTAACTTATTACACAAAAAATAGCGACATTGATAACAGACTATGGTATCAATAGAGATATACATAGGACTTGCTTGCAGAACTTTGAATATAATGCCCAGCCCTTAAGAGTGATTAGGATTAGCAATAAATATAAGGCAGGGCATACCTCTGAGAGTAGGTGTTAGGCCTCGCCCTGGACTAATTATAATTAAGACAAATTAATCCAAATTAGTGTTATTTAAGCATGATTAACTATGCTAATGGTGATTAATGAACTAAATGAGTTGGGTTAGTCTCACATGATTGAATTAAGCTTAATGAAGTGGAATTGAATGGGATTGAGTTGATAAGAATAAATTTAAACTCAAACAAGGTAAACTAAGGACCTTTTTGTAAATACGAGTTTTCATGTATTTCGTCAAATACGGAAAACCTTGATACCAACGTGTGTATCTCGAAGAGTACGTCAACTTTCATAATATACTTAATTCCATTTGACCTAAGGTTAATCGAATGGGCCTTCATTTGGCCCAAGATGTAAATGAAAGAAGTGGAAGAGGGCTTTAGCGCAAAAAGTCAGCTTATATAAGCTAAGAGATGGCTCATTTTCCATCTTTGTAAACCCCAGGCACCTTTCTTCCTTTCTGTTCCATTTTCTACCTCAAGTGTGGAGATTGGGAAGGATTGTAAGTAGCTTTTGAAGAAGCTTGACCATCTTCATCTTCTCCATTGAGCCATCCTCCATTATTGAAGAATTTGGAAGATTCTTTGGGAGAGATTGTGTCAAGCCAAGCCGAGGAAAGAGGGCTTTTGTCCAAGAACTCCAAAGAGAGGCAAGTATAAGCATTTCTTGTGAATAATGTTAGTATTGTAGCATTTAATGGAGATTGCATAGGAAATGGGTTTGTATGCATTTTTCTATTGATTTCCTTATAATGGATTGTTATGGGTTGATTGAATGATTAGAAATGTCATTAATGTGTATATTAAATGATGAATGAGGAGTGGACAGGAGGTCCAAAATTGATTGCAGGTGGTTGTGGTAATGAATGGAGAAAGGAGTGAAGAAGAGAGAGTTACAGAATTTCGGAGTGAAATTTTGAAGCATTCGCTCGAGCGAACTTGAGTTTGCTCGAGCAAACCACTCTCTGGATGAGGGTACTCGAGCGGATATGAATCTGTTCGAGCGACCATTTCTCTGTTTGGGTTTGCTCGAGCGTACTTTGAGTTCGCTCGAGCGACCACTTCTCTGTTTGGGTTCGCTCAAGCAAACTTGAGTCCACTTGAGCGAACCTGATACTGGATAAGGCATTGATTAAGGCCGAAAATTTGGCCAATCGATCGGATCAGTTGGTTTTGGATTTCGTAGGAAACGTTGATGCTTTTTGGACATTTATATGTCCTCTAAATTAGCTTTGTGGCTAATCAATGCAAATAGAGATTGATGAGGATTATGAACAATGAGATAGAAACTTTAAGAATCAAACCCTTGGATTAATAATGGGTTAATTGTTAATTGATCATGGACTGTACCTCCATAGGTGTTAATTACGGAGACTCCAATGTACATATAATATACAAATGTGATGTCCATCGAAAATAACACGTACATTGGATAACCAACGGTTACACCCAAATAGAGGGTAGGAGTTGGAATAGAAATGAGTAGAATCGGGTAGTTAGCGATTCTTTCATGCCATTGTATTTTATCACTTCATTCCAATCTCACAAGATTGATGTTATTGTTTATTTCCTTCCCATTGTTGAGAATGGAATCACTATATAGAATTGAATCCAGAAATGGATTGATAATGAAATGTATTGACCTTTGAGTCTGGCACTACCTAGCTATTGTATGAAATTCTAAATGAAATAATAAATGATAATGTTCATAAGGCCGGGGTCATGAATGGTGCGCCTTTCCGCCCTGAGCCAAATGACTATTCATACTGCAATAGATGGATTTGGGGGCGTTTCGGAGCTCCGTGGTGATGCTAGTGTCCCTGGCCCGGACACTAGTAAGTCCCACAAATTCCGATCGTATCCACGGGTACTGATTGATGCCTTCCATTTGGAAGATGAATCATTCCTTTGAGGGAAGATGGTATATGAAATGAAATGACATGAAATGACAGGAAATGAAATGAATTGAAAGGAAAGTTATGGTAGTTGCCATCTTATACATGTCCATTATATTACTTGTTATACTCATCCATTGTCATTGTAGGGATTATCTAGATTTGTCTAGAATTGGAACTGTTTAGTAAATATATTGAATGAATTTAGTAAATGTACTAACATGTACTATCACAAGTTTTGTTTATGCATTGTTGAACCGTCGTGTTCATTAGTGTTATTGATAGCATTACAGGCCCGATTGCCCATGCCGGCCCTGCAGCGGCCCCGGCGGCAGCGGAGGAGACCGTTACGGTTCCTCCGGGATGATTAATCGAATGGGACGGTCGGAACACCATTTGACATGGTTGTTCGAGTGCGCAAGTGGACTATGGATATTTTAGGAAATTCTTTTGAGAATTCTTTTGTAATAGTTGAAATACATTTTGGAAATGTAGTATTTTAAGAACTTGAATAGTTGTCAATCTGCATAGTGTTTAAATATGCTTGAGTTGATGAAAGAAAGCAAATGAACGATATATGTATAAGGAACTTTATTTTGTATATATGTACATTTTGAATTAATTGTCAATGTGTATTTCCACAAATTGTACAATTGACACGTATGTATGAATGAATGTTATCCCTTGTGGATTCTGTTTTAGCTTAGGTTAATTCAGAGTTTACGGGAGTAAGTATGGTTGCGGCCCTGGATTATCGTAACTCGGGCCCGGGCCGTGACAGTAGGTGAGGCGCCTGCACAAAGTTGATAAAATATGTGATATGATCTTTCACTGTCAGCACATTGCACCACTCTTGACTGCTCATAGGAAAAACATTTCAATTCAAGAATGACCAAGAACGAGAAGCCTCAAAACAAGCTAAAATAAGCGTGAATCATATGCTAAAATACCTTCTCAAGAAGAACTACCCTTAATAAAAAGTCGCAGGTTTGCAGAGAGAGAAACAAACATAAAACAACAGAATCAATTTTCAGGAAAGAGAAGGAAATGCAATCTCCTACTAACGTTAAAAATATGATTTTTCTCGAAATCACCCCCACATCTGTTCTAATATAAAGACTCTAAATTCTTGTTATAAAAAAAATAGTCCATTCACTAAAAAATACTCATGACTACGTCCCTTAACTGACGGTAGGCATTGTAACTATCAAAATTGTTAAAAGTGAGTGAAATGATCATTTTTTAACCTGGCTACAGTGATCACACCTATCCACATGTGACTTCATTCATGGGTTTCCATCCAAAATATAGAATTATGTAGCCCCATCACAAATGGAATCATAGTGGGCCCCACCCGCAATTGTTCCTGAAGAGATTAGGCAACTGGTCGAGGCATTACAAAATAAGAGCAAAAGGGTCTTGGGCTAATAGTTTCTGCGCCTACCATGAGCCAATGGGCCTAGTCATAAATATTTTCATAGTAAGGGATGCTTTTAAAAAACATTTCATTATTGGGGAGTTTCATAGTTGGATTAAGAACTAGGGATGTTCTTGAAGAATCCCTTTGAATATGCTATTGCTGAGCACAGTGACCTTACAAGTTTGAATCTTGGCACCAGAAATCTTTCCTGTTTTGCTAAACTAAATTTCAATCAGTTTGCCCTACCAGTGCAAAAGTGTGTTACAAAGGCCTTGTAGAGTTGTTAAATGTAGCATTCAAGGAATACATCAGTTTTAAACAGCTATTTGAGAAACTTGTATAAGGAAAAAGTGTGTAACAAAGCGACTAGAATTGTCATTTCTTGATGTTTTAGCATTGCCAAATGCTTCCAGTGTTGGATTAGTCTTCAAGATTTCATATTCTATGCCACTGCCCCCTCCAAATGCTGCCAAATATTGCATTGCTGTCTTTGCTGTTTCAGTTTTCCCTGCCCCACTCTCACCACTGGAAAACCAGATATCACAGGGAAAACATGATTAGTAATGTGTAAAGGCACAAAAAAAGTAAGTTTTTACTACAGAGATATGCACATATCTGACATGTAAAAAACTGGAAGCAGCTCTCAGTATTTTTTTCCCTTCATATGGAAAAATGCTTGAATTATCAAAAGGAAATTTTCATATAGTGGTGCCCTTGTGTTAGAAAGTGATTCTTCCAATGTGATTGCATGGGTATCTAACCGAGAGTCTAACCCATGGAAATTTCAATTCCTCTTCAATGAAATTAGGGAGATTTCAGCTCGTATTAATGTCTCCTTCCGTCATGAGATTAGATTGGCGGATGTGCTAGCAAAGCAAGGGGTGGATAGGTTAATTCCTTGGGAGGGTGTCATCTTGTAAGTGGAGTTGTGCTGCTGCTTCTCTCTTTCACCTTCCAACTCCTCTTTTCTCTAAGTTTTGATGTATTCTTTTCTTCCCTCTTTTAATGAAATTTTTGTTACCGTTTTCAAAAAAAAATAAAAAAATGAGATCATCTACGCCATCAAGGATATTAGGATTTGCTGGTAATAAAGTTTCAGCATTCACCTTGAAAACCTGAATTGAGAGTGAGGATAAGCTGCAGATATAAGGGGAAAAATAGAATTATTTCCATCAGAATCTCCAACAGCGAACCGTACCTTTCCTTCATGAAGTGAAATAATGGACTCTGTCCCTGATGATGAAAGTACATTCCCCAATGTCCAGTTCCCATTTGGCATTTGACACCAAGCTTGAAGCTTCTGAAACAATGAACTTCAGTATGCAGGTCTTGCTATCAAAAGATAACATTCTTCCATTTCTCTTTTCTTGTTCCAACAATACAACCCCCGCCCCCGGGCCCCATCATCATCGTATGATAGGTTTTGTAAACCAACTTCCTCTCAAGCTACCCTCACTGTGCCCATGGACAGTGGCAGACCTAAGTGTTATGACGCAGGTGCGACCGCACCCGTGAGATTTGAGAAATTCCTTAAATAAGGCATTAAAAGATTTTCTTTTATTATTTGACTTCTTAACTTGACCATTGCTCGCACCACCCAAATGAAAAACCTGGGTCCGCCATTGCCCATGGATACCATTTTGCAATATGGTTCAGTTCAGCAGGTTTAGAGTTCATAATCCAGGGGTGGGTGCCCAATGAATACAAGTTATTAGGTTAGATTCACCACCATATTGTTCGATCCTACGGATTAGCTTGCTAATTTTACAGGCTAAACTCAGTTATATATTGCATTGTTTCATCCCCAATGCAATATTACTCATGCATTTCTCTAAACCATGTTAAATCTTATTACATATCTTGAATTCTTCTTAAGAAAAACTGCAATTTTTTTTCGAGTTATGTATTAACTAAACAAATTTGACAAACTTAAGAATTGTGAACTACATGAACAAGCAAATTCCAATAAACTTGAGCGTAGTGGATTCACAAATTCATTCACAAATTTAAGCATCAAAGATTCTCTTCCAGAAGGCATTTGTATTTGCATTTGGCAAATCCAATGTATCACTTTAACCGGAGAAAACAGTTAGCTTCTGATAGAGGGATTAATTATACACATCATATGGATGACTCAAATCACTGAAAGGTGGCCCTACTGTATAACAATTGTATGGTTAACAATTGGTTTATCAAATACGGTTTCTGTAAAATTTAATCAGGCCTTCTCAAATTGACAGCGAATATCACTCAGATAGAAGTGGGGATTGTACTCATAATAGGTAAATATGGGGGGAGGACGCATATCACATACCATTGAAGGGCATTTTACAAAACATTTTTGTGAAGTCAATCACACAAAACATTTTTATTGTTGACAGTCTATAATCTCGCCTCTGTATATTTGCAATTTAGAATAAAAAATAAAATTTTAAATAAAAAAATCAGTTCATTTGTAAAAAAAAAAAACTCAATTGAAGTACACGTCTATGTAACGAAACTCCCCAAAGTTTAATTGGCACGGTTCTAAAGGCCCATACATGTGCAAAATGTCAAAACTAAACCCCAGATATGTCAGATAGATAGCTTGCTATTTCAAGTTCATGCGTTGTAGGAAGTGATGAGATGAGAGCTTTGCTGTAGTTGAGTAATTCAGATTATCAATGGTGAACTTATGGAAGTCTCCTCCTTGTCCTTATCAATACAACTGGAACATAAATTCTGCTAGGCTAACTACAAAGATTCACCTTGCGCTGTGCATGTAAAGTATGCATTACCAAACATATTCACATTTATTTTCTACTCCACATATCCTTTTTCCACGACGTAGAACTATTGAGGGCAGTCAGGCCACTGTTTCCTAATTAATAGCCTGGCATGTGGGGGCACACATTGATTGGGCACCACAAGAGATGCCCAAGTAAAGTGGGAGATCCTAAATTTCAAATCGGGGATCCATGAGCAGTCCAGTTCCATTGTATCCAGAATATAAAATTGTCAACAGTCCAGAACCATCTTATCTTCTCTTTCTGCTTTTTGTTTCTTCGGTAGTTTTTTTTTTTTAAATTAACCTCTCCGCTGACTGAGGTGATTGAGCTTCTTTTAAACCCTATTACTTGGATGGAGGCTTTCTGGGCTCTAGTTGTGTTGCATAGCAGCAGTTTGCCTACTAACCAACCACTATTTTTTTTTTTTACTTCTATAATTGTTTGCTATCGGCATTATGTTATCTGAAGAATTCTAACTTGTCTGGTATATGCTTCAAGTAGCTGGTGATCCTTTCAGATGTGGAGTTTGCCCCTCCCTCTTTATTCTTGGGCATGTTAAATACATTACCTTTGTAATTGTTTCAACGGATTACTTTTTTATCTAATTGTTTTTCTTGTATTGATTTCTTCGTGTGAATAATAATTCTAAGATCTACTCTTGCAGAGTGTAATAATAAGACTTTAGATACGTGCCCGGTTCTCCCTTCTTTAGAAATCGAAGGTTGAGTCTACTAGTGCTACCACCTTGGGGCTACATGGGTGTTTACCCAACTTCCCTCCGGGCTCGGAGGAATTAGTTCAGTGCAAAAGGTTGGGAACCCTCCAATAGCAAAAGAAACAAAAAATAAAAAAGAATTGATGGAACTTTGGTTGATATCATCTACAATTGAGCTAATATCCAAGCAACTAACTATTAAAATTTACAAACACTAAATATAGTATATAAAACACAAAAGTTGATATAATAGTGACGTGTTTGGAATCCATATATGGACTGTCTTATTTATTTAACCGACATATAAACTGTGTATTCAATACAAAAAAACAAAAGCGATTTATTAGTCTCAATTATATTTCCCCCTTTTCTTTTCTATTTTTTCAAAATATTGACTTTACTTGTTAATGTGTGGACAATTATTAGCTTCTACAGTTGATCATTTGTTAACAAGTGAATCAATATTCCATTTTACAAAGCATTTAAAAAAAAAAAAAAAACATATAGGATTTACCTAAGCGCTAATGGTGGGGATATTAATGCATATACAGTTAAATGCATTATGTTAACTTATGGGAAGTTGTTGCATTCCATCATATTATATTAGGTGACTTTGATGTTGAGACTCTTTCGTAAAGGGGATTTTCTCTGGGAGCCATGCTGGATTATTAGCCCCCACCTAAAATTAAGGGGTTCCCACCTCCTTTCATGAATACTTTCAATACTTTAGGTTAACAGTTGACTATAAACATATGAGAAATGAGTTAGTTGATTTTTCCATTGTAAACAGGTATCTAGGTTCAAATCCTGAACTATTTTAGATACATGCCCTTGTTGTGCTCGTGTTTTGTAATGTACTTACCATTGCAGGGGCCGATGCCTAATTTAGTATTCTTTCTCGTTCAATCCTAGGCGCAAAGATAGAAGGTAAAATAAATTGAATAAACAATTTTGAGCTACCAAAAATGGCCTTCAAATGATCTCCACTCTAATTGAAAATAAATAAGAAGTGAGAAATGAGGAGTCATCTCCACTACAATATATATATATATATATATGAGAGTTGCTCGTATGAGAGGTCTCACCAACTTGGTGAGAGATGGGTGGGGGCCCTCACTTCCATATCTACTCTAACTAACATAAATGCAAGGATCCCCAAACTTAAATAAATGTGAGGACCCCTACCCATCTCTCACCAAGTTGGTGAGTCTGCCTCTCATAGGAGCACCTCCCATGTAATCGGACATGTTTCTCTTCTCCGAGTTGTTATCGAGTCATGCCGAGTCAAGACTAACTCATGATTCATGTGTAACGTAACTTGTTTTTAGTGCGGTAGGCCATCAGGCGGTAGGACTTGGCCAAATCGGCTCGGTCTCGACTGATACTTTGAACACTGCTTTTCATCTATGGTATGGAAGAAGAAGCATTTGAGATGACTGGAGAGAGATGTGGAGGTCCGATTACAATGGATTACAGAACAGAGAATGCTTTAAATTTATTCGAGGCTAGAATTAAGGTCGGGAGATCTTATTCCGACGACGCTGGAGTTTGAAAGCAGATAAGCATATTAGTTTCGGGTGGTGGAAGTTTTAAACTCGCATATCGTAGGCGGAAAGTTGAAGACGATCAATTAATTTCTAATTTGTCATGTGGCAGAGTTGATAGTCCTCTTCTCCAAAGCAGAGAACCTAATAATAGAACCTATGTGCTTCACGCCTAAGGCAAACAGATGGGCTGGATAGTGGGCCCCACTGATCAAGGCCTAAGATCAGCTCCCACCAACATGGTCGCCCGGGCCCCCACTACCTGATCTGCCATTGGTGGCCCACCTAGGCCCCTTCAATCTCCAATGACAAACGAAAATCACCCACAGTGAAAAACACGGAAAAAGTTTATCAATTTGAGAACCTTTTCTTCGATCTCCAATGACAAACGAAAATCACTAAACAGTGAATCAAAGAAGAGAGAGAATCAAACAAAACAGTGAACCTATAGAGAGAGAAAAACTGACCTTGTCGTCTTCCCTAGGGCAGTAGAAAGCACAGTGAATCAAAGAAGAGAGAGGGAATGGCAAGAGATGCATATGAGTCGTGCGTGCTGGGGAGGAGCAGGGTTTATCGAGAGATTTGTGCTGGGGAGGAGAAGGATTTATTGAGAGATCTGTGTTAACAGGGATCTTATGGAAATGAGATTTTTGGGGTATGGAAGGGCAATTCTCGAATCGGCAGTGCAAAAAGCTTAAGGTTCCGCTACGTGTCGCCTTCCCCCCCCTCCCCTACCTGAGTTCACCTGCTGCTTTAATATATATAACTTGAAAATGACAATCATTGGCCATTTTACAGGGCGTGATCGAGATGCATAACTATCTTACTAGTGTTTACGAAGAAGGCGATTCCAGATCGACACTCCTCACCATGGTGCAAGCTCTCAACCATGCTAAACATGGCGTTGATATAGTCTCCGGTACTCAGGTAGGGATGAACAAAAGAATGATTCAGGCATTTCAAAAAATCTCAAAATATTTACTGAAGTAGTGGAACTTAACAAGACTATGCTTTTGTACATTGGAACTATGAACATTTGCTAATCTATTTGGCTAACTCTTTGCAGGTGGGGCCCACTTGGCTGTTGGATCTTTCTCTGTTTCAAGGATTCAAATAGTATGTTTTATTTTTTAAATATTGATGTAACAATTGGATATAATTAATCTGATGACAGTAGTACCTAACAGAGAATAATGAAAGTAATATAATTAGTTGGTTGCTATTACTTACACTGGTAAGTATTCCTTGCACAGTCCATCCAAGGTAGGTGACCAGGGGATGGATAGTGTTTTTGAAATAGATCGATCAACATTTTAGTGATACTATTTCTGTCATTTGCAGTTTCTATTCCATTTTAGTCCATCAGTTGTTTCATGGAAATATTCTAGATAGATTTTTAACAGGGACTGGGAGCAATTGGTTCGTGGGCTTCTTTTCCAGCTTAGATGGAGGGTTTCATGTCATCAGATGCAGAGGGAAATTTGGTATCAGGGGATCTATACAGCTTCTCTTAGCTCATGGGTTTTGAGAACTACCACGAGTTATGCTACCCTTTGACAACAGAGGAAGTTATCACGAGTGTTGGATTGTCAGCAGCTCAATCAACACTGCCTGACAGCTTTAGCTCTTTTCCACAATCGAATTTGACAATACAAAGTCCTGATATCTTCTGTCTAAACAACAGTGGTTCTTCTTTTAATACAGTTGGTGTTTCTTCTTCAAATTGCGGAGACAGACCCATTTTACAGCAGAGAAACAATAACCAGTTTGGTATTCGAGTGAATTCCTCAAATGTGGGAGACTCAGTTATCAATGGAATTGGTAACTCTTATGCCTTGGATAAGAAGAATAATTTTGTTCCCAGGTTCCTAGGGCGGACACTTCCTGAGAAGTTGCTCAAGGCATTGTCCTAGTTTAAGGAATCCGCTGGTGGTGGAATTCTTGCACAAGTTTGGGTGCCTGTTGAACATGGGGATGTGCCTTTCTTAAGCACCTGCGAGCAGCCATATCTACTGGATCAAATGCTTGCCGGCTATTGTGAAGTTTCAAGGACATTTACATTTGCTGCCAGGGAAACACCTGGTTCTTTCCCTGGTCTCCCTGGGCGTGTATTTATATCGAAGATGCCGGAATGGACTTCGAATGTACTATACTACCGCAAGCCCGAGTACTAGCGCATGGATCACGCAGTCGACCATAAAGTTTGTGGATCTCTCACGATGCCAGTTTTTTTAGACTATGACTTCAAAAATACACCATACAGTGAACTCTCCTAGATACCAGCAGCCTGCAGGAAACCATGCCACAAGAAACCCTGAATTATTAAATGAAAATCTTGCAAGACAAATAACCAATGCATGCACAACATTCAAAACGGCTTTTGATCTTATTGCTCTTCTAGACTCGGATGTCTTTGCTTTCTAGTGTTTCTTAATCTTCATCAACTAGGAGTTAAGGCGTAGAGATCACCACGCCTACTGTCCATTGCTATCGCTTCTGTGTTCCCTTGTGCTTTATAACAAACCCATCATATGAAAATTCAAAAACATAAGGATAGTCGGTTGTTATTTGACTTACAGATTACAAGTTCTTTTTTATACTTGGAATAACAAGCACATTGTCTAATTGTAGTGATGCATCACGAACCTTGACATTAGTTGATCCAATGTGGGTAATGTCTAAAGCATTGCCATCACCCGCAATAATTTTGTTTGGTCCCATATAATTTGATAGAGTTTGATGCTTTTGGGATCGGAAGTCGTGTGGGCTGAAGCCCGATTTTCAGGATGCCATGCTGCATCTTGGATATCATGTAAAGACATGGCTGCCAGTGCTTGCGGGACTTCCTCAGGCTGGAAAACGTAGCCAACTTGGTACATCTCTGGTATGATATTGAACTGGTGAAGAATTGCAACTGAAACACCGAGTGGATCTTTAGAGGCAATGCTCCCCGGAAGAAGAAAACCGTACCTGGAGAGGTTTTAACCACCAAAAGAATTTCAAATCCTCACAATATTAGCTAAATAAAGAAGGTAAAATCTGAGAATGAATGGTGTTACCTTCTTGCAAACTTTTGGTGAGACATCCTGGTAGGGTAGCCAGATTTCTGCCCTTGAGGTTCATTTATTATTTACATTATTTGATGGAGAGCCAGAAACGGAGACATGGTATTATGTATTTCTTAATGAAAATGAAAATGTATGGGAATTTTTAATCTTTGTGATGCTGTTTGATTTTTGGAGAAATTGTGGTTGGGGGGTATCTGCATTTTATTTGGGCCAATTCTTATTTTATTAATTTTTTTTTTATCGGGTGCCTTTACTTTGTGTTTTACTGTAATATTTCAATTGGGAGACATGCCAAGTACTTCTGTGGCTTGAGAATGACAAGTTAGAAGAACTTTGTTTGAAGTAAAGAGAAATTTGATTCTCAAGAATAAAAAAGAGTCTTACAAAGTTCCCATTTTTAGTGAAATCGCAACACACACATCATCAGTGTCTATCGATACATTGTTAAAGGAAAACTTCAATTGAAGTTTGAAATACAATAGACAGTTCATTAGGGCATCGATAGACAAAATTTGAGTAAGCCCAAAAAAAAACCAAAAATGTTCAGAGCATGCCCAATGTGTAGTCTTCTATTGTTGAGCATGCATTCTATTTATTTGCTCGACATAATAAAAAAAAAAAAGTAAAAACAAAAACAAACATAAAAGGTCAAGAGAGGTGATCATATTCATCCGAATTTGAATATGCATAGAGTCGTAATCTCAGTCTCCTTTTTCATGTTATTGCCATTTCTCCAATTCATTTTGGCTATTGATATTTCATACAGATATCTTTAATATTTCATGGGCGGTGAGTTTTGGGATACCCTCGTCTACTATTTGGTTCTTATTAGTATCCGAAACGACATGATGTTAAACCCGGACATGATGAGATTGGCCTAAGAATAGAAAAGCAAAATGTCACCGAGTGATTTAGCCAAGATCCAACAACAAAAGGTTGGGTTTTTCTTTTGTACTTTTCTTTCCTTTTTTTTCTAAATTGATGTAGAAATTATGGTTTTGTTTACTTGGTGGTTGCTGATATGATATGAGTTTGGTTTCCTTTTTGTGGAATTAGGAGATGGAAATCTGAAAGGTTTGGTTTCTCATCATGGAAATAGGGGATGGGATTATAAAAAATTTGTCGTCATTTCTATTCCCTTTTCATTTTGATTCACTTTTTTTTTTTTTTTCTTTGCGTCAAAAATTAGTATCCCGGAAATTCTATTTGATCTAGATCAAATTTGAGATTATGGATTCACCAAGTTCCTTTTCCATATCTGTTTTTTCCTTTTTTTATTAAAAAAACTACCGTAAGTTCACTAGAACCCTCATAGTTTGACCTGGCTGACGGGGGTCCAAATCCATATTGAGTGTAGAGGGGAGTTAGTTTTTACCTGGCTGCTGGGGGTTTGAACCCGTTGCCTTTTTTTTGCTTGTGCGAGCTCCTTTCTTACTTGTATGGACTTTTTTCCCACTTGTGCAGGCCTCCTTTCCACTTGAGTTGGCTTCCTTTCCGTGTGTATTCGAACACTTTCTTGGGATCTTGTCCCCTAGTTGGGGTTTTAAAAAAAAAAAATTATTTTTGAATTTAAATAGGGGATGGCATTTGAAGATTTTAGATATTTTCGACAATAATTCTCAAATATGTAGTTAAGAATAAAAACCAATGGTGAAAATTAAAAATATCATCAAATAACCTCCCTTTTAATCAAAGCCAAATCAAGGAAAATCGAAAAAAAAATGAATAATGTGATATTGCCTTGCTAATTCAAAATTAAGGAGTGTCAAGGTCTCATTAACATCTTCACGTTATATCCCTCACGCTTTATGTTATATCAATTGATTGCCCTTAGCCTCTTTAATAATCTTAGATGAAGTTCATTTCATAATGAACTTTATGGTGCATTTCATGCAAATAAATAGACCAAAGTAGTTGAGGAGGCCCAAATTTTGGCCGTGTTTCTTTTTTTTGGGAATTTATGAATTCCCAAGATAGTGGAATTCCTCAATGCTCCCTTGAATTTGAGCATTCAAAAACTCCACCAAAAGTTAAAGGAGCTGGAATTCCTGAATTCTCAGAAGACGTTTAATACCTTACAAGTGTTGTAATTTTAAAATGTTTGTAAAGAAATAGAACATTTACAAATGATAGGGACAAGGTATAGCATTATATAGAAAATAATCCAAACTTAGTGAATTCCTGTCATCAATTTTCGTAAAGAAACAGTCTCTTTTTAAGTGGTTTGAAATAACCCGAAGGGGTTAGCCAAGTAGTCAGGACCACGGTTCCTCCCTCTTCCGGAGCTAGAGATTTTGGTATCGACCATCGGTTTTCAGCACACAGAAAAGTGATTGCAGCATGATTAAGAAACAACCACATGAGACCCCCAGACTTTCATATCTAAGGCGATGGTTCATTGGCATAATCAATAATATATGAGTTTGCCCTTTCAAGTCTTGTGTATGTTGTGTGCAGGAAATGTTGGAAAATCAATAGAACTGGATACATAATAGGTTGGGGTCTTTCATCAAAACAGGGAGTGTTCCTTCCACGGTGGGGCCCACACGGTATCAAAATCTTCGGTTAATTAGTATATTCTGTAAATACAGACGGGAAGATTTCAAATAGAAAGTTGTGGGCCTTGTTGTGGCGTTAGATTCGGCTTCAAGGTTGCATAAACGCACACGATTTAACTCCAATTATTATATATAAAGATAGTGGCTCGCGACACGTAATGCATCCTCAAACTTTTTGTAATGCTATATTATGAAATTGCCCTTCTAATCTAATTTCATCAAACTAACTTAAATTCTCTAATACTCCATTATCTAAAATATCTCAATGCAAATCTAATATATTCTTGAAATAAGATACTTATCCATTCCATAAACATTGCATATAATAATAACTTCTCTTTAATAGTGATTGGTGAACATGTATGTATTAAATATTGTTGCATAAACTAACAAAAAAAAGAAGAAGAAGAATAATGGCTATTTGGCTATGATTTTAGTGATTAATGAATATGTATGTATTAAATATTGTTGTATATCAATTTGTGGGCCCCTCATGTTAGATCCAAATTGCAGAATTTTGGAGCAGTTTCGCAGGCAGTATTTTGTTATTTTTCTCCATCTTTATTGCGATTTTTTTATTATCATTTATATTTACTAATTTAACCAAATAAATTTATGAGTCCCATTATAAAATCTAAGTCTTCTTTCTTTTCAAACCCACGATTTACGAAGGCACTTTTTTTTAAAACCAACACAGAAAGAGCTTTTTTGATATTAGAGCGGGGGCCACTTTCATAGGCTGTATTCTGCTCCTTTTTTCTCTTTATTTTCCTTTCAATATTCAGTAAGATTAATCTATAGGGCCCATTATGGACATTTTTCTCATTATTTTACTTTGGATATTTGGTAGGATTAATAATCTGTGGGGCCCATTGTGGAAGCCAATTAATTCCAAAATCCACATTTAATTCTTAAATGGCACTCAATTTATTGCTAAGCACAAATATAATCAAATAAAGGTCCTAAAATCTTTACTATTTACTTGATCTTATCCTAAATATTTTCAGCTGCCTAAAGTTTCTCTAATGAGTCTCCATCTTAATTATGAATTATATATTGATATTTATTTATAATTTATTTAAATATTTAGAAAAAATTCCATTTATAAATTTTAATAAATTTTTAACGCAAGCTTATTGTGCATCCTCAAACTTTTTTGTAATGCTTCATTCCGGAATTATCCTTCTATTCTAATCACACCAAACTAACTCAAATTCTCTATTACTTTATCACCTAAAATATCTCAATGCAAATATAAGATATTCTTGAAATTAGATACTTTTCCATTCGCTAAAACATAGTATATAATAATAACTTCTCTTTAGTTACCTTCAATGGGCCCACGTATTATTAAACTAACGAAAAAAAAGAAAAAATAAAGGCTCTTTAGTTATGATTTTAGTGATTGGTGGACATCTATTTACTTGATCTTTTCCTAAATATTTTCAGTTATAAAGATTTCTCTAATGAGTTTTCATCTTTATTATGAATTATATATTAATATTCATTTATAATTTATTTAAATATTTAGTAATATTTCTAAGGGTTTTTTTTACGAAAAAATTAAGGTTAAATCCTAATTAAACGATTTTATGAAGAAAAAACATAAAATGAAGAAAAAAATTGTTCGTGCATTTTTTTTTGGACAAAATCACCCCAGTTGATGATATCGTCAACCCAACTGACGATATTGTCAATCAACTGACAATATTGTCAACTTTCATTACAAAAAACGATATTTTGTCCCATTTTCTTCTCTCTGTTGATGGAAAGGTTATGAAAACCGTTGCATTTTGTGTTCTAGTGGTCTTCTTTAAGTGGGCTTAATAATTTTCCTTAGGTGTGTGTGGGTCCCGTGCTTGAGTTTCTTCACATTTGTTGCCCATTTCACATGGGTTTTGAGAGTTCAAGTTTGGAGGCCTAAATGAGGATTTTCTCTTGACTTGGTGGTAGCTTCTGAGTGGGGTTGGAGGGGATGAATTTGTATATGCTTTTGTGAACATATTGAGTTTAAAACCGTTTGCTTTGGAGAATTTCACAAGTCTTGATGTTTGTGAGAAACATATAGGGAGCCATGTTGGGCAATTTTTGAGTTGTGGATGTGAGATTTTCTCATAGGTTTTATAATTTTTGTATAGAATTTTAGATTCCAGTAGTGCTTCATCCATTCCAAACTAAAGACAATCAAGTATATAAGTCACTAAGAAGAAGAGAAGTTAAAGAAGCATAAGAAAAGTTAAAGGAGGTTGACTATTATCAACTTGGGTAATTTCGTTAAAAAAAAAAGTGTATAAACAATTATCTCATCATTTTATGATCTTTCTTCTTAAAATCATTTAATTATTATTTAAGTTTAATTTTTTCATAAAAGCCCCTTAAGCTTTTCTTTTGAAGGTACATTTGTGTAACAAGGTTGAGACAAATCCACAATACTCGAAGATATAGCACCTCCTCCTGTAGAGTAACGAGGGTTTGATCCCTAGATATTAAGGTGAGAAATGGGGTTCCCAACCAACTAAACAACCCTTTCTAATTTAGAGATTAGCCTGTTATACTTGATTTAATTAAAAATACATTTCAGAGTTTAAAATGCATAGAAATCTCTGGAAAGTGGAGACTATGGTAATCTATTGGGAGACGAGAGTCCTCTTCTTTGTTTATGAAAAGTGAATGACAAATACATACACAACTGCTCTGGATAATATTGAGGAGCCTCAGTCCGTGTGAAAGCTTGAAACTGTTTTTTTCTTATTTTAATTGAAAAAGATCGAGAGCTTTATTCAAGCAAACAAAACCAGTCCAGGTAGACATCAAACCAAACACTAAAAAATGTAGAATGTTGTGGTGCCCTTTGGCCTTATCGAAAGAGTACTGGTGGTAATCTCTTACCATAGGACCTTTTTCTATGATCCTCATCCATGGTGGGAACTGCTTGATGAAATAACCTGGGCTACCGCGCTCTAGGGCACAATGTGTGAGTCTGCACTGTTTTAGAATTTTCCTATGGGCTTTGTAAATGGAGGACATTCATTCATTAGTTGTACATGGAGGAGATCGATCCTACGAATGATGCTAGAGGCACGTAATCCAAAGCCATCATATCGATTTCTAAAATAAAAATCATCTTTTATCTCTAGGCCATCCATTTTATTCCCTTTAATCATACTGCTATCAACTTCAAATAGTTATAGGTGGCTAATTTTCAAAGCCTCTTTTTATTTGGTACGATTAACGAGAGCATGGTTTAAAGTTTTTGTTAAAGGTTAAGGGCCTCTTTATTTCATGTAACCAAATCCTTGTGAATGTATTTTTTAAGTGCTTAAAAATAAAGAAATAAAGGTACATATCTAAAAAATGAACATCCACTAACCTCTTGTTCAATAAAAAATGAATAGGTGAAGATGATAACTGATTACCTGATAAAGACAAGGCCCTATCTAGATTTCCACCTCATATCCTTCAGCTCCTTCACTTCTTTATTCATCCTTAGTAGAACTTATTTCATCATAAATTTCTACTATTATATTCCAATCTATTTTATGCAGCCAGGCCCGCCCCTATAAAAAGATCCATGTGGGGATTTGCAGAGTCTCGTGGGCAAAGAACAAAAGAACCGACAAGTGATAACTAAGGTTGCCAATAGATGAACATGCCAAGGAGGCCTAGATTTGTCAATGAAGATTATATGTCTGCCACACCTGGTTTGTAAAATTTTAGACCCTTGTACGGAGTGGTCATTAAGAAATTTAGATAGCAACATTGCTCCAAATATTTTAAGAGCTGCCCTTTTCGCTTTATTTATTTAGAGTGCTATGTGATGTCAATTAAAATGAATATATTACTAAAGTTGTCATCATTGTAGATTTTGATCAAGGATAATTGTACTTTATTATATAGTTTTCATGGGAGAGACAAAATGACTAACTTATTTTATTAAGCACGGATCATTGTGGGGATGTGTGTATCAAATCCTATTGGATGAAAGAGGGCAGAAAAGTAGTGGACCAGTTGTGGGGAAGATTTTCACCTATGAACAGACTGTTGTGCTATATATTCCAGGAGCAGTCCTCTCTGATACAATTCATTGAGATGGAAAGGTCTCTTCTTAGATGAGGGGTTAATTTCAGAATCTCATTCTCCTATGATATGAATTTATTTTCTTTTGCCTTACATGAGAGAGAATGGTAAACTATGCTAGTCCTAAATGCCCTAGGTCTTTCAAACTTTTTTTAGGTACCCAACAGTTAGTAAAGGTTGGATAAATATAAATTGAGCATTGCGCTAGATTGTGTTGGGGTGGGGCCCGGGGAGTTTAGACTTAGGAGTGGGAAAGGAGTTGCTCTAACTTTCACTTTGAAACTCTATAATGATTAAAATGCCACTGCCTCCATAACAGGTCTTGACCCGATAAATTATTGGAAATTGTGTGGCCCGCATGCTAAGGGTCCCAGGCAAATCAAGCATTGGTGTGGATATAAGACTCCCAGCAAGATTTTGATGAATGTGGATTTCTGGCGCATGAAGAAGTTTTTAGGAAGTGTGGCCCTTTTGGGATTGGCCTGTATGACATATATGAGAGCCCATAATTGGTATTCCAGCATTCTACTTCATCCCGTGCAAAGACATGGACGAAGTGATCCACGAAGCTTCTAAATCACCCAAACACATACACGCCTCTGGCCGCTTATGGAAGTTGCACACATCCAAATCCATCACACAAGAATCCAGTCATCCCCAAGTAAGGACATCAGCCTAAGAGGTAGCTAGTACTAGGTGCCACCATGATAGAGAATAGAGATAGACCCACAGCAAAGTCACTCTTAATCATCCAGCCCATGTCGAATGGATGGTTGCAAAAAGGACCTCGTCCCCATTCATGCAACACTAGTGTGATGTGTCTTCGTCTGGTAAACAGCAACACCAACTTTTCCCTTTATATAATGTCTGGGCATCGTACTAGGGTTTTGTGCCTGTGAAAAATGTATACCCGGATATTCAATTTCTGGTCATTAATCAACTGGGCTGTAAGAATTCATAAAGCAAAGGGCTTCCAGTCAAAGTTTTCGGTGGAAGAATCACAAGTTTAGCCTTTTCATTCTAGTAATGGCAAATCAAATGGAGTGAATATTGTCATACATAGAGAAGATGGTAGTATTTTTGCCTACTTCCTCCTAAATTTTGGCAAAAGGATTGACAGGATCATTTTGTTTAGCAGAATTCAAGACGAGACTTTCTCATGATGAGAATTTTTTATATTGAACTTGCCTTACAAATAGCGCGTTTGGTTGCAAACATTTCTAACAATATTTTTCTTTTATTTGGAATTTCAAAAGGCGATTAGGTTGTTGACTCTATGAAATTTTAAATTGTTTAAAAGAGGCGAATTCTGCAGAGTGGCTTTCCAAATGACAAGTAGAATTCTTTGGCATCTGTTTTTTGAATTGCTGCTCGCCATTATTACCTCAGAAGCAGACTCCACAAAAAAATAATATTTGAAATTCTCAAAATACTCTTAAAATAAAAATTTTCAAAATTCTTGCAACCAAATCGGTATAAAAAACTAATCTAGTCACAGGTACTTTGAAGTCCCATATAAGAAACAACATTGAGATTTGGGAGAAATTATAATTTGTCCAGATTCTCGCAAAGAAGCTCTTCACTTCCCAGACACTAGTAGGAGCATACAAGGCCTTGTCGTCGGAGTACAAAGCGTGATAACATTTTTGAAAAGTTACACAGTGGAAGACGTACATGCTAATGGCAGTTTTAAAATGTACAAGAGAGACGGGTGAACGAACTTTAACGGACGTTAAAATTGTTCAGACGTCTTGGGCACGTGGTTGCACAGAACTTGACGATGACACCTAAGCAACCTCTGAGCCAACCACGTGGACGCACTGCAACGGAGATGGGTCTTTTTTGGTCTATAGCTTGATGACGAAAAAGAATAGGCAGGCGAATATTAAAACTTAAAATGCGGCTCCAGCTGGCATCTTCGTCTCTTTCAGAAGTGCCGTTACATCTCTCACAAGTCTGCAAGACGACACTTCACGTCATTTCTTGCTATTTGGCCACTACAAGTGCTGCCCGCTTTAGCCCCAATAGGATAAAAATTGTACTTTAATTGAGCTTATACAACTCACTTTGTATTTTATGAAGTTGTTAGGCTTTAGGTCCAGTTTCTTAGCAAGATTATGCAAAAATTTAGTCAGGAGATTTTTAAATTCTCCAAAAGCTATATCTTGAAATGGAATTCCTAATTCTTCATTTTTGGCTCGAGCACCTGCAATTCTAACAAAATGTAAAGATGTTAGAATTCCAGGGATTTTAAATTTGAGACATATTAGGAGATCGATATTTGGAATAATGATAAAGAAAGATGGCATTTACAGATTTCATGAGATAAGCCATTACATCACGTGTATGAGTTCCTAACATACCAAACTCTTGTCAGAAATTTCAGTAAGAATCCATGTTTGGAGAGCTAATTATTGAAGGGTTCAACCTAAGGAGGTATAATGAGAAATACGTATGCTGTCTCTATTAATGCGTTAAGGTTTTGATAGGATTTGGTTAGCTAAAGGAATATCTTAAATGCCTAAAAAAAGATAAATGCGTGCTGCGAAATTAGCACCAACTAAGTTCCACCCGAAAGATGCTGCCACTATTAACGCCTTTGGGTTTTGGTAATTCCCATGTCAAATTCTTAAATCGTCTTCTTGAGTTGATATAAAAACAAAAATGATGGAATTCCAAATATTATTTGAGACTTTATAGGTTCCTAAAATGTGAAATTAAAAAAAATATATATATATATATATAATATTAAAAAATTCTAAAAAACGGCCCTACTTTAAAAAGATCCCTTTTTCAAAACCCTGCTCGCTTTCCAAAATAACCATCATATCATGTATATAAATTCCCAACATGCCAAAATTTTGTCGGTGATTATGTTTTGTAAAATTTAGCTATCGCTGTAAGTTATTTTTTTCCCCTTTGATAACATTATACACAAGTACAATATAATACTAAAACGTGATGAGGTTCACATCATGAATATATAATTGGTGGTATTACTATTAGCCATAGATTCAAAAAGAGGTGTACATTATTCATCGAATGAAGGCCCTGCCAATTCAAAGAATCGCTTGGGACCGTTGAAATTGGCCCATATCACAACAAGCCAGCTGATGTCTTGTGGACTAGCCCTATTTACGGTGGCCCCAGTACCTCTACCTTTTGAAGTCATATTCTTCTTGTCCTTTTGATCAAATTCAATTGCAGACCATGGAACTCGACAGCCATGAGCGTAGTGATTAAGATGTCTTTTGATGTGGTCTGTGGACCTTGATTTTGTTTGGGTGCATACAAATTTAGCTGTTGACCAGTCCAATGGACTTTAGAGCATGACAGAGTTGTAAAATTCAACCTCTTCTCCAATGCCATTGGTTGCTTGGTCAAGACAAATTATTTTATTTTCTTTGGTGGGCCACACCTCTAGCCACCCACATTCGCCTCTTTCACTGTCACATGATAATACCTATTGGCTATTGCAATATTTGTCTCAAAGTATTACAACTCATATAAAATATTGGCAAAAAAACTTAAAATACCAATGTACAAACACAAGTAATTAAACAAGTGTGGTGTACGTGGGTCCGCGAGTTTTATTTTTTGTAATACGAAAAAATAACTAAAATAATAAAATATTTTTTTAATAGAAAACTCCTCTATATTTGAGAAAAATGATGAAAGAGGTGAAGGACTTTTAATTGAATTTTCTTTTGACATGTTTACTCTTATTCCATGATGTGATAGATTGCCGAGTCATTCAAGAGATTGTGAAATGCCATACCAGTTATTTTGTGACATAAAATATTAGCTTATTTTGTGGATTCGGGATTTTGAGAGGCCTTTTTTTTAGGGTGATTGTGAGTGGACCAATGAGGGTCCACCAGCCACCACATCATCGTGGGATTGCAAGCATCCCCACGGTGATGTGGTGGGCGGAGCTTGATTGGCTTCCTCATGATCACGGTGGGGAAAAGCCTCGGATGATTCGGAATCTAGTACGTAATATTATGGAATGGAGGCTCATTGATTTGTTTGGATTTTGTATCATTTTTCTCAGTTTTAAATATTGTTTTCTTTAAATTTAAAAAAAAAAGAGAATTAAAATGAAAATAAAAAAAATTATACATATTTTTACAACCATTTTTTATTTACTAATTATTTATATTTTAAGTTTTTCCAAATATCCAAAAAACCCTAAAGTCTTCTCTCTCTCTCTCTCTATATATATATATATATATATATATTTATACCCAAAAAACAGGTAGAGTGTCGTTACGTACTATTTTCGTCTTCTATCGATGAAAGCGGAGCAGGGCATTTAACGTCATTTCGGCAACGGCAGCAAACTAACGGTGACGGACTAGCGGGCCCCGCAGTCCCGCTAGAGCCTAGATTCTTCTCCTCGTCCGTGTCCGGGGCCCACTCACCGCCGCCGCCATCCCTGTCTGCTCTTTTGGCAAAAGTTAGAGCTAGAGTTGGCATTAGCCCTGTCCTTGATCTTCCTTCCTCTTCCTTCTTGCTCAATCCTTCCTCGAGAAGTCTTCTTTGAAGCTCTTTCTTTCTCAAAAGAGAAGAACAAAAGCTCCTATCTTTGAGTACCGAAAGATCGCATTGGGATCTCTGTTAAAGAGGTCTTTTTCCCAACGGATCATCTCTTTCCCTAATCCGATCGCTTTTTGGAGCTGTTCCGAAGATAAAGTAAGCACTTTTAGTCACCGATCTGATTTTTTTTTTCTGTTGATTTGAGTTTTTTGTTTGCTAGATTCTTGATTACATGATATGGATTCGAATTGTTCTGCTACCTGTGGTTCATTTGTGTTTATTTTGAGAGATTTGCGTGATGCTGTCACAGATCGATGTGATCTCGCTTATTTTCCGGTTCATTGATTTCTTTTGTTGATGCTAGTCTTGTTCGCATCGATTTCGACTGTTTGTACTGAGAAGTTAGCTTCTTTTCTTTGTATTGGAGCTCATTTGCTGGTTAGTGATTTCATTCTCTTCTATTCTTTCTAGAACATCCTCTTGGGAGGTGTTTCTGAGAAGAGAAGAACAAAAGCTCCTATTTTGAGTTCCAAAATATTGCAATTGGGATATCTTTTGCTGCATTTGTTTTCAACGGATCATCTCTTTCCTTAATTTGATCGCTTTTCGAAGCTGTTCCGGAGATAAAGTAGTTTCTTTTAGTCTCCGATCTGAATTTTTTTTTTTTTTTTGGCTAGATTCTTGATTACATGAGATGGATTCGAATTCTTCTGCTATCTTTGTTTCATTTGTGTTTAGTTTGAGAGATTTGCGTCGCTTCTTTTCTGGTTCTTTGTTGAATTCGTTAGTTTTTGTCGTCTTGTTCTCATCGTTTTTTTTTTTTTTTTGAACTGTTTTTAAAGTAAAAATTTAGCTTCTGTTCTTTGCGTTTGGAGCTCATTTGCTGTTTAACGATTTCAAATCGTATGATCTAGCCTGTTCTTCAGTAAACTTGTTACAATGCTATTTGTCCTGTTTCAGTGGTTCCATGGAATTTCAGCTTCAGATGATTTTTTCCCCTCCAGTTAGATATAAACAGTACTCAGATCTAGTGTTGTTCTGTTGCTGATTTGTCTTTCTTTTGATTGATGCTTAGGATAATGGCTCAGAACGATAACTTGGACTACTTTGACATTGCTGAGTTTGATGACAATCCTTTGGAGGAAGAATACCAATCTCATAGCGTTGAATATTCCGATTTGGAAGATGATGACATGAACATGGTAATATGTGATGGAATTCTCATTTTGATGACAAAAACTAGCAAGTCGTTCGATTATTGCCTTAACTGTTAGGGTTTTAGTATCTTCAGAACAAGCAGAGTGGGGATACTTCTGCTGTTGAGGCTCGAAATGGTAAAGATATTCAGGGGATTCCATGGGAAAGGATGAATTTCTCAAGGGAAAAATATCGCGAGATGAGGTTGAAGCAATACAAGAACTACCAGAACCTTTCCTACTCTCCGGAAAAACTTCAGGAGGTCAGTCAGTCGGCTCTGCTGTATTTTGTTACCGTGTTTGATCTTGTGATGTTTCCTTAGTTTTGGGGTATAGAACAATGATATAGCTTTACAGTTGTTGATTTTGTGGGTCTGTATGGGTTTTCTATGGACGGCACTATTTCCAGAGCAATTTCCCTGTGGTTCCATTAAGTGAGCAGGTGAAACCTTTTTTTTTTTTCCTTCTGTTGCTGAACTTATTATCTTTACAGGAATGCAAGGAAGTAGAGAAGGGGGGCACCTTCTTTGATTTCCAATTTAATACCAGGCTTGTCAAATCGACAATTGTGCATTTCCAGGTAGAGATCTTGCTTTCAGTAACTCTCTCCATCTTAGCATTCTTTCTGTGGTGAGCATGATCCATTATTTCTGTGCTAAGGTCAAGGCATCAGTGCAGTTTCATTTGAATTACTAAATGTTTTCACATGTTTACCACTTCAATTGAGGAGCCACTATTTTTCCTGTCTACCTAGCGCAGCATCCAACTTATTGTTTCCTTTTCCCAAACAAGTTAGTTAACCATGATGATGAACACCCTATTGTTGGCATTGGATCTTTTTCCAATTTGAATTTGTGGCACTATATTTAACTGGATTGTGCATATTTTCCCCACTTTAAGATATATTTCGTATCTTCTCCATGTACAAGTGGTTGATTAGAAGCTATAGCTGTAGCCTCACCACTTTCCATGGAGTAAAACATCTAAGATATCAGTTGAGGTATTGGAATCTATGGTAGAAATTGATCATCTATTGAGAGAACGGTAACAATTTCTTTGGTCTTTCATTTCATATACTATTGACAACTTCTAAGAAGATCCAACGGTAGCCACATTGAAGATTTTGTCGGTACTTTACTTCTCTAGATTTACATTTACCATTTAGCCTTTTCAGTTGTCAGTAGTTTGGGACCAATTAATAATGAATGCATTGTCAATGTTATGTGGATGCATTGTTTTCTAGTCTGTGTTTTGCAGGTCGTCAATGCTTAATTTATTAATATCTAATAAATGTGTAGACATCGACTGTAGCATTGTGCCCTTTAGTGAAGTATTTACACCGTGCAAGCATATATTTATATTTTCTTCAGGAAGGTGAGGGATCTATACTTGTGGTCTTCATTTCTGTTTTGATGAGATGCAGCTATGAAGTGTTATTGGCTAGCCTAGAAGTAACTGAAGAAGTGTTTCTCAGATGACTTACTGTCAACAGGGCCATGCTCTCTGTACGAACATGATTTTATGATGTCTTTTTTCTATTTCCCATCTCCGTAGCTCACCTTTATGTTGTAATATCAGAGTTTGGAAATGAATGTTAGTCTACATCAATCATTTGCTATATTATTCGCTGGCTGTTGACTGACTCAGATGTTTTGATGCAAAGCCCCTATGAGAATCCTTATGTGCTGATGCAGGTGTCTTGTGCTATTTTTTTTATTGTTAGTGGAACTGTGGAAGTACCTGAGTTTTTAATTATTGAGTTATCAACCTCCAGCGAATAATATGCTTGACGTTCATAGTGTTGGTTTCATGAAGGCATACTTTTAATTCATTACATTTCATTTCACATGGTTAATGTAAGATTTATGGATTAATTCTTCTTTATTTTGTAGCTATGACAACTGACCATAAGGTGTTGTCAACTTGTCATCTTTGTACTTATGCTGGTTCTGGTTAGTGCTGGTTTTGCTTTCTTATTTAGCCTAGATTGTTCTTTATGAGCTTCATTAGATATTTGCTTAAAGAGAATAAGTAAAACTTTTAGATGAGCATCCGTTTTTTTTCTGTGTTCTGTAATGCATTTTTTTGCAGGCCTATAATTCTGTTTGTTGCTTTTTCAAATTTGTCCTTTGAGAAATAACTTTGGTGGTTTGGTGAGTTTGGGCTTTGGTACTGATGCGTTCAGAATTCGTGGAAAGTTTGACAAAAAAGGCAATTTATGTGGTTCTTGTAATTTGTAAGGAATTATTTAGTTTCCTCAAGATCATAAAATTGATCCAAGTGTTGCATGATGTCATGTGGTGTGGCACTATTTCTACGATAGGCCAGTTGATTTTATATTTCGTTTAGTATTAAAAGGCTTACTGGAAGAGATCTCCTGTTTCTGGTGTTTCTTTATAATAAAGCCCATTTAATTTCTTTAAATTTAGTTAATTTTATTTGCACCCCTCGGCGCCTCAGTTGTGCTGGGGCTACTGATGCTTTCCTTGTGAACAGTTGGAATTCATTAGAAGAAATGAGATAAACCTCTCCACAAACTGAGGTGATTGATCTTCTTTTAAACATTATTACTTGGATGGAAGCTTTCTGGGCTCTAGTATGTGTTGTGCTGCAGTTGTTCGCCAACTAACCAACCGCTAATTTTTTTTACTTCTATAATTGTTTGTTATTGGCATAATGTTATCTGAAGAATTCTAACTTGTCTTGTATATGCTTTTAATAGCTGGTGATCCTTTCAGATGTGGAGTTTGCCCCTCCCTCTTTATTCCTGGGCATGTTAAATACATTTCCTTTGTATTTGTTTCAACAGATTACTTCTTTATCTATTTGTTTTCTTTTATTGATTTCTTCTCGTGAATAATAATTCTAAGATCTACTCTTGCAGAGTGTTATCACGTGAATAATGAGTATTTTGAGTATACCATTATAAAAGGATATCAGTCCTGCCCTGTAGTTGATCTTCATTTTAAGTGATGTTGATGGTTTTGCTGCTTGTCTCATATATTTCCTTTGTCAGTTCATGTAAGAGATGTTTTTTTTTTCTTACTTCGCTTTCTTCTCTGGCGATTTGTCCTGTGATGGTGTGTTGGTAATTATTTTATAGGGGTCACATTGTGTTCATGGTTATCTGTCTTGCACAAATACCTATGTTTTCACTTAGCATTTCTGGCATTTGTTTCATACTTCCTGTGCCCGGTTCTAGTTTGTGGCACCTAAAATTGGGTACTCCTTTTATTTGGGCAAATACATGCATGCGTGTGTGCATGTCATTTTGTCATCTAAGGATTGGATACTCTTATTTGTGTAGGCTTGTGCATACACACACGTATTTGTGTGTCAATTTAGCACCTAAAGATTAAATGCTCCTTTAGCTTATTTATTTATTGCGCGCGCGTGTGTTATGTATGATATTTGATATGCAACACTCTTAACTAAGAAGTGTGAACACCTGTCCACTCCTCTCATTTGGAGCTCATTTATGATTAATACAAACCTGACATTCTCCCGCCCCCAGAACTGTTGGTGATAATGAGTTGGCCCTCCTCTATAATTGTTACGATTCCAACTGATAACCATCATTGGATTGGATTACCAAAAAAATAAATTCAAACTGTATAACAATTCCACTTTGGGTCTTTAAAACCATGCCTGTGTTGTTCCAAACTTCCAATAGCACTGATTTTCTGCCCGATCCTGATCACGATGAGACCTTTTGCCCTCCCACCAATTGCATGGATTGTCATGCATCTAGGTGGTCCCACAATAGGTGTCATGGCCGTATCTACTTGTCGGTTGAATTTGAGAGTTGATCTAAATGTTCATTAATTGTAGTCTTTAACCATTTTATGTTATTTTTTGACCCCTCCTATGTGGTATTAGGAGAAAACCACTTAATCTACTGTCACAGCAATCAAAGCCGGGTGGGAGTTCTTTCTGAGCAGCTGGCAGGATAAGGCGACCTACCCATATGGTATGATGGGAAACTATTTATGCATATAAGAGGCCTCTGTGTAAAATGTCACGTTTCCAAACTTATTTTTGTATCTAGGGCATGGGAGAGTGGCCACCTACCATTGTTCTACAATGGTTGCATTATCTAGAAATCTGATACCTCTGAAGTCTTGTAGCTTCGGTTTTCATAGTTAGTCATATTTTTAATTTGATCGCATCTCATTCATTGTTGTATGGGTGAAATGCACATTTGTTGGCTTAAAATGCTTAGATTGCAGTGCTTGACTCATTAATGAACCCATTAACTAATCTTGTTACGTTTCTTATCTCCTTGGTCAATATTTCTGATGATGTGGAATGTGTTGGGTAATTTATTACTCCATTATTTATATTTCTTGTTACTCATTACCAGAAACTATGGAATTATTTTGATCATCTTTATCATGTTATCTTTATGCCTTCTTGCTGGCCTGTAAAGTATTTCTGTAAAACTGTCATTGGTTTTATGTCATGAATGCAAATTTGTCTGGGGTTATTGATAATGAAAGGGAAAGCTAAGTCTTAATCACAGATGAAACACATTACATCAAATCATCATTGTGAAACGTTCTAGTAACTAGGACATTCACTCAAAGACTATGAGGGCATAACATATTAAATAGTAAACTTCTGAGCTCTTCTTCGTTCTGTTTTCTGTGCATTAGAACAATTAACTTGTGATGTGTTTGTGGGACCTAATTAGGAGGCATCTGCTGCATGTGTGCATTTGAGGGGGCAGTGTTTGTTTTTCCTCATTTTTTTTCCTTTTAAGTTTCCATTGTCTTGGATTTCTTTTTTGTTTCCTTTTCTTTTCAGTATTCGTTTTTGGTAAGAAATCATCATGTAATCTGGGTTCTTTTTTATATATTTGTCATTCATTGAGGTACACATCTATGTAACAAAACTCCGCAAAATTTAATTGGCATCGTTCAACAGGCTCATACATGTTCATAATGTCAAAACTAAAGCCCATAGATGTTGTTGTGATCTAGGGCCTATGGAAAGAGATCAATCACACACAAGATCACGGAGATTTACGTGGTTCGGCTTTTGGCCTACGTCCACGGGGAAGACGGGAGAATTCACTATGTAATCAGAAGAAGGTGTACATCATAGAGACCCTAAGTCTCTATTTATAATATCAGCCCAATACCCAATTACACCCAAACACTACTTCTAATCACAGTAGACCTATGATAATAGACCTACTTCTAATCTCAGTAGAACATGGGCAATACAGGGGCCCAGTTAATTTATAATTTATTCAATTGAGCCAAACAAATAACAAATCTCCACCTTGGCGAACATTGAAGCTGATCCTCATGCACTAAACACGTCTCACCGTCTCCACCTGCCCCTTAGGGCACTCAGGTACTGAGCACACCGATCAAGTCCAAGCAATGCTTGAACTTGAATTTAAACCATTCCTTCATGAGTGCACCAAATCTCTTGTACCATTGTCCAGAAGCTTGCTTCGACCCGTACAATGATTTCTTCAAACTGCATACATGATCAGGAACCTTAAACTGCACTCTACCTGCACTGGAAGCTCCTTCATCTTCCTCGTAGAACCGCTCGCATCCGATGGCCTGATTTTCCTCATCAGGAGAGTCCATCTCTTCAGTTATAGTTGCTGCCTGTTGACTACTTTCCAGCCCTTCCATTAATTCAAGAGACTCAGTCGTCAATGCGTATGCAACCATATCATCACGGCCATTGTCTGATGTCGACGCGTACGTCGTCATATCCTCGAAACCTTATCTAACCGGCGGTTTCCTTTCTCTCTGCGGTCTACCCGTCTGCGGCATCTGCGGCTCTATCTGCTGCATCTGCTGCACAGTCTGACGATCCCCTGTATCCCGGGAGGAGTCGGATGCACTCTCCTTCCTCACTAGGATGTCGGACTCCACCTGAACGGTGTCACTGCTGCTACCTACTTCTGTCCTCTCCACCTGCTTTCTCGATTCGAGTAAAGCATCCTCATGAAATGTAACATCCCTGCTGATGATAAATCTGGGTGAATCTTGATCAGTACACCACAATCTGTATCCTTTCACCCCAGAAGCATATCCCACCAAGATGCACTTGACAGCCCTTGGTTCTAACTTATCAGTTTTCACGCGAGCATAAGCCGGACAACCGAAGATCCTCAAGTTAGAATAATCAGCTGGATTACCTGACCACATTTCTTCCGGTGTTTTGCAACCAATCTTTGTGTGTGGAGACCTATTTATCAAGTAGCCTGCAGTATTTACTGCCTCAGCCCAAAAGTCCTTGGACAATCCTGCAGTAAACAACATACAACGAGCTCTTTCCAAGATCGTTCTGTTCATCCTCTTTGCAACTCCATTCTGCTGCGGATTTTCTGTAGTGGTGTAATGCCGAACTATGCTATGATCCGTGCAATAGTTCTCAAACTCTGTCGATCTGTACTCCTTGCCATTACTTGTCTTCAACTTCTTCACCTTTCTGCCAGTCTGTTTCTCAACCATTTCTTTCCATCGCTTGAATGTAACAAAGGTCTGATCCTTCGTCTTCAGAGTATAAACCCAAACTTTCCTTGAATAATCATCAATAAAAGTCAGCATAAACTGGGACCCGCCCTTGGAATAAACCTTAGAAGGCCCCCATACATCTGAATGAACATAATCAAGGGTACCTTTCGTGCGATGAATACCTGTCTTGAAACTGACCTTTCGATGCTTCCAGAAGACGCATCTCTCACAGAAATCCAACTTGCTTGTCTTTGTGCCACATAGCAAATTCCGATTGCTCAGTATTGTCAATCCCTTCTCACTCATGTGACCCAGGCGCAAGTGCCATAAGCGTGTTGAGACAGATTCATGGTCATCTGAGGAAGACACTGCAGCTCCACCTGTAACTGTATTTCCAGACAAAACATATAAGTTTCCAACTCTATTGCCTCTCATAAGAACCAGAGCACCCTTCACAACCTTCATGACTCCACCTTCAGCTGAGAACTTACAACCATCGGAGTCTAAGGCACCAAGAGAAACAAGATTCTTTTTCAGATCAGGAACATGCCGAACTTCTGCCAACGTTCTGACGATTCCATCATACATCTTGATTTTAACTGTTCCAATTCCAACCGTCTTACATGCAACATTGTTGCCCATCAAGACACTACCACCGTTGATTTCTCTATAAGTGGTAAACCAGTCCCTATTGGGACACATATGGTAAGAACAACCAAAATCAAGAATCCATTCATCCTTAGGACGAATACCATTTTCAATCACAGAAAGTGCATTGTCGGAATCATAATCTGATCTTCCATCTGCAATACTGACTGAATTATCATCAGATGATGAATCTTCTATTTCTTTCCCTTTCCTCTGCCTTTCGGGACAGTTTTTTCTGATGTGCCATTTCTTATGGCAATAATAACATTCAATGTTTTTCCTATTGGATCTATGTTTGTTCTTATTACTGGAGTCTTTTGTTCTTCCTCGTACTACCAAACCCTCACCCGAACCATCATTATCAGCTGCAACCTTTTTCTTCAACTCTTTCGAGTTCAAGGCTGCCTCTACATCCTCTTTGGAGAGAGTATCTCTACCATACATCATGGTATCAACAAAATGCTCATATGAGGGTGGTAACGAGCACAGCAACATAATAGCTTGGTCCTCATCATCAATTTCAACATTGATATTTTCCAGATCCATAATAGCTTTTGTAAAAGAATCAATGTGAGTTGAAACAGACGTACCTTCCTGCATTTGTAACGTGAACAACCGCTTCTTTAGATACAAGCGATTCGTGAGAGATTTCGTGATGTACAAGTTCTCCAACTTTTGCCATATGCCAGCAGCAGTTTTTTCTTGAACAACCTTTCGCAGTACACCATCACTCAAGAACAGCAGAATCTGACCATACGCCTTTTCCAGCAACTCATCCTTCTCTGCATCTGACAATTTTTCAGATAGAGCATTCTTTCCCCTCAAAGCTTTATGCAACCCATTCTGGACCAACAAAGCATGCATCTTCAGACGCCAAAGACCGAAGTCATTATTTCCATCGAATTTCTCAATGTCAAACTTCATAGCCATTCCCCAAATCTTTCACTAGAACTGTGTAGATCTGGTCACCACGAGCACGCTGGAAGAAACGGATCTGAAATCCGACTCTGGACGGCTAAGATATCGCAGAAATAAGTTTCTGCGCTCCAATCAGTCAATCTTCTTCGTTGACCGTTGAACAGCCAATCTTCTTCTGCAACAGCGTAGATCTGCTCACAACGAGTCCGTAGGTTCAAACGGATCTCCGATCGGACTCCGGATCGTCAAGATATCGCGAAAACAATTTTCAGCCTTCGATCTAGTCAAACTGCTTTTGACCGTATAGGTGCTGACGTGTTGCTGACGTCAGCAGACCTTACCAGCGGGCTTTGTTTCTGGGCTTCTTCTTTGCGGGTCAGGTCAACCTGGACTTGACCTGACCTGGACCTAACGAACGGGCTTCTGAAGCGGGTCGGGCTTGACCCGACCTGGACCCGACCCGGAAACGAGCCCAGAAACCTGGGTCGTCTTCCTCGTCAGGTTCTGGTTCTGTTCTAGAACCAGAACTGGCGATCCTCCTCCTGCGACCACGGGACGGTAGCGCAGGCTTCTCCGGCGACGGTGGCGGCAGCGAGGATTCCGGCGACGGCGACGCGGGGCCCACCGGAAATAGAGACCAATCCAAATCGCTGATACCCAGCGGCAGCGACGATAACCAGAGGCAACGGGACGGCTGAGCAAGCGGCAGCCCCCTCCTTCTCCGGCGATCCGCAGCAAGACTCCGGCGATGGGCGCAGAAATCCGGCGTGTGCCGTTTCCCGTTCGGCGTCTGCTGAACCTCTGTTTCAGCAGTGATGCAAATCTCTGCAAACCGTGGCCACTTCTTCTTCGTCAAACTGTTGTCTCTCTTCCTCGTCAATCCGTGGCCACTTCGAGATCGACCCTCTCAAATCCGATCCGTTGGATTTCTTCCGATCACGCCAATTAGCTTTGATACCAGTTTGTTGTGATCTAGGGCCTATGGAAAGAGATCAATCACACACAAGATCACGGAGATTTACGTGGTTCGGCTTTTGGCCTACGTCCACGGGGAAGACGGGAGAATTCACTATGTAATCAGAAGAAGGTGTACATCATAGAGACCCTAAGTCTCTATTTATAATATCAGCCCAATACCCAATTACACCCAAACACTACTTCTAATCACAGTAGACCTATGATAATAGACCTACTTCTAATCTCAGTAGAACATGGGCAATACAGGGGCCCAGTTAATTTATAATTTATTCAATTGAGCCAAACAAATAACAGATGTCAGATTGCTTGCTGTTGAGTTCATGCATTGTAGGGAGTGATAAAATGAGAGCTTCGATGTAGTTTAGATTATTATTGGTGAAACTTTGGAAGTCTCTTCTCCTTGTCCTTATCAATACAACTGGAACATAAATTCTGTCAGGCTAACGACAAAGATTCACCTTGCGTGGTACATGTAAAGTATGCAGTAGCGAACATGTTCACATTTATTTTCAACTCGACATATCCTGTTTCCAAGATGTGGAATTATTGGGAGCAGTCAGGCCATTGTTTCCTAATTAATAGCCTGACGTGGGGGCCCACTTATGATCAATACTACCCTACATACACATTCAACCAAAATTACGGTTGGTTGATCATGCCAAAAAAGAGATCACTTTATGTAAGGGCTGAAAATTATCCAACTTTTAGGCCATTAAATCAAGGGTTAAGATGATTAGATGGTCCCATATTTTGCATATCCCTAGGCACATAGGCTTTTCCATCCACCCCTTCCCCCAATGTGCGTCCACACAAGTTCACAGACCAGGCCACTAATTGCTCAATGTTGGCCTAGGTGCTGTGTAGAAAAACTCTCCCAAGTCATGGTTGTAAACACATAATTCAAAAGAAAAAAAAAAAATCTACCAAAGAAACAGAGAGTAGAAAGAGAAAGATAAGAATGAAAGAAGGAAATAAAAAGAAGTTTTATTAATGATTTTATATTCTGGATACAGTGGCACTCGACTGTTGGTGGATTCCCAATTTGAAATTTAGGATCTCCCATTTCCCTTGGTCAGTCTCTTGTCAGCATAAAAATTATAACTCTGTTGATATTCAACCCTTTCTTCAAATTTTTGTTCTGGATGCATTGAAGATCCCTTGGAGAGCTCCAATGATGGTTGATGCTTTTGACCTTAGGACATGCTCCTACCCCGGTTTATAGGGTTTGACAATCATGTGAGAAATATAATTGGGGAGGTTTCTCAGGTAAATCAGGCAAATTGGCCTCCTTAAATTGCGTGTTGCCATTGTGCGGCAGACATTGGCTGGGCACCATTAGATGGTGCCTGGTATTGCAATTTTATGTTTGAGGGGTTTTTACTCACATTTGACCTGTATTCTATTTTGGGCCTAAATTCTCAGCATGAAGATTTTATAAGGACAGTCGTGAAAAACTCCTGATTCATGGTGTGATTGATGAGGGCATAGTCATTAAAAAGTTCTAACTTCTAACTCCCTACGTGCAAGCTCACAGTGAAGGAAATAAGAGGAACCAAATGGATCTGATACCCCCTCATCCGGCTACAAAAGGACACGCCTTATTTGAAAGTTGTTTTGATGCCTAAATGGTTTCATTTAAATTTGTGCTAAATTTTACTATATGAAGTTGATCGTGCTCAGGGTAGAGAAATACGAATATTGTTCTTTGAATAACTCTCATGCGGTGACCATAAATAAGAGGATTGATGTAATAAGACTTAACAGCAGTGGGTTCTTCCACCACTTTCATTTGTCCTAAGCTATTTTTTTACCATAAACAATGGTGTCTTCGACACTTTCTTTATCCAGGTTCAGTTTTTTATTGAACTAGTTAATGGTGGCATATGTGTGGGTGCGTTTGTGTACACATATATACATACAGACATGTTTATATGCATGTATGCAAGTATGATATCACAAACGAAGCTTTACTGCATTATAGCTTGCACAATGGGGAATCATGGCCCCCTAGGAAAGAAAGATTGATGATAAGCATACTGGATGGTCAGATGATTGTACAAAATGTAAAGTATGGACTGCTGTCAGAGTTTCTATAATTTTTTGACCTTTCAGTATTCGGCTTCAGTTATTTTATTTGCTGCAACCGGTCTGAGTGCTGAACTCTGTTGTAAATGGAGAACAGAGTTTCTATTTTAGCGCAACTCGACACTGATGCACCTATCATCCTGATTTTGCTTCTCTTTACAGCTGAGGAATCTGCTATGGGCAACTTCCAAGCATGATGTCTACTTGATGCAGAACTATTCTGTCATGCATTGGTCTTCCCTGCTCCGAAGAGGCAGGGAGGTAATCAATGTAGCTGGGCCAATCACACCCAACCTGGTGAGGAACTCTTTTAGCTTGTTACAACTGTAACTCAGCTATTTGTAAAGCTAAAATAGTTGTTGGCTTGAATCTTGTTTTGATCTTATCTACAGAGACACTGTGGATCCATAGCCCAATCCCTCTCGAGGGTACAAATTAGCACCATGGCTGTGAAAGACAATTTGATGGTCGCTGGTGGTTTCCAAGGGGAGATCATTTGTAAGGTATGAGATATTGAGTGACCCATCCTTCTTCAGTTTCAATACTACCAGCTCATTTTCTAACTAGTAATTAGTTTCTTCCAGTATCTGAATCACCCTGGCGTGGCATTTTGCACGAAAATAACCAATGGCGAGAATGCCATCACCAATGCAGTAGACATATATCGGAGTTCCAAGTAAGAACCGTCCTACTTCTTAGCTTTGAGAAATAACCACAACTTGGGAATGCACTGTCTAACCAGTCTTTCTGTAGTGGGTCAACCCAACTGATGACTGCCAACAATGATTCTCATGTGAGGATTTTTGACACCGAGAAGTTTGCGCTGCTTCGCTGTTTTTCATTCCCCTGGTCTGTAAATGTGAGTATTCCCTTGGCATATCCTTTGCCACCTTTGACATATATCTTCCTCATTTGGTGTTTCCGCATTCTGATCTTAGTGTTTTGTGTGCAGAACACCTCGGTGAGCCCAGATGGTAAGCTTCTTGGCATTCTTGGTGACAACACAGACTGCCTAATCGCAGATGCAATATCTGGAAAGGTAAGTAACATCTATGCTCTTCTTCAGCTTATTGTTACATATCTTAATTTCTGGAACGCACCCCTCAAATCCATTTTTAAACTCTACAGGGAATTGAAACCCTCAAAGGGCACTTGGACTATTCCTTTGCTTCCGCATGGCACCCAGATGGAAGGATCCTGGCCACTGGGAACCAGGATACAACCTGCAGGCTATGGGATGTGAGGAATCTGTCAAAGTCATTGGCCGTGCTCAAAGGGAGAATGGGAGCAATACGATCCATAAAATTCACGTCAGATGGTCGATTCATGGCCATGGCGGAGCCTGCAGATTTTGTTCACATATATGACACGCAGTCTGATTACCGCAAGGCCCAGGAGATTGATCTGTTTGGGGAGATTGCTGGCATTTCCTTCAGCCCTGATACTGAGGCTCTTTTCGTGGGGGTAGCTGATCGCACCTACGGCAGCCTGATTGAGTTCAACAGAAGGCATTGCAACCAATACCTGGACTCGCTGATGTGAAGCGACCGCTAAATTGGTGATATTTCTTGTCTTAGCTAACAGCTTGAAGCAGCTGTAAATGCAGTGAACAGAAAATCACAGCAGAGCTTTTATGTTCGGTGCAAATAGTAACATACTTAATTTGTTTTTGTGCTGAAGTTGAGAGGGAATCTGTCTAGTCGAAGAGGCTTTCTTGATGAAGGCGGCTTAGTAAGGAGGCTTTGGTGTGTGATGGCAGTTGCTGCTGGGTGATTTTCTGTTTTTTTGTATCTTAGATTTGGTTGGTCTTACTGCTCAAGAGTTTCAGGATGTGTGTTTGAGACTGACCATTTGTTGCTAAGAGGAAAGCTGCCTTTTTTGTAAATATTAACGAGAGCAGCTGCAAAGATTATGTTTTGGTTTTCTCTTCATGAGCAATAGCCATTGCAGAGCATGTTTTTAGGCATCTTTCTCCTTATTGTTCTGGTATACACAAAAGAATGTGGGTTATCTACATGTTCAATCTTTCCTCTTTATCTGTTCAAATGTTTTGAAAATTTTCTTGCCCTTTTCTGCTGTGTCCACATGGACTTCTTAATTGATGGACAAGTATACTTTTTATTCCTACTTGGGAGCCTCAGCATTTTGGTGATGCCAGAAATGAGTGGATCCGAATTCATGATCAGAAATATGCTCGTGCAGATTGCATTATGGTACGCATGCCAATCTATAAAACCAGGTAGCAGACACTTGTTCGTGTCTTCATAATGGACTGGACAAATACACTTATCCTGGATCATTCATTGATGAAGTATTGGAGGTGATGAATGAGTTCTTGTCATTATCAAAGCTTTGTGCCAACTATATTGGGCAAGCTACATCAATTTTATTTCACCATTTTAGTTTATTTGGGACTAAATCTGCATGTGGGTTACATTTTTTTCATTTCTATCTTTACTACATCTATTTGGGACTAAATGTCATGAATACACTCATTTTCAATTTTACAGTCTCTAATTTTTGTTATTACACATCCATTTCAACATTCTCGACTTTGCTACATCTAATTGCCCTCGATCCGCATAGACCAGGGGCGAACACTCATCGTTTACGGCATGGACTACGAGGGTATCTAATCTTGTTCGCTCCCCATGCTTTCGCACCCTTTCATTAAATTGTTCTTGATTGGCCAGTATTTTGCTTCGAACGGTATAGGTTTTACAAAAATTCAATATTATAGATATGTGCCAATTACAAAGCACCCTCCAAGCAAATCTCTACTTTAACAATTCAATCGGAGAGAAATACCATAAATGATAGCAGTTGACAAACTCCACAAACATACGAAATTTCCTTTTGTTTTGATGTGAAGCACCTGTTGCGTCTAGATAAGAGACACGTCACATGGCCACATCAGGCGGGTGCCTCGTCATCATTAAAATTGTTTGTTTAGTTTGGATTGCTCTTGCCAGCTAGTTTAGAATTGAGATCCCAACTGTCATGGACCCACTTGGCTTTTGCATCGCATGTTCTCTCCTAATTCCTGAATCAATGAGTGTTCCAATGGGCAACCAAGACATCTTTTGATCTTATCATCATTTCATCACCATCCTCTGCACCTTGTTTATTATTATTTGTCAGATTTACAAGCATTCTTCAATGAATTGTGCTGGGTGAATGTTGAAACAGAACTTATGCGAGTGATTGATTTGACATTAAAAGATCAGGATCGTCCAAGATGCTCAGCCACACTTTGCTCCTATGAGTTGTCACTAAGGTCTGTTTTCCATGTTACTCTCAAATACATACCAAACAAGAATGGACATCATGAAAAACTTGGGAGAGAATCCCTTTCCCCTCCTTTCCTAACCAAAGATCATTGCGTTTCTTCTAACATATATACACTTTAAAATCTCACTTTCACTTTTTTTTATAGTTTCCAACTTATTACTGCAGTGCAGTGCAGATCCTCTGGCCGCCGCACGTGACGATGAAAAGAGATTTCCTTTGCTTTTGCCTTTTCCATAACGTGGAGTCGACGTGGCAAGCACCGAGCGGTTTTTCCCGTTATGGTTGTCCACATCAGCAGCGGCGCGCGCGAAAGTGAAGAAGTCACAGCTGTAAGCTGTTTGGTAGCTTTTCCCTCACGCTACCTGTTTTCATTTTCAGTTCCCCCAAACAAACACCTCGTCTCGGCTCAGTCCAAGATAAATTAGTGATCAATGTGCGATCATTACTCGAATATGTGATATGGCCACCATTGGATTTCTGATCAACTTGCTTGCTTTTCTTTGATTTGGTTATAAATGAAGGGAGGCCCTAAAGGGCGATCAATCTAAATGTTCGCCCACTAGGATTCTCTTTGAAAAAAATTTAGGTACAACAAAGATAATGGGCGTGTTAAAGTTGATGAATCACTTGGATTTTGAAAAAATTGGACCCCATTAGGCATGAAGAAGTGTGTTGCACCACACTTCGAATCTATAATGGAGTGGCGTTGCACTGTAGTTCTGTCCCATAAAATGTTTTGGAATCAGTCATTTTCTATGATATCAGTTGGTCCACCCCGAGTATCAATTTAGTAGGCCCCCCCACATCAAAGAAATTGAATATTAATAGATGACATCAAACTCATCCTACTCACGCCAGTGTCATACCAATTTCCAAATGCATACTATCTCACTTTCTTGATGGTACATTCGGTTCAAGTTTGTAAAAGGCCATCTCATTGCTAGCTCATTCTGTCTCTTGACAGTACATCCAGGTCAAGATTGTAATATACATCTCTCTCTCTCTCTCTTCCAAATGCAACTGCCCAACCTGACCTCATTCAATCCACTACCAAACCACCTAGCTAGGTTGGAGTCAAGTTAGGTTACCCATTTTACCCGACTCATTGCCACCTTACTCTCAGTTGGTTTGCAAATCTCTCATCTTTCAACTCAAAGGGCTTGTTTGCAAGAATTCAGAGATCAGTGCTTAGTACTGGGTTTATCTGAATTCCCTGAATACGGTCTCTCACCTGATTTTACAAATGCTCAAGTACTGTGGCATTTTAAAATTTGCAATTTTGAGAACCCTATAAGTTAGAAGTGACATTTCACATTACTGATTTACAAGTTCTCTACATTCAAACATAGAATTTAGAATTCCTAAGAGGCAATAGTTGCCATTTCTGCTAGGGTTGCAAATCGGACAATTTTAGGTTCAGTTTGATTCAAATCCTATCTTGTTGGTTGTAGACTCGGTTCAAATAGGATGATTCGGTTTCGTAACCATGTCCAATTATAGGATCGAAATTTAGTTTCAAAATTGGTTTAAACTTCTTTTAATATTTTTATTTTTCTTTTTTTTTTTTAAATAAAAATATCATTCAACTTATAACAATACATCAAGTCTATTACCTTAATGATTAAATATAAAAATATTCAACAAAAGTTGATTTTAAGCTACAGTTTACAATATTAAAAACTCATATGCCGCATCTTAGGTCCACGCGTAAGAACCTATATGGACCTAGAACCGGACCTGTTTATCAATCGAGACTTATAATAGGTTCCAAACCAATTTTTTTAAGAGTCGAAACATTCGGATAATTGAATAATCGGATACCTATTTGCATCCCTGATTGTTGCAAGGAATTTTGGACATAAAAGATCACCATAAAAAATAAAAAAAAAAAAAAAAAAAAAAACCTTATTGGGTTGTCCAGATCATTTCTTGATTTTCCTTTTGGTGTGAGCTAGCATTCATTTGGATGGAGGCTTATCTCTCCTTGGCTAGAGTCTATCATGGTCCCCAACCCTGGAAAAAAAATAAAACAAAAAACAAAAAAAGAAACCCTAAACAAAGGATAAGTTCGGTCAACAGATCTGGCCAAACTATAATAAAAACTCAAGATAAATCATCCAAACAACTCTTTCAAATCACTTGTTTGAATCGAGTTTTAAAAGGTTCTTACTATCAACTGACAAAAGGATTTTTCCCATACGACCACCATTAACCATGAAAATCCACACTAGCTGTGAAAGTTTGAGAAGATTTCATAAACGTGATCTGTACTACATATTTCTTGAGATACCACATTAATTTTTTGCAACATCATAAGATTTTTAATTATATTTTACAGAATCACATGAAATACAGAGACAAAGATACCTCTTTCAACTTTTTAACAAGACATTTTCATACGATATAAAATAATTTTTAATTAGAATTTTGCAATACCACTAAACAAAAAAAAAAAAGTTGTGTGTACAAACAGCATCATCTCACCTGGTGTGGAACCAAACACCCTGAATTCAGGAGACGTATCAAGGATCATAATAAGAACAAAACCACCCAGTCACATCATCACATCAGTAGTTTTCGTAATTAAATGAGAAGCAGGTGAAGTGGACCCCGCCCACCAGCACTAGATGGATGGGCCCCACTTCTCGAACCTTTGACTTCATGTGAACTATTGATTACCGTCCAATCTCAACAATGTTTTAGATGAGATGCTTTCAGCCGTTAGATTGGTCAAACGTGCTCAGCCCTGATCAAAACCACTAACCCCGGCAGGTTAGGTTAGTAAAAGCTGCATTTATGAGATTATTTATTAAGAAGCCCATACCTTCCTTAATTAAGTTTCAAATGCTACAAAGCACGCGAGTGACGATGGCTTGTGTTCCTTCATCTTTATATTACCCTAAATTAAACCACTATTCACAATTAGTTTGATAAGAACTCATGGGAGGAACGTGGGTCACTAAGATTTAGAGCATGTTTGTGTAGCCAGTTTTATGAGAAAAAGGATTTTCCACACTATAGCATGACCTATATTTGAAGCGGATGCTTTTTCTGTTATTCTTCGGAGAACAAATTTCCAGTGGGGTGGGGGGTTTGGTTTTTTCTCCTGTGAATGAGGATTATTTCTAAAGAGCTAGCTGATTTTTCATGGCATGTACACAAACCTTGGGAGAATTTATAATTTTTCAAATATTGTCCACATTAAAACGTTCATGTTCTCTCATACACCTCGACATCCAGAATGCTAGGATTAGAAGAAATTGAAACTTCAAGAAAACTTCAGATTATTGTAGATACGATCATTAAAAGTGATTTTCACTTCAAAACTTTGGCATGACTGGTGTGAAAATTTCAGTCAATGCCTTTAATTTAGGAGTTCCGGTTTTATGAACTATGTGGATAAAAAACCTTACACCATTCATTTAGGGGAGTCTATTAGGTGACGAGTCTGGATCACCTATTTCATAGAAACAAGGGGATACTGTTTCATCCAATCCTAAATCGACAACTAGGTAAAATCTCTTTCTTGATTTTATCATTTCAAGAAAGCAATTAAGATGGTATATTAACTGGCATAAGATTTTACGGAGTTGGATGGAACAATATATCTCTATTTCTACAAAATAGGTGATCTGGACTCTTAGATGAAATAAGGACCTGTTAAAAATGTGCAGCATATAGAATTCTGTTAGAAATCCCTTCAAATAAATGCCCCTTTAACTATAACTCTTATACTCACCTTCTTAACTATTAGTTACGTGGGTGGTGCTCCTATGAGAAACACTATCACCAAGTTCATGAGAGATTGGTAGGGGCCCTCATTTCCATATCCACTCTCACCAACTTAAATACAAGGACTCCAAATATGGAAGTAAGGGCTCTCACCCATCTCTCATAAACATGATGAGATGATGAGAGTGTCTCTCATAGGAGCACCTCCCTAGTTACGTGGTCTAAACCAATAAGCACTAAACATGCACAACCATGAATGGAGAAGTAAGAGTAAGATAAAGACGAGGTGAAAAATAAGGAGAATAGTTACTCAGTTGAAATTCTAGAATGGTAAAATCCCCTTTTGACTTTTGCAATATGAAACATCATAAACGTAGAAAGGAGTAAAAGTCTCTTGTGGGTGTGCACCCACTCGCCAATGTGGCATGTGAAGCTCACTAAACCTTACAAAATTAGGACAAATTGTATTAGAAATCAGCATGTTATCCTGTCATAGGTTATGATTTTTATGATCATCCTAACAACACTATAAAATGCTTTTAAAATGGCTGAAAATGGCAATGACAAAGAAACCCACCTTGATTAATGGTAGATTAGACTAAACTCTTGCTTTAGGTTAGATGCTGTGCTGGCATTAGTTTGAAAATTTGATGATGATCCAAGAGTTTGATGGCCTTCAGGCCATTGCTGTTATCACCAAAATGATTTTTAATTTGCATCTCTATCCACAATAGTTTATTTAGTGTCAAACCTAAATCATTGATGTGTGACTCCTTAATTCGAAATAAAGAAAGAAGAACAGAAGTTGTGAAGAAGTGGAGTGACATGAGTTGACTTTGTGAATGTGCATATAGAAATGAAAACTTTTGAAGAATCCTTCGATGGCAACATCCACCAAAGAGACTTTGGTTGATTGTTTTTATATTATTTGGTGTGCATAGATGTGGTGCTTTGTGGTACCACCAGTTTCGTGGTGGTCTCATGTTTTTTGAAAGAAATTTCAAAAAATCTTGTTGGGGCTCTTTTGTGAAATCTTTACTACATGGCTTGACAAATGTTCAAATACAATCCAATTTTTTTAAAACTAAAATTTCAAGAACTCTAAAAGTGAAATTCTACGGCGTTGAGTTATGAATTCTTACCAATTAAATAGATAATTCAAAATTCTTGGATACATCCAATTTTCAAATTTTAAAAACTTTTGTCAAAAACACTTTAAACCAAATTCTCACCTTAGATATACCTCCCCAAACTGCTATTAATTAGTTCCCATGGTTTTATAAATGATCCTTTTAGCTAATCGTGTGTAGATTTGATTCTAGCCAACCTCAAATTGATGAGCCAAGGCACAGTGGAAAATGATAATGATAAAATGTGAGTCCTATACGCTGCAGTGAATACAAAACCATTACTAAGCTTTTCTTAAGCATACTCCTAGTGATTGGACCACCTATTTTGGAGCATGGGTCGAGGTCTACCATAAATATATATATATATATATAAAGATTATAAATTGAATATATACACACATATTTGTATATACTTGAAATCGAACTGTAATTCCACAAAGAACTAAAAACATTGGATAAAATTGGTGTAAAAATAGTATAAAAAAAGACTGTAGAATTGTTTTCAGCGGTATTTTGCAATCATATATATTATTTATTATTCAATCCTAATTCAACGGTATTTTGTTAGTACAAAGCCCTCGATATGTTACAATATTTTTACAGGACAATAATTTCTCCAATATTTATGAGAGAGGTCAAGAATTGTATTAATGAGAAGTGTCTGGACATTTTATTCAAGAGGATTTAACCGGAAAGATCCTCTTTGACTTGTTAAAGGCAAAAAACATCGACAATGTGTTATATAGACCATAGTAGTCCCAAAGGCTCAATTTGATTTTTTATTTTATTTTTTCTAAGCATGGATATCCTTGCTCCTTTTACCTTAAAAAGTACCAAACCCAAAACCATTTTCCCCATTTTCGTTCTTTTACCCATTTTATCTTAGCAAAGACTCATCTTCTCTGAGTTGGGATTCGTTGAAGAAGAAATGAAGCAACAGGACTTTGCAGATCCCTTGATTGACAATGGCAAACCAATGAGAAGAAAAGTGCTTCACCGACGCTTCCTCTTTCTTTACCATTCTTAGAACCAAATATTCATATTCAAGTCCAAATCCAAAACCCCTATATATTCTCCATACAACATATGTAACACGCGCCCATTTTAGTAATTTTCATTTAAGTACTTTTCTTCACTACTGTTACTATATATTATTTTTTTGTCTCTAGAGAGAAAAGTAGAGCATGAGAGACTCGTCTTCTTGATAGCCAATCATTCCCAGCCTGTGTTAGTGTTGTGGGCGGGAGCAGGGATATCCCCGCCCATCCCCGCCTATGTTAGTGCTATGAGCGGGGATATCCCTGTCCATTCGAGCCCAAATAAAGTTTCATAAGTATGGATATAGCAAGCTAGGCGGGGACAATGCTATAGTGGACACATTAGACAATCCACAATCACACATAACTTCCACCTTCACGTCCATGTCTATGTGAGCAAATGCCGATACCTAATTCTATCATCTTCTATTACAGACAAAGCCAATGCCCATCTGTATCTCTTTTAAGTAGGAAGGTTTGGGCTCCATTAAAGAGGTTGGTAGTCTAGATTTACTATTTTTACATTTGATTAAACCTACAAGCATAATCTCCACACGTGTTTCTGTTTTGCCCAAAAAATTGATGTTTGGAACTACTTATTAAAGCTTTCATCTCCTTGATGGATAATTAATATCTACTCCATTAAAGGGTAGTCCATATTAACTTTCTTATAATAAAAATATCTTATTTCGGTAATACAAATGAGCATTGGCTTTGGCTGTAAGAGAAGATGATAGAATTGGGCAACTGCTTTTGTTTACATAGAAATGATTGGAAATGGGGATGGGCATGGGCATTTACTAACATAGAAATGGTTAAACTTTGAAAATAGTTTTGAGATTCTATCAGTTACATACACATGGACATTAGCTCAATAAGGAATGGACGATTGGTCATAATTTCTCAAATGAGAGATATAATTCTGAGAGACAGTACCCACAATACTCTAGTGGGCGGGGATATCCCTGCTCACAGCATTAATACAGGTAGGGATATCCTCGTTTACAGCATTAATTTGGGCGGGGATATCCACAGTTCGATTGATACCACTCTGAGAAATAGCACTTAGAGAGGTGGGGACACGAAAACCGGGGTCGCAAAACCCTTTCTCCCCTATTTGTTCTTCTCCCTTCCACGATATTAAAGTTGAGATCCTTCAAATAAAAAGAACACCAAAAGACTAGATTAGAAGGAGAATGCGACCGTCGTAGTTACAACTTATCCCTTCTCCCTTTCATGATCCACTTCTCTCTCTCTCTCTCACTCTCTAATATAATCACCATCATCTATTTCAATAGTACATATACATCGCATATAAGAAAGAGGGAACAATGGTGGGGGGTGGTGTACAAATTGAAACCCCCCCCCCCCCCCCCCCCACACACACACACACACACATCTTATGGAGTACAAATTGCTGATTGGTGCACTTGGATGCTGGATTTGGACCATCTTTTTAGTTGGGCACTCTGTTTTAGTGCTGAGGTTTGCTTAGGGAGAAGGTTCGCCGCCTTTTCCTGATGAAGCTAGACAAATTTCCGCCTCACCTTCTTCATTAGTGTTGGTAATGGCAGAAAAAGGATGAATGTTTTGACCCAAGTGGTGGTCGAGCTTGAATGTCATGGAAGGGAGAAGAACGAAAAGGGAAAAAATGGTTTTACAACTTTTTAAAGTAAAAGGAGCTGGGATATCCCCGCTCAGAGGGAAAAAAAAAAAAAAAAAACCAAACAGAGCTCCCGTGGTCACTATGGCCTATATAACACATTGATGGTGTTTTTGGCATCTAACAAGCCTAAGAGGGTTTTTTCGGTTAAATCCTCTTTATTCAAAGAAAAAGAGGTTTGGCTTAATAAGTCTTTCTTCCCAATCAATCATTCTAAGGTGACATTGAGTAGTTTCACTATCATGCCTTTTTGTCATTTCATTCAAAGTTGTTTTTTTTTTTTTTTTTTTCTGCCTTCCACCCTATTCTTTTGTAAGAAATGTTATAAAAAGCTAAAAGGCATGGCTTGCCTTTTTTTTTTTTCCTTTCCAATACATCAGCACTTTTTATTTTTTGAGTTGATTGAAGTGCACCTGAATTCTTAATTATTCAACCCTCAATTTACTTGGATATTGAGGTGCTACAAAATGAACAATATATATATATATATATATATCTTCAAAATATTGAGGTTGGCTATGTATATTAAAAACTTGCAAAAAGTTGAAGTTGATATGCTGCCTACATCTAGGCGAATATGTTCAGAAATTGAAATGCAAGAGCACCAATTGGCGGTTGATAGCTTTTTGATGTGACCCACTAACCAAAAACTAGATCACTAAACTAATGAGGCACATGTGAGATGGGTCATATTTATTTTTTTTAAATGAATGGTGAGGATCTCTCTCACCAACATATTGTGTGGTTGTTTTTCATTTCTGTTTTTGTTTTTTTTTTTTTTACTTTTTCTTTTTCTTTCTCTCTTCAAATTCTTTTATTTTTCTGTTGGGGTTGGCTGTGCCACTTGGTTGATGCACATTTTTTTTTCACATTGAGGGAAGGTTTTGAGCTTTACTGTCTAAATTATTACTATTATTACTTCTACTTTACAATTACTACTACCATCATCACTATTATTGTTTAGCTGTTCAAATCATTAAATTAAAACTATAGTTGAACCACTAGTATATCATGTATTATAGCATTTTCTATAGATAAGATTTCCTAAATTCTTATTTTCTTGGATTTTCTTGGGGTGCATTATATATTTCTCAAAACTAGACCTTGCTTTCTTAAATTTCAATCATAACATGCCATTGACCACCTCCATCAGATCAAAATATTCCTTGCCCTCTGATGATGTTCCACCAAACACACATCTTATTTTCTTGGGTTTTGTTGAGGTGCATAGATTTCTCAAAACTAGGCCTTGCTTTCTTAAATTTCAATCATGACATGCCATTGACCACCTCCATCAGATCAAAAGATTCCTAGCCCTCCGATGATGGGCCACCAAAAACACATCTAATTCCAAACCCCACCAGCAATTCCGAAGTAGTACATCGAGTTTGCCGAGGCTCAGGACACCAATGATTATCCCATCAAGTCAACGACAAACGCATGGCATCTATCGGCAGGACACGTGGCATCACTCCATTGGACAGTTTCTACCAATTGGCTATCCCTGACGTCATGATTCGAGGTTGACGGAAGGAGATAGGCCTTGCGTCTTAATTAAGTCTGTAATTAAGATTAGTGACGAGATTAACGAAGAGAAAACAGAGCCCAAGTTGCCTTATTTAATGAGAGCCCTGAGACTCCAGCATCATACAAACCAGAAGCAAATAAGCAAAGAGCGTTAGGAGATTTTCCTCTCTCTCTCTTGTTTCTCTCTCTAATTCATCATCAACAAATTCTTCTTCTTCCCCTCCTCCCCACACCCCACCCCCCCCTGGAAAATCCCACTTCTCTGAATCCCTTTCTGTAATCTTCTGTCTTCTAATGGAGCTTTTTGTTTTTGAGGAGTTTTGGGTTTGTCTTTTTTTTATGAAAAAGATGCAAACTTGAAGGGTTTTAAAGAAGCCAGGTGATCCAGAAAAGAGATCCAGTTTGGTTTTGTTTTTATTGGTTTATAGTTATCTTTTTAGATTTCTTTTACTGTCTTTCAGATCAGCTAGGAGGGTTTGTTTTTGAGTCCCTCAGGTTGGTTTTTAGCTTATAGGTATATAAGAAAAGAGGATAAAAGAGGGTGGTTTTCTGATTATTAGAGAAGGAAACCTCTTTTGCTCTTTTTGTGTAGAAACTGGAAAGCTTTGGTTAGCTCTTTTTCAACCTTCCAACTCTTGCCTGTTCTTTGCTTTTGATAAGAAACAGGGTTTTTTTTTTCTTTTTATACTTTCTATCTTCATCTCTTTTGGTGGTTTATTGCCCCTTTGAAATCCCTTCTCTTTTTTTTTGAGTTGGTAGAGAAGTCATGGCAACTGCTGTTGATTGTTTAACTATGAACAGTCCTGTTTTCTCAGACCCCAGTAGAGAGGATCTACTGAAAGCACTGGAACCTTTTATCAAAGGTGCTTCCATCTCCTCCACCCCATCTTTCTTTTGTCCTTCTTCTCCTCTTCCTCCTCTTCCTCCTTCATACTCTTTCTCCCCCTACACTCCATCTCTAACTTCTTACACAGATATCCCCTTAGACTTCTGTTCCACATCAACACCCCACATGGATTTTCAAGGTTTCTCAACCTATGATCATCTGGGTCTTGACCAATCGTGCTCAATTGGATTAAACCAGCTGAACCCATCTCAAATTCAGCAGATCCAAGCTGAATTACATCTCCAGCAGCAGCAGCAGCAGCAACAACAATATCAGATGGCCATGGCTGCAGCAGCTCCTTCTCTGCGTACCCAAAAACAGAGCTTTCACCAACATCACATGAATTTCCTGGGCCCGAGAGCCGTGCCCATGAAGCAGATTGGTCTGCCTTCAAAACCCACGAAGCTCTATCGAGGGGTGAGACAACGGCATTGGGGGAAATGGGTTGCAGAGATTCGGCTGCCCAAGAACAGGACCCGGCTCTGGTTGGGCACTTTCGACACTGCAGAGGAAGCCGCGCTTGCCTACGACCAGGCGGCGTATAAGCTCAGAGGAGAGCTTGCCAGGCTCAATTTCCCACACCTTTGGCATCAAGGATCTAATTTTGGGTGTGGGAATCTTCATTCCTCTGTGGATGCAAAGCTTCAAGCAATTTGTCAAAGCTTACCTAATTCCCAGAAACAGGGGAATCCTACCAAGCCTAGCTCGAGCTCGAGCTCGAGCTCGAGCCAGCCATTGTTGGTGTCGCAGAGCGATGAATCTGCTGGGTCTTCACCGTCTTCGGAGAACAAGTTTCCAGATTTCACTGAAGCGCCACGGGATGACTATGAGAAGTTTCTGTTGCAGAAGTTTCCTTCGCTGGAGATTGATTGGGATGCAGTTCCGTTCTAAGTTTTATTTTGTGAAGTTTTCTAGGTGGGTTTCTGTTGGTACTTTGGTTGGGTGGCTCTCCAATTGCTGTTGCAGTGGTTTTTTTGGCATTTGCATAGCTGCTGGGGGAGCTTTCTTCTTCTTCTTCTTCTTCTTCTTCTTCTTCTTCTGGTGTGGGAATAAGATAAGAGTTGTGGTGGAAGAAGGAGCATGTTTTAAAATCAGTAGGATTAAATACTTGGTGGGTTACTAGTTACTACTGTAAAGTGTTTAGGTAACACGTATTTCCTGGTTTGCTGGTTTTTCTTGCATTACCAGGAGAGTCAGTCCCATGTAAGCAGTCTAATGTATGTATCTATTCAATGTATTTTGTTACCTTGTGCTATGGTTATCTTTTTGTGGGAAGTCATGGTTGGTTTTTTCAAGTCTCCATTTTTTGCAACGTATCTTTGTTACCTTGTGATATGGTCATCTTTTCCTGTGAAGTCATGGTTGTTTTTGTATGAGTCTCCATTTTTTGCTATAGCACAGAAGGGTAAAAAATTGTAATTAGTTTGCATCCAGATCTGCCAAAGCTTGTATTTGACAGTACTTTTTTTGGGCTCATGAGCTAAGCAAGCATGAGACATCCACCTCTTCCACCTGCCTTATGTTAAAATCACCCATGACCTATTTGTGTAACTATAGAATTCCACCTGTCTTATTTTAAAATCTATGACCTGTTTGTGTAACTAGAGAATTCTGCACTATGGGAATTTCTTTTTCAATGGAAAGAGTGAAAAAGTGACACGCTGCTTTTATGACTCTTTAATAGAAAATCAAAATCCTTTTAGGAACATCAGTTCAATTTTTTTCATTTTCACATCATGAAAAATCAAAACAATTATTCTCTTTTGAGTTGTGAGATCTTCTTATCTTGCAGGGAGAAGTAATTCACTTTTCTTTTACAGGAGACACAATTTTTTTCTATTGGCAGCATATGGGTAATGATAGGATTCTATTGGCAGCATATGGGTAATAATAGGATTTCCGCATGCTTAAAAAGAAGAAGCGCTACTTTTCCACAGTTTGTATGATGTCTTTCTGCGTGGAAAGAGAAAATTTATTTCTTAGGTAATTTTACTTTTATCCATCCCACAAGTTCAGAAATTGATTTTCTGCGTTCCACAAAAACAAACATCATGCCCTTGAATGGAACTGTGTTATGTTCATATCATGAAAACGATCGTTCTGGAGTCTATGCATGTAGTCACAATAATCATTCAGAAATAAAATCCTGTCATTTTATTGCTAAACGTGCCACATCTATCAATCTCACAATCTTGATCAACCAATTTACTGTACAAATGAATTATGTCAGACCCGGCATAATTTTGACAAGTGATCAGCCCTAGCCCCAAGAGACTTTGACAACATCCGGTTTTAGGATCCAAATAGTCAATTGGTGTAGCTCGAAATTATGTTAATAGCCAGAAACACTAAAAGCCTGAGCCATTAGTGAACGATAAAACGATGTATATTAGACGATCTCTAATTTTGATATCATGTTAATAACCAGAATTAATAAAAGCTTGGGTTGTTAGTAAAAAGCAAAACAAATTATATCAACAAACTAAACCATTAATAAATGTGGTAATTGATAACTTATTATCATCAATAAAAGTGGAACTCAAAATAATTAGAAAAAATTTTACCCTGTATTTCAACTAGATGACTTGTCCAGGTTGAATGGAGTGAGTTTGACTGAATTATACCAAAACCCAGCCAGACTCGTTGGACTTACTTGATTCACTTTCAAGGCTACTATGCAAAGGGAAAAAAAATGTTGTGAGGGGTGGGGTGTGGTGGGCAATGTAAGAAAACATAGAATCTTTCATGAAGTACTCGATTTTTCTAAATTTTGGGTTCTTCCCTGCTGGCTTTGGTGGGTTGAGTTTGAGTTTTAATTTCGAAGCACTTATATTAATGATGACGGTAAAAATCAATGCAAAATCAATGCGGTGATCAAATCCAGCTATGGCTCAGTTAATAAGGGACATGTGTAATTGATATTGGAATGTAAATTCGAATCCCTTAGCAGAAGCAATAATAATAATGATTGCAATAAAAAATTCACATTCCTCATCAATTATCAGGATTAGAAATGTGGGCAAGGGTGGCCATGGTCCCCCCACAATTCTTTTTGAAAACCATGGTTCATATACATATGGCCAGTTTTTTTTTTAAACTGTGGTCCCCTAAAAAAAACTCTTGGGCCCCACTAGTCAATAATGGAGAGGATAGTTCATTATGGGTATATACTTTTCTATGGTTAAATCAATTCAATTTTGAAGTTTTGGACACACAATACCGACCGTTCGGATGCACTTGATTGTATGGCATGTGCTCCTTTTATGAATTGCCTGCAGTTTTTTGAGATTTGTAAGAAAAATACAAGAGTGGATGCATCAAAAGTAGGGAATGATTTTCCCAATTGAAAATTGAAATGTTTCAAGATCTTATCAATCTACATTGATATGAGGCTGATAGGAATAAGGTCCCGACAAGCTTTCCATGGTCCACTCTTCCATTTATTTATGTTTTAATCGGCATGCCTATAAGACTTGTCCAGTTGATGGCCCATCAGTTAACATCAAGGTCTAATCATCTCAGGCCTGATAGTTAAATTATACCATGAACTGTCCAGTGTTCCCCACATTCACGTGAAACAGTATATCCTTATTTAACAGATCTCAAATTTGTGGTGATGACTGTTTTCTGCCATTCATTTCTCTACCTATTAAACTCCACTTACCCACAAAAATGAGTTACTTGTGCTGGATTTATTATGATGTTGCATCATCATAATCAAAGCCTTATCCCATCTATACCGTAGTTAGCTATATAAATTTTATTTTATCATTTTAGTCTATCCCGGGCCAAATCTTTTGACAGGTTGCACTTTTCTCCATTGATCCTTGCTATTCCATTGATGTCCTCTTAGGCCTGCTCTTTTTACCTGAGTGTTTCATCCATTTCCTCTCCAGCTTAATCCCTTCCTCGAGGGGTCATGACTTAGGTGTGCCAATGAGGAATTTCAAATTGTGCAAGTTGAAAAGGAGCTTAGACTCAACCCCACTGATGGGTTCTACTTATCCCCAGAAGGGCCCAAATGAACACATACCGCATTCCTACAATTCTACCTTTATCATTCTTTCTCAAGACAAGGAATTTGGAGGTGCCCAGGGAAAGCCACCCGTCTCTTTATTCTTTTTATCTTTCTTCTTTCCCAACATTCAAAGATCAGTTCACACTATCCCCAGAACCTGAAAAAATTCTGAGGGCCATCTGGAATCCGGACAAAGCTACCAAGGACTTCCTTTTTATCTTTCCATTTCTTTTTAGTTTTTAAAAAAAGACCTACTGGGACTTCACAAGTTCCACGCAAAGCACCCAATAAAAAAAGCCTGAGGTCACATTAATCAAATCTTAGTGGATTTCTCACGGACGCGAAAAACCCATACTCAATTGTAAATTTCCAAGGATCTAGATCGAAAGAAATTTTCATTTTTTAGGATTTTAAAGTTCGACCCGGCCATAGATTTTGGAAATCTTTTTTTTTTTTTTTGGGGGTTTTACTCACCAATTTTACACACCTATAACGATGTGAAATCCTATTCTATATAAATCCTCAGATAGAAATCCTTTAATTTGGAAATTCCTCCTCACTTAGTACCAAAAGTGCACTCGAAAGATGAGATTACTTTGACCTGGTGTCTTTGATGGACATCGAAAGGACCTCATAAGAAAAACCACACAAATGAAGCAGGCCTATGGCATCTAGGCCATTCACTAAGTCCATAGTTTTAAATTAACTTTTTTTCTGGGGAGCCTAACCGTTTAATCTGATTCCATCATCAATTTATCATGATCCTTACTTGGGTTCCTGATCCTAATCCCACAAGGATTAGAAACAAACCACAAATGGCAGAAATCATATCCCCATTAGAAAGTTTTAATGGCAACAACATTTTTCTGGATGGTCTATCAATAGTGTGATAAGTATCATTATTTGGTATACAACTCCATTGTAGTGGAAGGCCTATCTGATGAAGAGTGGACGTAAGTCACCATGATCAATAATAAGGCTTTTCTTTAACAACAAGCAAAGTAAAAGGCCCACATGGGTTCTGTTGCTTTACACATAAGAAGAGTACATTCATTTAAACTTGGAGGTGGTGGTGATGTGGACTGTCACCTGTGACAGACAGAACCTTGGAACCTTATTAGAGGCAGGAATTGTCCTCCTTTTCCTTAAAAGGATTGGGCTTCTTGTTTTTATAAAAAAGAAGGATCAGGATTCTTTACAGAATCTCTACTTTTACTTGAAAAATAAAAGAGATGGAGAAAGTCCACGTGGAGGTGAGGCTGTCAATGGGCCTAGATCTGGCTTGGGTCTTACCTGAATCTAGATTCGTTTATGGAGGCCTGAACACGCATCTAGGTCCAACGGGCTAGATCCAGATATAGTAAAAACCATTAACAAGCCGGAACTAGGGTTAGGATCTCGAGCCCATTGGGCTCTTATCGGTCGCATTGTACTTTCATATGTATCTATTGTAAAAGCATTGATCAAATAGATTGGACTGGGAAAACAAAATTTATGCACCCCATCCCATCATAGATATCTATGACAAAGCTTTGGCAGTGGTGGTGATGATGATGATATTGTACATGCATCATGTCCATTCTACCTAAAATAATGGTAACATATGACTTAAATAAATCATGTCAAATAGGACTTTGGATCTTGCTACTAATGAATAGGCCCCAAAAAGTCCCAAGTAAAAATCTGATATCCGAGGCTATTTTGATAAAATAGAGAAAGGCAGGGAGTTATCTACAATTACAGGAAATTCTGCACCTCAGAATTTCAGAACTAGTCTTTCTATGGGCTGAATAAGTGGGCCAAGCTGAGCACAAACCCATTTGGGATCGACCCAACGGACCCCTTTAAACTGGCAGGTCCTCGATCATCATCAAATAGTGGGCCATGTGAGACCCACAAACAGCAGATGTACAAAGTGCCCAAAATGTCCAGCAACTTCCAGTTTCCATTTCTTTATTTTTTATTTTTTATTATTATTTAGGAAGTTAATCATGCATGATTAATAATAGTCTTATTAGCCTTTGTAGAAAGTATATATATATATATAGATATATTAGAACTTAGGAGTCATAGAAAGTTATTTTTAAGGGTTTTATGGAGGCTTTACAGCATTGTAAGGCTTGCAAGTTGCAAGGGTGGGCTGAATAAAACAAAACAGAGCAGTTTTAGCTTCTCAGGCTTTATTTTTTTTGCTTCTCTCCCTGGTCGAATGAGACCCCCTTGGATTGAGATGTCCACCTTTAAGATCAATTTTGTGGTTGGTTTTGGTTCCTTGTTAATTTTATAGTTTCTCATTTTTCTTAAACAAATTTCTGGGACTTCTTTTTTGGATTCTCTGATTTATTCAATTTTGGGCTCTTGACAGTCTGTTCTTTTGAAGTGGGACTGAGAATGAATTTGGATTTGGTCCTAAAGCCTTGATTTGGGTCCAAATGTACTAACAAGCTTTAATTGGGTGGACTTGGATTTTAGCCCCACCTCAACTGTAACCCGTCTCAGGCCTTCACATAATTGAGCCTCAGACCTGGGGGAGCTCATTACTTATTACTCATTCCTTATGGAAAACAAGGCTGTCAACATTGCAGGCTCCAAGCTCAAGTCCATTAATAATTGAGGCATCCAAGTATGAATCCGAGTCTGACACAAACCCTAGTGGTCGGATTAGAGTCCGTTTATTTTTTAAATGAGCAGGCCCGAGTCCACCCATTTAGTGATTAAAAGAATGTATGAAAATCATAAAAATCTCTTTTTTGTGACATATCTATCTTATATGTCAAGATTATTTAATTTAATTATATATATATATATGGGTGTAAAATAGTATATACATACGCGCCTAATAAGAGTTCACCTAGCTTAAGACCCGAAGTCCTGATCTGGCCCATTAAAGGTTTTGGGTCCTAAACATGGATCCGGATCCATCCTGTTTGACCAAAATTTATGCCCAGGCCTTCTTAATAAATGCAAGCTATGGGTGGGCCAGATTCTGGCCCACTGACAACCTTAATAGCAAGGGAGATGGTGGTGAGGAAGGGAGTTTTTTTTTTTTTTTTTTTGTTATTATAACCCAGCCAAGGGGGTGGACCAAAGCGAGAGGCGGCCGGCACACACACAAGGGAAAACAGCCCACTCAAGTGGGAAAGGAGACTACAATACTACTCAGGTAAGGAGCTATTCTCAGTGAGGAAGGGAGTTCGTGTTTATGTGGGGGTGGATCAGGATTCAAGGGTAGAGTTGCAACTATTGAGCCCTCCAGTTTAGTATCCACCTGTGAACTCTAGAGCAAGCATGACTGGCCGTCGCAGGTAGGGATTTATTTGACCCGGTTCATTCCTATAGTGTCTCCGATTAAAAAAAAAAAAAAAATGTCAAAACTCTTATTTTCAAAAGCCCAAAATTGGGGCGGTTCATTTTATGAGAATTTGCCGCTACTTCTCTGTAACGGATGGAGTGTAGAATTATATGCGAAATGCTCTTATTTTCCAAACCTCTACCCGCGTTAGACATTTAGACAAGTAGAGGTTGGAAATAGAAATATCAAACATGGTTTAGGAGGAATCGATCTCGCACACTTACATGCATGTTCCTAATCAACTCTGCGATAGCCAGGGAGCGATATTCTAATTTGATAAGCCGTGATTAGCTTGGAATATGGGTCCAGTCATTGGTGTATTTCAACTCAATCACCAAATTATGTAGTTCACACTTTACTGTTTATCCTCTCGCCAGTTATGTTTTGATTTCAAATTCTTCACTATCAACTTAAAACAAGAGGGCGAGATTACTTTTTGAGAAGGGGAGAATGGAGTATCTCGTAATGGTGTGTGTCCACAAAGCCCACATAAAGTCCATGTTCATTGTCTCATGTAATGTTGTTTTTAATGTTTCTGGTGTAGTTTGTGTTGCTTTGTTTGATCTTTTTATTAAAGAAGAGTGAATGAATGCTTAGATGTAATTAAGCAAAAAAAAAAAAAAAAAAACTTAGATGTAATGAGAAAGGTGCCCCCTGATTTGCATTTTAGTTTAGATTTTATCTCTCTTGTTCTGGTAAGATCCTCCACACAATCAAGCAATCTATCAATATCTGTGGGCCCCTTTGAGGATTCCACGACTCAGGCACCTCCGCAGTATGTCACAATTCAAAATCATATTTTTATAGATTGGGCCCAAATCTGTATTCTTGTTTGGGTCCACAGGACTAGAACTAGATCAATTCTCACTTAGACCCAAATATTTCGAGGTGAATTCAGTAAGCTCAAGCTCACACTCAAAAACCAATTTGTCCGTAATAAGTACCCAAAGCCTGTTTTCATGGGTAAGGTCTGATTTGTGTCCGTGGGTTTTAGAACTTGCGCCAGACTGAAACCCAAATATTTTTTAGTCCAACTAAGGCCTATTAGGACTTAGTTCCAATTTTAACAATTTATGGCCTTATTTTAACAATCTCACACTTGAATTGGTAATTATACTTCCACTTAAGCCCATCAATTTTGCAACCCCAGATGGTAGACTATTGTGACATAGAGGGTGGAGCCAGATAGGGAAGGGGTTGGTTGTATCTCATGTTCAAAGGTTACGAGCCAATGGGTCTTAAATGGACATCTTTTTAATTACAACTGTTCGTTTCCTCCTTTTCCGTTTTGCCGGACAATCCGTGGAAGAGTGGAGTTTGAGCAGAACCATTTCAGACACCCACTGGGGATGAAGATTATGGAAGAATCTTCCATCAGAAAATAAATGGCCAACAAGACAGGTGATTGAAAGTGACTTTGACAATGGTGCCAAAAGAAATGGAAAACAGATGACCATGATCTTCTGTAGACTACATCGGCCAAATTGGTGGTACGTATTGGTCATCATATATCAATAATACAGAGGATATGCACACTACATTTCACTACACTTTCCATTGTACAAACCTTAAAAAATATGGTTGGGGTCATCATTTCAACCCCTTTGCTTCACTATAACATGTTCTGTATCAACAGGACAAGAAGATATGCATGCAGGGGTAAAACTAGAACTGGCCTGCAGGCTGAGATTTGATCTAATTGTACATGGGTAACCTGAACCTGGAGCCCTTAGCCTTGTAAGCCCTGGTGATCTATTCAGTGTCGTCATCGTCGTCGTCGTCATCATCATCATCATCGACAAAGCATTATCTTATCATTTTGGCTGTTTTCAACAAAACATAATACAATATAATATTTTATAATACATATTATAATAATGTACGTGAGATCCAAGTATTGAGCCTAATTTGGATACCCTAAGCTTAAGTCTAAGCACAGGTGTAGAATCTACCCGAGCATCGGAATTCAGGCCCGAATCAAAGTCTGAACCAAGAATGCCTAGTCCAAATTGCATTGGCCTATGTGCACTAATGATTTTCATTGGAGATCCTATAATTCATCTAAAATCATTATCTTTATTATTATCAAAGCGTTGTCCTTATTATTTTGAGGTCAGCTTTTATCTCGTAGGTGTAAAAAAAGTTTTCTGTCAACTGTCAACCTAATTAATTCAACCCTCCTCCTTTGTCCATGCTTGAACCAACATATAAAACAAATTATAATTCATCCAAAAGCATAACCATGAAACAGTCACCGATAATGATGTATGTCTACATTGAAAAAAGAAGTCCTTGCACAATACAATGCATATGGACAGTTGAGAAAAGATATACTACAAAGCAACAATGCAAAGAAAATGACAGCACATTTGGCTGCAACGAATAATTTTTGAGGTATCCCACTAGTTCCCCTTAATAGTCTTTAAAATAGTGTCATTCAAGCGTTCTTCACTTCACTGGTTTCTGTCCACAGTCGCTCCTGTCAAGACTTTTCGTTGTGGTACAAAGAACATACGTGTGTTTCATGATCATCTACTTTGATTCTTGGCAATTCTGATGATCAGATCATAGCCTATTACCAAATCACATGCTGCAAATTGTGCGTATACTGCAGAAACACAGCAACTCATACGCTAAACAACATAGATGATGTGAAAGAAAAAATAATCATGTCTGGAGCTTGATGTGGCTCTGATTGCCTGCTTGATTAAACAATGATTTCTGGCATTAATGGTACAAAATCATGCGCGTAGGCAGAGGGGTCATAAAGCAGACATATGAGCAATAGTAGAGTATGTCACCCAAGTCTCCTACAAGTTTTTATAAACTAAAACAAAACCCACTTGATTAGGACATGTTAAGAGACTAGATACATGTAAGGTGATAGTACTCCACATGCTAACAGGTCTTTCTATCTATTATTTGCTGTAACAAGTGTCAAATTACCGGAAGAAATGCTGCCTTTCTGAGATTAAAGTCCTTCGTTCATAGCTTGGCATCTGGGTCACATGGTATACATGTGACTTAAGCAGCTGGACGCCTTGGGGAAAGCCAATATATTATATACAAGCACAGATCTCCCAGATAATAACAATGTCTGGAGAGGCTCGACCTCATATGTGGGGACCAATCACAGAGGGAGACACATGTAGAAATCTATATACCTGAAGCTGTTGGCTATGGACACGTCGATTTTTGAGGACCATCCTCAACATGTATGCATGAGAAAGGCCCAAGGTTCCTTGCTTGCAGTAGATATAATACTACTGTTTCCTGTCAATAAGTCAGGGTATCTCTTCAGGGTACCAAAACAATCCTCCTAGAGCCCATTTCATTTTAGAAATCTAGGGAGAGGTGGTTATTATTTAATGCAGAAATGGCATTGGCCTAGGTTTCACATTACAGGGGGCGGGTGTGAATTATGAAAGCAAGACTACTATTGGATAACTAATTATATCTTTGGTCTGGTTTAGTGGGAGCATGGGTGATTCAAATCAAGCCATATCTGAATCGCCTCGAAAACTCTTTTTTGTATGCATTTTTATTCAGGTTCTCTCAACATATTCTATCCAAGATCTGGGTTACTTTATTATCAAATTGTTGAATGGCTGAGTAGAGGATTTGTTGGTGTTTTATGAGGATTAGTGGTGCCTTGAAGATCAATTCCCACCAATTATTGAGGCTTGGATGAGTTAGTTTATTTAGGTTTAGGGACCAATGATGGGTTGAATCTAGTGGAGTCCAACTTTCCACGTATGAAAGGACTGAGGTTGTGAAAACTTGGATGCATGTGTTCATCACATCAAACACCCCAAGTGGATTCCAACTCCTCCTCAACCATGTATTCATCCTTATAGTGGGGGTTTCCCTTTCATGACCAACCAAAAAGGATATTTCAAGGTTCACGAAACCCGAGGTAAATATTGAGATTTCATTCCCCTTAGATGAGGGAATGCTAGAGATTAAAAGGGTCTAATGGCATTAGTCCATTTCAATGTTTTAGACCAATAGCTGTTTTCCTTTTCTCAACATCCAATAGCTTTGCAGATGGATCTTCTTGTGGGTTTTCATAAGATCTTGTGGGCAACCAGTTTGTCAAAGTTTCTTGGTTCAAGTGCGTGGAGTCCTATTAGTTTTGTTATAGAATATCCCTAGTCAATACATCATTTGTTCATTTTCTCTAGCCCATATATTAAATATGAATATCAATGTACCATATAATGGTGCCAACCTATATTTTATTTCAAATGGTCTTGCATTTTAAATTAGGGATCTCAAGGAGAATCACCATTAGCTTGTTGGGGTTTTAAACAAATTCAGAAATTTTATTTCCCATGCCTTATAGCTGTCTGAGGTGACGAGGAAGAGGTATGTGTCAAAAGAGGAAGCACAAAGACGAGATTATTTAAGAAGTTTATGTGAGTGTTCGACTCACATGATCTAATGAACTTGATATGTTAATGGTAGTAATGGCCTGTACGAGATAGGTTGCTAAAACAAGCTTCTTGAGTTAAAAAAGATGACTGTAGGACTGCCCCTCTCTCCCTCTCTCTCTCTCTCTCTCTCTCTCTCACGCACACACCCGCCTTAGTGGGCATCAACCATGTTAACCACATTACGATAAAAAGTTTATTTTCAATAAAATATGATGTTTTTGTGTGTGTGGGTGGGGGATGGCCGGGGATCACATCTTTCCTTTTCTCTTTTCCTTTTTGGAAGAGAAGATCTATTATTTAGCCATTTATTTGGAACTTAATGACTTCTATTCTATTGTCTCTCCATGTGATTGATAGCTACATTGCTAATGGTGGATAGCAACAAGATCAGAGTCAAATTGGGGCCATGCAAACACAAGTAAGTCCGGTGCGCCTGAAAGGATTGGATTCATCATAGGTATGATTTATAAAAAAAACAAAAACAAAACTGAAAAAGATGTGTAAATGAAGTAGGGATTTTTTAGAGTTTGTGTTGGTTGGTATATGGAAGTGGAACATCAGTTCTTTGAAATGGAATCTTACATTGGACCATTTCGTATCCACTGGTTACTTGTTGGAGTCCTTGTCTTGGTATGCAGAAAAGGAAATCAATGGACCTTCCACTCCAATCACCATCACAATCATCAAACATCAAACGAGGCCCGCCCATCTTCTCTATTTATCTCACGATAATCAGTTACCACAATGTTAAAGAAAACATGGGTGGGATTCATTTTTATTTTCTTCTTTCAGAAATTGTTAATGGAGGTGTATACAATAAATTAAGCTGTAAATTAGGAAGACTTTTCAACTGTCTCATAATTTTATCATTGCTTCAAACATGAGGCAACAAACAGAGATATTGGCTGTTGAAAATAGAATATGGAAGACCAGTATGGACAAATATAACTGGAGATGTTAGTTGTGCTCAACTGCATTCTGTAGATGAGTTAGGTTGGACTGCCTCTTTCTGTGAGGGAGTATCCAGGTTCAGAAGAGGAAGAAGACGACGATTATGGGTAAGGGTATTGGCAATGACCGATACCGATACCGATTTTATTGATTCAGTCCAAAACCAAAATAGATTGGTATTATGTTATGGCCTCCTTTATAATAAATTATATTTGGTTATTTATTTTACATGTAAAACACTTTAAAAGCAATGAAAAATGAAGATGTGCAATATTCTATATTGAAAAATGGTAATATGTTTTTTTTTAAAAGACCAAAACAAATTGAAATATCTGCTACAACCTATAAGGAGTATCTGAAACTAGTGTTCTAGAGGATCATTAGAACATAATAATTAACCTAGGCAAGATTCTTCCTTGACAGCATGTAGAGAGGCCTGCCTAGGGTCAAAGTGAAAAATATTGTGTCAACCAAATGGGCTTTTTCAGCATGTTTAGATCACTAGGGTTCATGGGCACTTTAGAAGGGACAAGCTCTCAAAAAAAAAATCAATGGCATCAGTCAATTCTATTCCCCTCCAACAGTCAAAATAATTTCACCTTTGACCGAATAATAGCCATCCTTTTCATATGCAATACCCATAATCCAGCATCAGTCCCATGGGGCCAATTTATTTCACTCATATGCAACAAGGCCTCTTCTTGTTTTGACCCTTTAACACCCATGCAATGTAGAGGATGGACTGATTCTACCGCACTCCCATGATCATGGTTCGCAACAAAACAAAAATGAAACACATGATACAGGATACTAAATGTAAAGGGATAGGTTGATATATGAAGAGACTCTATTTCAACTCTCTATTCCTACGTCTTTAAATTACTAAGTTGGTTTGGTATTTTTGGTGCAAAGGCCTGTTTTGAGTACCAATTAATACATTTTTTTATTGGAATGCCTTGAACAAAGAAAAATGGTGGGGAAAATTGTCCACACTTCTGAGAAGTTTTCTTCTGCCTTGTATTCACATCCAAACCAACCCTAATAAGAAGCACACATCTCTAGGATCTAAAAATAGAAGTCTAAGTACTACTACTTGTCAGAGTGGATTTAGATGACTTAGACAAATACTGGTTCAGCTGCACTGTCTTGTTTAGAATAATACTTCAATAGTAAATGACACACGTGAACGCAAGTAATAAATTAGCTCACTGCACATATGTATACGCGTGCATGAAATTTGAGAGGTTTGTGGGTCAGTTTCATTATATAGCATTCTTCCAAGAAAAAAAAGACTCCAATAAATTATTCCCATACAGACTATGGACAAAAATTATTCTCCTCTTTTCATTATACATGAAATAGAACAAGGTTACAATAGAGATTGAATAAAGAGTAAGAAGGCAAGGAAGCCTACTTCCAATGGCTTTCAAGCGTTTAAAAAGAAAAAAAAAGAGAAAAAAGGAAAAATAAGAGAGAAAGAGAGAGAGAGTACAAATGGCTGCTTTTTCTTTCTTTGTTTTTTTCCAAAGAAGAGTTGCATATGTAAATATGCCATTCCAATTTCTACCAGGGACATTTCCTCGGGGTTAAGAATTTTTCTTTTACACCCTTCTATGTCCTTGGAGTGAGACGCTTCCACTCTACCAGGCGATGCAAAAAAGTCATTACCTATTTTCAAACAAAACCACAGAATAAAGAAAAACAACATTATATAGAGAACAATTTATCATCTAATAGGTTGATAGGTGACTAGATTTGTATATGAGACCTTACTTCAGAGGGTTCTTGGAGAGAGTAAGAAGCATTAGTATCCTTGGGAGTTTTGGATACAAGAATGCCAAATCCTTGTCCTCTATCACGCAAAACCTGTCATGATCACCGAAAATGAGAGTCTAAGAAAGACTTCATTACAAACAAATAAACACAGTAATTGTTACTTTATAAAGTAGAGAAAATCTTGACACCTTAAAAGCATCCTCATCTGTCCGATCATCACCAATGTACACCGGCAATACATCATTGCAATTAGCAAATCCTGGAGAATTGAAACAATGATCGATTTAGCGGTGGTTTTTGGGCAATGATTTTTAGTTCTAATTACTCTTAATTCAAATGAGGGGATGCTTTACTTACCAAGTGACTCCAACAAAAATTCAAGAGCCTTCCCTTTGTCCCATTTAATCGTTGGGCGAACCTCTAATACCTGCATTAACCAACAAAAATTAGTTCATATTAATCTCACACACTCTTCTTACAAGTCCAAAAGCCAGAAAAAAGGAATGTGGACTAATTGATAGGAGCTGCTTGTCACACCTTTCTTCCTTGAGTGAGCCTTAGTTTTGGGTACTCCTTCAAAACTGATCTAACCTGCTCTGCCAGTGCACTCCACCACTGAAATGCATAAGAATATAAACCATGAAAACCATATTGAGAAGTATCCACAGATTATGGTAGAATGAGAGGAATCTGCAGATTTGAGGATTCTTCATTGCCCCTAAGACGAGGCTTTCGTTAATGAGGATTTGTATAGCTAATGATTCTAGGAAAAATGCATTACATAGACGCGTATTGGTCTGTACCTTTTCATCCACCCGACGAAAGTGCACAGATAAGCAGAACTTGTTGTTCTCCACCTTGGCACCTGGGGTGGATTTAGTTTTCTCCACTAATGCTTTATACACCTGAAAATTGAAATAATAAAAGAAAATGAAAAACCCATTTGATGCATATAGGCTTTTTATTTATGTACAAGTAGTAGCCATGTATGTTTGTTGTTTAGATACCAACCTCATCTATCATGGGCAAAAACTCACTAGCTGGTTGGAAGAGTACTGGTTTGTTACCCTGAAGAAAGGAAAAGAAGAAAACATAAACAAATTACACCACATATACCCAAAGAAACTACAGGAAAAAGAATAGTAAGTACCTTTTGTATTATAAATATTATTATTTTTATTAGTACTGTTGCAATATACTCACTTTTTGGTATTCTGCAGGTCCTTTAATGTCCATTCCATGGCTACCAGCGTAGAACAGCCCGGCCAATTTTACAAAGCTATACACCTAAAAGAAGGAGAAAAGGGTAAGAAAAAAGGATCCATACCTTTTTAAACGTTTTGTGTTAAAGCCAAAAGAAATAAATAAAGGCAATGTACCTTGTCTCTGCACCTTCCGCTTACTATTGCAGTAGGAAAGTATCTAGCAACTTCTTTAACAACCTTTCTCATCTGGGTTTTTTTTTTTCCACAGGTTTCTAATGTCAGTACCATGAAAATACAGAGCAAGATGGAGGAGAAGAAGAAGAAGAAACAGAGGAACAGGAAACAAAACTGAAATGGGTATAAAAGATTTAGTAATTCTAACCTGATCGGACATGAAAGCTCGATCTGGGTCATCTACTATAGGCGATAGTGTTCCATCGTAATCAAGAAACATGACAATCTGTTTCCCCTTCGAAGCGTTGGTAATCTGATCGAACTTTTTCAGAGCAGATGGGTGATGGAACTGCCATTGTTTCATCACAATCTTGTTAAAAGACTCCAACTTTATTAAACCATAACTCACAATACTAGTGTACATATGCAAATTTTGGACACTCACAATCCAAGAGCTTTGGTCTTCAGCCACAGCCGAGAAGAAAACTGGTGACTTGATGTGTGTTGTAGAAGAAGCTTTCACGGGGTCATCTTTCTCCCACAGCTTCTTTCTGGAAAGAGTGATAAAACCTCCAGAGGGCAGTTTCTGCGTAGGGGATGACAGCATCGGGGCATATGTGAAGAGAGATTTGCTCGAAAGCGTCAGCGTTATGGCCATGTTGATGGTAGATTTCGTTATATCTCCAGTATCAGAAACAATCACATTCTGCTTGGTCATCTTCTCCTCCTTCTATATTTACTGTCACAAAAAGAAGAAATAATAAGTTCAGGTTCCTCCAATACCCCATAAAAATGCATAAGACTTTCTCATTGAATTCAGAAGAATACCCAGAAAGGATTCAGATACTATTTCTTGGAAACGTTTCAAATTAGATATCAACAAAGAAGCATAAGCAAAGCGTATTCTTCTATAGAAAGTAGAAAGCTCTGTTTTTGCTGCTGCCTTCTTTTACACAAACAGATCAGAAGACTGGGGGTTAAGTAAGTGAGATTGGTGTGCCGAGACAACCTCTCCCAAGTCGATTTTTATAGATGCCGTAGACAGAAACGGACGAAACGCGGTTGTGGGTCCCACACAGGGATCTTGAAGCCACGTGGGCCCATCCTCTCCCACCTTCTTCCCTGACTCTTCCGCCGTCACACCTTCTCATCCCATGAGGCTTTAACTTACGGGATCCTCAGTGTGACAAGTAGAACATAGAAGTAGAAGTCAGCTATTAAAAATCCAATTTGTTTATAAACCCAATATCTCCGAAGTTCCTAACTTTGCCTCAACGAGAGATGATATCACGCCATAAGATTAGCGCATTTGACAAATAAAAAAAAATGTAATAATTTATTACATTTTTCATTTAACGGTCAATCGAACAATGAAACCAACTGCTTTTTCCTTCAAATTTGCAGTACTCCACATAATGAAATTGCATTTATTTTAAACGGCTCGAGCTTTTAATACACCGGCTCGATCATATAGTTCCATCTTTCAGCTCAGGCTTTCTCTAAGCTGAAGCTTTTAGGAGATGGGAACTGGCCGTCAAAACAACAGTATATCATCCACTTGCTTCCACGTGGCCAGCAAATGACAGGTGTCCGACACGCATTTGCTTCGGTGTCAGCTTTGACTTGGCCACGTGTCGAATTACTGTCCACGTCACACCAACGGTTTGCCCGCGGATTTCAAAGTGCTGTCTTCGAATTTACATATGTGAGAAAAGCTGTAAAGGATCCCCCAGCACCTTCCATCTTTGCTAAATTGGCACTTAAAAAAGAGCTAATGCTAAATTGTTAAAAAGGCTGGTTGTATTTGTTCTAGATTGTCTGAAAAACAAGCTGCTGGAACACCTAACTGGTATACAGCAAAACCATCAGCATCTTTATCTGTGGACTGTGACTGGTAACAGCACAACTACATTTGCAATAACTTAATTAGAAAAAAAAAAAAAAAAAAAGTTGGCTTCTTTCATTTTTCCTCTTTTTGAATTTTTACAAAAAAATCATGCTTACTGATTAAATAGATGAGTGTATAAAAATATAAAAACGACAGATGAGGATGTCTTACATTTGTTTGGATGGAAACACCTTTTGGGGATATTGTCATTCAAGTTGGCTATGTCGCCAATCATTTCTCTGTTTTTGTCATAAACTTTCAACTCTATTTTTTTTCTTTTTCTTTTTTTATCAACTTTCAACTCTAATTTTTTCTTTTTCATTTTTTGTCGGCATTAACCTAGTTAGAAACTTTGGCTTCTTTCTTTTTCCCTCTTTCCTTCTCCTCCTTTCTATCAAAAATTTTTATGAAAAATTATGCTGAAACCTGGATTAAACGGGTAATTACACAAAAACATAAAAATGAGACAGAAGAGGGTGTAGTTGCTTTTCTTTTTAATATTGTCATCCAAGTTGGCGAGATTATCACCCAAGTTGGCAATTTCTCCATTTCAAGTAGGAACAATAGCACTACGTTTGCAAGAACCTAATTAGAGATTTTGGCTTCTTTCCATTTCCCTCTAGCTTTTCTCTTCCTTTTTTATCATCTTAGCTTTTTATTTCAGTCGGTGAGACGCATTAGGCTTGGAAGAGTGGTCTTAGCTGGCTGTCGTACTACTATTGTATGGCTCTTGTACTGTGAATACGTGCAGTCCAATCACCACAGCTCCAAACACAACCTCTGTGCTAACTTAAACTGAATAGGGAAAACTTCTTTTGGCCGTTTGTTGTAATGGCGGTGTTAGAAATTAGGTGTCGAGAGTCCCACGGTTTCGGTCCTGGCCTGGCGTGCTCTGATGGGTGGGTCTGGAGAGTGAGAGAGAGAGAGATTGGTGGGGGCACATGGCTCGGTGGTCGTGCATTGGAAAAATAATGTTGGGTCGAGTTGAATGGAGCAGAAGAGGCACTTAGTTTGAGGTTTGAACTATTTGTTGAAGTCTTTTGGAGCCTGTCACTACCAATCCGACCTCACTGGTGCATAGTATTCCCACATTAGGATGCCCCAAGATCCCATTTGCTCCCCTCTTGGGTAACAGACATGTGAAAATGAACAGGAGGAAATATAAGCTTGATGTGTCTGTATCTTAGCTGATGATAAATTTAAGGGGTAGTTCAGTTGGCCTAGGACCACGGTTTGTATACAGAGATTGTAAGTTAGAAACTGCACTACCACACTGGGTTACAGAAAAATTTACCCGGCTTTTCTCTGTGCCCAAAGAGATTAGTCTAGCCTAAAAGGTTGGGAACCCTCCGATAGAGAAAAAAAAAAAAAAAAAAAAAACATCTCACCTTAAATGATGGTAAATTTTTAGGTTTAAAAGACTTTTATACGAGTTGATGGCCTAGCAAAAAAATATTAGAAGAAAAGGGCTAAAGAAGATATGAACGGAAATGCTTAAGTTTGATATAAAGAAGTATGATTTATTATGAGGATTTGACTCACAAGATGGATAAAAACTAAGAAATAAAGTTTATGCAGTCAAACTCAACATAGTAGAGACAAGGTTTTGTTGATGATGATCCGAATTCCCTGCAACTTCTTGCCTCCAATTCCAAAATAGCTAGGACACCTATGGGGATTAATTACTAAGGAACATTCAAATCTACAAATGTTTGTTGACCATTTAGCGACAGCTCAAACTTAGGGTATTTCCTTACGGTAAAAAAAATAGGCATGGGAATTTGTAAATGGGTGAATCTTTGCAAGCTGATTCAGTACATTAAACTAGTAAATGTGCTGTACCAAACAAATTAAAATAGTAAATGTACTTAAGAACTTTGAGAGATCATAACATAAATGGGGCCCACCAATTGTATGGTTTGCATGTGATACAACAATGACCATTGGCACGTACGTTGCTGAATACATGCAATTTGATATTTTGCAACTCAAATGAAGCATTGGTTCAACCACTATCTAATTAGAAGTGACAAGCCAAGTCTTTCAAGAAATCAATGGCAAAGAGAGGAATTTTCATTGAAGGGCCACTATATAAAAAATAATGATTTTGAGGGGGGCGTATATAAAAGATTTGGGGGCCATGACCACACCTTGTTCCCATGATTCCACACCCCTACTTACTTGAACTTAGATGTGTAGATTCTCTCACACGAGGCTCACAAAAAAAGATGAAAAGCCCCAGGTAATATTTGTTTTTCAAGAACTAAAGTGAAATTTGTGAGAAAGTAAATTTAGTGGTTAGAGATTTTAGCTTAACCATTACTTTTTTCATTGATTTAATATTTAATTTAAATTATTTTTTAAAAGATTATTCAAATATGTCCCTGTCGATTTTTTTAATGAGAATCAAGGTGCGTTTTTTCCCCAAAGATAACAACTGAACATCATCTTTATTATTACTCTTCATTGCTTTTATATAGTCCTGTGAGAATCAAGGTGCTTTTTTGTCCAAAGATAACAAATGAACATCATCTTTATTATTAGTCTTTATTGCTTTTATGTAGTCCTCATGTGGCCCAATTAGATACATGTCTATAAGCAGGACAAGCCCCACTGGATGCATTATCTATCAATTTGACAAAGGCAGATGGAAAGGAGTCCCTATGGACAAGGGAAAGCAAAAAAAGAAAAGAAGAAATCAGCCCCATCCCATTATCCTAACCCTAAATTTAACCATTTTAAAGTTAAATGACTTTTTTTCTAGGGGTTTGGTACCCCAGAGAGCCCATACAAGTGCAAAGAGGGGCATACCAAAGGATCTATCCCTCAGTGGCTTGGTGATACTACTTACCAACCAACTGAGCTACCCTTGTTATCAGTTTAATGGTTTTTTAGTCATAAAATTTTGGAGATTCTATCCAACAATAAATGAAGGTTCAATGAGTGTAACATTAGGCCTACTCCAAATCATGAGATACAAGATTATCAAAGAAAATGCTAATAAAAGATGAGCCTAAGTAGGGCCCATGGAGCTGGACTGCAGGTGCAGTCCATATTGTAGTCGAATACTTCCCCGTGCAGATACATGGTTTAGAGGGCTCGTGGGGTGAAAATAAATCATAATGTTCCTTGTAAAATGTAAATAACCTGTGTATTCCTTTTCATGCTCCATAGAAGCATTTTTACTTTTCCCGATCACATGGAAAACAGAGAAAAAACTTTTCGTCTTTTGCAAGTGGAGTTCTCCTCCTATGCTTTGGTTCCAAGCCAAACTAGGAAACATTTGGTTTTCCGTTTTCGCGCTTGGCCTCTCTCTCTCTCTCTCTCTCCATTCCACTCTTCATATCAAGAGAAAGTTCTCAGAAAAGAAAAGGGAAGTGAAAAAAAAATGGAATCATGACGTGTGACTCTCCAACCCTTTGTACATCATTCAAGAGTCCTTGATCCTTTCTCTTCCTTTTCTTTTTTACATAAAACCTCCACCAACCAACCCTCAGAATGAATGTTGATGGCTGAGTTTTCTCGAGAAAATAGTCTGATTGATAACAGAATGGTATCTTTACAAGAACTCCTCATGAACCCATGAATCATTTTCCTTTTTTTTCCTTGAAAATTTTGAGTCCACTGAGAGTGCATTAGATTCTCACTCAAGTACTCTGTCATCTCTTATTGCATCACATATTCACATGCCTTGGAAAAGTTTTATTGGGGCTTTTGAAAAATGAGATGTGAGCCCTTTGTTTACGGCATAACAAGCGGGTGGTTCTGATTTAGAATTTTTCATTGGATGTCAATGGCTTCTTTGATGGATGATGAGACTTTTCTTGTTTTAAACTCTTGTCTGTCCTTTCTTTTCTTTAGGTTACCTTCTATTATTTGGTTTTTCAAAGAAGATGAGCTGGAGCTTGTGTGGAAGCCACCCAACAAGAAACATCTACGACCGAATTACTACTTTGTTACCGGCCTTTCCTTCCTCTTTTCTAGATGTATTGCCTTTTGGAGTGATTAATGAATATGATTAATGATGCATAAGATAACATTAATTATATTATAAATGATATGCTCAATCATCGGGTGGGACCGAACCATTTTGGAGTAGGATTTTAGGACAACTCATAAACAAGGCTGGCATTCATTTTCAAGTACTAGTTAAGTTTTTATTATGTGGGGCTCGCTTTGGTTCCGCTCCTTCCAATCAAGAGAAGCGCATGGGACACCCAAGGATCCAAACTCTAGTTCAAAGTCCATGTTGCAGCATGGATCCTAGGAGACTTGGACTCACTAGGCATTAGTAATTGCTCGCTTCTTAAAAATTTCAAGTCAATCCACTAATATCTCAGTTGGTGAGGCACCTTTTCATTCCACATAAACATATGAGATCAATCAGTGGGTATGGTGTGTTGGTGAGCGACTTGGGGTGAGCATGTGTAAATAGGTGTGTGAGTACTTGCCTTAAAATAAATTAATAAATTTATCCATGTTACGTGGGACCTAACAAATTTCACTACATTGGGAGTTAAGCTAACTACCAAATTAGAAAGCCCCTTAGATAAGAGAGGATGCTTTTTAGTTTGAGTGATTTACACTTCAGAAAATTTTGTCAAAGTGAGCTATTCATTCATTCATTTTTATTTATTACATAGTGCCTTTTGAAAGCAAAATTTCCTGGAACACTAAATGAGGTGGAGGAATAGTGACTGGGATATGGACCATTGAGATTCCTTTTATGGTACCCACGTACAATGACTAGAGGGTGGCCCACTCATATGGATCACACGTGAAGTGGCAAATATCTAATTTCACAACATGATTGGTACCAAAGCAATAGTCATTGGCTAGCTTCTAGTTGGAAAATCATTGTCATCCTTGGGCTGGGAGCTTCTCGTCCGGTTCTACGTTTGAGGAAATACAGGCTTAAAGATGACTAACATGGTTGTACCATGCATTGGCCCTGTGATCCATTTCTAAACCTTTGTCATTTATTGAAACTTGGCAATTTTCTAATATGGGTAACAAAGCTCTCCTTAAAAGAAAATAGGATACAATAGCAAATTCAAAAAGGAAGAAGAAGAATAAGAGAGGGCTCAAAAAACTCGCCATAGAAAATGAAAGATAAAAAGAGAAGATCTGTTCACCCCTTGTTAAAAAGTGGGATCTACCTGAGAGAGAGTAAAAATATTTAGCTGAAGAAATTTAATACGATATCAGACCCAACTGATCATGAGTTCGAGTTCCGAAATGAGCGACTTAAAGTGAAAATGTGCGTATCATCAAAAGTTTGCAAATTGGATTCCACTTGAGGGAGACTATAGAGGTGTGGACTCCATATGAATGAGAGTATTGAAAAGTATTTACACAGCCTAAACTAACCCTCAAGGTTTTATTAGTAGGCATGTTTAGATGAAGAAATTTAATACCCCTTACTTAGTTCAGGAATCCATAAACATATATGCCTACATTAATCCAGTTGCTTATGAGTAACCAATGACTTAATTTCATTAATGTAAAACTGAGACCTCCAAGAAACTTAAAGAGACAGCACCCAATGGATCCGCAAGTCACTTTTTATTAAAATCTCATATTATCACTACATAGAGAGATCAATTGGGTTGGAATTTGGAGCTTCTCATTATGGAAGGCATGTGTGCCGTCTAATTAATGTGGTGGCCTAAATCAAGAAGATGATTGTTTTGAGCACTATGGAAGCTATTTTTTACCTTCTTCCCTACGGCTTCCCTTATACAATCTTTTGGGGAATATCTGAATTCAAGTTGTCGAAGCTTGTAAGTCAACAAGCCTATGGCTATGACTGTATGATTGTGGTCATCATATGATAGGAATATTCAAGTCACGAGCAATGTATCCATCAACTTTTCCACCTAATCATTTATCAAGCATGCAAGTGGGTGAATTTTTTTTTAGTAGAGTTCTATGGAAGCTATCATCTCTTTTAAAGTTCATTATGCAAGTGGATGAAGGCCGCCTGTATGGATAACCCAAACCATGCATCCAATAAAATAGGCCACCTATCGGATGGTGTGGTGATGTTCCTTCATCTTGCTCTGATGGTCCACAACACATAACTAGGGTGGAATTTGAGGGTTAGATGGATATTGAATCCCCCCAACTACATTTAAATTCCCCCTACGAGCAGACTATAAATTGCCCGAGAAAAAATTAGCACTGAATGATATAACAATAACAGCTCTAAATTTAGTGATCTTTTAACCATATATTTCTTTTGCATTCAATCCAACAGTAAATAAAAGCTTGATTAAAGTAAAATTAAAAGTGATGCCAAAAATCTCATATGGATGAGAGGGTAAAAGGGCCCACACTCATCAAAGGTTTGCATAAGTAGGCCCCACAGCTGGACTGCTCATGTTTTTGCGACCAGGACAACAATTTTCATATTTCAGGTACCAAGGAGATTTTGGCAATATCAATGGCTGCTATATCGAAAAAGTAAACAACCATAATGGCACCAAAGGTGGTGGGGTTGGGCCTGGGCCCATGACAGCAAACACATACCTCCAACAGAAACGATGCTGGACCACACCTTTCCACCTGATGTTGACGTGCCATTTTGTAAGAGATAACTCATCAGGGGCCCACCATCTCAGTGCCATCCAGAAGATGAAGATTTCTGCTGCTTAGTATTTATAGGGTCCTGGGTCTTAGGATAATCATGGCCCAGATACCGTAGGTCTAAGGGTCAGATGTGCTGAGGCCCACAGGAAGTCTGTTTTAAAAAAAAAAAAAAAAAACCCATCTCTTCTTTTGCCCAGTTGTGTGGATCATGGATAAATGGACCCCACAGCAACTCTGTGGATCATGGATAAATGGACCCCACTCTCTCTCTCTCTCTCTCTCTCTCTCTCTCTCTCTCTCTCTCTCTCTCTCTCTCTCTCTCTCTCTCTCTCTCTCTCTAAATCAAAAACTTCACAGATACTCTTTTCAGATTCTTTTCAATTAGTTAAAGTTATGGGACTAATAAAGCTATATCAGGTAGAAAGGGATTGAAATTACATGATGAGGAGATCATGGTAAAGAAGCTAGTGGGTATGTTATAATTTCAAAAAGTCATTTTTGTACAACCTTGCCACCACTAGTTGTTTTGATTTTGAAGACCAGCAAATTAAAACATTTTATTGATAACTAAAATGAAGAGTTAACTGAGCTAAATTAGACGTGTAACAACTGATTTTATTAACAATTACACAACTAGTAAATCAATCCATTCTAAACCAATCATTTGTATCAAAACCTCTGTCATAATCCTAACTTTATTTGGTTGTGCTCATGAAAATAACTTGAGCTTCAACAGGTAGGAACATGAAAAGTCATCCACGAACAGGCAGGGTACTCAAATTTGAGCGCAGTTGGAGCATAGAGAAGTCTTCCAGTAATAATTGACAATTTTCTCTAGCGGTGTTGGGCTCTGTTGTCCATTTGGATTGGTGCCATCGTCATAGCAGAACTTGGTGAAATTGGAGGGGAGAGGGGTTTTCTCCGGTAAGAGGACATGCGAGAAAAACTTTCTTTAAATATAGGATAGATTAAGACGGGCAAATGGGGATAACAAAAAAGAAATTTATTGTGGTAATCTAATATCATCCATGAATCACTTGAATCATAGTGATGATTTGGTTCTAAGACCAATTAGGTTGAACATGTTTAACCTAAGGTTGTTTAGAAAATTAAGAAAGGTGGGTCTCCATCCTTGAAGATATACTAGAATGATATGAAAAAGTATGAAGCTCATAAACATCCCACTACATCTACGGATTCCCATTGGATTCCAAGCTCTTATATGATTAGTGAGCCCAAGTGATAGAGGCCTATAAGGCAAAGGCCCCACCTCTCAATCACTTGAAATCGATATTCAATGTTCCACATCATTTGGTTTACATCCCAATAGTAATTAAGACAAGAAAAGCAGGCCTTTCGAGAGGAGTGAACAATGGAAATTCTATATATACTCATTCCAATCTAAGGTCTTGCTTATCTTGTGAAGTGAAATCTCCACTATCTCATCCCATTGGGCAAATCATTTCCTCCAGTGGCAATGGCATTATCCTATCAAGTGGGCCTCAGAAAAAGATCAGTCCCACATCTATGGATGTGTTTGAACTTGACCATCTAATAAGCCAGAAATAAAAAGACCAGATTAAGGGATAGAACATGTCTTTCCTTTTCCTTTTCCTTTTGGGTGAAGGATTGAGCTTATCTTTACTCAACCATATATATCTCAACTGAAACAGTTATTGACAGGAGCTGCATGCCCATTGGAATGGTGGTGGTTTTCCATGTGGATGGATAAAGGCTATGCTTTTGATGGACTATAACTTTCTTGGGCCTGGTCCACAATGCTAGATCTTATTCCAAATATCTCCCACTTGGCCACTTCTTTTAAAATGAGGAGGGTCACACATGTTGATCTGACCCTTTAAAGTATTGGACCCCATGATGTTGTATACAGAATTAGCCAAAAGATGGGTTATATGCAAATTGTTTGGCCATTTTATTCTGTGAACTGTCTGATCAATGACTAGCAATGTTGGTAGGGAAAGTTAATTTGGTGATAAGCCCCTTGATGGTGATCGGAGAATCTTCTCCTTCCATGTCTTGTGCCAGAATCCTAAATAAACGTTGGGGGTTCTCATGGGCAGGGACAGTCCGGGCTAGATCTGTGCCATCCCACTTTGTGGGGTTTGATATATAATCTAGACTCATTTAATATTTGGGTGGGCCTTGGATCAGGTGAAATAAAATCCATAGCCTAGACTAGCCCGATTGACTAAACAGGCGAGCATGGGCTTGACTTTACGGCTCGTGTCGGGCTTGGGCAGGATACGTGCATGTATTTCTAAGGTCAGGCTGGGCTTTAGGACGCCTTTAGCCTAACCTTACCTGGGCCATGAATACCCCTGGATATAGGACGTATGACAATAACCTTAGTAGACAAGTAGTGATGCAAACACAGAGGAACCAGGCAGAGCCATGATGGATTTGGATCCATATCCATTTTCTTAGACTCGGATCCAAATCAGATCCAACGCAGAGCCTATGTGTTGTATTCGAATCCAACATCAACTAAAAAATTTGATCCGAACTCAAATCTAGATCCAAAATAAGATGTGGAGTGCATTTGCATAATTGAATGAAAAGGTTCGAAATATTTTATAAAAAATCTTTTTTTAACATATAAAAATGGTGCTATGAAATGGTAAATTAGTTAAGCTAAATAGATCCTCAAATATTTTTCATCTTTGTATTTGTTGCTTTCTTTTTAACGAAGTTTTGTTACCATTTCAGAAAAAGATGTAAGTAATGCTAAATAGATCCTCGAATACCACTATTAGTCAAGCTACATAGGCTCTTTAAACTTATATATTTTTTATTAAGTGGATGTAATCATCTTGGATTCGGATTCGGATTCTCAAGTTGGAACATACAAGGATCAGGATCCAGATTTTGAATGTTCCCGATCTAACAAGCTTGGATCCAATCTAGGGTCGAGATCTAACATTTTGTTTCGGACCCGAGACGAGACTTTGGAGTAATCATATATCTTATAAGACGTTGATTAAGATTTAACAGTCTATTAAATTTATGAAATCTAAGATAATGAAATGGACTAAAGTAATAAAATCTTTTCAAATTGTTGTCCTAAGAACCCCTTTATTTAAAGGGTAGGAAATGAGTTTCACTTCATCATTTGTCTGTTCCACAAAACCGCATTTTTTGTCTGCCAGCAGAACTCATGAAAAATAAGAATCATATAATCAGGCTAGAAGGTAAGCATGGCATGATTGGTCTAAAAGAAGTTTTAGGACTCCAAAAAGAATTTGTCTGTTTTGGTCAGGTGGGATCTTGATTTCCAAGTAAAAACAGAAGTTTGATTTTTTTTCCCTGAGCAGAGTGACAGAAAGACAAAACCATTCATGACTCTTTATACCCCCAATTGTGAGTTGTAACCATTGATCCGACCACCTTTACCTATGGAAAGATAGATTTGACCTTTCCTTTTCTTAATTAGTCGGTAGAGACTACTTTGATTATTTAAAATGTAAAGTACAGGGGACATCATTGGTTGCTTGGTGGGAAAATAATTCATGGCCCATCAAATGAAGAGTCAAATGTTTTCAAAGAATCATGGGTTGGTAATCATATGGTTTTACAAACCGAATGAAAGCAAGGGATGAAAAGCCATGAGCTTTACAGTAATATTAATCAAAATACAAGGAAAAGGTTATGTGGTTTTAGCTATAATCTCTGTATTCAGTATTCCTCTCTCTCTCTCTCTCTCTCGCTCTCTCTGGGAAATATGAAAGAATTAGTTAAGGAGGAATCATAGACATGCTTGAATGAGGGGAAAAAATGGAGACTCTTTTGAGGATCTTTTGAGGAGAATCATCAGATTAGACTAAACATTAATTCTCCACCTAATCACTTTAAAAATGTTTGTAAATAAAATTCAATTATTAAATACTTAAATCTCATTTGTTTATTGGTAAAAAAATTCAACTTCACAAGAGAAAAATGGTGTTTTTTCCTCTATCCACTTGAGAAGATATCCTTTCTCCAGCACTTTGCAAAAAGATAGTCAATAGGAGAAATAATTTTCTACTCAAACGGTAGATCCAAACATAGGGGAATGATATTGCGCCGGAGAAAAGCTTTTCACAAGACAAAAATGGTGTTTTTTCCTCCATCCACGTGAGAAAATATCGTTTCTCTTTGCAAAAGATAGTCAATAGGAGAAATAATTTTCTCCTCGAACGGTAGATCCAAACATAGGGGAATGATGTTGCACTGGAGAGAAGCTTTTCTCCTCTCTACTCGAAGTATGTTGGGAAAAACCTTTCTCCCTCTGCTTTCCCTTTTTTTTTTTTTTTTTTTTTTTTTGACACTCAATTTATTTTCATTTTACTCTACCATACAAACAAACATGCTGAATAGATATAAGTTGATATTTTTTATAAGCCCCAAGAAAAAGCCTATTAATTTAAAGGACATGACTTTCAAGTCGGAAATCACAGGGTGTCACCGTAAATAGCACACTCGCCTCCCACCGCTCCTTCCAGGGTTTGATTCCTGGCCACTAGGCCAACCAAGAAAAAAGAATTTCAAGCCCCAAACCTTCGCATAGGCCAGAGGAGTATGCTCCAGCTTGATACAAACTTGTCCTTACTGTGAGACCAGACAAGGTATGAGGTTCATTCCACACTTGTTCAAGATTGTCCATTCTAGTTAAATTGATCTGAATTGGCCCAACCTGAAAATCTGAAGAGGCCCGTCCTATGTATCAGCCAGCCCGACCAGTTCAAAATCTGGGCTGGAAAGAACTCGGACCTGAGGGTAGGAGAGAGCCCTGAAGTTAAGGTCAAATTTCTTATCTCCACAGATCACAACCCATAGGGTATAGGTAGCCATTGGCTCTCATGGGACTAATGAGAATATGAGCATGAATGTCCACACACTAGATGTATGGTCTGATTTCATGATTTCTACTACCTATTGTGTGGTTAGTGGTTACAACAGGCCCACATGTGCAAGTTCCATTCACCAGCTTTGATATGCCTTATTCATGGACCAGGGTAGTGAGCGCTTGACTTGACTTGGGTTGATTATGGGCTATGTTTTTAGGCCTGTGAGATGGACTGTGGCCTAATTTTCTGGCTCAATATTTAAGCGGGCTGTGTGCCTGGATCTATAGATGGCTCAAGGCTCGGCCCATCCATATCACAAAGGGTGTATGTAGCAAATGAGATGGTCCTAGATGATTTTCAAGATTGTTGGACGGATACAGGCCTGATAACTGAATGGGTTGGATTTGGACCAGCTTCGGCCTTGTTCAACCCGTTAAGAAACACCCTTCCCTTCATTATACATTGAATCACCTGTCACTTTCTTCAGGTTAAGAGTGGATCCATGTAGTTTGGACTAAGACAGTCTCCATAACTAGATTCAGCTTCTTTGAAGCAAAAGTTGGTGGCATTTCTTATCCAGTCCTTGCCTTTAAAACCATGGGGGCCCATTTTTCACATAAGGTAGACTGGTAGAGCAAATGGCAACAGTCATGCTCTTTGGATAATTGTGACCTTTGAATTTAGCATCAAACAGGCTCTTGGGTTTTCTTCCTAATGCATTATTTCTTGCATGGAAAGCATGTTGTGAAATCTTGGAATTCCTCGAACCCAACAGTGACCTAAATAACCCAGGTGTGGGTTTAGATTTGGGCTGGCGGCTCAGGTCAGGAACTGCCACCCCACTTGGGCTAACCCATCCATAGTGGTCTGTGGTCCTCATAACATTAAACATGACCAGGATCAAGATGGCACTCATGGTCATGGTCATGGTCATGGTCATGGTCATGGTCTTCTCAATCAATGAGGCATCCCAATTGCCCAAACAGTTATATATTGCTTATACAAGTATAGTGTAGGCACAAGTCAGCAAGTCTTCCCAAACGTCCTTGCGGACACAAGTCACCGTACGCACCAGCAGCAAATACAACATCATGCTAAGACCTCGAGTCGGGACTGGCAGTGTCGCTGTACGGTGGATAAGCTCGCCACGTCATGCTGAGCTGGATGGCCTTCCTCCTCTCACGTGCTTTCCCAGGAAGAAATAATGCAACAGGACAGGGTTCATTTTACAAATATCAACACATCTTCCTCCTTCATTTTTTCTTCCATTGGCAATTGATTGGACTGGGAGGGAGTTATATTACCATCAATACTCAAACACCAGGGTTCATTTAGGCATGTGTGGGATACTTTGCGGCGGCCTACTGCTTTGGCTAGTTTGGGTAATTTATTTGTGTAGTGTGGTAAAAAGAGTGATCAATACAAAAAATAAAAATAAAATAAAATAAAAGCCATGTTCCTACTTTTTATAATTTAGAAATATGTGAACATAAAGTTGGAAATCTCATTGACTCATACTCGACTAGTCCAAAAATTGATTATGATAGAGTTATGTTTTCTTTTTCCAAAATTATAAACTACATATATATATATATATATTTACATGGATCCATGATAATCAGTTTAAGTTAATAAATTTATATATATATATATATATGTGTGTGTAAGAAGTGTATTACAATAAGGATATAAAAAGTAAGGATATTGCATATTACATAATTTTTTTATTCAAATATCGAATGTAAAAGATTAAATATAAATTTTAAATTATATTTCAGTCATCATTTTTAAATTGTTGACTCCAAACATCATATATAATTACTTGTAAATAAAACTTAATTATTTAAAAATAGATCTACTTGTTGAATACTTCAAAATGAATATAATTTATCAAAATGAGATAATTTGATCGAGTTTTTCAAATATTTGACTCGGTCATTTATCAAAATGAGATAATAAGTCAGGAAAGTTGATTGTCAACTCAAAGAGTTTTCCAATAATGTTGTGATAGTACATTATTTATTTTTTACAGTAAGAAGGCATTTTCTCTTAACGATGAAGTAACTTTTTAAAATTTTTTTATATAAAGAAGAGAGCTTTTTTAAAATTTAGTACTTTTTTAAATTTGATCCCCCTTTTTTTTCTTCATATATTGAAGTGACCATTTACGTCACTTCACTTCTTGGATTGACATGTTTTTTTATTTTTTATTTGAGAGGGTTTTCTCTTGAGATATAATCTTTGATATTTATAAAAACACGCCTCACTTTACTAGGCTATTTCCTAGGAAAGACACAATGGAAAAACAAAGCTGAGCTGGCAGTTAGTGTGAGGACAGAACAGGTGTTCTTTTTCCATTGGTTGACTTAGACATTGTCCTAGCTATATCCTCAGACAATCTGGACCCGTAAGACCCCAATAGACCCCCCCTGCGTCCTTCATTTCTTCTGCTCCCTCGTTTCCTCCTCCTCATTGAGGAAAAGCAAGAGCCAAACAAAAGCCAAGGTAAGATTCCACGATCTTCTTCATCTTGCATTAGTCTTATGGATTTCAATTCCTTCAATCGCATTCCTCTTTCTTCTTGGATCGGTGCGTTCATTTGGTGATTATCAAGCGCGATTGCTTGGTTCTTGATTTCTCGGAAATTGGGGAATGGTTGGATTCTGAATGAATGAATGTCTATGCCTTCCGATCTAACCCAATATCAAGATTCCGGTTTCGATTTTGATTTCTTTTGTTTTCGTTGGTTCTTTTCGAACATTAGGGCTTGTTTTGATGCCAGTAGATAGGTTTGATATTTAGTTGGAAACCCCTGGACTTGAATAGTAGCAGTATCTGTTTATTTTTTCTTCTTGCTCTGATTTGTGGGGTTTCTAGCCAGAAATGCATTTGAAATGCATATTGGAGTTATAATTTGGCTTTAGGTGGTGCCATTTGTCTGAAATTGAATTTCATAGGAGTTCGGGAGAGGGGACGATTTTTATCTATCCAATTTGTATTGATGGGGGTTAGGGTTTGATAATAAGGGTGGAGATCTATGGGGGACATTTGTTTCCTAGGGTTTTATTTACTAGGTTTAAGGGTGGCAATCCATTTCTATCAAACGGTTATATATTGACGGTGGTCTCCTGTATCTCTCCACCTCCACCTTTTAATTCTTACGTGAAATACATTTTGTAGGAAATACTAGGAATTTGATATGTATGGAACAAATAGGCTCTTGGGATTTTTATTCATGTTGAAAGATATGATTGTAGTTACCTCTGCTCGAGTCTATGGACTGTATTTGTTCCTCTTTTTTTCTTAATATTTTTTGTTAAAGATGAATTTATTATATAGGAGAACGGAGTGCTAAAAGCATGGTGAAAAACCTGCAAATTGTATTTGTATTTCTCTCCTTAAAAAATTGTGAGACCACAAAATAGAAGAAAAAGAGAAAAAAAAACAGGCCAGAGATTTTAGCGATTTAAAGAATTTTTTCAGACATTTTTATTAACCCAAGAATTTCAATTCCCCATCACATTTATGCCAATAAATTCTTTTTCTACCCAACACCTACAGCACAAAGTTAATTTGAACTGTCTTAATCACCTACAATGGTTTTGAAACCCCCCTCAATCCTCATGGGTGTCTTCTTCCTTTCCAGAGTAGCCAACCAACTAACTGTGAAAGATGGTAATCCTTATCAAATCCTTCCTTTCCAAGAAAAGGGTATCATCCTCTAGAGCAATTGCTGATGGATCTTTTTGCATCACCAATGGAATTCCAAAAATCTTCATGAGACTAATCCAAATACTAGATGTCATCTTGCAATGGGGAAGGCAATTACCGTTTTCCTCTTCCTTATGGCACAAGAAACATATCCTTGGTAACTTGGATCATCAGCTTTTAAGATGGTAAATGTTAGGTTATTGTTTGCTGTTGCAATTCAACAGAATCCTTTTGCCTTTGGTGGTGCACCTTTTTATTCTCTGATTATAAGTTTTTAAGTTTTGTGGTGCACCATGGCCTTAAACATCTGCACATAGAGGTACGAAATCAGCCACCTGATACAAGAAGCTTTAAGAGAGCAACCTTTTTGTAATAACACCACCATTAAGAGGTCATCTCCAAAATTTTGAATCTTTCTTCAAACACAAAAATTGTTCATGATAGCAATCTCAAAATCGGATGGTCCTCTTCCACATTGATGTTCCACACCTCCATAGCACCAAGGATATCATAACTTTGTTCGATAAATATTTTTCCCTCGTAGTCCTGTCGGGTTATATACCATCGGGAAATCCTCATCATCCAAAAAAAAAGAAGATTTTTCCCTTGTGACCTATGATAGCTGGATACTTGCACATGCCTAGCATATCTATTTCTGACTAATACGACACTCTTGTCCATACTCGAAAATTGCCCTGACGCTTCTAGGGTACAAGTTTAACATATCCTACTTATCAAGTCCATTATTTCATGGAGTGCTTTTAGTTTTCTTACTTTTCAACATCAGAGTGTTAGAAAGAAATGCAAACAATTGATTATTTTCATAAATTCAGAAATGTTCTAAAGAAAAAAAGAACTAGGACAGCAGTATCCATATTTGTGTCCTAAAAGCACAGAGTTGTATCCTTGAACGCCGTGTCCGCATCTGGGCATCATAACTTGTGATAAATATTGTAAAGCCTTGCAGGTGGCTTCAAAAAAGAGGAACACCAAGTCAAATAGCCTCCCAAAATCTAACTGGGTTCCCTCCATCTACCTGGAAGTGTGTGTGACCCTTGACTAAGGCATTAACCAACCTTCTGAGTGGATTCTCCAATTTTCCAGATTCCCTCCTACACATATTTTTATCCCAATCTCATTTCTCCATTAGCGTGGGTGTCTAGCTACTTCCCACTGTTCCACCTTGTTTGTGTTCACCATCTATGTATTGTGCATAATGCATATCCTTTCTCTTTCTGTGAGGGTTGTTACCTGCCTCAAGGAATGTTTCTGCTTTCTCTCCATTTTTCTTTTATTCCACTTATTTATGTGTCTGTCTGCTCTTTATAAAATAGTCATTTTTTAATGGTCTTTATAAAATAATCATTATCGAATGTGTCTGCTTTTTCTCCTTTGTTTTTCTTTCTTTTTTTCCCCTTATGCTCTTTATAAAATAATCATTATCTTTGGAATGAAAAGTGTAGCTGAATATATGTGATCTTCTATGTCATAGTAAATGGTCCTAAAGGCTGTCCATAACTCTTCTTGCTTTTGCTTTCCTCTTTTGCCTTTTGTTCATTTTAAGTACATAATCCTTTTATTTTAGTTTGATCTCCAATTGATTTGTTTGTTTTGCCAATCACCTTCACTAACATAATTTTCTTCCTGATCAACGTTCAGGTTTACAATCTTCAGTGAACTTCTCTTTACTTTGAAGGCTTCTGAAGAAAAAAAGATGGTGAAGCTGACAATGATAGCTCGTGTTACTGATGGCCTTCCATTAGCAGAAGGACTTGATGATGGCCGTGATCAGAATGATTCTGAATACTACAAGCAGCAGGCTAAGGCTGTGTTCAAGAACCTTTCAAAGGGCCATAATGAGGCTTCAAGGATGTCGATTGAAACTGGTCCTTATGTTTTCCAGTATCCTTTAATTCATGTCATCTGGCATTCCCATGTTGCTTTTAAACCCTGCTTTTTCTGTGTACGGAGCCGATAGATATCTGCACTCATTTTTCTTATCATCACTCTGAATAAGTCTATGGAGTATGGACTATCTAAATCACTCTCCAATTTGCATAATTATCTAGAATTTTAGCTTCTCACAACTAGTAAAAATAAATAAATACATAAATAATGCATTGTATCATTGCCCCACTCCCCACTATTTGTAAATTCTTGAAATGACATGGTCATCTGACACACACAGGATTGTGGAATTCTACAAAATGCTCCCCTTTCTAAAATATCATATTTTTTCCAACCCCATTTTCTGAGGGCATGGAGGCCACCGTCATTGAAATCCTTTCACTCACACCAATACCACATGTGTGTAGGATCAATTGATTGGGCTGATTCTCATATTCTCCCATTTGCATCCAAATCTTTCCATCACTGGCCTCCTGTGATTGTCATCAGTCCAGGTGGGCCCCATTGAGAGGGGTGTTTTTTTGACAAAAGCGCCTCTGCATTTTATTTATAGTCAAGTCGTGTGTAGTGCTACAAAACAAACTTGTAAACAAGGCATTTTAGGCTCTCTTCCACCTCCCATCATATACACCTAGTAGCAATTAGACATCTACGATAGGTTTGTTGTAAAATCTGATATGGGGCCCACCTGCTACAAATCTAAACAACTTGCAAATGCCTACCCCTTGTATAGGCCTTTCGCCAATTTCACTTTGATAGGAAATAAAATCACCTTTAGATTGATTGTATTGTAAGACGCATGATTTTTTTGTAATATTTTTGGAGCCCATCTATTAAAAACTTAAACTACTTAAAATATTGCTCCTCTTGTATGAGCCACCCTCACCAAATTTCACTATGTTTGGATATGGGACCGCCATCACATTGAACATGAATAAAATCAATAGTTTTCATAATATTTTTATTCAAGTGTATTTTATGCATCGTCAGTTTGCGATGATTTCAAAAAATGTTGAAGTGAAAGACCTCCATATCATACACAAGAGAGCAAGGATGAAAATAGCTATGCCCGCCGCCAAAACGCTACGTAGCGGCGTAGCGGTCCGATTTGAAAAACTCGTCAAGAAAATCTGAGGAATTTGTAGAAAATCTAGAATATTGGAAAATGATAGAAAATGTATTTTTTTTTTTTCAAAAGTAACTAAAATAAGAGGGCATAGCGGTCTCCTCATTGTATGAGGTCTTGTATCGTTGTATAAATAAAAAATAATAGTAATGATCATTTTTTTCACATGTATTCATGTTGCTTAGTTATGCTAACTTAGAAACTAATGAAAGGCTCATAAGAAATAAAATTAATATGAAAACGATGTCATGAAGTCATGCCTTAAGACTGAAGAATATCTCTACCAAATGAGGTGTCTAATAGGATGTACCTAGAAAAGAACCGTTGAGAATAACTCTTTGTATCGACTGTAATTCAATGAGATCATATGTTTTTTGGTGTTCTTTTAAATATAAAAGCGTAGAAGAGTTGCGTAGAAATGCTATTTGGAGAGAAGAAGAAAAGAAATAAGCCTTATTATGCATTTAAAAAAAAATAAAAGTAAAAATCTATCTCAACCGGTAGCGGCCCCGTAGTGAGCATAGCGAACCGTAGCGGCCGCTACGGTTGTGAGTGGCGCTAAATTCTATTTGACCGCTACGCCCGCTACGTAGCAGCCGCTATTTTGATCCATACAAGAGAGAGGCATTTAGCATGAACAGTTCAGATTTCAGATCCCAACATAGTTGGGAAAAAAAATTAGTGAAGGAAGAAGCGGAATGGACGGGGTTATAAACGGAAATTGAGATTTGGTTTATTATAACGGCGCCCCCATTTCCCCCTTTCTCTTCCTTCCTCTTTTTATTTTATTTTATTTTATTCTAATACGGTTTGTTACGCCTGTGGCCCCCTTATAGAAGAGTGTTGGGTCCGGCGAGCATCCGCCTTGAGAGGGGGGGGGGCGGGGGGCGGGGGGCGGGGGGAAACTCTAAAGGACTGGGTATGCATTGGTGCATAAGCCACACATTGGAAACACGGTAGTAATGATCTTAGGTATATATGTTTGTGACCTGGCCCAAACTCCGTATGATGCCTTTTAAAACCATGTGGCAAGATTGGGTTGAAATCCCATGAGCCAAAGTGGACAATATTACGTGGACAGCTGGCTCGGGTCGTTACATTATTAAAAGTGTGCATTAAATGACATGAAATGGGTGGACGCTCTTAATGGCGGTGAAAAGAGGGAAATGGGCGTTTTTGGACAAAAAAAAAGTGTGGGGTTCTGTAGTCAAGCCCATATATATATAATATGCTTCTGTGAGAGTAACTCTCACACTTCTATGAGAGTGAGAGTGTGGACCCTCATATTTAGGCTGTTGGCATTGGATATGGATCCAATGGGTCCCTCCTTTACTCTCATAGTAGTGTGATAGTTACTCACAGGAGCATTTCTCACACACACACACACACATGCTACAAAACTCCCCGCTCTCGTAGCAAAAAACACCCCCATTGTATGGAGGAATGAATGAGTTCTTCTTCTTATTTACCGGGTTATTTATCTCTTGCACTGATTTTTAGGAAGAGGAGTTAAAGCATTAAATGCCCACTTCCTCTTTTGAAAATCAACGATTCATTTCCCTATTTTTTAGCAGATTTCAAGGCAAAGCCAATCTAGTCATTTAGATTGCTTTCCATATGGGTGATTTGGCCTGCATCAATGGTGGGGCCTACTTATGAAAAATCAAAACTGATCAAAATAAATGGCCCCCATCCATTATCTATTGTCACCGAATTTAAGTCTAATATTAGTTGGGCCCGCCATAAGATTAAACATCATAAAAATTTGTAATTTCCTTAATTTAACGGTGGGAACGACTCCTGTTGGAGTGAAACTCAGTGAGGCCTAATAGTGTCATTTAATGTGGATGGTTTGGATTAATCGTATGTGGGCCTCATTGAGAGGCTTCATTAATTTCTTGCAAGTTTTCAAACAATTAATTGTTTTTTTCTCAATTTTGAGGGAAGGAGAGAGATTCGGTCATTAATTCTTATAACGGTCACGTGTTTCTTCCATATTTTTAGGAAATTTGAAGGCATCAATATCTATCCAATCATATAACTTGTGAGGTGGCATTATTTAAATGAACAAGTAAAAAGGGGTGTTTATGCCCCCTTTGACCAGGGGAGTTTTTGAGAATTCCTCTATATATGTTCTTATTGTTCCTTTACCCTTTACCTCTTGACATGGTTGCAATTGGGCTGTTCTGCTGTTGCATTGATGAGGACTTGAAAAATCTTGTGCAGCATACGAGTAATATTTACCTCTATTGGAAGCGCTGTGTTTTTTTTTTTTATGGTAGGGTCAGATTTGAAAATTGTATCACTAGGAATCCTTTATGTTTGACTTCTTGAAGGAAAAATCCTTAATGTTTGGAGACGGCTAAAACTTTGGATAGGGCTATGATGACCCTGATGTAAATGTTGCTCCCTGGATGAAGAATTGACAAATCCAAGGGTAATGAATGCTTAAGAAAAACTAGAAAGAGATGATAAACACCATATTGTTTTTGTATTTGTATTTTGTAGGGATTATGTGCTGTAGAAAGTTAGAGGTTCTTGGAGGGCTACCTTCATTTATTTGATTTACTTACATTCCTTTCAACATTGTACCAAAAAGTTTCACATTGCCATCACACACCCACTTTAATGCATCAAGGTAATGAAGGTAAATTATCCATAGCTTATAATTGAGTTTGAAAAATATAACTCATAAAGGTAAACTGCATGAGACTATGATGATGTTTTTGTTTTAATATTTTGAGAAGTAAGCTGATCTATATTATATAAATGGGTTGGAGACTTCTACCAAGGAAATGTGCTGTCATGAACTGTGTGCATCAATTTAATTATGAACCATATACAGAAATGGCTACTTAAGGATGCTGATGAAAGAAAAGGTTAATTGTGGACAGAACATGGATGATTTAATTGTGGACAGAACATAGATGATCTGCCTTCTTTCTTTTTATTTAAAGAGTACATTCTAGTAACAATTGGAAAAAAAAAGGAGCACCCTCCATTGATAATTTTATTTTATTTTTTCTAAAAATGTATCTTAAAATACTAAAATATTCTTATAAAGTCCATGTAATTCAAGTTTCATTGTTGTTATAAAAAAAATTCAAGTTTCATTGTTGCCTTGACCAAAGTCCGTAGCTACATCATTGAAGGACGTGTTTGTTATTTGACCATGTGTGATCGTTCTTATCCGAAGAAACTTGCTTTTCAGTATCTAGAAGACCTCAAAAATGAATTTGAGAGAGTGAATGGGAATCAAATTGAAACTGCTGCAAGGCCCTATGCATTTATTAAATTTGGTATGTCTTCTGTCTATATTGTTCTCTGCCCTTTATCTCTATGATTGTACCTTGATGTTACAAGAAGGCAGTTTCTTATCAGTCTCTGTCTTCGTGCTTCTGTTACAAAGATACATTTATACAGAAAACCAAGAAGCTGTACATGGACACTCGTACCCAGAGGAACATTGCAAAGCTAAATGATGAGCTTTATGAAGTCCACCAAATCATGACTCGGAATTTGCAAGAAGTTCTTGGTGCTGGTGAAAAGTTGGACCGTAAGTGCACCTTGATCTTTCCTTTCGCAAGGGTTTGTTTCGTTATTTAATCACTTCCTCGAGAGAATTTGGTGCTGAAAGATGAGATTGCCAAACCCACAAAATCTTGTGCTTTGTGGCAAACACAAGAAATTATAGGCACGATAACCCTGCCTAACCAGATTAGTTAAATCCAAATGGATACGTTGGAAATTATTCACAAAGATCATGTATTTACACAAAAAGTTTTGCAATATATATATATATATATATAATTGCATTTTGAATATATTCTTACCAAAAGGTGTTTCAAAATGGAAATGAAAATTCTCGCTGGTTGTTCTTAGTGCTGGTGGAGACAGTGAAACAAATGAGGCATTAGCTTTTGGCAATTAAAGTCTATCTTAAAAAATGCAGAAGTTAATTTTTTAGTCCCTTTGATTAGAATCACATTTGGCTAGTGCCATCTGTATTAGTGATATATCTACCCTGTCATCACAACAAGTTAAGATTGGTGATTTCTCTCTATTTGGGACTATCGTCTGGAATGGACTATCTATAAGGATCTAATGGACTGCCAATTTAGATATGGAAGGAGACAAGATATGATAACAAGGTAGAAAAGAGCCAATTTGATAAAATATAATATTAAGATCTCACACACTTTACAAATTGCAAGCATTCATCAAGTTATGCTATAGGACCATTTCACTAATTTTATTGAGGAAGTTGAATATGTCAGGACACATGTTCCAACGAAACTACCTTGCGGCAGAGTTTGATTTTGTTGATATGCCACTTGAGAGCGTGGATTATTGATAATATCACCAATTGATGAAATTTTTACTGATGGAAAAACCAAATCATGCCAATAAAAAGTCTGATAAATAGTGTCATCCATTTTCCATGCATGTTTGCTTTTCAGTGCTTAATCTACATTAACATTGAATTGTTTTTATTGCAGAATTTACTTATTAAGAATGTATTGCTCTTACTCTTCCTTTTTCATGCTCATAGAAAACTGACAGTGGGCTATACTTCATTGCAATTGCCTGCTCTTTTAGCCTCTCTTTTACTTTTTTTTCTTTTACAGTTACCTCACATCCATTCATGGTAGTTTATTGGTTTTCAAATTTGTAGAGGTCAGTCAAATGTCAAGCCGGTTGACTTCTGAATCACGCATCTATGCTGATAAGGCAAAAGATCTAAATCGACAGGTAAATATGTACATGTGTTTCTCACAACCCCCCCCCCCCCCCCCCCCCCCCCCCCCCCCCCCCCCCTCTTCTTAAACAATAGCTCTGTGTGTGTAGCATTATTTGTTTGTCTGGAGTGGCATTCTACACACGCAGACAGACACATACATTCATGGAAGTTTTCTAATTTTTAGATGCTGTTTTATTGTTTTACTTTCAATTTTTAAAAAGTCCATTTCGTTTAGTTGTCTTGCTTCTATTTTTGTTTCCTGCCTAACGTGGACATCTTTGCAAATTTTTCATAGGATTTTTAATATTAATATTATGTTTTTCTATATAATATTTTATTGCTTAATTTGGAAATGACTATTAAACATTGTTAATTGCTTTGTATAACCTTTGGAATCCTGTGGAACTTCAACTCCTTAAATTGATGTCAATAAGCTGACTTGATATATTCATTAGACCAAAATTGTGCCACAATATAGAAAATGTGCAACATTGAATATCATAGGAGTGAAACACATGATTTTAAAACTCAGTACAATTTCTAAGAATTTGTAGTCTTTATGAGTTTTTTGGCTTTGTTTTTGAACTTTTTTATCCTTAAAGGTGACATTGATCCAGGCCAATATGTGATACGTATTGTCTCTTGGCTGATAATGGTTGTCTTTTGGATGCACGCGGAAGTAGTGGACCATGCTTAATAAATCTGATATCCTTATTCACGTGTGGTTGCCATCCCCTGGTTGACATGCTCCTACCTGAAAATTCAGAGCAGTTTTGGCATGGGAACCAGTGGGTGTACTTCCACCTTGGCATTATTTTTCCAAATATGATATCTTGTGTATTAGGGTTTTTCGTTCTTGTTGTGCAAAAATTATCAACTGAGCATCTCACAGTATGTTTATGGTTTTTTGGGATGTAACCTGTCACGTTCAGTTTCAAATATTTGGTCAAAATGGATGCTTATCATTCTGCTGTCCTTTTGGGGTGGCAAAACTGGCTAAGTTAATCATATTTTTCATAAGAAAATTAAAATTTCCTTACAATGGGCCCACAAGAATTTAAGCTTTCAATTCTATACTCGCTCCAGGTACACCCCAAATTTCAAGTCAATAGGAGTAACATTGATTGTAGGATTGACATGTGAAATGTTCCTAATTGTGTTTGTCCAATCCATTGGTGGATGTCATGCCAATTGAACTGAAATTTACAATTGGGGTGGAGGATACAGCTGATGGACAGTTCAGAGTATAAAATGTGGGCCTCATCGGGTGCAAAAATTAAATGTATTAGCAAGTCTTTATTACTTAGGCTGTGTTTGGTTGCACTTATCAAAAGCACTGTACAGGCTGTGTTTGGTTGAATTTTTCAAAAGCACTGTACAGTGCTTTTGAAAAGTCCAAAATTCTCAAAAAGTTTGTTTGGTTAATAAACTTTTGAAAGTACTTCATGGAAAGCAATAAAGACACTTTTAGGGTAGCAAGTTACACCCACTCCTTAGAAAAGTGCTTTTTTTAGCCCATTAGCATGTTATTATTTATCTTGACACATCTGCATGTCGAGCGTGGAAATAGTAAGGCGTGGTACACCATAGAAAAACAATATTATTTTTATCGGTAGCATGCTATCAGAAACTCTCTTGTTTTCGTCCAGCATATGCCTCTTTTTTCCCTTCATTCTGCTGGTTAAATAGTCTCCTTCAAGCTTCTTTAAATCATAACAAGAAAAGAGTCCCACATTGCTAATGTTGTTTTTTGATCTGTCACTGATTACAGGCTTTAATTCGGAAATGGGCTCCCGTTGCTGTTGTGCTTGGAGTTGTTTTTCTTCTCTTTTGGGTCAGAAAGAAGATCTGGTGATTTCATTTCCCTGATAGCACCGTTTCTGCAGAGAATCTGTTAACTGCCATTTGCAATAGACCGATGTTCCTGTAACATGTTGCCCAATCACTGTGAAATGGGTTGCATCCATATCATTACTTCAGTGATGTGCTGGGCAGTATAAGTTTTTTTTTTTTCGGTGGGGATTCCTGCAAGAGGTTGATTGAGTGGATATGACCCTGTGCTAGTTACATTTACAAGGAGGAAAGCAAACTTCGAAAGTCTAGATTCAGTCGATTCTTTAAGATTTAGTTAGAATACATCAATGTGACCGAGTAGCGTGTATTTTTAACCATCTGGATTTTGGTTGTTGGTCTGCAGTCAATCTGCTAAGCTGGAAATGTTTTCTTGGTTTGAGTCACAAGAATGTTGGCATCTTTAAAAATACCATGAATTTGAGCAGTGAAAATAATTGTGTTCAATTAGCTAATAAAAGGAAAAGTCTTAAAATCTTCAGTGGACTTGACCAATGAAAAACTTGGTACCATGTATGTGTTTTATGGTGCTGGCTTGACCTGACCAAGACTTAAATAAGACTAAGCTGTGTTTCACTCTACGTGCATGAAAATGTTTGTAGCAGGTTTCTCCTTCTGACTTGGTGGTCAAGACTCGTCTAGTATTCAAGTTCCTGACTTAGGGTTTGGGATTGGACAAACCTCGGGTCAAGGTCATTTGATTAAGGTGTGATTAGGTAAGGCCCTTTTGGTTCAAGAATCATTGAATGCATGGAATGGATTTGCATGATCAAGGAATGGAATCGCCCTCTATATGACTACAGAGGAAGATTTTCCACCTATGAGCAGGCTGCATACTGTGCTTTTGCGGCAGCTCAGCTCATGGGGCCCACTTGAATGCATTACGAATGGGGTCAAGCAAAAGCTCAGCTCCATTAGGTTATCATAGTCCTCAATGTGACAACTCTAAAGTTTAATGGTCTTGTTAGCCATTTAGATTTTTTTAGATTCAATCCAATGGACTGTAATGCTTTCCACATGCACTACAAATTCCATGACTTAAAAATTCTAAGGGGGCTGTATGTGGGTTTTTGGATCTCATGATCTATGTTTTTGGCTGGAATGCCATTCTCAGAATTTTGTAGCTAGGTTCCATGGAGTGCTTGTATTTGCGTTATTTTCATGATCAGTTTGATGGTGACGGACGCTTTTCTCCATTGATCGACTGCATTATGAACTCCTTATCTTCCATCTCAAATCAATTTTGGATTCATGTGATAGCAACAGATCTGCCCTGGCCTGTAAGAGTTGTATCAGGGAGACCCAATTTCCCCTTATATGTATGTTCTGGTGAGGCTCTAACTCTGTCATGCAAATCATTTGGGTCAATGGAGACGGATGCTATATCCCCAATTAGCTCTTCATGGGGATCCTACTAGGATTCTTCAATTTGCCGACCACTTGCTTATTATTGCCTTCCTTAATTTTAATCTTCAAAACTATTCAGGCCTTACAGGCAGTTATTGATGCATATGAAAGCGAAGCAAGTCAATGAGGACCAAACTTGAATCATCTCAAGTGTCAAAGCAAGTCCAAAAGCGAATGGTGAGCTGGAAAGGCTAGCAAATTTTTTTTTTGATCCAACCTGTTTGTTCATTATAATCCAGTTTTATTGTCTCTCGAATCAGAGCCTTACAGCCTGGGTTCACTGCTCAGACATGAGATATGAGATCTGTTGGTCACGGGAAGAGGCCCCACTCAACCTGACATATTGTCACCCATAATCATTGTCACAAATATTAGCGATGTTTTAAAAGTATTATTCTAAACGATACTTTGAATATGCTAATATTATAATATATACCTAAAGCGGTACTCATCTGCCAACAGATTCTCAGTTTCATGCACATGCCCATAAATCGACTCTAATTCTTCAAGTTTGAAATGTCATTCCCGATCAGCAACCCAACCTAGCCAAATAATAATAATAATAAGTTTACTTAGCCAATAATATCATAATTTTTCAAAACATAGTACTAATTGAAAATATTATAAGGAAATCACGAGAAAATCGGAATAAATGAGAAAATAGATAAATTTATAAAAGTTTTTTAACCATAATACATATTTATTTATTTATTATTAAGAAATCATTTCATCTGTCGGAGAATGTTCTTTGTTAAGTCCCAAAAAAAAAAAAAAAAAACAACCTATAATTGAGAATATCTGGACATTTTTCTGGAATGATAACACCCGTACTTAATAATAACAATTTCATTAGAAACGCTCTTAGGGGTCACATAAAATATGTATTAAAAGGACCCCGACAACAATAACCGTAAATTATTCTTTCTCTTGAAAGCTATAAAGCGGTTGGAAAAAAACAAACCCGTTCTGGAACCTCCAAAAGCCACGTCAGCACTTGCACTCAAACTGAGATCCATAATCATAACTGAAACGCATCTCTTTACTTAAACTCAAAAAACCGAAACACATCTCTTACCCTCTGTTTGGGAAGGAGGGAAAGTGGGGGGAGTGAAAAAAAGGGGGGGAAATGGAGGGAAAGTGGAACTTGATGGTGTTTGGAAAGGAGGGAGGGAAAATGAAGATAAAATGTTTGTGGGGCCCACCTTAAAATTTTCCCCTCAAAAATAGGGGGAAAGTGGGGGGAAAGTGTGAAGGAAAGAGGGGAGGGGAAGGAATTTTACTAAAATGCCCTTCTCACATTTTCACTTTTTCACAAAGTAAGGGTAAATTGGTAATTTTCTCTCTACCTCACAAACAAACAAAACCCTACTTTTTCACTTTTCTTTCCCCTCCTTTTTTACTATCCAAACAAGAGGATGGAAAATTAATTTACCTCCCCTCCCCTCCCCTCCATTTTCCTTCCCCCTCAAATTTTCCCTTCCCTCCCCTCCCCCCTTCCCAAACATAGGGTTAAACTCAAAAAAAGTGAAACGCATATCTTTCCTTCATCCTCTTTTAAAGGCAATAAAAGAGGAACTTCTTGAATCCTCTTTCAACATCGTTTTAGAACAATGGAGAAAAAATTTGAAATGCACGAAAAAAATGAAATTAAAAAACTGAAACGACAGGATCTCTAAACCACACACAGCCACTCTATAAAAACCACCCCACGAAATTGCTTCCTTCATAACAATCCCTTTCATTTTCTAAGAGGGAAGAAAAATATTTCCACTCTCCCATTTGGGATGGCTGACGTCTGATTCTCATGGTGGTTGGATGAGAAGAGAGCATGTACACTCTCTCCTGGAACAGGTACGATCCCCGTGATTCTTTTTGAAGATGATGGGTACTTTTAATAGAAGGGGATTTTAACAGGAGTTTTGGTGATTTTCTTTCCTTTGCAGGATATTTGTTACATCCAATATAATGAAGGAAAAAAAAAAGGAAAGGAAGAGAAAAGGAAGCATATCACTTGCTTTGGATGTCTGTGACTTTTTTTTTTATAACCTTGGGTATGTCTGTGACTTTTAATCTACTGTGTGTTCCACCACTTCCAATGGAACATATTCTGTGCATTGGTGGTGAGATTTTGATGATAGTGATGGATGGCTTATGGTACATTCGAAGCTTATTAGGGACATGGAGAAGACAAAGAAGCAGATAAATCAAATTAAAGAAAGATTGCACCTTACAATTAAAGAAAGATAATGGTTCAGTAGATTCCAAGCACGTACACAATCCAAACCGCTTATTTTGGGGTTTTCATCATGGCTGGAGGATTACCCAAAACATTGCCTTATTTGGACCCTTTGACCTTTTCTTTTTTCTTTTTCCTTTGTTGCTGTCATTAATTAGTCCTCCATGCGTTAAAACCTTTGGTGACTCACATCACAAATTTGGCATATGATCATGCCCATTTGGAAAGATCTAGACCTGCCCATTTGAAGTCCCATTGGAGGGCGTCTTCTTTATGACAACCATATTTCCACCTATATTTTTTTCTCTTTTTATTTTTTATTTTTTATTTTATACTACGATGGGGCCTTCTGTTTGGAAATTTTTACCTTATTTATTTTTATTTTTTCCATATTTATGGAATTTCTATTTGCATGGAATTTAACCGTGCAAGGTTTAACGCTAATGGATAGGATTTAGCATACCAAAATTACCGGAATCAAAATAAATGACAAGTCTCTTTACCATCCAATCAATGCTTCTCCAATGTTTTGTCCTTTTTTTTTTTCGTTGGGCTGAGTCAGGTCTGGGTCCTTACAATATATAAGGCAGAGACTTGTATAATTTTCAAGGAGGTTGGGCCTGTGGATAAATTTTATGCTCATGGGCTGGAACCAAGCCTAAATATAAGACCCATGGGCGGGTCGTGGACAAGCTTTGGATGGCCCAACTCGGGCCATTAATACCATCAGTTTTGAAGGCATACCCATTACCTCACAAAGGTCAACCCTACTCAACCCGATCTACTGTCATCCATGATCACTGTCACAAATATCAATGATATTTTCAAAATATTATTATAATATACCTGAAATGGTACTCGTCCGCTCACACTGGTTGAGTGGTGTCGGCATCTTAGTATCATACACATATCCAGGGATTAATCCTTAGGCCTTCAACTTTGAAGTGTCGTTTCCTAGCAGTAACCCAACTTAATATAGAAAAAAATGATAATAAGTTTATATAGCCAATGATATCATATGTTTTCTTTTTTTTTTTTCAAAACATGGTCCAAGATAAAGATATTACAAGGAAATCATGAGAAAATTAGAATAAATGAGAAAATAGGAAAATTTTATAAAAGTGTTTTAAACCATATTATATGTTTACTTTATATATTATTTATTTATTATTATTATTTAAAAATTAGTTTATTTGTTATAATATGTTTCCAATTAACCTCGAGGGGTAGCGCAGTCGGCCAGTCTCCCAGGAAAAAGCTAGACTTACCCAATGTATGGGGAGTATGACTTCACGTGCTTGAGGGAATAGTCTGTTCTTGAAGAAGGTGGACACCCTAATAAAAAATATATATATTTATGACTATGTCCCGGAATAAGAACTATAATTGAAAATATCCAGACATTTTTTTTCTCAAGATTTGTGATAATTAATTCGGAAGTGAGGAAAGGATTTATACATGAGATTGTGATTTTCATTGGACTTTATTTGAAATAAATTCAAAAGTGGGCCGCAATGAACCCATAATCAAGATCTCTTCAGCTCCTAGTGAGAAAATTTGCTGAATATAGTGAGTCGCATTCAAGTAGAGATCAAGATATGTGATCCTTCTGATCTAGTGGGTCATACATGACGATTTGGGTGTATGAATGGGACATTTCATCCAATGGGTCCCACATGGAGAAGTGGTGAGTTAGATCTAGTGGGTAGCATTTAGATAGTCATCATGGTGAGCTTGGTTGGATCTTTTGTCCTGAATGTGTGGATGATCAATCTTTCATATAGATTTAGAATGGGAAAGAGATTATAGGGATTATGATTTATAGAGAACTAGAAATACAGGCGGGTGCTTAGCCCAGGCCCACAAATAAAATAAAGCTATATTGAATTTAAGACTATCTTTTAAGATACAAAATGAGAAAAAAAAAATCAAAAACAAAAAAATATATCAAATTTTTATTTTTAAAATTGTATAAATCAAATTTTCACCGTTTATTTTTTTATATAATATTTAAGAACTTATATGAATATTATAATGAATGTTTAATTAGAGAATATTTTTAAAATGAAATATATTAAGATATATATGGAATACATTAAAACTCAAATTTGAGAACCTCAATGAAAATATATTAAAACACATGGGAAAAAAACATATATCTCAATATAAAAGCAATATCTCTACATATCAAAAAAATATAAATGAAAAATATAAAAACATGAATAAAAAAGATTTTCAGAGGAACCAAGATGAGGGAAGTAGTAACAGAAGGATAAAGATTTGGGTTGATTAGGTGGGCACCTCTAACCAAAACTATCATATATAATAATATAAATAATAGTAATAATAAATTTAGTGCAACTGTTCATCATTCCTACCCATTATTCAATGGTCACGATCATTGAAGTTTGGGCAATTGATAGGCAAAGTACCATTTCTCATCTAACCATTTATTATGTAAAAATGTGCCAAATGGGTCCCACAAAATTGGTTGGACCGTTATTGTAATCCACTTGTTTTTACTTACCTATCCATTAGCAATTGTGACTTGATTATAATAAATTGAATTCAATTAGATTTCTTTAAAAGAGAGCTATTTCAATCAAACCCTAAAAAAGTAAATTTGCAAATATATAAATGTGATATGGACAAAATTTTCATATAGTAAAATTTTATGAAGAAAAAAACGAAAAAAAAAGCCCCACACCCGCTGAGGGGGTGTTCCAAAAAGCTTCAATGGATGTCGTCTCTACAACTCAAATACGGTCCTCCAAGTCCCATAGATACATTCCTTAAATGGGTTTTCCACCATCTTCTTCTTTTGAAGTGGCCCCACCATGCTGCTCACTTATTTGATGAATCTATAAAGTCTGAGTTGATACATTTTTTTTTTTTGAGGTCTAGATCTTTCTTGTGTGGGCCACACTGTATAGTCTCACCAAATACCCATCTATATTATGCATATTTTTAAGCCTTACTGTAAACCTCACAAGGTCTTGATTTTTTTATTTTTTTTATTTTTTTATTTTTTGCAATTGTTCAAACACTTTAATGTTATGAAATTAGAGGGGCCACTTTAAAATCAATTTAAATCATTAAACAATAGGTAGCCTCTAATTAATATCTAGATTTTTCAAAAAATAAGCTATATTGAGTACTTCATCTAGACAATTGGAAAATCAAGAGAGTTAAGAATTGTTATGTGTGTTTTTTTTTTTTTTTTTCTATACCTTCTTGAACTTATCTTCATTTAAATGACCCTCATAAATATTTTTCTTATTTCTCATTGTATATATATATATATATATTTTTGGGAACTAAATTTAATAATTATTATTTTACATTAGATTAATCTAATTCGGTGATTCGATGTCATTGCATAAATGTCTCTTACTCTCACTTAGATGTATTAAATAATAAGGTAAAATCTTAAATATTTGTTTCTTCTTTGTATGTTTGTTTTTTTTTTAAATTTATTTTATTTCTGATAATACTTATCAACTAAGTTTTAATTTATTTTTATTTTGAGTCCTGGCCTCAGCATAGGCATTTGTTGCTATTTTTATGTTAAAAGGAAAAATGAAAGATTTGTTTCCAAAGGTGATGTATTTTTGTTGGTAAGTAGAGTGGAATTTGTAACTTTTCCTCTTTGAAGGGGAACAAGTGCTGGTTTCTCCACCGTGGGAGTAGGAAAACTTGTATTTTCTTCGTGAGTGCGAGTCTGTCAAGGTGGCCACTAGCCAGCCGCTTAGCTGTGCCTGTAGCTGGGCTTAAAATGGAAAAACAGCTTCTAGGGCTCAGTCAGGGGTTTTGCTTATCTTCCCTCCAAAATCAAAACCCTATCTTCTCCCTTCCCCAAACCAGAATCCTCCCATCAACCCATACCTAAAACCCTAATCGAACCAACCCTCCAAAACCCCAATCCAGAGAGAGAGAGAGAGAGAGAGAGAGAGAGATGACGAAGGTTTACGGAACCGGCGCCTACGACTTCAAGCGCCACCACGTCGCCGAATACCCCGTCGAATTAGCCCGCGAGATCCCCGAAAAGCCCCCCGAGCAGCGCCCCTCCTCCACCCTCTCCAGTTCCATCACCCTCCTCGAGATCCAGCGCGACCGCCTCACCAAGATCGCCGCAGCCAATTGGTCCAGAACCGCCGCCGATCCCGCCGCCAAGCAACCCTTCGATCCCGACCTCGTCAAGAAGATCTACGACACTGAGCTTCTCGTTACTGATGGCCGGAAGCCCGTCCCGTTGCAGCGCGTCATGATCTTGGAGGTCAGCCAGTATCTGGAGAACTACTTGTGGCCGAATTTCGATCCGGAGAAGGCCACATTCGAGCATGTCATGTCTATGATCCTCATGGTCAATGAGAAGGTGTTTCATTCTTCCTCTGTAGAGATTTCTTTAATTTTGGTTTTGGGAATTGAAAGTTAATTTTTTTTTTTGGATGGGTTCAAACTCACCAGGATAGATTTGGGAATTGAAACCGTCGTTCCGAGAGAATTGCATTATTGGGGTGCTAAAATTTTGAGTGAAATGCTTTCATCAGGATGGATTTGGGGATTGGAAGTTAATAATTTCAATTGGTTAGTTGAATTGCATTATTGGGGGTGCTACAATTTTAGTGAAACTCACCAGCATAGATAGTTAGTAGAATGCTGTATACATAAGACACCCTAGTTTGTCCTTATATGTATGGAAGCTCATGAACTTTTGCGTTGCAGTTCCGAGAGAATGTTGCGGCCTGGATTTGTTTTTATGATAAGAAGGATGTGTTCAAAGGGTTTTTAGGGAGTGTTCTTCGGCTGAAGGAGGAGGTTGGTATCATTTTGTCACCATTATTTGCTTTTGTTGGATCATTTTTTTAATTTTGCATGGATGCCTAGAGGTTGATTTAAGTTTCTGTTTCTAAGTCTCTATCAACACTTGTTCCCTTGGTTTTCATTTGTGGCTGTAGGGAAGAGCCTTAAATATTGCAGAGAAGACCAATTACCTTCTTTTCATGATTAATGCTTTTCAGGTATTCAACCGTGCTTTCTTTTTTCTTTTATTTATTTTAACTTTTTATTTATGTTGTGTGGCCAATGTATCAAGTTTTTGTAGTCAATTGTTTGATTGCTTCTGCTCTATCAGAACTTGTATATATATATCCATCTAGTTTTTGAAATTTCTGCACAACTTCCCATAACTGTATTCTATAGAAATTTTATTCTGAGTTCCTGAAAAACCGTCATTTTTTTTTTTTTAAATGAGTGTAACCTAGCGCAGTTGATAAACCAGCAACAGGTTTTTACTGCAATGTGTAATTCATTATAAAACCACTGTGGAGTTAAAAGCGGTTTTGCTTTCTGTCAAAACTGCGTCTAAAAGCAGACCATGCTGTGTATTCCCTTATCTCATGCAGTTTAAAGTGAAGTGGTTCATATGCTATACGGCTCTGTTGAATGGCGCCACATTAATTATATGGCTTCAGATCTTGCTAACCTGCATAGGTGATGTAGGAGACATATACCACTCAAACAAGAGATAAGTATGGAAGAGATGCAAACACAATTTAAAGAAACTGCAGCATGAGCCCTGCATACAACTCTTTCCTATGTGCTCCATTTTTTGTTAAAATATCTTCAACTTCATTAGCTCCCCTCAAGGTATACTGGAATTCCGCCTCCATGGAACCACTCAGCTCTCTAATCTCATTGAAAAGAAAGCTCCTGCCCCTCCCCTCAAGATATTCTTGTATGACATCTGAGGTGATCATCTTCAAAAATCCAATACAATTCTTCTTGCCCGCCATATTGGGCAGTCACAGTATATACTTGCATTCTGGTTACTAACTCTTCTTACTTGATTGGTGGCATTTTCTTCTGTTGCAATGAGTTTTATTACTTGGTATTTAGTTGTTTATGTTTTCAGCAGCATTATGGTTGTATTTTGCTTTTGTTATTTCTGTACTTATGTGAGATCTCAAGCAGGTTGCATTAAAGAAGTTGAAGTGGCATCTATGTTTTCACATTTAAAATGAGCACCTATCATGCTTTCTTGCAGAGTTTGGAAGATGAGATTGTCAGTGAGACCGTCTTGAAATTAGTTAGCTTGAAGTTGTGGTTTAGTCTTTCTTATGGTCGATTCCAGGTAACACTTTTTCTCCCCCTCCCTTCCTCCTGATCTATTTGTATTATTACCCCATAGGTCTCAGTGGTTTCCTTTCCCTCTGTCACCTCCAGATGGAGCTTTGCCTGAATCCACATTTAATTAAGAAATGGAAAAAAATGACAATGAAAGAAGCCAAGGAAGCCAAGAAAAGAGGAGAGCCTTTTGCCCCAGCAAATGCATTGGAAGTGAGGTTCTTAAGAAATCTAATTGAAGAATTTTTGGAGGTACCTTCTTCCTTTTTTTGAATTTTTTGAAATACTGGTACCTTTTAATTTATAGATGCCTTTGAAATCTCAAGAGTTGTTTGAAATTTGATTATTTACTCAGTGGTCTGTAACTTTGCTTTACTGGTACCTTTTAATTTATAGATGCCTTTGAAATCTCAATAGTTTGAAATTTGATTATTTACTCAGTGGTCTGTAACTTTACTTTATAGATACTTGATTCAGAGGTTATATTGCAAAAACTGTGCAATCACGAAAATTCCCATCTTGGTGATTCTGAAAGTTACAAAGAAGTAGATGATGCTTGTCTTCTGTATTGTGAGAGGTTTATGGAGTTTCTGATTGATCTACTAAGCCAGCTGCCAACAAGGAGGTACTTAAAGAAATCTTCTATTGTTATTATTTTGACTGCTCTTCCTTTTCTTTTCTTCTGGTTAAAATTGATACACGGTCAAAATTGAAATTTGGAGGGTCAAAATAGATGTCTATAGTTGTCTCTACCAACTCCACTGAATGGGGGAAAAAAATTCTCATATCTCTTGATCCCGCCCCATCCAGTCCAACTACTTTTGACAGTTTTTTAAACAGATCTTTATATAAAACTTTACGTAGTGCGATGGTTAGAGTAGCTTTTCAAAAGCTCTTAAAAGTGAGAGGTTGGGAATTCAAATCTTGATAACTTGTATAATGTAACTTTTTACCAGCACGGGTATCGTAGGTAGTAACTCGGTTTTGGTTTTTGGCTGAATTTATATGTACTTAAAAATGAAAAAGGAAAGGAAATCTTTGCTATGACTCCCATATGTGATGGCATTTGCAAGATACAACTTGCTAAAAACTTTTGGCGGTGGCATTATACATTTCATTCTTACTCTATTGCATCAAACTAATGTTTCCTCATATTTGAGATATTGTGGCCTCTGATTTTGTTTTCACCAGGTTCCTTACATTTTTTCTTAAATGATGATTCTATGCCCTTTATATACTGAAGAATGGCCAATAAGAAATATCAGCAGCAGATTAATTCATATGATTTATTTTTGTTCCCTTTTTTGATGTTTCGCAGGTATTTGAAGGCCGTCGTTGCTGATGTCGCAGTTGTTGCCAAGTGTCACTTGAGTGCTCTTTATACTCATGAGAAAGGGCGCCTTTTTGCACAGCTAGTGGACCTTCTGCAATTTTATGAAGGTTTTGAGATTGATGATCATGATGGGACACAGCTAAGCGATGATAATGTGCTCCTTGCCCATTACTCTCGCCTGCAAGCTTTTCAGTTACTAGCATTTAATAAAATCCCCAAGGTTTGTTCATAAGTGGTCTTCTGTATGAAGTGGCAGTCACTCATAACAACACTTGTTTATCTATTAGAACTCATGTTTATTATCATATGCTGTTTCTATCTATTGTTTATCCTCTGTTTCATTCTCAATAAAATGTTGGCTATTGTAGCTGCGGGACTTTGCATTGTCAAACATCGGTTCAATTCATAAACGTGCTGATCTCTCAAAGAAAATGTCGGTATTATCTAATGAGGAGCTACAGGATTTAGTCTGTAATAAGGTCAGTACAATTTAGTTCTTTTCTTATTGTTCATCTCAGACAGCTCCAGTGAAGTTTACTTTTTTTTTTTTTTTACCAAGTTCTTTGTCTTCTAATCTTTATGTCAATATAAAATGTATTGTGCTAGTGCAGGACTCATGATGTATTGTTTTAGTGTACGGAATTCTTATGCTTCAAATTTTTTTTTCCGTATCTTATGTGCACAAGGATCTATGCATTTTTTTTGAGGGGTGAATTAGAGTTTATAAAGTTTTGCATATGTCATAATCGTATCATGAGTCTGACATTTCTTGAGCATCTGCTTTGCCATGTTTAGTCAGTCTGGCTGCTAAAAAGTTGTGGTTATGTAGTGTCTATTTAGCATGAGTTCTTCTCTTAATGGTAAACTATTTTTTTTCCTTACAGCTCAAACTGCTATCCAGCAATGACCCATGGGTCAAACGGGCTGATTTCCTTATTGAAGCCATGGTATCCTTTTTTGAAAAACGTCAGTCCCAAAAAGAAGCCATAAATGCTCTTCCTCTCTACCCAAATGAACAGATTATGTGGGATGAGAGTCTTGTACCAAGTATCAATTATTCGGGGGAAGGTTGCCTGGCTCTCCCAAAATTGAATCTGCAATTTCTGACGCTTCATGATTACCTTTTGAGAAATTTTAATCTTTTTCGGCTAGAATCAACATATGAAATTCGTGAAGATATTCAGGAAGCTATACCACACCTTCTTGCATGCATCAATAATGAGGGGGAGACTGCCTTTCGTGGTTGGTCAAGGATGGCAGTGCCAATTAAGGAGTTTAAGATTTCTGAGGTGAAGCAACCAAATATTGGAGAAGTAAAGCCGGCATCTGTTACGGCGAAGGTTACATTCAGCATTTCCAGTTATAAATCACATATCAGATCGGAGTGGAATTCCCTTAAGGAGCATGATGTATTATTTTTACTTTCTATTCGTCCATCAGTCAAGCCTTTGAGTGTAGAGGAAGATGAAAAGTTGACTGTACCGGAAAGACTTGGCCTTCAATATGTCCGAGGATGTGAAATAATTGAGATTTGTGATGAGGAGGGAAACCTTATGAATGACTTCACAGGCCGTGTGAAGAGGGATGAGTGGAAACCACCTAAAGGTGAACTGCGCACAGTGACTGTCGCCCTCGATACAGCCCAATACCATTTGGATCTTACTGATATTGCAAGAAAAGATGCAGAAGATGTATATGGGACATTCAACATTTTAATGAGAAGGAAACCTAAGGAAAACAATTTCAAAGCTATTTTAGAGTCTATACGAGACCTTATGAATGAATATTGTATCGTTCCTGACTGGTTGCATAATATATTTTTGGGTTATGGAAATCCTTCTGCTGCACAATGGACAAACATGCCTGATCTCCTTGAAGTAGTAGACTTTAAGGACACTTTTCTTGATGCAGACCATTTGAGGGAGAGTTTTCCCGAGTATCGGGTAGGTCTTGTTGCACTCTAAGCTTTGTTGCTGTAACACCATTGATGACATATTATTTACTTTTTGTTATGCATTACGCTTCGTCTGTAGTTCTTAATATACTGAACATACTTATATGGATGGTTTTTCTTTTTCTCCTCTCAGGTTTGTTTTATGAACCCAGATGGCGCAGAGAACTTAAATCCAGACCCCCCTTTTCGAATAAGGCTCCCCAAGACACTGAAGAGTGACACACATGCACTCCCAGGGGATCAGAAGTCAAGCAGTACAACTACAATGAATGATACTACTATTGACGGCAGGCCTGAAAAAGAAAAACTCATTGTTGAGCCGTATGTCCCTGCTGATCCAGGGCCTTATCCCCAAGATCAGCCGAAACAGAACTCTGTTAGATTTACTCCCACTCAGGTACTTAGCAATTCTTCTTATCTGTTTCCTTATCCAAAATTATCAGATTTGTTCTGTCATATCTTGTTCTTTTGTTCTCAATGTGCATTCGTGAACTTATTATATTGCATTCCATATGTTAGAATGTATTATTTTGTTTTAAAGCATTTGATAACATAGAACTTATATAAAATTTCTCTACGTTTACTGTGTATTCATCCATTTATAGTAGTTTTATGATACAGAGAGACATAATTACAAATGAACCTCATGAACCTATACGAGTCATGAGTCGGAACATGCATGCTGTTCTAGTTCGTCTGCGAGAAATTGCTTCCATGTGTTTGTCTTCCTAAGTTTCAAGCTATAGATAAGTGTGGCCATCTTAGGTTCTGAATTTTTAAACCGTGGTATGTCCATAAAATCATAACTTGATCATTGGAAATTATTGCCACCTACTTTACCAAATGTGGCTTGTGTTTTGAGTGGATGAAGAAGCTGTACACCAGCTTCTTTGGTACTCCTTCCTGTGCACTTTGGTATACACCGGCTTCTTTGGTACTCCTTGTCGACTTTCGTATTTTTTTTCCTGTCCTAAAAATCATCTCTCTTGGGTCATTCGTCTATCATTTTGATTCCTCTTCCTAATGGTGGGTGATCGGCACAGTTCATGTAGAAAGGCCAGACACTTTTTTTTCCCCTTGAATAATAATGAGTAAATTTTGTTAAATAAAAAGGAACATACGAGCCATTAAAAAAAAAAAAAAGAACATACAAGCAAACCAAAGGAAAGTAAAGATAGCCTACGAAAGTCACCTTGCAAGGTGAAGACCCTTTAGCCCCTGTTTAGCCAAAAAATCTGCCAACCCATTAGTTGACCTAAGCACGTGATGAAACTCCACCTGAAGACGAGGGACCAACACCCTGATTTCATTGAAACAGAACTGAAACTTCTATGGTTTGGGTGCATCTTGAGAGACCTGGGCTCTCTCTCTCTCTCTCTCTCTCTCTCTCTCTCTCTCAGAGGCCTATTTCATAAATTGCGTCTTTTTTTTTTCTCTCTCATTATCATTGATGTCATCATTATCACAAATCATCACTATCATCTTTAGCGTGCACATTCTTATATTTCCAACCATTGTTCTGAACTAAAACAGTTGAAAGTTTTAGAAAAGAAAAGGAGAAAAAAGGAAAAAAAGCTGAATTTGATAGTTTTCTCACAGCACGATATCAGCATGATCGGCTTCCTGATATTATTTTGTCGATTCTCTTAAATGTTTAGTTCTCACGTATTAGGTGGTGTTTGGGTACAAGCAGAATAAAATATATGTAGATTTAAATATTGACATATTCTTTTTGCATATATTACAATATTGATATATTATAATACTTTTGCTACTTTTGTTGTTTGGTAGTTTTTGCAGGATATTCTAGATTTATGTGTTTAACTATTCATAAATATTTGAAAAAATGATAAAAACAAAATGAAGCAATAATTTGATATGAAATTTTATAAATATTATTTATTTTGCTCAATATAAATCACCAATATTTAAGTTACAATTATTTTCAAAGATTGTCAATATGATGGCAACGGTCTTCCCACATTGAATTTGCAATTTGTCTTCATATTACATTTCCCATCAGTCGTTGTTGTTCGGCACTTTGATAATCAGCTTCTGAACTAGAATCATCATCATCTTGAACAAATTCATTCGCAAGTTGACGGTCATATTCCTCGTATATCCAATCTTCACCACCTGTTTCGAGAAAAATAAATTTACTTCAAGAAACATTCAAAACATCTATTATAGACATTGACCATTCAAAAAAATAAAATAAAATAAATCTATTGTAGACATTGATTAAAGTAATAAAATAAAATTTGAATTCTGCAATATGAAGAAGAACCCAGTGAATGAATGGGTAAAGAAGCGCAGCACTCCTACCCTTGAAAAGGCCAACGCCCTTTCTTTTCTATTTATTCACCCAGTCAAACAACCCTCATCCCACAAGCCTCCAAACAAACACCCTTGCCAAACACAAGACCAAAAGAATAAAAAGAAACAATGTAACACTAAACCTGTAAAATATGAAGAAATTTTTTGAGTTAGGAATGGTTATAGACAATCAGTTTGTGAAAATCATCATTTTGGAGAACCAGGAGCGATCTTAGATCCATTATCTCTCTGTAGAGACAAGTGGGTCGATGAGGGTTTTGTTGGTTTGCCTCTTAATTCACATGGGGAGCTCATCCAGTTGCATTCAAGTGGTAAAGTAGGGTAAAGTCACCTCTTCAAAAAGAAGAATAGGTCAGCTGCTTCTGTTAGCACCCTCCCAATGTATTACAACCTTGCCGGTACTAGGAGTCAAATTAATCACCCAAACAATAAAGAAAAGCTTCTTTTTGTGACAGAATTACCCAGTTTAAGATGGTTTCCCCGAGCAGAACTACTTGAAAGAGAATCCTGCTGCTTCTGTGTCATCTAGACCAGGTTTTACCAAATTGCAAACTGTTGTAACAGAGATCCATGTCCATGATAAAATGAGAGAAACAAATCATTTTTCACATGAGTTGGGTTCTGATTTGGACTTGGTGAATATCCCCTCTCATGGGCACAGAGAATATGAGCAACCTCACAATCATGCTGCAAGTGCAAAGGAAATGACTTGCGTGAATTCAGATTAGGCATTTCTGCCTACTCAACCAACCATGCGGATGATTATCCCAAAATCTTTCAATTGAAATCCAACCCTTCACTTTAATTTCTACTAAAGAAAACCTAGTTGCAGGGAAACCTAATAGAAACCCTGCAACTTTGGCCCCCAATAAGTCCTATTCAAAAAGAACAGTTGAGGTGTTAAACCCTAACCAGAATCGATCAACTCCAGCTTTTATACTCAGCCCATAGTACAGTCTATAAAAAGCCCAAACTAATCCCAAACCAGCACCTTAAGCAATCCCATGAACAGCCCATATTCTACACCAATTCAACCCAAGAATCAGCCAAAACCTAATTCCAAATCAGCACCGTAAGAAATTCCTTGAACAGCCCATATTCTACGCCAATTCAACCTAGAAATCTAACAAAGCCCCAACTGGATCTGGCCTCTCTCAAACTAACTGAACCCTCAATTTACAGCGCAATTTGGTAGTACCAAAATTTATCCAAAATCCCACTGTTCGGTCATCAATCTAACAAATTTCTACCAAAGGACAAGATGAAAATGTCAGTTTCTTTAGGTTTCTGTAAAGTGGGCAATTTTAATGGGATTTTTTCTGGTTATGTTTCTAGTTGTTGCAATGTTTTCAAAGGAGAACCCAGTTTAAGATGGTTTCCCCGCGCAGAACCACTTGAAAGAGAACCCTGCTGCTTCTGTGTCATCTAGACCAGGTTTTACCAAATTAATTACTGTTGTAACAGAGATCCATGTCCATGATAAAATGAGAGAAACAAATCATTTTTCACACGAGTTGGGTTCTGATTTGGACCTGGTGAATATCCCCTCTCATGGGCACAGAGAATATGAACAACCTCACAATCATGCTGCAAGTGCAAAGGAAATGACTTGTGTGAATTCAGATTATGCATTTCTGCCTACTCAACCAACCATGCGGATGATTATCCCAAAATCTGGCCTCTCTCAAACTAACTGAACCCTCAAATTACAGCGCAATTTGGTAGTTCCAAAATTTATCCAAATCCCACTGTTTGGTCATCAATCTAACAAATTTCTACGAAAGGACAAGATGTAAATGTCAGTTTCTTTAGGTTTCTGTGAAGTGGGCAATTTCAATGGGTTTTTTCTGGTTATGTTTCTAGTTGTTGCAATGTTTTCAAAGGAGAACACACACACACACAAAAAAAAAAGAAAAAAAAAAGGAGAGAGAGAGAGAGAAGAAGATGAACTTGTAAGGCTTACCAAACATAGGAAAAGGAGAGAGCGCTTCAGTATGATGGTATGGGAGAGACATGTTGTCATATAACAAGGAAGGAACGTAAGTGGGTAGCCCACGAAAGCGAAAAAATCTCTCCTCCTGTGTTTTGAGAGATTGTTTTATTTTAGAATCTACAATATTTACCTCTCCCCTAAAGAAAGCAATATCCAGAATTTCTAAAAAAAACTCCATATTGTAACTTATAATCTACACTTTCCAAACAGTGCAAAATAAAACTGGAAGGTTTTTATCTACTACATCAAAACATATCTTAAAATCTTTAGTTTCCAAACACCCCCTTAGTTTTGCTTCCGTTTCAGTTAAAATGTTTGTACTTGTTAAAGCCAAACCCTTTACATCAAAATCAATTTCTTGCATCCAACATATGAAAAAAGTAATTTACATTTTTCATAAATTGCAATTGGAATTAACCTGATTCATCTGATTTTACGAAGTTAAGACAGTCCATTTTTTGTGTGCATATTATAGAGCATGAATTTTTATCTTTTGTTTTTATCTTATCTCGTAGATTGGAGCAATCATATCAGGTATCCAACCCGGGCTCACAATGGTTGTGGGTCCTCCTGGTACAGGAAAGACTGATACAGCTGTACAGATCCTGAATGTTCTTTATCATAACTGTCCTTCACAGAGAACCTTAATAATCACTCACTCCAACCAGGCGTTGAATGATCTATTTGAGAAGATAATGGAGGTATCCTTCTTCTATTTTTGAGCTTGCTAATATGCTATACCGCGTGCTTTTCTTAGAGGCTTAGTTATTTGTGGATTTTTTTTCCAGTTTTCATGCTCGAGGTTATATCAGCTTATTTGAGCCCTTTCTTTGAGAATGATATTTACTTACTTTTCATGGTAAAAGACTTCAATTTATTGGACTTTATGGCATTTACATGATTCACGGCTCATGATGTTATGTTTGATTTGACTTACATGATTATATTTGGGGATCGGTCCTGTTTGCTGGTATGCAGAATTTGGTATGCTTAGTGACTCTGCTGTTGCTGGCTTTTGTCACCTTTTTTTTTTCTCCTCTTTTCTTTTCTTTCCTTTCCTTTACAGGGTTTTTCATTTTCTAGTTGATTTTTGTTATATTCTCGTCATTGTTTGACTACTTTCCAGACGGTACCATTATTTCATTTGAATTCAATCATTCTATTGTGAATTCACTTATTTCTGTTAGGTTGCTGCATTTTTCTTTCGAGATGGCTTCAATTGATAAATTTTATTTACTTCTGGTTACACTTGATAAGAAGAAGTACTTTCTCTAGGAATTGTTTTAACAGGAAAATAACTTTTGTGGATTGATTGATAGGACCATGGTTTAAAATCTCGGTTTCGGTCGCGGTCTCGGCCGGGCCGAAAAACCGATATGATATCGGTATCGGTCGCGGATATCGGTCCGTCGCGGTCGTCGCGGTGTGAATTTTTTTTTTAATCCAAAAAAATTCGCAAAAATATCCAAAAAATCCAGAATATTAGAAAATGCTAGAAAACAATATTTTTTTCCATTAGTAACAACAATAAATCAAAATCTCGGTCACCTTAAGTTATGAGTCCTGTCTGTATCGCAGACTCGCAGTTCATTGTCTTCTCCAGTATTTCATATAATGCAACCATTATTGATGCTCATGATCAATTTATTAGTGTAAAATATAAGAAAATAAAATAAATAAAATAAAAATCTAAATCATGTTTATGACTATGAGTAGATGTAGATCTATCATCTACACACTATTAATAAGCCTTTGGTATCATAAATGCTCTAACAAGTAAAAAGTAAAAACAATTATTTTTGGAAAAATCAAAATTTAATAAAATCATTTTCAAAATACTAAATATATAGATCTAGCATAAAAGTGTGTAAATCAATCATTTATAAACCACACAATGATCATGAATCATTGAAACAACATATTTATGATGAAATCCCCTAAAAATGATATATTATAATTCAAATATTTTAAAATCCGAAAATAAAATAATTAAAATAAAAATCTAAAAATCATTTGTATGAGTAGATCTAGCATGAAAGTATGTAGATCTAACTTCTAAGTGGAGAAAACAACCAAAGTAACAAACCAAATGATTTCTATGCTTCATCTAAAAATAAAAAACAAAAAACACATAATAAAATGGTATAAATTGATTTTCTCTTACCTTGAGGCTTGAATAATATTTCTTTAAGAAATAAATTTGAGATTTGAAAAGATACAAGATGGAGAGTAGTTGCAGCCCCTAAGGAGTAAGAAGATGAGAGGAGAGGAGAAGAAGAAGAAGATTGGGGATTTTTTAAAACGTAGGGTTTTTTTTTTTATTATATATCATCTCGGCCGATATTTTGCAAAATATCGGCCGAGATATCGGTTCTGCCGATATTTTGAAAATATCGGCAGATATCGCCGATATTTTGGCGATATATTGCCTGCGATACCGAAACCGATATCGCAGGCAATATATCGTACCGATTTCGGCCGATACCGATTCATATCGGCCGATATGAATCGGTATCGGCCGATTTTTTAATCAATGGATAGGACTGATAACTAACCTCTAGATAAAAATTCTAATGAAGCGAAAATTGGAAAGTTAATAATGCCAAAGAAATTAGGTGGATACTAAGCTTATTGAACCAATCATTGTCCATCATATAAACTGCAATGGCAGTGAAGAGTCATTGTCCATCTATATAATTTGGAAAATGACGCAAGGAGGTTTCAACTCGAATTTGAAATATCCTAGTATTAACAAAGAGATCAATTAGTACTATCTACTCTGGTTTTATAACCTTATGATGAAAGTACAGTACGGTTGTATCTTTTTTTTTTTTTTTTCTCTTTAATAAAATATTATTGTTACTGATAAAAAAACAAAAAAAGTACAGTACTGTCTGCAAGCTTCGATGATGGAGAAAGAATGAGGGCTCACCTTCAAGTTTTCACAGACAAACTGATAGAAAGCATTTCACTCAGATAGAAGCTCAAACATATGTCCTCTCAAAGTTGTCAATATTTATTCTCAGCAGAAAACTGATTTGAGCACAAGCCTTGTGATGTTATTTATCTACTTCCATGTGTGTATACCCTATCTTTAAGCACGCCCTTTTTTTTAGAAGTTTCTATCACAACCATTGATTTAATAAAAATATAATCTTAGTCACTCTCTTTTGTTGACTTAAATGACAAGTCCTTATCCCAGCTATGCTGTCAATCATCATCATCATTGATGATGATGGGGTTGGCTACATCAAAGCCTTGTCCCAACTATGTTGGGGTTGGCTACATGAATTCTGTTTCTTCATTCCGATCTATCCTAAGCCATATCCTCGGATAGGTTGCACTTCTTCAGATCAATTTTTATTACTTCCATCCATGTCCTCTTTGGCCTACGTCTTCCCCTGGGTGGGCCATCAACCTGCATAGCATGTTTGGGTTGTAACAAAAGTTTATGCTGGCTGTCCTATATCAAAGTAAATAAGAAAGAACTTCAAAAATGGATTTTGGATAAAATGGGAAACAAAATAAAGATATCTTGGGTTTTAAGCAGGACGGGTTATTCTCAAATCCCTTTAAATGTGTCGGAGCATAACTTTTCCTTCTTTTGATAACATGCTTTACACACACACACACACACACACACTCTCTCTCTCTCTCTCTCTCTCTCTCTCTCTCTCTCTCTCTCTCTCTCTCTCTCTCTCTCTCTCTCCCTCTCTCTCTCTCTTATATATATATATGTCCATCCATTATCAGAGGGATGTTCCTGCTCGGTACCTTCTCCGGCTGGGTCAAGGTGAACAGGAATTAGCAACTGACCTCGATTTCAGCCGTCAGGGTCGTGTAAATGCTATGCTTGTCCGACGTCTAGAGCTACTTGAAGAAGTTGAGAGGCTTGCAAGATCCCTTCAGTTGCCAGAGGATGTTGGGTATACTTGTGAAACTGCTGGTTACTTTTGGTTGCTGCATGTCTACTCACGTTGGGAGCAATTTCTCGCTGCCTGTTCTCAAAATCAGGATAAACCAACATTTGTTAAAGACCGGTTCCCCTTTCAGGAATTCTTCTCCAACACACCTCAGCCAGTATTTGCTGGAGAGTCATTTGAAAAAGACATGCGAGCAGCAAAAGGATGCTTCCGTCATCTCAAAACCATGTTTCAAGAGCTGGAGGAGTGTCGGGCATTTGAATTGCTCAAATCAACAGCTGATCGAGCAAATTATCTGATGACTAAGCAAGCAAAGATTGTGGCCATGACTTGCACTCATGCTGCTTTGAAAAGGAAGGATTTCATTCTATCGGGCTTTAAATATGACAATTTGCTTATGGAGGAAAGTGCACAGATTTTGGAGATTGAGACGTTCATACCCATGTTACTTCAGAGACAGGAAGATGGTTATGCAAGGCTTAAGCGATGCATACTGATTGGGGATCATCATCAGTTGCCACCAGTTGTGAAAAACATGGCTTTTCAAAAGTACAGCCACATGGATCAAAGTCTCTTTACAAGGTTTGTCCGCCTGGGTATTCCTTATATTGAGCTCAATGCCCAAGGTAGGGCGAGACCGTCTATAGCTAAGCTTTATAACTGGAGATATCGAGATCTGGGCGACCTACCTTATGTACGTGAAGAAGTCATCTTCCATAAAGCTAATTCTGGATTCTCTTATGAATATCAGCTGGTAGATGTTCCTGATTACCATGGAAGAGGTGAGAGTGCCCCTTCTCCTTGGTTCTATCAAAATGAAGGGGAGGCCGAATATATTGTTAGTGTTTATATGTACATGCGATTGCTTGGGTACCCTGCCAATAAGATTTCTATCTTGACCACTTACAATGGTCAGAAACTTCTAATCAGGGATGTCATCAACCGACGGTGCATGTCTTGTGGCATTGGTGCACCTAGTAAGGTAAGTCATGAGAGGGGCTTGGTATTCTTATCTGCTTTTCAGAATTTTCAAATGTATGGACCTTAATCAAGTTTGTTAGTTCATACTTACATTTATGTGCATGTGATTTTTGTTTAAAAAATGCCCAAGCTTGAATTTGTTTGTTCACGTGAAACAGGTCACAACAGTTGACAAGTTTCAAGGACAGCAGAATGACTTCATTTTACTTTCTCTAGTCCGCACACGTTTTGTGGGCCACCTTCGTGATGTTAGAAGATTGGTTGTTGCCATGTCTCGAGCGCGATTGGGATTATATGTTTTCTGCCGACGATCTTTATTTGAACAGTGCTACGAACTACAACCAACATTCCAGCTTCTTCTTCAGAGACCAGATCGCCTTGCTTTAAATCCCGATGAGATTACTCCATCTACAGAACGTCTTGTGGGGGACACTGGGAGGATTCATTTTGTCAATGACATTGAGGAGATGAAAATTTTTGTTGATTTTAAAATGCATCAGCTTTACCAGGTATATTTCTCTACTCATAGATCAGCCTTTTTATTGTGCCGTTTTACAAGGAAAGTACACTCAATCCTCAGTCACTTTTAATAGGAAAGGACACTTAAATTGGTTGTGCATGGTCCAGTAAATTTGCTATAAATTTAAAACTAGAGCCTTTGAGCTTTCATGGATACTTGGATACCTCAGATACTTAAAATATCTTTATCATGTCTTATCTGATTTGTATGTAAAACCTGTGTTCTTTTGTTATCCGTGCTGTGTTCCTGCATATCCATTCCATATGCGGGCATCATACCCATCAAGTTGCTCAAATACTTATCATCTCTCTCAAGGGCTTTCTCAGGCTCTAATCCAAGTGACAGAGTTTGGCAATCTTTCTTGAGTTTTTCCATCTTTTTCCACTTCAATTTCTCCTCTCTTTTGGGGCTACGTTAATCTCGTCTTAGCCTTTATGTTATTATTGAATTTTTTCCATTACTTTTTTTGTAAACCTTGGATAAGGAAATCTCACATTCTCATATGATACCAGATCCAAACCGCTTTAATGTTGAATGCTAGACCTTCTACTCATCTAGAATATAGAGTGAATCATGCCATCGTGTGGGCTACTGGTTACTTTTGGTGAAGCTTGAGCACGATATAACTTTTTTCTGATTTATCTTGCATTTACCCCTCTGGGAGGATTTAAAGCTTTACTCTTCCGCAAGATCCCTCACTCTTAATTGTTGCCAAGTTCAATAGTCAATTCTCGTGCATGTGCTTGAATAACATACTGTTAGATGGATGCATCCCGCATGTACAGGCATGTTTGGGTCGATTTCACTCAGTACTGCTTGTCATCCTTGGATGCATACTGCGCCCATATCCATGTGTTAAATCTTGACACAGTTTTATTTTAGTGTGGTGCTATATAGATCATCTTTTTATAAGTAACCGAAGATCATTTCAGGAAGAAAAATTAAAGATCTGTTATTTTGGCATGTTAGTTCCTTTAGTTTGGCACTTTACTAATATAGTAAAAGTCAAGTAAAGCCTCCATTTTTCAGACATGACGTCACATCAAAAGCACTTTAATCCAAAACCCCCTCCATCTTTAAAAAAAAAAAGTAAAAAAGCAACCACCTTTATCCACTAAAATACAAAAAAAACTCCGCTTTCCCATACATAAAGTAAAAAAGATTCCATAACAAAACAACTAGAAACAAAATACCATCGTAACCCACTTATATTTTATTCTTTCTTCAAAATCAACTTTACTTCACTTGCCTCTATTAGTAGAGTTGCCAAACTGGCCCGAATTAGGTTCGTGGTCACAAGCTTTTCAAAGAAGCATGCTGTATCTCTAAAGGTGCTCAACTGGAGGGCTTCAATTCAATCAAATCAAGACAAATAAAAGGTCACATATGTTGGATAAAGCCTGAATCCCTGAGGATGTATATAATTCTCAACCTGCTTATATATGCAATGTGTCCTTGGTTCTTGAGCTATGGTTTAGTTATTCCAAATTTTTTTGGAGATAATAGTAAAGTTTTATTAAAATAATCTTTAAACCATACAGTAGATCAATCAAGGAGATAGATCAACAAATCTTCCTGTAATGAATTGCAACTAGGCAACACACACTTTTGCCAAGGAATCTGCCCCTCCAGTTCAACCCTTTGGAATTATTGAGGAAGTCAAGGACGTCAATCTCTTGATCTCTTTAACACAAGGATCTCCTTGTGGCCATTTAATGGCATTGATTGCATCTGCCTCCGTTAGTAGATCTTGAAAAAAAAAATTCTTTGAAAAGTTTCAGACCTTTTATTACAGCAGTTTCAGCTTTTTTTGAGTCACAAGTGCCACATGGTCTGAAAAGGCTAACCAATCCCTTGGGTTGTTCTAAATGGTCCCTCCATTGCCTGTTCCTTAGGGATCTCTTCTTGATTGCAAGGAGCTTTCTCAAGCTCTCACAAGCAAGTTCTTTTGAACTCGTTCTCTTTTTGGAAAATCCAAGCTTTAATTGCCAGTGAGAGCCCTTATAAAAGAGCATTTGCATTCAAAAGGTTATATTGTTCCTCTTTTTTATTTTTTTTTTCCACACCTCCCATGCAATAGTTAAGACTTTCCATATAATTTGGCCTCCTCTTATTGGAAATGGACCCCCAGACCAACCTTCTATAAGGTCAAGAAATAAATGAGAAAAATGAAATACTCCAAACATAGAGTGAAAGAGCGCTGAATGATTCGAGCGACAATACAATGAACAAATAATTGATTAACAGACTTCTCTGTAGCCCAACACAAGAAAAAAATTCTCAGAAGGAAAAGTTAGGGCACTTGAGATTATGAAGAGTTGTGATTCTTTTAGATGTTGCCTGCCGTCCAACAGAAGACTTTTAACTCTAGGAGGGAATAAGAGACACCAAACAGTTATTAAAGGAAAAGATGCTGAATAATTAAAGGTAGTAGAAGAAACAAGCTTTTAACTGAAATACCCCAAGGGATTTTGGCTTCCAGATCTTTCTACCTTCTCCCACACCCTGGACTCTTTTTCAGATCTTTCATTTAGAGTTTCCAACAACTTTGACTCCTTTTCCATTTCAAAATATCTAAGATTCCATCTAAATGAAATCATCTTAATGTTTCCCCATCTTTGATAAAACAACCTTTGATTTAGATTTTCTTTACATCTGGATATTCTTGCAAGTCTCGTGAATTTTAAGGGAGTAAAATTGTCCATCCACACATCTTTTCAAAAGCTAATCCTACTCCCATCTCCTCCTCAGAAAATGGATTTTTTCTTCATTATTTTGCCACTGTGTCATCCTCATGCACCAATTTCATTATATCCTTCAAGCCTACCCTATTGTTACTCCTGCTTTGGATATTCGAACTTCTATTTTTCTGCCGATATCTTGAGGCAACAACCCCCATTCACATTGCTTCCTATTCAACTCCAAATCTCCGGCCACTGATGTTAAACCATGCCCAAATGTTAACCCAGGGTGTAAGATCCTAGCTCTTGGATGTTCCACTCATGAGTTAAATGCTCTCTCTCTCTCTCTCTCTCTCTCTCTCTCTCACACACACACACACACACACACACACATCCATGTCAAAACAGTTAATAGGTAGATTCCTTTCTCTTTCATGTTATGGATTTTGAAATGACGTGCATCCTTCTATGTCAAACCTATGCATGGATGGCCCATCATCAAGCCACATGTCCATGCTAAGCCATGTGGCCGGCCTTGTATCTGCTTTTAGATTTCCTTAAATGCCCAGGCGGTCATTTGTTAGAGGGGTATTTTGTAATTATGTAGTTAGCTATTGAGGCATGTGTGGGTAGCAATGAGTTAATGAAAACTAGCGTTGGTTTGCTTGTCTTGCTAAATTAAGAGGCTTCTCTTTCTTCTTTTCACTATCGATCCATTGGAGGGAGAGTACACTGACATCTACTGGCATGAGTGGTTCTGCCCTTGTTTCTGGCATTGGGTGATTCTGCTCTCAAAAACTTTGCCTGAGTGAGTCCTCAACTCCCAGATCCCTGGTTTCCAAATCTCTTTGTTGTTGCTCTTCAGCAACCTGACTCATCATTGCACTACCTTGGTCATGGGCCTGTGGCTGCATCAGTAATTTACTGCTTTTGTTTCTGAGGTGTAACAGATAATTAATGCTATTCAGATAACTTGACCCGATTGATGATGGTTTCTATTTTCTTGATATCTACCAGGCACAGTATATGAACCATGTATATGCTCAGAATTCTACCCATCCGGAGATTGCAGCTGATGGAATGGATGCTGATGAGAAGCATCAGAACTTGCCTGATGGAATGGATGCTGATGAGAAGCATCAGAACTTGCCTGCTGAGCCCCATATGGAGGACACGAATATGCCCCTCACAGATGGTGAGAATGGTGATGTATCAAATGTCAGTTCAAAGGATGGTGAGATTTCAATGGAGGAGTAAATAGGGGCTGACACTCGGCATGAATCTGCATTGCAAAAGGCTTAATTCCTACAATGGAGGCGAGAGATCACTGGTCTGCAGATATTGCTCTGAGCTGACCTTTTATTGTGATTGATGCATTTGAAGCTCGCTTTGGTATAAGTTTCACTTCTCATTTTTGGGGTGATGTTAATGAAGTGAGAAAACCAAGTACCCATTTGGATTTGTGCAGAATAGAATGCTTATAGATATTAAAATAATATAGAACAGAATATTGTAAAATTTTCTGCTGTTTGGCAGTTTTAGAAGAATTCAGCAGATTTTGAAGTTAAGCTATTTGAAAGTTGTCTGAAAAAATGTTTCAAGATGACAACATTTATAAAAACACTTATAATTAACACTCAGTATGTAATTCATCGCTTTAAATGCATCAATGGGCGCACCATAAAAGCAAAAACTACTCAATTCACCTTCCCTCTTGTTCTATCATTTGTGTGAACTCCTTCAATACTTAACCAGAGTTGGGGTCTCATGTTATCCGAACTGTGTGAACCTCCATTAATTTGTGTGAACGGCCAGGACTTTGGCTGACCAGGATCCAAACAACAAGCCTTGTGGCTCATTTACTTGGACCACCAAATGACAAGCAATGGATTATTGCATTGAAACACTTGAGCTGTTTCTAGAGGACAACGTTTCTGGTGTTTTGTTTGGATGTGCCATTGTGAACAAGGGTCCCAATCCAATCCTTTTCATTGTGTCTCTTAAGTCGCAACCGTTTGATTCATGTGGCCGTAGGTCAACATAAGATTGAAATGATGGCAATGCCACATACGGAGGACCCAAAGATATTATATATATTGGCAATAGAAGACTCAATTTTGTTCCATTTTAATCATTGGTTGTATGGGCTTGCACCAACCAAGACTTGCCTGGCCAGCCCTGTGAAATGTCTTGAGGACTCTTTTTTTCAACTCCGATTGCTCTTCTAAGTCGACATAGACCTTGGCCCTGCTTAGCATGGTTGGCAACAATGTTGAAGTCTTCAAGGAAGCATATGGTGGTTAGGTTCAACTTGGATCGAGCTATCAACGAACCAGATTGACTAGCTTAGCTAGCGGACTTGATCATATTAGGACCATGACCTGCACCTTCCTTCTTGTCTTTCTTTTTTTGCCCTTTCCCCCTTTCCTCAATGATTCTATTAAAATCCCATTTTGGACCGAGAGAGAGAGAGAGGAGTCTCTCATTCGTGCTCCTACCTATTAACAGATTGAAGGGTCCCCCACTGCCCCCTCTACTCTCTTCAGTCCACACCACCATCTCAATCTAATAATCTCCTGTCTATAAATCGAACCCCAAACTCCCTCTTTCGCCACTCCCCCACCCCCACAAAAAAACCTCCCAAAACCCAAAGATCAGAAAGAAAGAAAGAAAGAAATTATGAAATCCATCATCCTCTTCTTCTCCCTCCTACTAGTCTCCCCTGCCCTTCTCTTCCAAATCCAATCATCATCGGTAGGTAATCAATTTATATATTCTTCATCTTCTTTCACTCTTTCTTGATCTTGACCGTGTATTGTCAATTTTTTCTGTTAGGTGGTTGACGATTATTACAGCTGCGTGTACATGGTGTACATAAGAACTGGGTCCATCTTCAAAGGTGGGACAGACTCCATCATCAGCCTCACACTCAACAACACCAGAGGAGGGACGGTCCAGATCTCGAATCTGGAAGCATGGGGAGGCCTCATGGGCCCCGGCCACGACTACTTCGAGAGAGGCAATCTCGACATTTTCAGCGGCCGTGGACCTTGCCTGGGTGCTCCCATCTGCGCCATGAACCTGACCTCGGACGGGTCCGGTCCGCACCATGGATGGTACTGCAACTACGTCGAGGTCACCACCACGGGTCCGCACGTGCCGTGCAGTCAGCAGCTCTTCACAGTGGAGCAGTGGATCGCACGTGACGCACCTCCCTATGAGCTCACTGCCATCCGAGACACGTGTGGTGCTCCTCCTGTTCAAGATCACCAAGATAAGAATGCCTATGATTCCACCATCTGATATTCTCATTCTCATCTTGGTAAAAATTGCTATCTATATCTATATGTTATCTAATTCATGTTAGAGAGAGCGACTTTTATGTGTGGGTGTGGATGAATAATTATGTGGCGGGGTACACGAACCACTGATTTTCATTTTATATATATGTGAGTAATGTTGGTGAGTCAATTTGGGGTCATGGTTTTGTGCTTATTTGAATGAGAGATGGGGTTTTGCAATGGCAGAAGTGAGAACCTCTTTTGGTTTGATTGGGGTTTGAAACTAAATACAATGGCTTGGGGCTGGGAAACGGTTGGCAGGGGTTGCTTGTCTTTATCCTCATGAATGGTCATAAAGTCTATTTAATGAAGGCTTATCCAGGAAAAAAAGAAAAAGAAAAAAGGAGGGACCCATAGTCAATTGACTTGCCTACCCCTGCCCCTTGCATTGACTTCTGTAAAATAATAATAATAATAATAATAATAATAATAATAACATCATGTTTTTGTTGTTTAGTAATCCTAGTTTGATGGTGCTATAATTGTGATTAGGGTTTTGGAGAATGAGATGGGTGGAGCTTGTAAAAGTGGTTTTAAACTCATGATTAAATTAATAGATGACATGATTACTTACCTGAGACTTTCCATTACATATATTGGATACTGCCAGTGGGCCATGTTGTGGGCATGTGGAAAATTTCAATCCCATGATGGATTTTTGTGGTTCAATGGTGGGACTACATTTAGGGACGAAGAAACGTCTCTTTGGGTTCACTCTTAGATTTGGGGCATGTTTTTGTGTGCATGGTTTTTCGTGGAAAAAGTGTAGAAAGTGGAAAATGTTTTTCATGCTGTAGCAAATGTCGTGTTCGGTGTAGCTGCTTTTTCCCCTTTTGGAAAAGCAAAGGAATTGATCAGAGTTTTCTGTGATTCACGGAAAACTGGTTCCTGGTGGTGGGGAGGGGAGTGGGATTCAGGCACAAATGTGCCCTTAGCATTCACAAGTTGGATGACCCTGATATTAATTTCAAAATACCCATAATCCAAAACTTGGTCCCTGGCGGCACTGGATGAATCCGATTAACCCAAATTACATGACAAATCCAAGGGCTTACATTTGCTGTATATCCATCTAATGGTGGACGCCAATAGGGTGGTGTGGAAAATCTATTAGAACATTGAATTGGAAGCATAAACACCACTGTCAGTTGGCATGCATCTGCACCCTAATTTTCTGCTGCATATTGATAATAGAGCCAGATCTGTTGTTGAATGATCTCCCTCGTTCACAAGGCAGTAATCAACTTTGCTATCATGAAGCCATTGGTTGTGAATGGGTTCAAAAGATAAAAGCATATGCTGATGGAATATCTTATGGGGATCTTTTCTTGTCCCCTAAGTTCAATCACTAATTTTATTTTTTTTCTGTGTTGCTTTATGCAACGAAGAAATATTCCAAAAACAACTTTCTTTAATAGGGTTGGATCAAGAAATCTACATTAAACAATTTCTGTTGCTTTGATTGGAGTTTGGAAGACCGATCAATATTAAGTATTGTTTGGTTATAAATTCATCTAGAGGGGAGACGCTGTCATGGAAACAGATCGAAGAAATGAACCTCTGTTGCTTTGACCCTGTTGAAACTGGAGTATATGGCCTGATGTTGATGTTGTGACAATCAATTCCAGTACATTAGACATGGGTTTTATGATTATAAAGTTGTGGTTATCATGGGAGTGACTTGGGTTGGGCTCAACTTGAACTCAACTAACCCAATCTGATGAACAAAGACATTTTAAGCCCATCAGCCAATTCCACACCTTATACTCTGGCTGAACTAGGGCCGGGCTTGGTAGTTTATAAAAGCCTAGTCAGATGGTCAAGTCTGTCCGAACAGGCCCAAAACAAACAGGTCTAGAAATTTGCTAGTGCCTGAGCCAAGCCTGGAATTTAGGTCTAAAGGCTGTATCAAGGCTAGAATTTAAATTCCAATAAACGAAAATGGGCTGGGCTTGGGCGTGGTCCATCCCACTGTCCACAATTAAATGGCCCCCAAGGGCCCCTTTGCTAGCCAGTTCTGAACTCGTACAATTTCATACTTAAGGATGTCAAAGCACCTTAATGGCCAATTTGATAATCAGGTCCGAGTTCAAGTCCATTTGGGTCTATTCCTGAATATCCATGTACTTGACTGAGATGTATTATTATATCATTTATTTTATATTTTTATCTAGCACCTGGCTAGCTTGATCTTCTACCCCTGCAAATATTGACTACACTAATAATGCCCACAAATATGAGGTGCCCTCCCAATTTTCTGATCCTGGTCAAACATGGTTGGGAAATTCTTTTATTATATTTGACTTTATTTTATAAGGGCTTTCCTCTACCTATTGCCCTGTCTGCAAACATCTACCAGACAACTATAGTTCTGCTATATCCATTTTAGACTTCTAGTCCATTGTTAGTTTGTTAAAGTAATAAATAAATATAACAGGAGAGATGGATCAAAACAAGTTCATGTGGTGGTGATGTACAATATAGAAATATAGGAGGTAAACACACTACATACATACATACTTAATTACATACATTAATAATGCAAAAAGACAAGTCCTATGATATCTCTCTGTCATTTCTTTAATGCCACTACTAGGATCTTTTCTGTATATCTAGCAGGTAATGTTAGACCACAAATGAATGGTCATGCTTTTGTGTGGGATGAATTAGCCCTCCAATTTTCTTCTGATGCCTAAGTGCTGAAATATTTGACTGAGGTCTCTAGCAAATCCTGATTTGTGCAGTCAATGATATCGCGGACTCTTGAACCATTCTTGTAGATCTTGAAAGCTGGCACCACGCTTACACCCTCGGACTTTACCACATAGGGGTTGCCTTCAATGTCCACCTGGATACAGAAAAATCATTAGATAATTAAATACTCATTTGGTAAATAAATAGTGATTAGGTTCACCAGTGATCATTAATCATTTGTCTAATACACTGCAGGTTAACTAATTCAGTCAGTAACATGATACTAAAATGTAAGGGGAGACAAGAAAATCTTAAATTAAGTATTGAGGTTTTTTATGATAGATTTTAGAGTTACATGAGTTTATGTGTTGAACTCAGAAAGCAAGACTCCAAGTATAGTGGTGTGGAGAGAGAGAGAGATGGGTTTAAATCACCACCTGGGATGAGATGATAAAGAGGAAGAAGAAGAAGAAAACTGAGCCAAGTTGGGTATGAACTGACTTCATAATGTTTAAAACACTGCAGATGGGATTTGACTTTCATAACAATGACGCTAAAATGTGAGTGGTAGTGCTTCAAATCGTAGTGGCTGTGACCCTAAATGCCACCCTGTTAAGTCATAGGTTCAACCTTATATTGATTACTGATGACTTTAGAGACTGCATATGATATGAGAAAATATCTTTATCACTGCTCAATGCTCATAATTTCAGAGAAGTTTGTTCATGGATTCCATACCAACCAATTGGAGGGCCAACTGTTTCATGATCCACTAACTTCACCAAAATCAGATCAACTAGGTGTTTAATTAATTAACTTCGTCGTTGCTTTTCATGGTCATTTTGGTTGAAACAGGGGCCATCTCATATTAATAAATGGTTTAATATTACCAACTCATTTACTTAATTACATAAACAAAGGCATTCCTTTTAATAGAAAACCATTTGTTCAAAGCAGCTTTTGTTACCCTATGATTAAAATAGCAAATAACTCTACCCTTTCTTTCCTTGGTTTGAGTTTGTCTCCTAATTTAGGTACATGTATGTGTGTGTCTTAAAACATAAAATTGCATGCAGTGGTATGAAAAACCATGCATAAGCTACGGTTACAAATATGGTTGAAATCTTGAGGGTCTACTTGTTTTATGCAATTAAATTACTAGAATTCTATGACTTTGTATTTCTCTGAGTGGTTGAAAATGAAGAATTAAATGTGAATATTGATAAAATAACCATCCAATAACCCCTCTTTTAATGGAAATTAAATCAAGGATGAGAAATGAATAATCAACCATTAGACACCCTAGTAATTCAAGTTCTGAAAAAGCTAAGATCTTATTTACATCGCTATCTTATATCTTTCACCCTCTACCTCATATTCTTCACTGCTCACCTCTTTAATAATCCATGGTGAAGCTCATTTGGTCCTGAATTTTTATTTATTTAATTTCCTATGCATGCTAAGCAAACAAACATGCCCTAACTACAATCTTGGTGATGCAAACCTTGAGAAAATTGACAGAGGGATATCTCTTGCAGAGTTGCTGGGTAAAAGACAAAATGTGCTTTGTAACATCACTCCACTTATTGCAGAACAGAACCACCGTCATCCCTGTGAGAAACCCATCACAAAATTTCATATGTTACAAGAGAAAGGAAAAGAGGAGTCTTGCTCACAGAACAACAATAGCAGGAGCAGCAGCAGCAACAATGTGGGCTTACTTTCTAACTTTCAGTTAAAATATTTTCAGCGGTTCGGATTTCTGATTGATGGGTAAAATATGAAGTTGTACTCTTTTACCTCAAATTTCTTCAAGTTAAACATGAGAGGATCCAAACTAAGAATAAAAAGACATAAAGATACCTGGGGCTGTTACAAAATGTCTGAATTGGTCGTTGCTTGTAACAATGACTACATCATCCCCAAACTTCATGTCCTTGACGTCTTCTCCTAGTTGCTTCTTGAGCTGGACCTGGGCTTCGAACAAGGACCGGCCCACTTCTTCGTCCCCTGGCGTTTCTCTTATCAAGGCCTCGTAGTCCTGTATTGAAGCCTCCCACCTTTCCAACTGTTCATAAAGACATGCAACAAATGACATCTTTACTTTACTACTGTCTTTCATCCTATCTCAGTTTTCTTTCTTACTAGTATGGGCCTTCTAAAGTATAAATCTAAATGACTCTTCTTGCCTTCCTACTACCTTGGCATTGCAATGGGCTCTCCGTAAGCGGGCCTTGCTGTAAGATGGCCGGACATTGAGGGCAGAGGTGCAGTCTTCAATGGCCTTTTCCCATTGGCCCAGCTTGGATCTACAGGCCGCTCGGTTGCACAGAAGCACCGAGTTCTGTGGGTCGTGCTGTAGGCCTTCTCCATAAGCGGCGGATGCCTCACCAAACTTGGAGGCCTTGAAGAGCTCGTTTCCTTCGGACCGGGCCAATGCCACTGCTCGGCATCTCCTCACCACCGCGCCCACCTCCTTGTTGCTTGGATCGAGCCGGGCAGCTTGCTGGGCCTTTGCTACAGCATCGTCAAACCTTTCAAATCAATATCACCAAAATGGACAGATCATCAGTGCTTGACTCGGCCCAACAGAAGACGCATCATATTGGGAATATAGCAGTATGTAGGAATGGGATTAGTTAGACTTTGGTAAAATGTAGAGTAAAACTGATGTGATATAAAACTTTACTAATATTAACCTTCCAGCAGCTACGTCCACCTGGGCTCGGATGAGCAGTTGATAGGCATGTCTAGGCGCACCAAAGAATCTGGTAGATGCGTCAGCGTCAAATGCAGGTGCACCGGATAAAGTCCTGTCAGCCTCTTGGTGCCTATGGAGCTTCAGAAGAGCCTCTGCTTGCAGAGCAAACACCTTTCCAGGTCCCCAAAAACCAAACAAAACACCAAGTAAGAGAACAGGAAGATCATTAATTCCATGGTCAAAATGCTGGAATTATTCCAGAGTATGGCCTACATGACCACACACAAAATTTGTGTGCTCTACTTGGACTACTAACTCAATTTAAGTTTTCCATATTAGATTAGAGCTTCTCATGTATAAAGAGTTCTTAAGAATTACATTGTTTGATCACGTGTAAAGGATAAGAAGAGGAGTATAGTAAATAGTAAATTTTCTCCGCTAATCCAAACTTTGAGGCATTAGTAGAGGCAGTGAAAATACTTTTAAACACTCCCCTTTAAGTGGAAACTGATCAGCGCACTTTTGACAACATGCAAATTTCAGTGCCGAGTCATTCCTCTTCGGATTCAAACTCACAACCGATTGGCTATGATACTAACCCGTCTTACAGGGACCAAGGGCAGCAGAAATACTTTTCAACAGTAAATCCCCGACGAGAGGATAGCTGATTGGTTGAGGGATTCACGGAGTTTAAGCATTCATGGTGGAACCAGGTACACAAAATATGAGAGGAGAGCAGACCTGTGGAGCGGAATCAGCACCGGCAGAAACAGCGCATCTGGCTTCTTTTAGCATGGTGTGCCAGTCTCTGAGCTTCCGTGCGTCATTGCATTTACAGAGATGAGTTTGAACAACCCGCACTTTCTCGATCTCTTTGACGTTGGCTTCGTCTCCTGATAGTTTATAGTGTTTTTGCGCTTTCTCTGCATCTCCCAGCCTGAAAATTTTGAATTTAGACAAAACAGGGTCTCAGATTAACTCGAAAGAAACATTGTTTTTTTTTTTTTTTCTTTCTTTCTTTCGACAAAGTCAAGCTGAAATGGCCTATTCAGTTGATGAACAAAGAGTACGAAAAAAATCAGCTAAAGTAAAAATGAAGAAACAAAATGAGATTCAGCTAAACAGAGATTATTTACAGACTACATGTTGTAAAAAGCATGATAGAAAACAGATGAGTTGTTCCGTTTTGAAGTTTATTAAAGAAAACAAAGCTAAGACTTCAATTGGATTCTATTGAACAGCTAATTAAATGTTCATTTGTTAAACAATTAAACAGATGATCAATGGGTTTTCTTTTTAGAATCTTCCTCAATATGAAAAATACATATCCATGGTTGAAACAGATGTATGCTAAGAACAGAGAAATGAAAGAAAGATCAGATAAATTCTCATAGTACAATCATCAATGAAGTACTAAAACAAGCTTCTCCTAAATCCAAAATCCAGGAAAAGTAGTATACTTTCTTCTCATCAAAATGTCTGGCTCTGAGGATCAAAAACAAAAACAAAAACAAACAAACAAAAAGAAAAAAAAAAAAGAAAAGAAAAAAAACCTAGGAAAATAGCACTTGGGTTTTTCACGTTCTTTCTTCCCTTACCTGTGGTAAAGACTACCCAACCGATGGTGAGCCCTGGTGTAAGAAGGCTCAAGTCTAACAGCCTCTCTGCACTCTTCTATTGCCTCCAAAAGCCGACCCAACCCTGTAAGCGCAGCGCTCTTGTTACTCCTATATGATGCTTTATCTGGGTCCATTGCTATTGCTCGATCATACAATGCCAATGCCTCTGCAAACCTCCCCTTCTTATACTCCTCATTGCCCATCACTTTCAATTCCTCTGGTTCCAATCTCTTGGACAGAGCCCGACACAACACCCCTGCTCCTGCTTCTTTCTCAACTGGCTTCCTCACTATATTCCCCATCACCCCATTTCGATTAACACCTTTCGCATTCTCCTTCTCCCTTGCAGTCATTGGGAGATGATCAAGAACATTGTTTGAATTGGGTTGGTTTCCGGGTTGGCGTATGTTACCCAAATGGCCAAAAACCATCATGTTACTGGACGTGGCTCGAACCAGAGTCCCATTCACCTTGGAACGATAATCTGGAATGTAACTATCTAGCTCTCCAGAGAAAGTGATTTCCTTTTGCACCCGCCCCGTTGCAGTCTTCGTTTGGCCACCCACATTTGATGCAGGAACTATGGCATTGGAAGGTCTTCTCCCTACTCTGTTTTGGACATGAGCAGCGGCTGTTGTAGAGTATTTGATGTTGGATTTTTCAGACTGTCTCGTCGTCGTCGCCGTTGTCCCTGTCAGAGGTACTTCTGATGAATTTTTAGATCTGAGGAAACCAGCCTTAACAATATTTGTACCTCTTCTTCTTTTTGAATTGGAGGAGGTGTCTTTGAGGCTTTCATTGGGATCAATGGAGGGGATTGAACCAGAAGAAGCTGTCCTTCTAGACCAGAAGTTTCGATGTCGAAAGACACCATTGTAGAACCCCATCACCCCACAATTTGTTGGCTTCTTCGGAGACTCGCATCCCTCCATTTCAATTCTCTTCCTCAACAAACAGAACACTCCTCTGTTATATCAAATTGAAAAGGAAGAAAAACAGGGTGTTCTTCCATGCAAAGACATGAACAGAAAACATTAGGACAGAGCATAAAGGATGGAAGTAAAGCCCATGAATCTGGTCTCTCTATCCATTGGAAAATTCAAACTGTGTGACGATGGTGGGTGGAAGACTAACAAGTAGAGAAAAAGACCCGTCTTTCTAATAAATAAAAAGGGAAGGAGAAGGTGTGGTTTGCTTGTATGGGAAGATGGATTACAGGCCTAATACCCCAGGAGAAAGTGTCTTCTTTTTTTATTATTATTATGTCACAGTCACATCCTCCTCCTAGAGTGGCTGCCAAGAAATCATCTTTTTTCTCTACCCTTGTTTTTCTTGCTCTTTTGAAGGAGAATTGCAATGGAGAGAGAGAGAGAGAGAGAGGGAATAGAAGGGTTCTCTGCTTCTTTCTCTGTTTATGTTTATTTTTAGTTTTGTTAGGAGAGAAGAGAAACGGGAGATCAGGGAATGGAGAAATTTTAGAGAATTCTTGATCTCTTAAAATTTAGAAAGAAGTTTTTTTTTTTTTTTTTTTACATATATCGCCTTTTAAAGCTTATAGGACTCGTAAATAGCCTCATATTGATTAAGTATTTACTAAATACATCCCTTCCTTTTCATTTTAATATCTTCCATGTCCTTAAATTCCGTAGTCCTACTAAAAATGGGTAATCAATATGAGTTTTGTGTTGAGACTTTATAATAATGATGACAGGCCCTTATTACAATTATTTTATCTAAAGTCCCGACGGTCTCTCTCTCAATATCTCTCTCATACACATGAAGTCAAATCATATAATTTAAGACTTTCATCAATCCATTGGTGGATTGTTCATGGATTGGGTCAATTTTAAGCACAAATGTTAATTTTCATTATAATCGGTTTGGATTCAAGAATGAGCTTCCTATTAACTTTAAAAAAGGAATTTATGTAGGGCCACACTCGGATTGTAGTAACCATCAATATTACAAGTTTTAGAGAAAAACAAGTTCAAATTTTAGATGAGCAAAAGTGTCATTTTCACTCTTGTAAGGCTATTTATTTGGAGCATGCAAGGTATTCAAATGAAAAATAAAAATAAAAATTGTATCACCAAGTACTGAAAACACAAGGTCCCATTTACAAATCATAGAAATGTTAGTGAGGTAAAAAAAAAAAAAAGAAGCTCAATTAGAAAATGGGTCTTTTGTCTTTACATTTTTCCTTTTGTTCTGGTCAATTTTATCTCTAGATTTTTTTGTGGGGTTGCTGATTTGGGCATTTGTGGCTCTATTTTGGTTTTGTCTATTTACAGCTAATTGAGGTGTGGGGGTGTGCGATTGTCATGCAGGTCCGATCGTCTTCCCACGTAAAAGATCCAGCTGGAGAGATTCTTAGGTCTTTCGATTTTTTTATTTCTTCATTCCCTTTTCAGTTGAGCATGTTATAGTTGATTGTGTAATAACTCAAAAAAGAGTCATTTGTCACTTTTTTTTTCCATTTCATGATGAGTGGGCAAGGATTGGAAGATGTGGAGATGGGCCCCACACGATTTCCCAGATCAGAGGTCAGATGGAGATGATTTCCACACAGCAACTTCTAGAACTTTTAACTTTGTGAGACTAGGTTGGTGAATGTCACCAAATCAAGTGACTCTTCTGATCAAGACACAACAACCTGTTTAGACTTGCTCTGTTTGGTCATGTGAACAAGCTTTTCAGTCAGTCAAGACTAGTTCTAAACGCTGCCAAAGCTAGGAATATGACCCATTATTTATTTTTTTATGAAGTGGCATCTGTAACATCAGGCAAACCCACGCCTTAGGCGACTCCACCGGCTCTTAGATGGGTCATTGACTCACTATTCCGTGTTATCATAATCTTCTTGGTTGTCTTTGTTGATGATTCGACGCTTCGACGTCCGATTCCAAGCAATCCCTTCCTATTGAATGAGTTAAAATTGAAGGAGTAGAGTTGAGAGTGATAGGATGATCAAGTTAGACCGGATTATATGAGGACAGGCCCCATGAGAAACCCCATTAGGACCACTTAATAGAACATGGACTGCCAAAATAATACCTCCTAGTTATACTTGCTCTGATCAAATTTCATTCAGTAGTAGTTAGATTGATAACAAGAAAAAAATTCATATTTAAAATAAACATCAAGAGCCAACACAAAGAACAATTAGTTATTTTCAATCAATGGGCCCCATTGAAGTTCCTTAGAGCATTCCTCATAAGGCCAGCCTTAAGAGGACCCGAAGTCCCATCAAATGGCTTCCTCTTTGGTAGGAAATGATTGAATAGTGATTCAAATTCCAGTAGTTTGAGGATCTCATTAACATTTTCACCTTATAACCTTCACTTGAAAGTGCTAATCTCGCTTGTGAAATATAAGGAATTCAATTCAAAGTAGGCAACCAGGAGTTAATAGAAAGATTTCACAATGACCGACTGATTACCTAGGTTCATCTATGCAATCAATAATCTACATCAATAGAAATTATTAAAGTACTTCACATAAATGCCATTTGAGAAATGTAACACATTTAGCAGGAAATCCATTGACAGAAGGCATTACTGAACACGTCAAGGGTCCAACAACTTGATCTATCAGGATTAGGGTGTTCAAGTCCTCTGATTTCTAACAAAAATAAAAAATAAATAAAAAATCATCTGATTATTTTAAGGTCAACCAAGCCATTAAGTCAAAAGCCTAACATTTGGCTATCCCGGGTTCAAATCTTGAGTACGCCACCTCTTCCTACACGTGCGAGTTCCTTCCTACTTGCATAGACTTCCTTCCCGTTTGTGTGCAGATTCTCTCTTTGGCTGAAAAAAAAAAAGTAAAAAAACTAAAACTGTCGTCAAGTTGTAGCCTCTAACTTCATAAATATGTAGTTTCTACAAGATCGAACCCCTTTAATACTTGCATTGGTTAGAACAACTGAATGAGTTCCTGATTCTAGATTTACGGAGACGCAATTGAATCAAGGTTTGTAAAGACTCTGATCAGCTAGGTCAAAAGTCATCACCAAGTGCGGTCCTGCCAAAGCATAGTTCTACAAAGTGGCCGCTCCCAGATCTTGAACCTGCACTATCACGTATGGCACCGGAGACTTTTACCATTGCACAAAAGCAATGACCCCTCTGATCAACTAGGTATAGACACAAAAATGCCAAGATTCTAAGATCCAGTCCCTACATGTTTGGATAAAAAAGAAAGAGTGAAAAAAGAAAATAAAAGTTTACTAGAAGAACTGATTTAAAGACCCAACCTGGCTTCCATGACTTGGTCATTCGACTGGGTCGAATCTACTCTGATGAGTTCATAGTTGACTAGCTGGGTTTTCAAATCGTGCCAAAATAACTTCAAACAGGTGAGATCTGTCATTGAGTTGAAAAAGAAAATAGGTCCAATTATCAATGGATTCTTTTTTAAAACCAGCTTGTTATTACTATAGTTTGTCAAGTTTGAAAAGTCTTAACCCATGGAAATTTCAATTCCTCTTCAATTAAATTAAGGAGATTTCAGCTCACATTAATGTCTTCTTCCGTCATGAGATTACATCCGCCAACTCAATGGCGGATGTGCTAGCAAAGCAAGGGGTGAATATGTTAATTCCTTGGGTGGGTGTCATCTTGTAAATGGAGTTGAGGCTTGTGCTTCTCTCTTGCACCTTCCAACTCCTCTTTTCTTTTAGTTTTGATGTCTCTTTTCTTCCTTCTTTTAGAGAAATCTTTGTTACCGTTTTCATAAAAGAAATAAAAGTTTGAAAAATCAGAATTTGTTTGTCTTTGAGAATCTGATTTCCTCCCACCATATCAAGCAAATTTATTAGTTGCAGTAGCCCACCTATGCCGTGACATGGGACCCACAATCCCATCAGACTTGCTAATATGCAACATGTGAGCCTCACCTTGCATGTGGTCAGAAAATGGCCGGTCCTACCCTACAACACCTGAATAGCTGGACTCTCTTTTTGTACAAGTAAAATGAAAGAAAAGGAAGATCTTTTCCTTATCTCTGCAGCTTCAACTTGTTTGGATTTCAAGGCTTCATTCATCATCAATCAAAAGGAAGAAAATAAATAAATAAATAAAAAGCCCCACGTAAGGAACCATCCAATTCAAATCCACAAAAAACAAAAAAGAGCAGATGGGCTTAAGCATATCTAGGCCTGTCAGTCTTTAGAAATACAGGCCCATATCGGACCCAAGCTCGACACAGTCCTAAAGTGCCTGGCTTGAGCTCACCCGTTTGTCAATTAATTGGGCCTGCCTTTATATCAATTGTTTGGGCTTTCTAATTACTTGTTTGGGTATATAGTCACTAAATTGTATGTATTAATTATTCGGGTCACGCCGGGCTTAAGGCTTTCCATCATTTGACACAAGCACGGCCCAAAAATCCTGGTGAGCTAGGGCTGGCCTGGCCCATGAGCACCCCTACGAACTAGGATCCAAAAGAGCAAGCACTGCGAGTGCTCTCTACGTAAAGTGGGAAAAGCCACTCACGTGATCCAATGCTTCGGAACTTTGGGAGCACACGTGCACCTATCATCTCCTCTTTATGTGGAAATTCTATCTTCTTCTTCTTCTTCTTCTTCTTCTTCTTCCTCTTGTAAGTTGTAAATATGATATGATATGAAGAGGGAAATGATTATAGGGTGTCTTGTTTTTGAACTTGCAATGTGAGTTGGGTGTAGCCAAAGTTATGGAACAGTTCCCCATGTGCTGGGCCCACCTCATTGTGAAGTGGCCCCTCATGCACTCAACCATCTGACCCGCAAGGAAATGATTGCACCTTTATCGTCTGATGAAGAAAAGTCTAGTTTTAGATGATTCAATGTGGCCCACTGAAATGGACTCGCCGTATTAAATGATAAATGATTAAAGCTAAATAGATATTCCAATATTCATATTACTCAAGCTATGTATTAAGCCTTTAAAGTTACATAAGGTTTAAATATATGGATGTAATTGGATTTGGATCCTTGGATCAAAACATACAAAGATCAGGATCTGAATTTGAATATCTTGCGGAACTGAAAAAGATTTTGCACTTGCTTCATTTGAAATTAGAGGCTTTGGATACCCGCATAATTTGGTATCCACTGCCTTCATATGTATCAACATCAACCCCTAACTACATCCAACTAGGATCCACAACTCTACATGGGTTTGCTCCTCGTGTCTCTTTCCATGTACGGGCGGTCAGTCACATACAGTCCATAAATAGGGATTGACTTTATATGCTATTGAACCAGTCCAGGCAATCCGGTTGAAAGCTGGGTTGGGTGATCCACTGGCTGTACAATCCAAGCATATTTGATTTTTGGGCTTAGTATTGAATGGGCTAGACAAAGTAGGGCATGGAGAAAATTCAGGACCTGTCCATGCCCAGCAAGTTCGGTCATTGGCCCTAACATCAGGAGCTACTTTAATGCCCAGCCCATTTACATATTCGCCCGGCCCAGTTTTGTATGGGGGACCATTTACTCATCGGGCTGATGCATGGTGCACCACAAATAATATGCTTCATCACTTGTGATGTTAACTCGAGTTCTCAAATATTATAGTTGGTGCCGAAATGGGAGGTGTTCTTAGCAACTTAGAACAGGTGAAGGATTGAATTCTCAATGGGTCTTGTCACTAAGAATCTGATCCCCTGATCCAACACTTAACTGGGCCAAGAAAAAGTCTCATACCAAGATTTACGAGTTGGGTCCATCAATTTTTGGTTAATGGGCCGATTATCGCTATTTCATTATTCTGGTATAAAAGAAAGGCTCAAACCCAATCTTGTAAGGAGAACAAGACTAATTGCAGATACAATAGACATCACATCCGTAACTGTGAAATTGAAAGAGGACCAGATTTTTTACTCTGCCCAAACATCAAGGCCCATGCCTCAACTTTCCTATTGGGACCTCCAAGTAGGTAATTGGGTAAACGAGGGCCATTGAAATTCTTTAACCAGGCCCCAGCCAATATTTTGCTGAATATTATTGAAACTGGGTTAGTCCTACAGAACTTGGACCAGAGCCCAGTCCATTCTGCATCTCTAGCACTACCATGTTATATGGTACACAGCCAGAGTGGAACTGGAATAAGCTGAGATTTTGTTTTAGCAAAGCTTGTTATTGGCCACCTGTTTAGCTATCAGATCAAAAACTGAGACCCAGATAACGTGAGGAATGGGCTTCACCTCTCAGCCCAAATTACTTCGGTCTCGGCCTGAATGCTGAGACCCACCTAACTTGGTGATTGTTGGCTTGGCCAATCATCAAGGTTCACCTACCATTTTCCACCTAAATATGTTCTTGGAAGTTGAATAGAAAGGCAGCCCTGCCCCCTCATTTTTCATTTGATTTATTTTGTTACATTAGATGAGTGGTACGGTATGTAGGCGTAACCTAGGTACCTGGGATCGCCCCCCTGCCGTCTCTGAGAACTGAAATGCCTCTACCACTGAGCTATTTTATGTTCACCCCTGCTCTCCTAATTATACAAGCTTGATGATTAGGCCTTATTCCAACAAATGGGCATAAGATCTAAGCTAGCTCGAGTATAAGTGAGTCTCTCATGGATCAATTCTGTATCCACATTTTAGTCGCATGAACAATGTTTCTCATGAATAAACTCTGTGTGTAAAAAGATAAATAAGTGATAAATAAATAATGCACTAAGCCTGAATAACATCAGTAGGATATTTGATATTTGGCGGACACGCTTTTAATTTTGACACCGTAAGTTTTACAGCCGGTTAAGGACATAACAGTGTGCGTGAGTGCGAGAGTTAGAAACTCGATGCAAGGGAAAAAAACATTTTTTAAGTATGAAACCAGCACTAAAGTCCCATGAGCAGTGTTTTTAATAAGATCAGTTCTATGTACTTTTTTTTTTGGTAAGATCAGCTCTATGTACTTGTGGCTCAATTCTTACCTCAATGGTGAAGGGAAAAACCTTCTCGTGAATCTCATGAGTCTCATGGTACATCTGAAAGGGAAGCTCATGCACATGATCTGGCTTATCCAACATTTCTAAGGAGAGAAAGAGCATATACCATAACCCATCAAACACAGCAGAATTTTCCTTGATGAATCAGTTCTTGTGAGACCCCAGCCAAGGAGGTTGGTCCCATGAGAGAGCTTGCACATGCGGGAAAAGATGGCATATCGAGCATTCAAATCCTAGACAGCGATGTGAAAACAACGCTCCTTCTCACTTGTGCAAAGGGGCGTTCTCACAAGACTATCATATTCAAAATGCAAATACCACACTTTTTCTCGACCTAGAAGTCATTCTTTCGCAAGGACAAAATCATATGTTTCGATCATTATCAAGTAGAAATCGTTGATTTAAACGTTTTGTAATATATGTGTAAAAAGAGGAAGGGTTTGGTACAAGCTATTACACATGCTCTGACTTTTTGATAAAACATTTTAAGTGGGGGGCATACCCTCATCAGTGTCTGGTCTTTTGATGAAATACTAGTCCTTGTTATAGATGCCTGGTGCCACTGTCAACAACGCCCGCACATTAGTGGTCCATAAAATATAAAGATTGCAAGTTGCAAGCATAGAAATTTTCACATAAGAAACTGTTCTTGTGTGGTTTTCTCTACAAAGAAAGTACAATTTTTTATTCACCAAAGAAGATACCTCTTCAAGATTGACTCAAAGATAGAGAATTTTAGAAGGTAATTATTGTAAATCAGTTCTTCCTAATCAACATCAACATATAAATGAGATACTCCCTGAAAAGAGTGTACGGCAATTTTCATGCCAACTTTCAAATTGGCTCTCTACGCTCCCACCCATTTAACACATTTTCGATTGTTTCTGATGTGCATTGAATTCAAGAACTTAGCTTTCGTTTTCAATTTTTTGGAGCCTCAAAGATAATGACTACAAGGATTTACTTGTGCTAATTTTTTGAGCATCTCTAATAAATGTACAGTTCTTCCTATTTTCCCTCCACTTATATTTGGCAAGAATGTCCCTTTAAGAACTAGTTCCTTAGTCAAGAAAACTTAACCAACAATTAGAAACATACTACTGCTAATTCTCTCAATGAGAATCTTCCTCCCCTTCATTTAATGGTTGGGGTTCTGATGCATTTCTGATGAAGAGCATAGTACCCATCAAATTGTCATTGCAAATGCTCTATATCAGATAAGTGGTGAATTAAGGCTTCATTGGATATTGATTATTGGTTGTGTTGCACTCAATTTATCTATAGAACTCAAATCACATATAATTTAGGTTACTTGTCTTTGATTATGAAAAAGAGAAGTTTAATCAAACAACTGTCACTTGTGGACAATTCAAGTAATCTTAAATAGATCAAACCATTCAAGTAATCCTACATAGATCAAACCATTCAAGTTATCTTACAAAGATCAAACATTCATATTCATGCGTAAATCAAGCTAAACATTAAAAAAAAAAAAGTCTACTAATACCCAGTCAAGCCATATAGTCCACCACATCAATCATGACTCAATATCCATTAAAGTGCAACTAATCTTTCGGCTTAATCGCTTAAACATGGGCATGAGCTTTCTGCTGCTCAATTCAACATTTCCGGCGGTCGCTCCGGCGAAAAAACGTTTTTGAAATGATTCAGACTAGGCAACAAAAGGGAGGGAGGGAGGAAATCCAACAACAGTATCAACAACTTTAATTGAACAAGATTTCAATTGGGTGGTAAGTTAGGTAAGCAAGGATTAAGAATTTTCAACATTGATCGTTACCTGTGCTGGCCCACATTGGCGCATGATCACCACTCCAACAAGAAAATGTGCTATTTCATGGACAGGAATCAGTGGAGAAGCTTATCTCCTTTTTATTAATTAAAACTTAGATATTTTTGGTAGCGTGTTCTTTCAACTTGGAACTAACTAGATTACCCACCCAGGATTCATAACCCAAATAAATGAATATCTTTTCCAAGTGTGACATGTATCACACGTATTAATTTAGGCAAAATACACTTACAAGCAATAGGACTCCCTCAATATTTATTGTTTTCACACTATTTGATTTGATGTGTACTATCATCCTCAACAACACTTGAAAGAGAGAGACAAGGTAAAGAAAGGAATCAGTTTAAATTCCAAAGTAAAATCTCACGCTTTATTGAAGATAACGTTCCTTTCGGTGCTTTATTAACTTTTATAATCTCATACGTTTTTATGCTAATGGCATTTTGCTCATGCTGTTAATTAGCCACAACCCATTTTATATGTATCATGTGCAACTTTACTTGGAGTTTTTTTTTTTTTTTTTATCAACTGGGCTTGTTGTAGGCCCACTTCTTATCGGCCCAGAGATTTCTTCTGGTGGCTCCACTGAAGATGGCTGAGATGAACCAATAGCATCTCTTGTGATAATTTTTTAACATTATATGAGTTGGAAACATGAAGTATGCATGGTCCAATATTTAAACCCATTTTCAATCTGGGTCTGGTTTTTTATCCACAGGTTAGTTTTGACCAGTTGATGAAATCCACAATTATATTGTAAAAGGATGAGAATTCTGTTATATTTGTTAAATTATATTGAGGGGTTAACTGTAAATAAATCAACTCTGATTTGATGGCCGTTATTTATATTGAGTGGAGTTCATGAATTGATGCAAAATCAGCCATTGATGGAGAGTCAAGGTGGTTGATCAAGATGTTTAGATTAATGGAGGTGGTTATTGTTAAAGAGAAAAAGTGGTTATTTGTACCTGTCAAAAAATAAAAGTGGTTATGTGTAAATTTCTCCTTACATATATAAAGTATATTAAGTAAGTATATAAGTTTTTGGGTCATGCTTTGAACCTAGGTCCAAATTAAGCAAGTTCTTTACATTAAATCTGGGCAAAGGCTTGGTCCTTGTAACATGTATCCCTAATCGGGTTTGGGTTTAATCTACATCAGGATCCATATCTTGGTTTGGGCTCACATATACACCTATGGTAAAAAGCAATATAATTTATATATATGAGAAATATTCAGGTGCATCTATCCCTCACCACATTATGGTGAGGGACAACATAGTTGGGCCACTTTATGATTCAACCAAATCATCCGCCCCTCTTCTCATTAATAAAGTTACATCTAGGTGGGCCCCATAGGCTACATGCATTCTACTCACTGGAGAACATTTTCCATTACAAAAGTACATATACAAAGAGGCATTTATGTGACTAATATGGTCTTTCCTTTATTCCTAATCCTGTATCCTGGGCCCCAATAGTGTCTGGGGTTTAGATTCGTGTCTTCTTATGGCAATTCAGACCCACTCCAGGTTAATGAGTGGACAGACCTGATCTGTTATCTACTATACTAGCAAGTTGGTCCTGTTAGTGCCTGGTGGAATCAATTCCATTTCACAAAATAGTAGGCGCATTTATACAAAATAACATGTTCTTGTGCGCTAGCCTGTGAATTCGGTTGGTATCGTATCAAACGAAGAGGTAAAAGTGGCCTCCTTTCACACCATAAGGCCATCTTTTAGCATAAAATATGGCCTCCTGGTTACATCCCACAAGGTAAATTACCAACTACAACTTTTACAGGTCCAGTCTCGGAAAGTGCTGATCTCGGCCAGGTCCAATCGAATGATATCAATTCTTTCTAGAAGGTAGCAATGGGCCCCTTAAGTGGATTCCATTTATAATCCATTTTTCTTCATGTAAAGAGTCAAATGGTATATATAAATATCATCTGTTTGAGATTCAAAATAAAAACTACCTGAGTGATTTGGATCAATCAAAGTTTGATATATGACTTTTTTTATCTAACTACTATAACCAACATATTATTGCTGCATTTTTCACCCAACTAGTGAGAGTTGGGCCTTAAGGCCTGCTTCTTTACGAGTTCTAGGTGTTTGGGCTTTTCAGAAATGATGTGACATAATGTCTTTAGCATTTGTAAATCCAATGTTTCAGACAGAAATGATGTGACATAAATTCAGCCACATAAAAGGTCCGAAATGATCTTTCGGGCTTAGGAACTCCATCATTTTTATATTTTGGTGAAATTTTTAGATGCTCAAATCCAGATAATCATAAAGAATTCTAATTTATTTGAAAATTAAGAAATCCTACAAATATAAATTTCTTGGATTTTCTCCTTATATTAGCAGGTTTCTTCCCACATAAGTGGGTATTATATCTCCTAAAGATGAAGTCTCTCAATGGTCTCAGCCGCCATGGCGAGGTTAAAAACAAGATACCCATTTTCATCCACCAGTCGCGGGGTAAATCTCTAGTTAGACGGCCTAGGTGGAATGGAATCATGCTAGAGTGCTCTCCCCCATGACCCTATTCAAGCAATAATTAAGGTATGGTATGGCACAATAATTTTTTTTTTTATTAGAGAGTCAAATGGTATTTGTTGGATGTCAGTCCTGTAAAGGCAGTAACTGTAATTCGTGGGAATAATAAGGACAACACCGCATGGAAATCTAGATACAAGGAAGTGACCCTTTGAAATGGTCAACACGATTATATTATAAGGGCGTGTTATAAAGGGATCGGCCACCTATGTTTGAACATTCCTGTATGCTTATGACCAGAAAAGAAGGACAAATTTTTTAATCAGTAATGTGGATAACCCAAACAAATATATATGCATGAATCCTATATAATAAACCAACCAACCACAAATGTAATTTACATTTGTGTATTGATGTTAAAGATCGTTGCATCAAACATAGTTATCGTTCAACCAATATAACCATTTTCTATCTTTTAATAGGTAATGATCCATTCATAGATGGATTAAAAGGCTAAGGGTAACATATTGTTTAATTGGAAAGAAAAGCTTAGTTTATTATTCTGGATTCTCAGAAGTTTTGACTTGGTCAAAGAGTTGAGAAGGTTCTCTTGCCAGAGAAATTCTTGACCATACAAATATATGTTTTTCATTCACCGTTATGGCCAATTTGGGGCACCCCCCATGATGTGATCCAAGCCATACATTCCTAGCCTTAACAAGTCAATCTTGGATACTGTTTACCAAACCAGTCTTCGGCATCATGAGTCTATCATGGCCCAGGAACTTTTTTTTTATCATACCTGGAGTTTATGATGTCTGGCCTTTGAGATTAATCATCCCTACAATTAGTGTGAAACTAGGCTAAAGGTGTATTTGATTTATAGTAATGTTTCAAGACTCGATCCTAGTTGAACCAGAATCTCTACCTGTTGCAGCTTGAGTCTAACTTATCCTAACCATAATTGCATTTGAGTAAGCTTAGTACAGGACTAATCTAAATTACCCACATACATTTGATGGGGTTGATTGATATTCACGAGGGCACGCATGTTTCTTCTTACTTTTTTTTTTTTTTTTTCTCCTTTTGTTAATATCAAGTAATGCAGCTTGAAGCCACAGCTGCAACAGTGAGGACTGACGACCCTTTCTTTTTCTTTTCTTTTTTTTACTTATACTTCATTAGTGGGTGGCTTGATTTGAAATCACAGATATAGTTTATGATAATGAGCACCTTATACTGTATCATGACACTTATACTCGGAGGTGATAAACCGAAAAGATATTTGTTTGAAAGATACTAGAACAGGCAAGTGGTTACATGTGAATCTTGTAAATTGCTGTTTGAATAATTGGCCAAATGGGATTGGCTCGTGACTATCCAAAATACAGACTTGCCTAGCGCAAAATATTCTTGGGTGAGTGAGTTCTTTCAATCTCCTCAACATTGGGCGGTGATTGGAAGTGGGCCCATAATCTGTGGAATGGTAGAAGTTAGAACCAAGTCCAAGTCTGCTTCCATCACCATTGCCAAAAACTTGTCTAATCAAGATCAGAGAGTGACGGAAGTAGGCCCCCTAAAACACTCAAAATGGCCGGTTTCAAGTGGGGGCCACTTATCCTCAACCCCCCTTCCAATGGTACAAGGAGAAGACAAGACTCGCCGTACCAAACTCTCACAGGGAGGAGAAAAATAATGATGCATTCTTACAAAAGAAAGGGAAAACAAAACATAAAATGGTAATTTCGAGGAAGAATTATACGGTCCTGGAGCATGTACCATTCAATAATCATTATCAGTATATAAAGAAAAAGAAAAGAAAAAAAAAAACCTGTTCATGGGGTCCATGATTCTGTAAACTAACTGGTGATTTTGGAGAAGAAGGATTGAGAAGGCTTAAAAAAAAAAAAAAAAAAAAAGGAACGTGAGACATTTTTATGATCAATTCAATCCCTCGCACCCACCAATCTAAAATTTCTCAAGCTTTGTATTTGATACTCATCTGATAAACTGAAATTGAATTCCTCATAAAGGGGCCATGATCAATGAGAATAAATTAAACGGGTTCAAAATTAGGCAATGTTGATCAATCCAACTCTCTGGCATGAGCATAATAATAGTTTTCCTTACCAACACCTGATCAATTCAACTGGTTAGCACCCACACCCACTAAAATGGTTTCCTAAGTGCAACTATGTGAACTTATAATTTTGCACTAGTCATATTTGGATCTTTTGATCTTCTACCTCCCCCAGGACTTCCATGGCCTCAAGTGGGCTCATCACAAGGCGATCCATAGGAGAGCATGGCCCCATCTATAAGTGGTTTTCAGTCCAACTGGGGCCCACCAATTAAGGGTGTGGATCACCAAAACATGATGATCCTTTTGCAAAGAGAAGGAGAAATTCAGGATATATGACGACATAAATCCTAATAATAAGGAAGAGAGAGAAAGGGAGGGATTTTGAATGGTGGAGGTGGTGGTGGTGGCTGTCCCTTCCAACTTTTCTACATTACTTCAACAACCTTCTTAACCCTAATTTGGTTGCCTGCCCAGTGCCCACCTCATTCCTCATCTCCTTTTATATTTTTATTCTCTACAAACCTTAGTTTTAACCCCCACACTCCTCATCTGCTTTTCTTCCTTTCACACACAGCTCCTCCTCTCTCTCTGACCATCAACCCATCCATCAGCTGCAAAAGCCAAAACCCTTTTAAATGTAAACGTGAGAAGAAGAAGAACACCTTTCTTGCCAAACCCACTACTCAGAAGACAAGAACATGTCTTAATTCTCCTTCCTCTACCCCTCTTCTCCATCCAACAAAGTCAGATCTGCAGGGTTTTATTGTCTCTCTTCTCAACACTAACCTCCCTTTTGTACCAAGCCAAAAAAAGAAAAGAAAGCAGAGAGAGAGAGAGAGAGCTGTTATCATGCGCAGATCAGAGCTTTAAAGACATGGGGTACTTTCTTCCTGCCTTCTTTCTAGAACATCACTCCATTTAGTACATGGGTCATCTCTAGTTAGCCAAAAGCTCTATCACCGTCTTCTTCGTCTTCTTCTTCCTTTCTGTTTATCTCCAGTTAGCCATGGATTCCGGCAACAGTGGAAGCATGCAGTCGTCAAGCGGCGGAGACGAGGAGTATGACTCCCGCTCCGATTCGATCTCAGCCTTCATCAACTCTTCCACTACACCCTCTTCTCAAACCCACAACCCGTCTTTGTTCGACCCCCTGTCGAATTTCCTCGACTCCTTCCCTCGATCTCCGGCGCCTCCCGCCATGAATTCCGTTCTCAATCTCGACACTGCTTGGAATAGAGGCACCGACATGGGTCGTGGACTGATGGGGTCATCTTCTTCTACCACACCCATCTCCGTCTCCGATCGCAGCTCCTTTCCAATCATCAACAACAACAACAATATGAACCCGTCGATGCAAGTGCCATTAGGATCTGAAAACGGGGGTCGTCTCCAAGCATCTACAGATCAGCAGAACCTCGGTCGTAACCCGAAGAAGAGATCTAGAGCTTCAAGGAGAGCACCCACCACAGTTCTCACTACGGATACGTCGAATTTCAGAGCCATGGTGCAGGAATTTACAGGCATTCCTGCACCGCCCTTCTCGTCGTCGGCCTTTCCCAGAGCTCGGTTTGATCTGTTCAACACTGCCTCCTCGATGAGGTCTGCACTCTCCAATCCTCCTCTCCCTCCTTATCTTCTTCGCCCTTTCGCGCAAAAGCTCCAACATCAGCAGCAGCAGCAGCAGCTTTCTACCTCCATTTTTGGTTCTCTTCCTCTTACCACTTCTTCAATTCCTTCTACTATGGTGGATGCCGTGAATTCTACCGGTAATGCTGCTACCACTGCCAATATCAATACTAGTAATGTTTCTAGTACTGGTACTTCCGCCACTGCCACTACAAGTACCAACAGCTACCAATTGGCGGGTGATCTAGGCCTGCTTAAACAGCATCCAAATCTACTAAATCCAAGTTTCGCTTTTCAATCTCCAGCACCCAAGTACCCCTTCTCTTCCCCTACTTTGCCAGGTTTTGGGGCGAAATCGCAAGCTGCACAGGCGATTCCGTCTCCGGGTTCTCATCTTAGAATGGGACTGTTGCCTTTGGATGAGATTGCTGTGAATCATGGACATGTTAACACGCAGCTTGGGACGCTTACGGGTCTTGTTGGTTCTGATGCAATATCATTGAGAGGGAATGACCCTGCAAGCTGGGGAGATGGGGTGGGATCGAATTACAGCAATTTGCAGCGTGTTAGTAGCTGCAAGATGAACTACAGCACGGGTCCTTCTACTGATTTCCATGCGGAGAAGGGAGCTGAGAACGTTTCGGCAAGAGGAGAAGGTATGGTTGATTCATGGATTTGTTCTACAGACTAGAATTAGCAAGGCATCATGGAGACTAATTCAAAGAAAGAAAGAAACAATGGGAGGTGGGTGTAATTGCAGCAGGAGTAAAAGTAGCAAGGAGAAGTGAAGTGGGTCTGATCCATCTTTCACTACCATGACCAACAAACATCACACAACACTTTGGTTTACTTTGTTTGTGGATATAGTCTCTTTTGTTTCATTTCATTTTGATTATAGTCATACAACCAGATAGACATGTTCATGAAAAATATCTGGTTTTCCAGCTTTTCTCTTTACTTCACTATATAACATATCGAATTGCATTTCTCAAGTTTTCCTTTGTGTTTTGCATCACTGCCCATGGATTTTCACTGAATCAAAAGGACATTGCTTGAAAGCCCATGATTCTTACTCGTCCCTGTACTAATAATCTAAATATAAAACAGGAGTTGAATAATTTGCAGAATACTGGATAAAAATGCAGGATATATTCCTGGATTAATTTTGGTTTGGCCTCTTCTTCCCCATATATATACTTTTGTTCTTGTCTGCTGATGCAAAGGAGTGATCGTAGGCGGGATTTGGGGAAGCTTTAGTCGACGTTATCTTAAATCCAAATTCACATAAATCACTATGCATATCATGTTTAAAAAGGAGATACCCACCTCCAAGGGAATCTTCAGAGGTCATCAGTAGATTGACATTAATGTCTTTAATATTAACATTTAGAACAGCAATAAAAAAGGAATCAGAAGAACGTATTAACAAACCAGGTAGTAAACTAGACTGGTTTAATTGATCATTCCCTCATGATCAATAAATAACAAGAAAGTTGGATAATTCAGAAAATGGGTTAGTTTGTAATATTCCGTAGTTCACATCCACCAAGGTATTCAATGAACGCTGAAGTTGTATGATTTCCTACTTCTTTTGGGTGGGTTCTTTGGATGACATTCACCTTTTTCTTTATTGATCAATTGTACATATTAGATTTAAGAAAGAGAGCTGCTTTTTCATTATTATTTAATGATCTTACAAAAGGAAGATGATTAACCATGATACTTTGGGAAATTGGAGGGAAAAGTGGAAGATAGCTTTAACATTTAATTATTTTCTCCTCTTTATTTTGAATGATAATGCAAAAGGAGAGATGATTAAACCATGGCAGTTTGCAAGGTAGGGGCTGTGAAGTGTGACAACCCTGTCTTTTTTCTTTTTTTTTTCTTTTTCATGTTTTTTGAATCATGGTGGCCCATGCCAGTGAATGATCTATTCTTTTTTCTGGCAATGATGGCATCTCTTGTCTTGAGAGGTCATGTGAAGGAGATGGAGGGGAAAGCTCTAAAAGGACTTCCAACCTCTGAAAAGCTCTACAGTTTCGACACAATCCAAAAGACATGAAGCTTTTCGTATCTTTTGCAGAAAGCTGGCACCCATGAGACCCTGCCTCTCTATATTGAAGTCTTTTCTTAAGCCCAGTTCTTAATGATCATTAATAATTAATTACTAGCTTCTTCTTTGACATTTCTGTAAGCAACCCAGCATTAGTTTATATTAAACCTATGGTTTGAAGCTAAACTCTAGATATGTGAAAAGAGTTGGTGAGAACAGTAATTAGAATAATATAAACAATTGTATTTGAATGAAGTTTGAAATCTCTGGGATCCTTTTTATAAATAAACATATGCTTTATATCTTACGGGGCTTGCAAAAGAATCCTTCTCAGATGTTTCTCAATGATTTTCATTTGTTGTTTGATAAATATTATATTGACGCTTGCGAGGACGTATATGATATTATAGTCCAGTGTTGGGTCTCCTTGTCAACTTGTGCAGTTGAATCTGTTCCCTGTTCACACTTTTCCTTCCCTGCTCCTGTTTTACTTTGTATGTATAATGCTTCTGTAGACATACTAGCAGAGTAGGCGAAATCGCATGTCTGCTAATCAATCCAAACCACAGAAATGGTGGGTCTCACAGTGGATAGATAATAGATTGAAACTCAGGCCGATTTAATAATCCTATCCCTCTAATTCATGGCCATCAAGCAGGCATCTAAATGAAAGACATGACAAAGAAACAAGAAGAAGTTGTACATATGGAGCCTGTAGTCTCATGACTCAAAATCTTGATTTGATGCACTTTGATTGTAAAATATTATGATTCTAATCAGTTTACTTCTTGTTGGATGTGGGCCACACGTTGAGTCAATTCCACTCCAAAGACCACTGGTTGGGGGAGATTAGTTTTCCAATTTTGATTCTGGGCTGGGCCCAGTTGATTAAGGATACGTCCATACCACCACTAACCCCATACAAAAGTACAAGTGGAAAAAATTCAAACTACATGACTAGTATGCCTAACTGCCGAGAAACGTGACTCACAATATATTGATTTTAGTTTCTAGCAGCTTGAACTCATTTATTGAACCTGCAGAAAAAGTGCCTTGGCATCAGCCATTCGTTTGATTTGTTGAAAATTGAGTGTTTGGAAAACCTTCTTACTAAGATTTTTTGGTATTTGTGTATTAATTTTTAACTTTTTTCCTCTTAAAGAGAAAATTAAATTTTATAAAAGAACTATATTTACTGAACACATATTGCCACCAGTGGGGAGCGTTCATTTGGACCATGAGGAGCCTCCTAACCCTATGTTTGGGGGGGGGGGGGGGGGGTGTGGATTAATTTTACCTTTCCTTGTTTGGACAGTAAAAAAGTAGGAGAAAGAAAGTGAAAAAGTAGTATTTTATTTGTTTGCGAGGTAAAGAGAAGATTACCAATTTACCCTTATTTTTGCAAAAAGATAAAAAATCATCTCTTTTGTTGGATAGAGGGCAGTTTAGTAAATTTATAGCAAATCCTCTATTTCCCTCACATTTTCCCCTCAATTTTGACGGAAAATTTTTTGAGTGGGGCCCACGTGAATTTTCCCCCCATATTCTCCTCCCCCAATTTTCCTACCCTTCCCAAACACCCTCTACTTTTTCCCCTCTACTTTTTCCTCCCCCTCATTTTACACCCTTCCGAAGCAGAGGGTAAATGTCACTGGGTCCCATGTGACGAACGGCATTGATGCATAGTGTACAGGGAGAAAATCATCCCACCTTGCCCTATGCTAGTATGTTTCTTTTATAGTGTTCCATATGCAGTCATCTTTTCCCCACTGTTTCTTCAATGAAAAACAGTGTGAAACTGGCATGGTATGCATTGAACAAATACTATATTTTAACTAGTGTCTTACGTGAGCGATGATGAAAGCATATGACCAGCTGAAAGTGTGTAAATTGCCTTGTGCGAATTTACAAAGATGCAAACCTGTACATCATTGTTGTTGTAGATGCAAACCTAACAATCTTACTTGAGAAAAAAAGGCAAACCAATATATCATTGTTGTCGAGAATTACAAAGATGCAAGGTGCTTGTCCTCAACTGTAGGGACATGGGTGTGTGACGGAGAGTACATGCGTTTATTATGTAATTAACTAAAGAAAAAATAAAGAGAGTATTATGTATATAGTTCAATTCCACCGCACATCGTGTGAAAAATGTTGAAAAAGAAAAATTCCCACATTGGACTTAGACTTGCCTCGGTTTATTTTGCCACTTAAAACTTCATTTTGATTTTATTTTGGGTATCCACTTACCATTAAATAGAAGTGATGTTCTAATTTCATAGGTCAAATTAACCATTCATATGATGATAATAAAAAGAAGAAGAAAAAGTTGACAACCAGAATCATTTGGTACAAAGAATTCATTAAGGCAGACTTTGAATTGATTGGTTGGAGCATGTCGACTCGGCCAACCTATGATTTTCCACAAAACATTCATGTATCTTTTCATTTATTTTCATATTGTCCGTTTTTTACTATCTTACATTTTTTTTGTGATTACTTAGCCAAAAAGTTACAACTCAGAGTATATAACAATAACAGCAAATTATTTCGTGCATTAGATTAGATAACATGCCAACGTACCACTAATATAATTTTTCTAAGATGCAATAGGAAAAAAACTCTGCCCTGCTTGTGAGTAGGCCTTACCACTGTGACAGTAGTAGGTTAAGTGGCAATTTTGATCGCTCTGTCTTCCTCTTCTCTTTAAGGGCGATCGAAAAAGACCAAATGCTGCAGCATCTACTAACAAATTGTTCGTAATATCATTTCCTGTTTAGGGGACAGGAGTGATTTTCATGAGCCCACATGCTCTCCACTACTAAGCTGTTTCAAATTGAGTATGATCTGTAATATCCCGTAGGTCAAGCATTTGAATATATATATATATATATATAAAGTTTCTACGGCGATCTAAACATTATATGTTTAGAGCCGGTTTGTTTTGATCAGAATTCACTAGAGGAACGCAAGTGTTGGAGATTCAGATGCTGGTTTCAGGTCATGTTTTTAGAGCATTTGACATTCTCCATTTTTAGCGCTAGAGTTTCTAAACCAACTGCTGAAAAGCTGCTTTTTGCCTTTAAAATTCTTTAGAATATAAGATTGTACTTGGAGCATTTGTTTTTTAGGACTGCTTTTGAACATTCTTCATTTGAAGAACTCGTAATTTTTACTGGATAAGAATTCTAACAATCATTCTATCCTTAGAAGGGTTACATCCTTTATCTCATGGCAAATGGTTATTGACTGAATGTTCAAATTATGAAGGGAATTGTTTAGGACTGTGATTATGACACACCAATTTTGGTACCTGAAGCACCACGCATGGCTGTTCTAATCATAAGGGCATTTTTAACCATAAGAACCTTTCTCTTTCCAAGTTGCTAGCTTCTAGGATTGGTTAAACCTTGACATTATCATGATCACTCTTTCAAAACCCAAATGGTAATTAATTTGGAGGAGGGAAGAGTGCACGAGACAGAGGAAATAAAATTTAATTGACATCATTGGGGAGATGTCACCATGGGATCCAAATCATTTCCTTAAATAGTATACTATCCACAAGCCCTTCAAGCGGGCACACACTTAAATGATGCACACATGCTTTCCGTGAAGTTGCATTGTTTCAACTCATTAACAATCAGTGTAATCAATTGATCTTTTGCCGATTTCTCTCTCACATGAGCTCAATCCCTAAATCTATGCTAAGCAAAAGTCGCACTGCAGATAGGGACAAAACCCACACCATTGGGAGGTGTGTGAGGGGAGCTGGTGGGCCATCCATGTGCACCCCTCTCACATGGTTTCCATGCCCAAGATTTGCTAAGATTGTAGCATTCAAGTACAGAAGGTGACGTTTTAGTGGGACCCACCTCAGGATGGTATGGCAAAACAAAAATAAAATAAAATAAATGGAGGACTAAAGAATTGGGTAGGCCACATTGCATTTAACAAAAGAAGGGTCGATATTACTCAATCTAAAAATCTTTAAATTGCCAGTTGCCTTTTTCTTTTCCGTTTTCATTTTTATTTTGATTTAGGGCTTGTAGGGTTGAGAGCATTTTAACAAAAAACTTTATTTATCAAAAAATTTTGACGAAAATGCTGAGTCTGTCTTCCGAAATTTCCCGGTTTGATAATGTTTGAATGGTGAGGATTTATTTATTTGGAGCTTAAAACAGTCACTTTTTGCCGTTGAATATCCTAAGAATTCTTCTGGATTTCAAAATGCCTCCCAAATGCTTGCAACCATATAGCCTTTTAGAACAGTGGATAGTGGTACACTGCATGTGAAATTACCTAATCACCCAAGGATCAATTCTTTTACAGTTGTGTAAGATGAGATGCCCTTTTTCATAGAGTTATCCCTTGAATTTAGGTTGTCCTTACTTTACATGTACTTATTACCAACGTATAAAAAGCTTGGTTGTAGTTGTGTCATATATGAGGCGAGACATCAAAGTCTCAGCCATCTCCACTCACCACTATGTATTATGGAGTTACCTTTAAATTTGATGGGTTGACTGCGAAATAGAAAAATGTTTAGAACTTACATTCAATGTCTATTTTCAACAGCTTTATATTATATTTTATAGTTTTATTCATATCTAAAACACTTCTTAGGAAATTAAAAATGAGAACTCAAAACTTTTCTCTGTTTTCAATATCTTTATGAAATATGTTTTTTGGGTGAAAAATCAGTGAACAGTACCATGCATCTGCCCACCCATGATTCTTGGCTAGAATGGTTTAGCATTCATAGGTTGTAATTTGGATCAATAGTGATGTTTCATTTGTTTGATTTCGTGAATTCTCAAAGAGACCGAAAAAAAAAAAGAAGCAGGTACGATCGTTGTCAAGAATTCTCAACATAGGAAGTTTCATGTGAATTTCCTTCAAATGAAGGGCCCCATAGGATCTACAAAATGTAACAAAGCTGTTGCCACCTGTATGACAGATGGCACCACCTGCATATCTTATAAACAGAAGCCATTCCAGGGGTGTGGTGGGATAAGAGTCTGGACCTTTCCTCCGCCCCCCTCCGCCTTTCCATGTGTCGCCCCCTGATTCCTGATTCGTCCAAACAGGGCTCCCTGTTTGGACGAAACAGGGGATCCGGTTCCGGTGGGATAATGATAGCAATGAATGTAAAGCAGTTTCAGGGTTAAAGAGGTTTGCAGCTAAAGTTGTATGCATAGTCACTTCCAACACCAAAAGCCAATCAAATCAATCAACTGATGGAGGGCACCTTCTCAGTTAACAGATCAAGACAATCATGTGAACAAATAGATATGAGAATCAAGACAATCATGTGATTATGTAGCTAGATTTCAGTATCGTGACAATCAAATGATGGATTCTTCAATTTGATTTCTTCTTCCTTTCCCGCCGGTGGTTCTTCCACGCACACACTGTTGGCTAGTTGCTCCACTTCAATCATCCTTCCCTTTTTTATCTTCTTCTCCAACTGCTGTCAACTGAGGTGGAGTTTTTTAACATTCAAAATCTGAAGCATCAAAAAATACATAAGGATGTTGGACTTTAGAATTTTATAAAAACTAAACATTAAATTTAGAAATGCTAAGAAGACAATTATCATGCTGTTTGGAAATTCCAAACATTACAAATTTTTATTAGGAAAGGAGTCTTAATTTATGTGGGGGCAAATGATTTTAGATCAATTGGTGCTTAATTTGACACGAATATGAAGATTCATAGCATTTGTGTGGGGACAAATGATTTTAGATGTGGCTTGGCAGCATCTGAAGAACACTCAAACAACCTACAGTTAGTTAATATTACTGCAACAAAAAGGAATTGCAAATAAACTACTTTGAAAATTCCAACTTTAAAGTATTGCCTATCTTCAACTGAGCGATTGTGATACTATTTGATGACTGATTAAGGATGATTGTGATATGCCAACTCATGGTTGTGTCAAATCTCATTAAAAATGGACATTTCATAGACTTGAGATCTAAGGAAACCTTGATGCCATTAAGGATGCACGCTCCCACACTACTGTTAACCATGAAAAAAATGGAAGATGAATCATTTGGTAATGAGCATCAGCTAGAAACTATGACTTTAATTAAGCATTACATATGGCTTTCAAAGGGTGGGCTCCAGGACTATCAAGCCCAATTTTCAAAATATGTAGGCTGAGAGCCTAGGGCATGCCAAAGCCTTGGGAGAGGCTACACTAACTAGATACTTATTGGCCCTCACGGGCTAGGGCTAGTGTTAGGGCATGAAAAGAAGAAGATTATCTTAATTTCTTTCCATATTGTCACCTTGGGGCATCAAATGTAAACTTAACGTTAACCCTCTTTCAAAAAGCTTGGGACTATTAGTTCAGCCCTTAGCTCAAAGCATTGCATTTAATTCTTTGGAATTAATTATGGAATAAACAAATATAACCTATATAGAACAAAAAAATAAAAAATAAAAATTTGTTTCATAGTTTCTTCTACAACATGCCATGTGAAATTTGTTGCAGTTTGTTAATCAAGTTATCGTCCATCCAAGAGGCCAGCCACGGTTCTGAACTGAATAATGGTTAAACAGTAGACCCAATAAGTAAAGGGGAGTAATCTTATATAAGAATCATGATCAAATACATCTACGTATTCCGCAATTATATGTAGATAAGCCATTGCGAAAAGGGAAAACTTATATAATAATTAAACATGGCTTATTTAGGTTAAAATCATGTAAGAATCACATGATAATTGCATAAGAATTATATAAAACTTCAACATAAGAATCATTTAAAAACGCACATGAGAACTACATGAAAACCAAATAGGAACCATGCTAAAATAAACCCACATATATGCTCAAATAAATTTACCTGTAAGATTGGTAATCAAATTGTTGGGGAACCAAAAATTGTCCCTATTCAATCTCTTGCTTTTTAAGAGAAAAAAAGCCCACATTTCATGGGCCTGAATCAAGCCAAATACCTTCATTGAAGGGCTCGATTAAGAGCCCCAATACTCCGTAAACTCAACTTCAAACAATCATAGGTGTAATATAACTTGTCCGTGACTTTTGAATAATCCTGCATTCTTCTCATGCCTGTCTGAAGGGAGAAGATGGGAGCAAGACTTTTATCAATCCAAAAACCTTTTCATGAGCTGCTGCTAGTTAACCGCGAGGACCAAATGTGGAAAAAGATCATGCATTTATATCCTTAACAAGTAAGACGCTAAGCAACTCATATAAACTATAAACCATAAACTATGTATGTCACACTCAATGTTTTTAATTTTTGTTGTTGATGGGCTTCATTGCTTTATTGGTTTTGTATGAGCCCTCTAAAACAGAATCTATAAATTGCAAAATCATCACCTCAAGGCATTATTGAGAGGTGATGGTTTTCTAATTTATAGATATACCTAGTTTACATGTAGGGTTAGAATCGGGTCGACTGCGAGGGAAACCCCAGTGGAACTGGAATCAAAATCAGTTGGTTTTCGTTTACCCATTCTAATTTGGAGTTGATTTCAATTTGAAACCAAAGATATAAGCTTTGGAAGCTGTTTGAACTCTAGGGACCGGGTTCAGTTCCCATTTTGAGGTCCACTTTTGACTAAAGCCCAAGTTACAATTGAATGCCATACGTGGAATGGAGCCTAGAGCCTCTCTATCAGTTATTACTCAAAAACTATATAATAATGTTTTGGAACTCCATCCCGAGGCCCGCATAGAGATAATCTGAACCCTTAAAAGATAAAATTCATACCAACCAATGGTGTTTCTTAAAGTTTTTGTTTAAAGGGAATGGGTCCCACCTTTTCCATCAGAGCGTTACATCTAGTGGTGGGACTCACTCATTTTGTGCCAAAACTTGAGGATCGTTCATTGGAAAAGTGTTGGGATTCATTGGAGAGACGCATGGATTCTTTACATATTTCGAAAAATACCCCTCTGTTCGTGGCACACATGGCCACAGGGACTGACGTACGTCAGTGCGCACGCCATGCTTACAGAGGGTGCACGTCAGAGCGGGGGCCCACGGAAGTCCGTGAATCACGGCCGCCAATAGCAGATGTAGTGCAGGCAATGATGATGGATGGATGGATGGATGGTGGAGAAAATGAGAGCTTTTTGTTTTTTTTTTTATGATGATGATGATGATGATGAGAGCGACAAGGGGCTGTCCACGTCGGATGCTCACTTTGCCTCCTGAGGGGACCTTCATCTGCCGTACGATTGCTAGAGTCCGAAATTAGCGATGCTGACATGGACGGTTGCGATTGAGACAGATGGCCTGTAACTGCCAGTTACGTATGGTTTTAATCTCCTCTCGCCACCGCCTGGTTTTTTTATGTTCCAATGTGCGTCTCCTACACGACTTGACTTGATGAATGCTGTGTTACACTTTTACATGGATCGTTTTGCATGGAATTCCCATTTATTGAAGAATTCGACCCACTTTTTCCATCCATTTTCATATGTCTGTTAAACCCATTTCTCTATGGTACTCATAAAAGGCAAACAACTCCTAAAACCTCTGTGCCTCAAGGACTCTAAGGATCCTAATTTCACGACTGCCAAATATAGTGGAACATATTTTAAATGACAACCCTGATATTTTACGTTGTTGGGTTTAAAAGGGAGGGTATTCTTATGCATCTATCATTCGCCATAAAATAAAGACACTTCCATAAATGAAAATTTTCAAGTACAAAAGTGACTTTTCAAATACATATGGGTTTACTTTTGTATTTGAAAAATCTCATTTATGGAAGTGTCCCTTACCAAAATGAAGAGGGATGGATGTATAAGAACACCCCCCTTCCCGTTTATGAGTTCTCAACCTTTAACAACAAAATTGAGTATTTGAATGACTAGAAGTAGTCATTGTTGCCAAAGAAGCTTTTAACACGACGAATTCCCCGAACCTCTAACAAATGAATTCTTCTTATTTTATATTGTGCTTTGAGTGCTCAATCCCCATAAGAGTCCTGCAAGGCAATTAAGGCATGCTCGATACAATTTGAGATTTAAAGCGACAATTCTAAGTGAAGCCTCAAATTATCTATTATTCTCTTCCTCTTTTTTCCTTTTTTTTTCTTTTTAAGTTTTGAGTACCCGGATTTGTATTTTCTAATAGATATATTTGTAATTTATAAATTATAACTAATAACATTTATAAAAAAGTGAACACTAACTATAACAAAAATACAATATGAGCTTAGAATTGAAAAAATCTTAAATGCTTTTGTATTCGAGTAATAGTTCAATAGTCTTTTTTTTACACTCACCGGCCTGTGAGGACCATAAAATAGATTTATAATGAGTCAAGAGATCCAATTTGACACACACTGGCCGGTGAGGACCATATAACTGGCCGGTGAGGACCATATAATTTTGTATTCATTGTTTTTTTTACCTTTGATTTTCTGTTGGCTCACATCTAGTTTATTTTTCATACTCAAATTTGGATAGCTCTGTCCGGAAGTAGATCTGCACCGGTTGTCTCCCCTGTATATTTTGAATACTATGGCGAAGAGAGCCGGTGCAGATTTACTTCTGGACAGAGTTATCCTAATTGGAGTATGAAAAGTAAACTAGTTGTGCGTAGGGCTGTCAATCCAGCCCTTTCACGAGGGAGCCCGGTCTGGCTCGGCCCACAAAAGCCTTCAAAGCGAGGGTTTCGTTTTTTATCCTAAAGCACGAAGGTAGGTTAGAGCCCTATTTTGAAAAGTCCACAATCTTGAGTGCCAAGCTAGGTCTTGACTCATTCGACTCTGAAGAGGGCCGGCTCGGCTCTCAGTTTATTAAATATGTAAATTTTTGAATAGTTTTTATGAAGTTACTTTAAAAATCTTAATAAGTGAGTACTCATCTATTCATTTATCTTTTACCATAAGTGATTAGAATACATAGTTTACTGGTATAAGAGTTAGATAGTGTAGATATCTTTTGTAGAAATATAGTTTGAAAAATGAAGAAAAACTTTGATAAATATTAAAAGCAATATAATAATGTATTTTAAATGGTTATACTCTTTGATTCTCAACGTAAGTTGTTATATTTAGGGTATGCTTTAAGAAAGTTATATGGATCAAGTGAAGATACGAGCATTCGTCGAAATGATACTCTGAGACCCTTTTGGAAATCTTTATAAAGAGTATTGCATGATTTATGATACACCAATATTGTGACATTATCAAATGTGGATAAAGTTAATTTCATAAAAGTTACTAAGTTTGAAGATGATTTTTAAATATTTGGGGAATAAATGACTCAAACAATTGCTTTAGAAAAAAAATCTGAATTAGATTATTATTTTGAGGAGCTAAGGGATAAGTCTATAAATTTCAATATATTGAATTGGTGGAAAGTTAATTTAGCAAAATATCAAGTTATTTCAATAATGGCTCGTGACATTTTAACAATTTCTTTTTGTACAGTTGCTTTTGAATCTATATTTATTACAGAAGGAAGAGTACTCGACCAATATAAGTGTAGTGTGAAATCTGAAACAATAGAAGTCTTAACTACTTTTACATTGTTGGTCCTTTATCCGGACAAAATAGGAGGATTAGCATTAAATTGGAAGTCAGTGGTGGCGTATGAAAGATTTATTTTCTTTAAAGAAAAAAAAAATCTTCTTTTCTTCTAGCCCTGGCCTGGCCCTAACTTGACCCTGGGCGCCCTTGAGGGTAGGATAAGGGTCTAAAAATTGTAGACCCGCTGTAAAAGATGAGGGCTTTTGCTCGCTTAAGCCCGTCTCGCACATATGCGGATAGGATAAGGGCTTACCTCCTCCAAGGCTGGGCCTGACCCTTTGATAGCTTTAGGTGTGTGCCAACAGAAAATCAAAGGTTTAAAAAAAAAAAAAAATCTGAATACAAAATTCTATGGTCCTCACAAGCCGGTGAGTGTCAAATGGGATCTTTGACTCACACATATAAAGCTGAGGAGAATATTGTCTCTTATCTACTTGGATAAATTAGTCTTATTAGTAGAGTGTAACCAAATCCTGTTGGAGGGGATGCAGCAATATTATAGTACATTAAATTGCATGGTGTTCCCCTTGCTCGATTACAAGTTCTAGTGAGTGGGATGCATAGCGATGCAGGGACCACATGAATGGATTTTTAGATGAAGCCTTATCTTTGAAGAATCCTCAAAAGATATGATTTGCGAGTCTGATCGGGAGATGCCTTGGAAGTACATAAATTAAAAGGATTGGAGCTCTATAGTTGGGCCCATTTATTAAAAATCCGACACCTTCAAAGTAGATCCCCTTCTCTTGAGAAACATGCCATTTTTTTTTTCTTTTTATTAATGGCTAAATCTTATGGATGGACCAACTCCTATGCGGTAAAATTTGAGAATGCAGCATCTACAAAAAGAGCATTTATTTTGAGCGATTTAAATTTTTAATAGGTGGGCTGCACTATAAAGACTCATTTCTTTAACTCAAGATTTCACTATCTATTTGTTTGTATACATAGGAATTGAAAACATATGATTCATACCATAAGTGGCTAAGATGAAGATCAAAGATGAATTCAAGAAATGAGCATCAAATAACATGTCATTTTATAAAATATAGTCAAACGAGGATGTGGAACGAATTACAATGGTGATCATGGTTTATTTATTTCTCATTTTCTTTTAATTTTATTTTCTTACAAACAAGGTTATTTAATGCTTATTTTTTAAAACTAACATTTGATCTTCTTTATTACATATACTTATGATATGAATCTTCCGTGTTCAATTCATATGTGTTATAATGCAAACAAACAACCCCTACAAGTGAAAGACTCATACCACATGCGCTGATGAGTTGGATGATGACTGAATTGGAGACATTACATTAAAGACAAGCATAAAACTGTGCACAATCCATATCTTGCAGCTCCACCTACAGCGAATTGATTGTTACCTAAAAAGTTAATACTGATGTAGGGCTGTTAATCATGTCGTGTTAACGAATTTGGATTGCACGTTAGTGTATTCGTGAATCACCTCAACTCGTACACGACACATTAAATAACCAGGTTAAAAAATCAAATACGAACACGACTTGTTTATTTAACAGGTTAGAGGATACGACCCGTTAACCCGTTAAATAATTTTGTCTATTTTGCACCATGTTAATTAACACGCACTCTTGAAAAGAAAGTGAAGGAGTTTGAAAATGATCCTTTTTATGTGAGTTTTAGGGTTTCACTTCAACATTTTCACATTTACCAATATGCATTTTTTGCATTTTATTATTTATGTTATTTATCATTTGGTGGTTTGTATTAGGTTGTTAATGGATTATCGATTTTATTCATCAATGAATTATTAATTTAACGGGTTGATGGATCTGATCCATTAATGATAAAAACTTATTAAGAGGCAACCTCAATCCTTAATCCGCCAACATCATATGGATTCGTATCGCGTTTCCGGGGTCGCTTGACAGCCCTATGCGAATGTAAGTTCGGAGAGGTGGAGATTATCTAGGGGTGAAAACACTGCACATTGATAGACCCAAAATTTGGCTAGGCGTTCCTCCACAACATTAGGGTGTGACAGTGAATTGACACTTGCTGTCCACGTGGTACCCCTACACAGCCGCCCCTCCTACCAATGTGATTTTGCAGGGGTCCAAGGCCCGGATTAGCCCTACAAAAGTCATCCCTAATATCACTACACCATCACACTAGATGGAGACTAGTTTTTGTCCCTAGTTTGTTCACATGACAGGCTGCCTGAATGAGCGGTCGATGAAGCTACTGTCTGAAAATATTGACCAAAGGGGGGGCCGGCGGCAGATGCACTTTGCCCATAAATGGTATTATTAGTCTCTGGGACTTTTATTTTCCACAGTTATTCACATGCCAGGTACAGGTTGCCTGAGTGGAAATGTAGATACACTTTTCCTATGACATGATCACTTTTTCTAATGGGCTGGGCCGTATATCCCAGTTCCAGTTTGTTATCAGCCTTAATTCCTGGCCCAAAATGCACCCCTATATATAATAATAAGAATAGAGAAGACCCCGTTAAGTTAAGATCCAAAGGTTCATATCAGTTATACATCTGATCAGGACTTTGGATGAAGACTAGCTTATGTTCTTCAATGGGCCATGTCCCACCATCCGATGAGGCCTGTCGATGGACATTAGCTTATGTTCTTTACTGGGCCATACGACATACCCTCTGGTTTGGCGTTTTGGATGGTGAGTAGCTTGGGGTCATCTACTTCCACACCATCACAACACACACACCCAAAAAGGAGGAACGGGGTGCTCATGCTCAGCTCATTTAGTCGTCTGGTCAGACTGAAGGTCCAGTTCTTGTCCTAAAGTGTTACAGATGGAACATCTAACATAACATCTACCACAAAGGACACACTTGGGCCAGATGTAGATTCGACAAAGTTGCAAATACGTATCTGCGTGGAAGACTAAAAACCAGGGCCGGCCCAACATTGTTTTCTATCCAAATTAAGTAAGGGCCCCTTTTATTTCAAGTAATCGAGTTCCTAATAATTATAATACTTGTATTTCTTTATATGGTTAAAATAGAAGCAAAGGTGAATATCTAAAAATGACCAATCAAATAACCTCTTCTTTAATATATATATATATATTTATATAAAACAATAATGGGAGACGGAATATGAATAATGCCCAACCATCACCCGAGTTATTCAAATAGTAGGAAAGTTAAGGTCCTATCCACATATCTACTTTACATCATGCACTACTCACCACTTTAATAGTCTTTTGCCGGAGCCCATTTGGCAATGATATCCAATGTATTCAATTCCATTTAGACAAACGGACCTTAAATAAATAAATGGCAATCAAATGAAGGATTGTTGTCGCATGAGCTTGTTTTAATTGCGGATGAATTATGGAGACCACATGCAGAAATTTTCTGAAATGAGCCAATTGTATACAAACAGGGAGTTATTTAGCAGTCAAACCCTAGATTTCCATTCCTCTAACCCCAATCACAAGAAATTTGGGAGGTTTATCAATGGGATTCAAGTATCTATATGTACTCCTCTTGCGTGGGCCTTGACGAAATTTCACTCTTAACATGTATTTAGCTCAAGAACGAGGAGTTGCTTGGTTGGTTGGTAACCCCGCACATCACTCGGCTACTTAGGGCTTTGGGTTTGCCACTCTTCCCTCATTTATGGGCTTCTCTACCAACCTGTGTGGGCTTCCTCTACTCACTTGTGTGAGCTCTCATTTCCATAGTGTAGGCTTCCTCTTCTGACTTGTGCGGACTTCTCTTCGGTCCAATCCCCAAGGCTGGGGTAAAACACACACACACGAAACATGTGTTTAGCCCATCCTCAGATTGAATTAGTATGAAATGAAGTGTGATTGGTTCATGCATGCAGATGCCTGTTTCCAATGCAGTGACGAGCTTGAGGCATTTTTTTTTTTTATGGAACAAGAGAGATGTTTTAATTTTAGAAGGAAATAAAAGTGCTCACATAAAGAAAACTTTTATATCTTTCAAAGATTTCCTTCCTATTTCTACACGACTTTATTGCCAAAATTTGAAATTGTCACTATATTGTCTCTGACCGATATTAATTTCCCTATAGGATATTTGCGACATTGCATTTAGGGTGATTTTTTTTACGGTGGACACTGACATTAACAGACCATCCATGGTAAATCAAACGACCTCTGGTTCACCAACCTTACTATCATCTCTCCAGGAAGGATTACTGAAGTCCCACCATGCACAATTATTGTTGATCCGAGCCATTCATAAGAGGCCAGCAATGATTAACAACTGAAGAAAAAACCTCACCAGTGTGATGATCATAACCATCCAATTGGTGCAAAGGAATGTGGACCTATTATTGATAAGGAATGCCCACATACTTCATTGATTAGATGATTTTCCACCAATATTTTAGATGGGCATCAAGGAGAAGATGGGGGTCCCCCCGGTCATCCTGATTCACAGTCAATAATCCATATATGAATATGGAATATGGCCCACTGTTTGGATAGTATGATTTTTCTTTTGACAGTATGACTTGATATATAGAAATGACACATGCAGAAGATGAGCTGCCATTAATTTTGCCATTGTGGGGGACTCCCATGCCAATCCTCATAGTTGTTATGAGTAAATGAAAATCCAAGCTGGAGCATTTGGCTTTACAGCTATAAGCATAGTTTTGGCACCAATGGTGCTGTATTACGCATGGTTTGATGTATTTGAGCTGTGGAAGCCAGAAAGGCAGAGGAGATTAACATGTGAAGCACCCCTTTCCCAGCAACGTGTTGGGCACAATTTCAACTCCACACTGGTCCCCCTCAACTTCATTTAGTGATTATAGAGGGCTCAAAATCACAACTCAGTCCTTTTTAGATTGATCATATCTCTTATACAATGAAAAGTAGCAGCCATCTAGATCCCCAAAGGGATCATATCTTTCTAAAGTTCTGAAAAGGAGAGATCCTGCCGAGGTCCATATCTATTTTGAGTTATCTTATGTTGGGGCATCGTTCATGCACTTGGAAAAGACTAGGTAGTCCTTGGTTTTTCATGAAATGACACTAGAGAGTACTAGTAAACCTAGTATTTAATATTTTTGGGGAATATGAGATCATTTCTTTCATACCACAATCACCATCATCATCGTCATAATCGGCTTTTCTTCATTGAGTTCCAGTGGAGTTTAAGGACTTCTTTTTTCATAGATTGGAACACTAATTAGGAGTGGTACTTCCAACATTATGAGAACTATGGATTTGTCCCTTGTCAGTGCTATGAGAGTGAACTGCCTTTCCACTTAGCTATTAGTGGTTTGACGAGGTTAACGATTTTTATAATACAAACTTGTTAGACATCATAGTCTTACCACACCATTACCTTAATTACTGCTCTTAAAAATGAAGTTGGTTTTTTCATCACATACTGTATCTACATGAAAACAAGATTGAGTGGAAGTAGAACTAACAACTCCAAAACTAGATATATGGAATATAGCATAGGTGATGGCCAATTTAAGAGATTGGCCAAAATGATTGTCCTAAAACACATTCAAAATGATTCAACTATCATCAAAGCCCTATTCCAACTATGTTGAGTCAAGCCTGTTTGGACATGTTTAATCCATCTCTAATAAATGTCTCTTAGTTTATTATCTAATTAATGCTACCCTTAAATAATCATAAATGCACACATGTCTATTTCTATTTTTCCTTGTTTACACACATTTAAAATGGTCGTGCTATATTTAAGACCTCTAAATCATAGAACTTTAAACCCTTTTTACAAAATTAAGAGAGAGAGAGAGAGAGAGAGAGAGAGAGAGAAATCATAAAATTCTACCACGATAATCTAAGCAAACCGTGCTACACATAGGAAAATAAAAGAATTAATTGAGATGACTTGGCCTTTAGGACTGTTGTCCTGCAACACTATCTGGTACAAAGTTCTTTTGAGAGTAGGTCCTGCTCAAACAGAGTGCACTAATCTACTTGCTTTGACTTGACTATGAACAGGTAACTCACACCTAACAAAATTTCCATGCTACACTTGTTCGCATGCTACAAGTAAGGTATAAGATCCTAGGGAATCCTTTGGTTAAGGGCTGATTAGTCATCATCCATCTAACCCAGAATAAATCTCCACCTTCACACCTTTATATACCAAGATATGGGTGCTGATTTATTTTCCAATTGTTTACTCATGTAAGCTGGTTCCTTGCAATGCATCAACACGAAAAACAAAAACAAAGACTGAAAAAAAAACACTGGAAAGCAACAACCATTGACACTTATATATGCATGAACCAATACCTCCTTCACTCATTCATTTTTGTTCACTGCAAACCAAACTTTATTCTTCCTCTCAAACCATGGCTCACAACCTTCATTCTTCTCTCAAATGCGAACTGAAGATCATAAAAGCTAAAAACCTTGAATTCGTACCGACGGGCAATCTCTTTGTTAGATACTATCTAGTTGATGGCAAGGGGAGTAGAATCAAGCTAAACACTAGAGAAGTCGCATCAACATGCGATCCGCTGTGGAACGAGCACATCTGCTTAGAGTGCCAAGGTGCAACAGACACTGTTGGGGGGCTTGGAGATCAGAGAGTCGTGTTCGAGCTTAGGTGGAGGAGCAGTGCACCAGTTATTGGTAGAATTGTGAGATCAAAGCTCTTGGGCAGGGCTGAGATGGCTTGGAAAGATGTGTTAGAATCGATGGACTTGTCGATAGAGAAATGGGTCACACTTGACATCGGCCATGGTGCTGTTGTTGGCCTCAAACCACCTGCTCTGCGACTTGGAATGAAGGTAGGAATTGTGGAGGAGAAGGGTAGAGTTGTTGGGTCTAGTAGATGGAAGGAATGCAGTTGCAGACACTGTGCCTATGGGAGAGACGAGGAGATTTTTGCGATTGCAGCTGCGCTCACTGTGATATAGCTAGAATCAAAGGGATTTGCATGATCAGCCGCTTAAGTTTACTTAAGACAGACCATTTGGCTTTGGGGAATTTTTGTTTTTTGTTTTTTTACCTCTTGCGGTGTAGCATTGGGTTATTGGTTGTTCTTTGGAATATGAAAAATTACTTACAGTGATAAAATTTAATCTCTCTCCCTCTCTGTCAATGGCAATATTGTGTAATTTAGTGATAAATTGTGTTGCACTTCCAAAGGAAGATCATGTGTTAAGGCTACCGAATTTCAATGGTGTATGAAAGTTCTGGAATTAAGGCAATGGTAAGGGAGATAAGGTTGAGCCAACCCATGAGTCGGATTGTCCACCATGGGTATTTGAATTTGAACCCGCCCATTTATTAATTGGGCTGAAAATCTCAAAATCCAACTCAGAGTTAGAAAGGGTCAACTTGAACCCCTAAACTAAAAAATCGGCTTTGAGCCAGTGTTTCGCATTTGTTTCAAGTTGTTTACATGGACTTATCCTTTCCTGCTCTTTTATTTACTTGAAAGTGAATAGGTTCAGCTTGGAACGTGAATGACTGGAGTTGGTCAGGAATTGACACCCCTAGGTTCAAGATAGGCTTCTGGAAACACTCAGAGAATACAAGTAGATCAGCAGATGGTTGGGAACTGGAATCGCTCAAACAGAGTGAGTCTTGGGCTATACTCCTCTCCACAGTGGCCCAAGGGATCAATGGCTTTTGTATCACGATTCAGTACAATTTGATTGTGCCAGGGTTGAATGGAGAAATTGGGAGGGATTTGATTTGTATGGGTTTCTAGAAATACTTGGGTCACATGGTCTCACCTGATAAATGTCATAGATTTTATCCCCTTAACAACTAACAAATAGTTTGAAACAAGAAACTCCCTGGAAAGAGTTGTGAAATGGATCAGGTCTGATGCTTTACCAGGCCAGGCCCACATACGAGCTAAGACCAATCCACTATGATCTATCGGCCATCTTGGACTCTATTATTTTATTCTTGGAAAGCAAGGAAACAGTTCCTTGCTGTGGATCCCATGTATATCTCATATACAATAATGATGGTTCATAGTTTGGATAATCTTGTCACCTTAAGTTAAGCCACATGATTTTATCATAATCAGGTCAATGTAACATAAGAACAGAGCAACCTGCCACCCAAACACAGCCCATGGAAATCTCTGTTAGTGTTGGATGTTCAGTTGGTATAGGATCATCATGCAGATTGTTACACAGCTTAAGCCCTTTGATCAATCACAAATTTCAAATTTTCAACTTTTTAATTGGCAGACCAGCTTCAAGTTTCTCAATGTAAGAAAGGATCATCATGTTAACTACCAAACAATCAATTTATCAAAACCATGAGAAAAGAAAAACCAAATAACTAAATCAAGAGGAGATGAGATTCCTAGAAGAACCACTTTTAGCCAAATACTACCATTATATGCAGATGTAGCCATCATGTATTTTGTGAACAAAGTCACCGCGACTACAACAAAATCTAAGTCACTGCACCACCAGCTAAGCTGCTAAAGAGAACATATCTAAAGGTAGATTTTTCTTCTATCTTGATCTCCTGCAAAATCAAAATTCACACTCCCAACCAATTCTGACTTTTGGCTATCGATAAAAAATTAGGCAAATTGGAAGTATGTATTAATCATGATTCCAGAGTGGAAGTAAGTGTTGAAAATTGGAGGCGGTTAAAACAATCGCTTTCCCTATTTACAGGACATCATCAAATATTTCCCCAATAAGATTGATCATCTGATTAATTAAGAACTTGATGGATGAATAAGATTATCCTAATTAGGCTCTTAATCATATGTTCTATATTTCAATGGAACCAACTCTTATTGGGATAATATTTTCGAACATATCCCATAAATGGGAAAGGGGATCACTTTAGGTAGCTCAATTTATGAATAGGTGGGTCCCACTATAGAGTTCAACACCTTCCACTCACTCAACAGTGAGAGGTTGTGTTTGAAAAGGAAAATGACTCATTAATTTCACAGGAGTCATCTAAAGGCTTTATATCATTAGTTTAGAACAGCTTACCACAGAAGCCCGTCTAGCTCAGTTGGTAGAGCGCAAGGCTCTTAACCTTGTGGTCGTGGGTTCGAGCCCCACGGTGGGCGAATATTTTTTGTTTACTGACCCCTTTTTTTTTTCTTCCGAATTATGCATTGATATCAATTTTTTTAACTATAAGACATTTGATATGCATTTTTATATTGAGTTCTCCACCTGAATCATTAGAATAGGTGGGTTCCATGAGTTCTCCACATAAATCATTTCATTTGACTCCATCATACTAATTCCTCAACCTAGCCAATGCTGAGAGCCTGAGGCACATTTGGACACAAATCTTACTTTGCATAGAGGGATTTTTGAAATTTTAATAGTTGACCTTACTTGCTGTGCTTGGGGTGCTGCCATGACTTTTAATCTGCTTATATTTTGGAAACCCTCCATTGTCAAGATTTTTAAAATAGCAAGTTTGAAATCATCATGTTGATTGATGATTGCACATATGCAATAATGATAATTATCAAGCCCATCACCATGTTGATCATTGCAAGATTAAAATATTAAAAACCTAGAAATATCAGACTTTGGTTTGTGGGTTCCATCTTAACCACCCACCAACACAAATGTACAAGCCACAAGATAGATCAATCATGAAAAGTCCCCTCATCTATTAGCTTTCAGAAATATTTACAATCTCTTATCCTCCCTATCTGTGGGGTTTCCATTGGAAGTGGTGTTTCTCTGTCTGTTAAAATTGATTGGTACAAGTGCCTTATGAGTTTTCGTCCAAGAGTCCCTTTACCTACTTTGGGACTGATATGGACTCCGGATCCTAGGCATCCAATGTTTGATCTTCACATTAAATGCTAAGATATTGGCTTTAAGGTTAATCCAGCCCAATCCACTCTGTCATGTCACCATCCAAGTTCACCTGACCAATTTTTATCAAGCATATGATACTCAACCAGAATTCTGGTGGAGTTGATACATTTATTAAATGAAAGATTTTCCACCTACACACCACATATTGTGCTTATGCAGTCAAGGGTGGCAATTGATTTCATTGCTATCATAGGGTTAGGATAGATGGAAAGTTATCTTTATGGATAACGGTCATGTGGCAAATCAGCTCCATTCGAGGCATTGACCTAATAGCCATAAAGCTTATAAAGGCTCGGTGTGCATAAAATTGGACATGCTACTGCATCATGTTGAATGACAATACGAAATTTACTGTAATGATCAAAGGTGGCCCAAAGTGGGCCCCATAGGGATGGGCGGTACAAGTAGGATACCATTATCCTTAAAAAAAAAAAAAAGAAGCATTTTCTTGGATGATAATAGTAGTATCTAGAACCTGGGAAATGATGAGAAGCATGGAAAAGGGACAGTGGAAATTGTTCTTCTAAGGAATCTCATTTTGGGTAAGTTGCAAGTTAGGTTGCACGTGCAAACCCATTGTCCGAACCACGGTGGCCTCGACCCTTTTTAAGATTCGGGCTCTTTTAAAGTCTGCTCCCTCCGCCCTCACCCACAACATATAATGATAAACCCCACGAGGCCGCATCCTCCCACTTTTAAGTTAAAGAATGGGCACTCCACGGGTATTGAAAATTCAAGCATCCCAGGCTTTGATAAAATTGATTGTTTGATAATAAAAAAATGTGATTAATGAATAATACATAAAATAGTATTATCATGTTTAAACGATCAATGCTTTAGTGTGACTAAGGTAGCTTTATAAATTGACAGCTCCCATTGCACAACTCACTGAATGTGTATTCCGTGATTCAAACACCTGACCACTTATAAGGATTTTACACCACATTTAACTAGCACTTACTCCAAAATAAATATAAAAAATGATACAACAATAATTTTTTAGTAAGAGCGAGAACTCGACTACGATTATGACTTCTCAAAGGTGGACATTCAACTTGACATCCAATCTAGCAAAAAACCAAAAAAAAATGACTTGAAACCAAATTTTAGTTACGTAAAACATATTACACGCCGAAAAGAAAAAAAAAAAAAAGAATAGAAAAGAGAAAAAAGGCACCACGTGTCATCGAAGCCTTTTTTATGCGTGAAGAGAGAGAAATCCGAAATTCAAAGAAATCTGAAAAGGCAAAAGCAAACGAACTCGCTCGAGGCCGCACCGCATCCTCTCTGTCCGAGCTATCGGAGGCTTTCCCTGTAACATGTCTCCGCATCACCACTATTGGGCCCACATAGCGATAATTTGATTCATCCCAAATGAATCTCATCCCTTCTAATGATATCCCACCGTTGGATTGAACCACTTCACTATAAAATGTGATTAGGTGCCCAGTCGCATTTCTCAATAATATTGTTAAATTTATGGCTGGATCCGCTCCTGATGAACTGAGATTTGTGAAACCATAATAGGAAAGGATTAAATTCACTATGGACGGTTCAGATTATCATTATGTGGGCCCACCATCGAGTTTACGGAGCCTTATGCACGGAAAGATTGTGATAGCTGCCACAGAGGATCCAGACTCAAATCTCTGTGCTCCCTATAAAGACACTCAAAAATCCCTCAGACAGTCTTGTCTCTTCTCTCTGTGTAAGCTGCTGCTTCTGCTTCTCAAATCTTCCCGCTCGAAAACCGGAAAAAAGCCAGATGGAGAGAAGCACGCCCGTTCGAAAGCCTCACACTTCCACTGCAGATCTCCTCACCTGGTCGGAAAACCCGCCGCCGGGATCCTCCCTGGACTCCGCCGCTCGTCCGGCGATCCGTACGCACCAGGTAGCTCTTTTCCGGTCGGAATTGACGATCTTTTTCCACGCTTTTCTGCATTTCCCGGTCACTTAGGGTTTCCATTTTTTGGGAAATTTCAGCCGGCTGACGGGATCGGTAAGGTGGTTTTCGGAGGACAGGTGACCGATGAGGAGGTTGAAAGCCTGCTGAAAAGGTCAGATCTGGTCTCTGATTTAGGGTTTTACTAGTAAATGCAGCTTTGTGAGGATCTGATGCTGAGATTCCTACTGCATTGCTAGGATTTTGAGGTTTTGTTAGGTTTTTTTTTTTATTTTTTTTTATTGTGTTTAATACTTCCAATTCGTCTTTGATTCGTTCCATTTTCCATGAAATCTGATCTGTTTGTTCTGTGATTTTATATGAAAAAAAAATTAAAGTTGGAGCACTGATCTTGCTGACGGATTTTGGTATTCTGTCATTCGTTCCATTTTCCATGAAATCTGTTATGGATCTGTTTCTTCTGTGATTTGATTTGGAAGAAATAAAGGCGAAGCACTGATCTTGTTGACAGATTACAAGGAGATTTTATCTTTCTGTTTCTTGTATGGAATCAGAGGATCTGATGCGTTTTTGTTATTTCTGAACATGCCAAATCGAGATGATTGATACTCTACGACTCTCCTATATAGTTTTGAAAACTCAATTCAACTAAAATTCTATAGGTGTGTATTTGAATTTGTCTTCTCTTTGCCATTTAGATTCTGTTCCCAAGTCCTTGTATTTCATTCCTCTCAAGATGTCATAAATTTTTTTTTTTTTTTTTTTTTTTTTTTTTTTTTTGATATTCAGGAAACCATGTTCAGGTTCTAAATTGAAGGAGATGACTGGTAGTGGTATATTTGCAGAGGACGGTGAAAATGGTGGACCTGAATCAAGCAGTGCCATGTCAACTCCTAATGGCAAAACAGGATTACGAATTTACCAGGTACCTTGTCACTGCCAAATAATGAGTGATTTGCTATAACATAAACGACATTGCGGTTGGAAGTACTTCTTCTTTGCTTATGGTTCTTTTCTATCTGATAATTGGCTTTTACTACCCAATTTTAGTAGTACTCAATAGATATTAGTATGGGCACAAAATACTACTGACTACTGAGCACATTTACGAGTCTTTTGGAATCACACTTGATCTGTTCATGCTTGCAAATGTCAGCAGGCGGCCAGTGCAATCAGTCAGATCTCATTCAGTGCTGATGAGAATGTTTCTCCTAAGAAGCCTGTCTCATTGACAGAGGTGGCAAAGCAGCGAGAGCTAAGTGGGACTCTGGAGAGTGAGACAGAGGCAAAGATGAAGAAGCAACTATCAGATGCAAAGACCCGGGAGCTTAGTGGGCACGACATCTTTGCTCCTCCTCCTGAAATTCTACCCAGGCCTTTGGCAACACACTCCTTTGAATCAAAGGAAGGCAAAGACATCAGGGAACCTGCACCAGGAAATGTATGGACATTTGTGAATGTTTCTACTTTCTAACATGTTTTGATGTTCATGTCAACCAATTTCTTAATTTTATTCTAAATGATGGTTTGTTTTTTTCTCATGTTGAAAGTTTCCTTGCTCCTAAGTTTTTCACCCTTTCCTTTGTTCTTTCTCAAGTGTTAAAACTCTTTTGTTAAAATTCTCAATTGTTTTTCTTCCAAAAATAATCAAAACCAATCTGATTTTCCCGTCTCCTTTTGAATTGACAAATTAATGATCTGGCCCTATCTTCTCCAATAGCTTAATTTGTTCACCCTTTCCTCTGTTCTTTCTCAAGTGTTAAAACTCTCCGGTGTTTATCTTCCAAAAATAATCAAACCCACAAATTAATGATCTGGCCCTATCTTCTCCAATAGCTTAACTTGCTTTTATATCTTCTTCAGTGTGACCTCTATTTCCATTTTACCATTTACTTTTTTATTGCCGATACCTTCAGTTATCTGCATTCTTTAATTTCTAGTGCTTTGCCAATTTGTATGCGCCTGCCTTTTTTGTTAAGTCAACAGAAATATTTTTGGTTAGTATTATTATTATTATTATTTCAATAAGCAATGTGAACAACAAAAATATTATCATGAATCATGCTAATGCATGGTGTTCGAGTTTGCAAATCTGAATGCACTAAAGAGCTATGCATGATCTTAATTTCCTTGTGACTCCTGATTTGGTTTCTTCTGACAGTGCTCAAGGATTCTACAGAAGATCTTGGAGATTTTAATTCTAAATGATTAGAGATGAAAAGAGAAAAATAAATAAATAAAGATGAGCTACAAGATAGAAATTCTTTGATCCATTGGATAGAGTTGGTAACTGTTGGATTGGGCAGGGACTAGAGTTCAAAGGAAAAGATCTGATTTGGGGTATACTTGGATGTCAGTCTTCCACTGCCAACTTCATGGAGAGTCATCCACGGTACATTGGTCATATGGCGTGCCAATCCATGTTGAAACTGTTGGCTTAATTGTTGATGGAATATGGCCAATTTTTTTTTTTTTTCATGAATAATCACAGCCATCTATTTTATTTGGCGAATTTGGATGGTTGACCTTTTCTAGTGGCGATCATTTAAATGGTGAACATAGTTTCATCTGTACAAGTTCCATGATGTACTATGGTCCATCCACAATAAGGCCCCACATTGTGGATGGTAACGATTCCTATACAGTATTTATGGTGGATGAGTCACCACAGTTTTGCCACCTGGAGACTGAAATCAGTCTTTCTACTTTGAAAAAGTTTCACACGATTTTTCTTTTTCTTTTTTTCTTTTTTTTTAATACCATGAAGTAGGGTGGCATTATGTTGTGATTTTGCATGCACCATATATTAATCCATGGGAACCGATGCAGGGTATGTGCTGAGTTGTTCGACAATCATATTAGCAATTAATTTACCCCCCAAAAAAATCATATTAGTACTTATAGTGGATGGAGAAAACTACACCTATGTCTCTGGTATGTATAGCCTAGCTGTCCCTTTGGTGGTAAACACATAAGGTCAATGGCACAATCATGAATATCTAGCTACCGTTTGGTGGCAAACGCATTTGGCCAATTTCATAATCATTTAGCTAATGTTATCCATTAGTTATGATTTTGATGCTTCATCAATGATGGAGCCTACGTTTTGAATTGGTTCAGAGCCTGGACTTATGTACCGTGGATGAGTTACAGGTATTTTAATCGATAGCTGTGCCCTACCTTATGATTTTGTGTGAAGCCAGGTCATCTTGCGACCGCCTACCGGTTTATTGCTTTTGTTTCTCTCTAGGCCTGTGCATGTGTTGTACTTCATGAGAACAAATGCTGCATGTCAGCCTGTCTCCATGATTTTATAATCAAAGAACTTACAGAAAGAGTTGGTTTTGTTTTCTGATTTTTCAGCATCCGGGAGGTCTGAGTAATTTCTTGTTTAGCGAGGAGCCTGTGGTCAAAACAGCAAAGAAGATCTACAACCAGAAGTTTGCAGAACTAACAGGCAATGACATTTTTAAAGGAGACGCACCACCCGGATCAGCAGAGAAGCCGCTGAGTGTAGCCAAATTGAGGGAGATGAGTGGCAGTGATATTTTTGCTGATGGAAAGGCAGCCTCTAGAGATTACCTGGGTGGTGTCCGAAAGCCCCCTGGTGGTGAGAGCAGTATTGCACTGGTTTGACTATGCTGATGCTGTTATTTTCATTATGATTTATCCTTTTCCCCTCTTTTCTAATTGTAGTGGAGTAGTTGTATCATTTTCATTGCTTGCCATACCTGCATGACGTAATGACCTTAGTGTTGCAGGGCATGGCCAGATGAGAACTTGGGCATATCCATATTTAACATTCAAACCGGGACAAGGATTTCACCTAATTGATCCTCAAAGTATCTTGCTTGTGTTGATACTTGAGTGTGTGCTTTTGGATGAATTTTAATAGTCAATTTGTTTTAATCATTCTAGCTTGATGATGGGTTTTCTGAGAAATGGTAGGTTCTTAATAAAGAGGATGGAAGGCTTGGCTCAGGGTAAGGCAAACAGTATCTCAGTTAGGTGAGCTATACTTGCATCAGCCGCCTACTGTGAAGCAAACCAGATAGTTCACCTGATGGGCCCTGAGATGGTTGGTGATGCCCCAAAAACCAACCTCTGGTAGGTCAAACAGCCATTCCCATCCTCAATACTTCTGGGCAGGTGCTGTTTCGTTCACAATGTAAAGTCCACCAATCAGATCCTTGTACTGTTTGATGGGGATTTTGCCCATCTACCAACCATGGCGGAGCTATCCTTATCCACCACCTTGCCCGCTTGCTATTGGTTCTTCAAAGTTGTGGCATTGACTTGGGCGACAGGCAAGAACATTTGCTCATACAACTTTAGTCAGGAAATCAGTGGGGTGGAAATGGAGCGCGGGTGTCATGGGCAGCACCAAGGCTGGCTGGGGGGCGTGTTCGAGCCCAGAATGTTTGCAGTTGGATCTCAAAATCAGGCCTGGCTTGGCCACAGGGGCATGCAGGTCATTGTCAAGTCCAGCCCCTAGTCTGGGTCTGGGTGTTTGAGATTTAATAATGAGTTGGTAAATCCTAATTATCAACCTATAATAGTCCTTGATGGGCTTATGTGTCTTAACATGGAACTCTGGGTCTTGCTTTTTTATCGGATGTGCTTTCTTTTAGGGCCATTTCTTGCTTGTGGGCCTTGGGAACCCTGTTGTCCTCATGTTCTGCACAACCACGCCTCTCTCTTATGTTTCGGTGTGGGCGCTTCAATGAGGACAATTTGAGGGAGATTAGTAACCAATAGGCCTAAAGTTGATGGAATGCATCAAATCAAGTCTTTTAATAATTTAGGACCGTAACGAATGAAAAATAGCATTGGTACTGAAACATAGCACGTCCTTCTAATTCCAATGATTCCAAAGAAATAGGCTTCTATAGACGTGCCACGTCGTGAATGATCAAAGTTGGGAGGCTTACAGCAGAACATTAAAATACCATCTTAAAAAAATGTTGTGGATCATCCAAAGTGGCCCTAAAATGTCCAAACTGGTTGTCGTTCACAATATATGATTCAGGTTTTTCAGAGATGTGGGTCGACAGAAGCTCAGACAAGTTCAATGCACAAAAACGTAAGTCTGATTGGGAATCACACCGGCTCTGTGGATGCTGATCTCCACTTATGGATTGATCCGTAGGTGGGCATGTTTACTTATCATCACTTGGCCACTAGGCTAACTGAAAAAAAAATTAAAAAAACATATACTAATAGTTCGTATGATTTTTTGTTTAGGAACTGGGTTATCTTGAGGTATCATGTAAAACTAGTACAGTAGTAACCCATGAAAACTAACCCTCTGCCATAATTTATAATAATAATGAATTGAACCGCTGCTCTACTTGAGCTTGAGCAGCACTACTTTTTTACCTATAAGTCCCGACCTGTTGCTCTTGTTTCTTTTATTTTCTTCTTTTAATGGAAATCTCTTTTACCAAAAAAAATAAATAAAAAATCAATGATACAGGCATGGAGCCCCTAAACCCCATGTAAACCACACGTGTAATGTAATCATTAAAGTACATGTTCTTGTGTTTTGGTAGGTTTTCCACCCTCTATGTTTACATGAGTATCGTTAAGTACTTCATTGAATATCATGAAGTGACAGTTCCCAAAAATCCAAAGATGGAACTTCACCGATCTCTTATTTAAAATACCTGCTCAGCATCCAACATTCCATCTCGCCTCGTAGCTTAGGCTCCTAAACGTTCTTTGGTGGGGCTAGGTTCCTAAAAGGTAATTCATAGAAAACCGTCAGCATCTTCTAGGAGGTTATCCAGACTCCGTATCCAGTTTACATCAAAGGCCCAAATCCGTGCTAACCAGAATGTTGCTAGAAAATATGAGTAGAGAGGAAAACCTTAGATCACAATATCACGACCGACGAACACTTGGTTTAAGATTAAAAAAAGAAAGATATGTTATCCTTGTTTGGCAAAAATTCATAACCTTATAATTAATTTTCATTTGGTGGGACTCTTTATTTTTTTTTAGTAAAAGTTCCCAAAATGTAAATATGTTTTAAAATATGTTCAGAATTATTTCTAAATTTATATTTTTATTGATTTTTTTTAAGGGGAGATGCTCATATGAAAGTTACTCTCATAATACTCTGAGAGTAAGGGGCAAACAAGAGCATCTCCCTTTTTGGTTAAATATTCTCTTTTTTTTTTTGTCATGTTTGTTAAGTTTTTATTTTCTTTTAAACTTGTTTGTATGAATATATAGAAATTTACAGAAGCATTGGCTGTGATGAAAGCATTAGGTGTAATGAATGAGATGGTTTTTCATATCTGTCTCTCCGTTTGTCATTAAATTTAAAGTATTACTCCTGACCGTAGCCCAATTTAGTTAAAAAAGAGAAAAAAAACACACACACAATTATAAGTCCCACAAAGCCTTCTCTGTCTTTTCTCTGCTAAATGTGAAATTATTTCAATTCAAGATTTTCTATTAATAGGGTGATTTTCTCCTGCAATTCGGGGTTCCCACCATCACCGAATGGGTGGAGGATATTTTTGTGCAATTGGGAGATTAGATATTCTTCCCAAACACCAAAAAAGGATACAAATCTGCTGTGAAGTAGCCAGCAAGTACATGACTTCTGTCTTGTGGGCACCATTGTAATTTGTGAAACTATCCCAAACTCTCCATATTCTTCCTAAAACCAAAAAGGAAAAAAAAAATATATCCACTGCAACCCTTAGGCCCAAACTATGTTCAATCTTTTTTTGATTTTTTTACTTGTCCTCTTCCAAACCTTCCATTTCCACAATCAGGTCCTTCCACTTCCAAAATAAAGGATCAATTGAAAGGTTGTGGGTCCCACTAATTGCAACTCATGGCACTCTGCATAGTGTGATATATATACATTTATAAACGCCCCCTTCTTTCTCTCTAAGCTTATATGGATGTATACAAATCCCACTCTCTCTGCTCTCTCTCTCTCGCCTGATTAACGTCCGCAGGAGAAAATTTCTCAAAGATAACAAAAACCCTATTCATCTCTCTCTTGTTTCCTTACTCTCTCTCTCCATCTCCTTCTTTGCATGTTTTAACGACTCCTCTCAAAAGGAGCTCCAGACCCGAACGAAATGCAATTCAGTTTCGGTAAATCTCTTCTGGGTTTTTCGTTTTCAGCACATTTGCATTGATTTCTGGTGTGGGTCTGTGGTTTTCTTTCATATTTATATCTTAAATCTTGCTTTTTCTCTCTTTGGTTTTTGTCTTTGATTGGTGGTGCTCTTTGAAAATTAAAGAACAAAAGATGAAACTAGAGAAAGAAGATAATGGGTTTGAGATGCTGTTGGGTGAGATTCCTAATGCAACATCTCTCCCTCAACATTATTATCAACAACAGGATAACCATGGTCATGGTTATAGTCCTGGAAAGGCGATTTTTGGGATGTTTGAAGATGACCCATCATGTCATAGGCATGTATCCTTGTGGTCTGAAGGCTCTACGTCGAGCTCTCTCTCCCAAGATGGCCCATCTCATCTTAGAGGCTGTTTTCCGGTGTATAAAACCCATTACCCAAATGGGTTTCGCTTTTCAATGGACCCCGAAATGCCTGATTCTCCTGTGAGAAATAAGATTGATGGAAGCTTGATAAATGCATTTGGTCTGTATGAGAAGTTTGGAGGAATTAGTATTAGAGATGAGGAAGAAGATGCAGTCAAATTGAGTAGGCAGTTGCCACTGGAACAATCTGGGAATCCATATGGGTTTTGGTTTGATGAACATCATTCAGTTGGGTCTAACTATGTCAATGCTGTAATGAAGAGTCCATTTGAAGATTGTAGGAATGGTTTTTCTAATGGTTATGGAGAATGTAGGAATGGTTTTTCTAATGGTTATGGAGGTTTTCAAGATTCGGGTCTGCCTAGTTCTGCAATTCTTGATGAGGAGAAGAGGCTGTTGATGTTAGCATTGCAGAAATATCATACAGGTAACTTATCTGTGCCGTGTGTCTCTTCACATAGATTGAATGCTCCTTCTCTCCATCGGGCTAACCCTATTGACTTCAGGAATGTTCAATGGAAACAAGCTATGGAACATCTAAGTGATGAAGCTTTGTATAATTTACAGCTTCACCCTGAAGCTTCTCTTGGTAGCAACTGTAATTATGGGGGGATTCAGGTTCCAAATACTGCCAATGTCATGAACAGGGCATCCATCACTGATGCATGTTTTTGCTCACAACGAAATGGAAGCAATTCTAATGGAGATTATAAACCGCTTTATAGCTCTCTAATGTTCAATGGTAGTGCCAGAGCAACTCCCAATGGTCGGGCTCCTCAATCTCCTCCCTCGACATGTCATGCACCAAGTGTTGAGGCTTTTAGTTGTGAGGACAGTCTCATCATACAAGGTAAGGGTCTGAATTTTGTGAGAAATGATGGATATAATCGTTTGAGAGAGCACCGAAGGAGTTCTTACAATGCCCCGGGCAGGGGAAACTCAAGCAAAAAAGATCTTGAGTTGGCTGAATATGGGCATGGTCCAAGGATAAATTACCCTTCACTTGTGCCATCAAAATATAACTCATTGCAGGAGGTTAAAGGGTGTATTTACTCTCTTGCTAAAGATCAACAAGGTTGTCGGTTCTTGCAACAGAAATTTGATGAGGGAACTCCCAAAGATGTGCAGATGATATTTTGTGGAATCATCGGTCACATGGTTGAACTTATGATGAATTCATTTGGAAATTATCTGATTCAGAAGCTGTTGGATGTGTGCACTGAAGAACAGAGAATGCAGGTCCTCCTAGTCGCGACAGCAGAACCTGGCCAGCTTGTTAAAATCTCTCTGAACACACATGGGTACCCAAGTTTCATTTAACATTATTTTCTTGTTCATTTATTTTCTCTCTTTTTTTTGGTATGAAGTATTTGGAATTTATCGAGGATGATTACATACCAAGTTTTTCTTTGATGCTGAACTACATTGCCGTCATTGTTTCAGCACACGTGTGGTGCAGAAGTTGATAGAGACTCTGAAAACCAGAGAACAGATTTATCTCGCTGTCTCAGCCCTTGAACCAGGCTTCCTTCATCTCAGTCAAGACTTGAATGGCAATCATGTGGTCTTGAGTTGCTTGCGAAGCCTCAGCAATGAAGATAATAAGGTATGTATTCTTATTCTTGTGATGTAGATTAAGCTTGTTATTAGAGCTTGTGTATTTGGTTGTGCTTTCCATTTCTGTTCATTAATTCATAATACATTATTCTTGAAAAAACTATAACTTCACGCCTGGGAACAGTGATTAGGCACATGTATGTTGTATTCGTGCCTGGTGTTTTGGCCATTTTTTCTTATTTGTTGTTTCTTTCTTTTCATTATTTTGCCTTTCAACTGGTTGTTTTAGGCATTGCTTCTTCTTTCTTATGGCTTTATGTTGTTTTGGGCATGCCCTACATTGTGTACAACGAAGGCAGATATTTAAGGACTCAAAGCATACCCTTGTTTCCCAACTCCAACTAGTACCTTAGACTAGTAACTGCCCCTTCTAAAATGCCTAAGGGCCTCGGTTGCTTATCTTTTGACATGAAAATCAGGCCCAAATTCATCCTGTTGTCCTAAACTGAAGCCTGATAGCAGCCAAGCTAGTGAAGGTTTGTCAACTCACTTAATTCATTGGCAGCAGTTACCCGGAGCAAATTGTATACTTCCAATGAAAATAAATGCACTTTGGGTTGTTTAGAATGAAAGACAAACACTTAGTTCTTCTTTTTTTGCATTAGTAAATTAGATTAACTGCTTGACACTTGCCAGAGGCAAAACAAATATTGTTCATATTCACAAATGCAATTCCAATATTTTGTTTTTTGTTCTTTTTTCTATGAGGAGTTGTTATTCATTCATTGGTTTTCTTGCTGGCACAATATTTTAATAATTTCCTCACTCATTTGCGTGTTTCTGTTACACTAGCGTCAAACAATATAGTCCTTCTATGACTGCACGTTCCATGGTGACTTCTTTCTTCAGTTGTACAGGGTTTGTTTCAGTTACTTTGTGGCAATGAGCCTCAGTCCATAATATCATTAATGCAGCACTCTGAAATCCAACATTGTAACCTGCATTAGATATGCGTAGAAATCAATCCTAGGGAAACCATTGGAATCATCACCAATGGTGGCTTGGGTTTTGATGTCATTCTCTTTCGCATATGTACTCTTTATAGAGAGACTGGGGTTGCCATGTCTAGGATAAAATCCTAGTTATGATGAGAATTTCTTCCAAATCCCCTCTCTAAATAGAATACAACTACAACTTAATTTATTTGACTAACACATATTGAACTTATAACCTTCTATTAAATATAAATGACAACTAGAACCCTTCCACTAATTATTACAGTTATTTCACAGCTTGGACCCTTTAAAACATATGACCCCAAACTAATGGGAAACAAAATTGACCAAAAAGTTTAGTCGACCAAGGTTTTCTATGCACAAAAGAACTCATTTTGTCTTCATGTGACCCTTTGGTCCCATTTTTATTTGGAATCCTCCAATTGTATGACTACATTGCTATTGGTTGCTTGTTATGACTATTACACTACATCCTCCAACATACTTGCAATCTGCAGTCTCAAGGTCTTTCTGATTAATCTAATTGAGAAGTCTAGATTCCTCTAGGGACAGTGACCATTTATTTGGTTCCCACGGACTCCTTGAAGTTTTATTTTTTATGATGAAAATTAATTTAGCAGTGATATGAATGGCAGCTCAAAGCTCGAGGAAACATTCTTAATCTTTTCTACCAATTGTGAAATGCTAACTGCTAATGCAGTATCAATCTAAATCATGGTTCAAAATTGCGGTATCGGTCGCGGTATTGGCCGAGGCCAAAAACCAATATCATATCGGTATCGGTCACGGCTATCGATTAGTTGCGGTCTTCACGATGTGAATTTTTTTTAATAAAAAAAAATCGAAAAAATATTCAAAAAATTCAGAATATTAGAAAATGCTGGAAAACAAAATTTTTTCCCTTTAGTAATAACAATAAATCAAAATATCGGTCACTATAAGTAATGAGTCTTGTCTGTGTCACTGACTCGTTGTCTTCTCCGGTATTTTATATAAGGCAACCATTATTTTGGCTCATGATCAATCTATTAGTGTAAAATATAAAAAAATAAAAATAACATATCAATTATCATTTAATACTAACTCAATCATCAAATAAGTTGTGAAATTCAAGACCATGAAGATAACATATTAAAATATGAAGCATGATAGTGAGATAGATAAATAAAAAAGCAGTTGGACATCAAAAGGTTTATGATTTACCTGAAATTAGGAGGGACTAGAGAGAGAGAGAGAAGAGAGATTTATGAGCATGATAGCCTAATTCCAAGTGGAGTGTCGCCCAGGCTCGATATCATCATCATCATCATCATTTATTCGGTATGGATTGTTAAAAATACATAATAGTAAAAATAAGGGAGTTATGTTGATTTTCTTACCAAAATAAAATGATTTCTTCAAGAAATAGTTTTGGAAATGTGCAAGAGAATGAGCTATGGAGAAGGGGTTGCTCTATGGATATGAGGGGAGAGGAAGAAGGTGGGGGAAGAATGAGGGAAATAGTGAAAAATTTAGGGTTTTTTTTATCATTATTCCATCTCGGCCGATATTTTGGCGGATATTTTGACCGATATTTTCAAAATATAAACCGATATTTTGCCGAGATGGACCGGTATTTTGGGGATATCTGCGATATCGAGATTGGTATTGCACCAAAATATCGAACCGGTATCAACCGATACCTGTTCATATCGGTATCAACCGATACCTATTCATATCGGCCGATATGAACCGATATCGGCTGATATATTAAACCATGGTCTAAATATGCCACAGTCCAAACTATATTTCAAAGAGCAATTTTTTTATTCAAAGGTTAAACTTCTGTTCTAGGTACTTTCTGTGATTCATTGTGTAGATATATGTTTCATCATAGATATTTTATCACTAAATAGAACCTGTTAAGCTGACCACAAATTGGTGGGTGAAGGATAAGATCATAATGATGATGATGATGATGATAAATCTAGTTCACTGAATGGTTGAAAAGCTTTCAGGAATATCTCCTTTTCAAAAAATGTTGAAATTATGTATTGTAATTTTTTTTAATTTCATTTCAAATGCAGACTTCAGTTAATTTATGTGTCTTTTTTAAAATATAACTTGCTCTATTTGTTGGTTAAAAATTGTAACATTTTCATACTTCTTGTCAACAGTTCATTTTTAATTCTGCTGCAAAGTATTGTGAGGACATTGCTACTCATCGATATGGATGTTGTTTTTTGCAACGCTGCATAGATCGTTCAACTGGTGAAGATCGAGAAAATTTGGTTGCAGTGATCTCTTCCAATGGACTTCTCCTTGCTCAAGATGCTTTTGGGTAATCATTTGAAAGAACCAATCTAGTGTATTTTTGCAATAAAAACTTGCCAACATGTGAAAACTAATCCCTAAATCCTAACTTTTACTTTGGATATTCAGTTGGCTGTGTTCGAAATATAGCTCTAGAAATTGAGTTGTTAAAGCCTTAGTCATGTGATCATCTCAATTCCATTCAGTTGAGTTTTTAGTGGGTTCCGCTCTGTAGGCCTTATCCTGTCTAAATGGGGAAAACATGTTCATGTTTGAAAGTCTTATGAACAAAGCTTTTTTTGTTTTTTGGGATTTGAAGCAGCATTTAAATGCATTGTCAGTTGTGTGGGTTTAGGGGGATTAGTCCTGTTGGGTCAAAGACCTTAGGGATACCCATGTCATCAAAAGAAATATATTATTTGATCACCTAGTCAACTCTTCTAAGTCATTGTGCACTGTGCACCAAGACTTGTGCTGACCTGACCCTCAGCTGGGCATATGTTAGCTGGCTTTGTAGGTTTTAAGCCATCGTGAAAAGTCTTTTATTTGGTTGGGCAAGTCCATCATTGCAAAGATGCACGGCACTTGGCTTTTTGCCAGACCAATGACCACTAGTTGCATTCTTGCAATTGTCATTTTAGTTCATGCATCTGACATTTTCAAGTCTCATGAACCACCTAGTATATCCTTGTATCACTACACAAAGTCTTTAGGCTCTATTTGTTTGCTTAGAATGAATTCACGGTCAAATGAGCTCCATGGAAGGGTTATTAAAGATGTGAGGGGTGAAGGATTTGAGATGGGACCTTGACGTTCCTAGGATTTGAATTACTAGAGTGATGGCTTGGAATTCATATCCTATCTTCCCTTGATTCAATTTCCAATAAAGGGGAGGTTATTTGATTGTCAGTTTTGGATATTCACCTTTTATTCTTCATTTTTAACCACTTATAGAAATAAGAATTCTTAGAATTCCTAGGAATTTAATTACATGAAACAAACAGGCCTCCAATCTTGATTTGACTCGGCTGGACACATTAACTGGTTTTTGAGCCATAGTGAAGAGCCCCTTATTTGGTCATGTATGTGGATCTTGATGAAGATACATGCAGGACACTCACCTTCTGGCCTGAATTCTTGTGGATGACCTTCTATCATCTTTCTAATTCTCAAATCTTATTTACCGTGTTTTTGTTATTTTGTCAACTTAAGGGTTGACAGTTGCTATAAGGTTCGTTATTTTTAGACTCTCAAGTTTATTGACTCTGTTTGTGCTTCAGGAATTACGTTATTCAGCACATCTTGGAGTTAAGGATCCCTTTAGCAATCAGAAGATTAATATCTCAATTTGAAGGAAATTATGTTCACCTCTCGACTCAGAAATTTAGTAGCAATGTAGTCGAAAAATGTCTCATTGTGTTTGGAGAAGAGAGCTGCTCAAGGATCATCCACGAATTACTTGCGTCATCTCGGTTTGAGCAGTTACTGCAAGATCAATTTGCCAACTATGTTATTAAATCTGCTCTCGTAGTTTCCAAGGTTTCATCACCTAACCTTACATTATCATACAGTAGAAATTATTAGTCAATATAATTTGTAGTCTTCTGATGCAAACCAGATGTCAAATGGGTTCCATAATATGACAATCCAGACCACTGAACTAATGGGCTCCATTTGGCTTAAAACGTTTCTTGAGCATCTTAATCATCAAATAGTTGGGTTTTTCCTGGAAAGGCATTGTTCTTTTCTAAGTGAAAGCCCATCTACTTCTAGCCCATGAGTTGACTATCAGTATTTTCATTCTAGGAATCCCTCACATATGTTGGGGCCTGTCTGAATATCACATCAGAGGGCCTCATTTCCACATACTGGGTGCATTAGGACACTACATTCCTCATGAAATTCTATTTTGTGTTGGTTGGTGCAAATTTCTAATATCTTTTTCTAAATACTACAAAACTAGGGTCATCTCCATGCTTCATTGGTCAAAGCCATCCGACCCTTTGCAGCAATCCTTCGGACAAGTCCATATTGCAAGCGCATTTTCTCACACGTACCATGTTGAAGAAGTGATGTACATTGACAATGACAAGGAGCTTATGCTATCTTTGAAGATAATAGCTATTATTTTAGACCTCAGGCTTTAGAATTTCAACAAGAGTATGTCTCTATGTTGCTAGAGAACTTAGTGACCAATGTTGCATGGAGATGGCAAGACTGTACTGTAAAAGTAAGCAAATTTGCTTCCACGTCACTTTTTAAGTAACTATGTCAATGTGACAATGGTGTGTTTCTGCCATCCCTGTATGTGATTTGTTAGTGTAGTACTATTCTGATTCCCATTGCTTTTATGCAAATGGCTGTGAATGTTACGAATATGTTATATTTCTAATAATCTTACTATTTTATTCTGCAATTTGTTCTGCTTCTAACAGTAATGTTGATGGATGTTCTACAGAAATGTTATGGTGAATCTATATCAGGCTTTAAATGACTGTGCTATTAGTATTTTGAATATCCTATTATTATTGTCCTGCAGTTTCTCAGGGACTTTGTATTGGTTTTAGAGCCTGTCATTGTGGTGAACCCTGTCATTGCGGTTTGTCATTTTATTGCAGGTGATAGAAAATTCAGGCCTTCAGCTTCAACTAATTTAAAAGTCAAGCAGTGGAACAATTCACTGGCAATGAACTTGATTTCTGTGTTTTGGCCTTGATTGTGTTTCTTGAAACATTCTCTGGATCAAAATTCCACAGTGCCGTCAATTGCTATGAGTTTCAGTTCCGTACACCACTTCCCTCTTAGGCCCACCTGATGCATATTGAATTGGCCATTTGGTTTGTAAACCAGTTTTGCCCGTGAAGTTTTAGAGAAGAGTATTCAACATATTGTATTTGTCGATCTTTTGATTGGGTCAAACTGTGGTCATAGTTCAGATCAGTAGTTGAACTGGCTCAAACAAAACCAGTTCCTTCACCAATTTGCTTTCTGGTCCAATTTTAAATTTAATACCTCAAATTTGGCACTTTACAACTGGAGTATATAGTATTTTGGGACTAAGAGTAAATAATGGTAGAATTAGTGTCAAATTCAAGTGAATGAATATCCATATATATATATATATATGAGAGAGAGAGAGAGAGAGAGAGAGAGAGAGAGAGAGAGAGAGAGAGAGAGAGAGAGAGAGGTTTACTTGTTAATGCAATGAGAGGATTTCATGCTTCATGAATTTCTACTTCCATGGGAAACAGGAATCTTTTGTAGCAAATTGAAATCCTCTATCAAGGAAAATCAATATTCAATTCATTTTCCCTTTTCCATAAACAAAATGTGTCACACCAAACAATGGGACAGTACAGTTTCCTTTATAATGACATCCTCTCATCACACAAATACACCCTGCCAATATAAAATTGATCTAGGTGCTCGTCCCAATTGTGCTGAAAGATGAGGATGGGTTCTGTTAAATGAGTCATCCACGCACCCCAGACATTAGCGGCACCTGTAAGAACACCATATAAGAGCATAGGTCGTGAATTACCCGGTTTCCAACTTCTTTGAGCTTTGATTTCTTCTCTACAGCCTGAACGGGCCATCAAAATGAAGCCTTTGTCGTGTGCATGAGTGCCTCGCAAAATGGCAGAAAAGTTGAGCCCGTGGAACAGGCACTCGCTTAGGGTGGGTTTGTAGAATGTTGAATTTTGGTGAATTTGGGACATGTCACCTCAGCTTCTTTCTAGGGAGGGCAAAGTTCTATTTTCAAACTTCTCCTTTGAAATGGCAATTCCATTTAATAGTGTAATACTACACCATTGCACTTTCAAGATTCATTTGCCTTTCAATTCTTGGCACCACTTCATATCCCTGAAAACCTCTGTTTGTAAAAAAAAAATTATTTTCAATTTTCAGAGTGTACAAAACTGAATCCTTAATGTTTGGTCAAGTCCAAACATTAATATCTTACATCTTGTGTGGATAGTGGATAGACCCATTTTGTGCAAATCAATGGGTACATCTCAGATTTGTATTGCTTTTTGGGGCTGTCAATGGACTGGAGCCAGCACCCAAGCTTGTGTGGAAAAGTCTTTCTATCTATATTGATGGCTCTCACCGAAGGGAAGGGGTTGGCTGAAGAGGACGTTGACTGGGTTAGTAAAGTAGATCTTAAGAGGTGCAACTTATCGGAGAATTTGGCTTAAGATAAATTGGAATGGAGAAATAAATTTCATATAGTTGATCCTAATGTAGTTGGGACAAGGTTTTGATTATGATGATGCTGAGGATGATTGGACTAGAGCCAGGTGGTTGTTTAGTGCCCGATTTGACCATAGTGGGGCCCACAAAAGAGGACATCACATTATCATGATTTAGTCTGTGTTTACAAGTGATGATGATGATGATGTTAGCGATGATCAGTTGTGTCTAGGGGTGTAAATGAGCCAAGTTGAGCTGAGGTACCTGAGTCAAGCTTGGCTTGATGATTGGATGAGCCAAACCTGACAGCATAAACTCTGCACTTCAGGTAGCTTGGTTGCAATGCGTAATAAGCTTAAGCTCGACTCAAGTTCAAATAAGACATGTACCTAATCATCACTCGTGTAAGAACCGTTAGAGCATCACTCTGTGAGACCCCACTTTGACCACCAATCAAAGGGAATGATAGGGAGGCCTATGTATGAATAGGGTTGGTTTGGATATTAGAAGGGCAAGCCCACATATGTCAAATCTGGTGTTTGGGCTTCAGCAAGGAGTGATCAAGAGATGTTCATTTCTCATCTTACCATACCCCATTTAACTAGTACTTGGTTTTAAATAAACTTTTGTAATGAACATATCTAGTATTTTATCAAAATGATTACTCTGAAATGTGTTACGACATTGCCGGTTAATCTCATCACAGGTAGGGGGTTTGCATTGCTTTCAATAATCATCATCTTAGCTTTGCCCTATCGTTAAATTGAAATTTGGCTATTAAAAAATGTTAAGTTCTTCAAGATAAGGCTTCAATGAGGTTGATTTTCCTCTAGGAAAAAAAAAGTTAATTAAATGTTCTGCAGAATAAATATGTTCTTATAATTATTATATAATACATGTATCTTCAACATTTTTTTTTTTTTAAATATCCAAACTCAAAACTCAAGCCCAATTGTCATGCCATACATCAGTCATGATTTGCCTACAGTCCAGATGATCACGGATAACAATGTTTGCCTACAGGACAAGATCAATCCCCTTCTCATGTGATATGAGAAAAGCAGTTTCAGAGGCTTTCCCATCTCTTGAATGTGGTTAGGGGAACTTGGAAAGGAGCTTACTGCAGTATGGAAAGCTTTTCAAAGTCTAGAAAACAACAATATAGTAAAATAGAAGCCACTTATGAATTAAAGAACAGTTTTCTACAAGTGAACCAAGGAAACTAATGAAAGCTCAAAACCTTATAATATTAGAGAGAAGAAAAAGTGAAAACATGAGAAATTTTATTCTACCAAATCCAACTGGGACAAGAACGACTATTCCTAGAGTGACCTGATAGAATGATGGATACACCCACGTGCTCTGCTTGCTAAAGAGTGGAGACATGGATAAAGAGTTAAAATAAAGCAGTAGATGTAACTGTGGGGGGTTGGTGATGAGGAGGAAGCTCACGCGCTCTCATGTCCGATCAAGGCAAGAAGGAAGTCTTCATAATCCCCAGTTGTGTCCTTCACAATGGCGCTATCCAGAGGAACACTATTGCGTCGCTGGTACTCATCTTTTATTGCTTTCATATCCACTTCAGCCCGTGTGGTGATGACTCTGGTCAGAGCTCCCTCATCTGTTCCCATCTTATTGATTGCCAACCGAATGACCTTCTCGAAGTATTTTTCGGGGCAATTCATGCACCGAATTATGGCTCTCAGCGCTGATAGGAAATCGTCTTTAGGATCAGACTTCAGATCCTGAAAGAAAACAATCTTCAAAAGTTCACTAACAAGCTAAAACGACACCATGGTTGGCACATTTGGTTGTTTCGCCTGAACCACAAGAGGCTTGAATGCCATGGGTTTATAGAGATCCAAAACCCCATAAAAAATTGCAATCAATTCCTGCTAGAATACTCAGACCATTTGTGATCTGGGGGTGCACACCTAAACACCATTTTCCCATCATTTCAGCATGAATCTTACGCAACAAAAAAAGAACAGAATTACTAAAATGTTCAGTTGGAACAAACCTTGTTGATTGCAGTCCCAAATTCATTGTTATAATGATTGAATGTTGCATTCAGCTGTGCTTTGCTCCTTGTAGTCAGAATTCTGATTAGTTCCTCATGTTTATAGATGTTTCCCTTGATCTTTTCGTTCAGTATCTGCGCTTCTGATTTTGCTAGACTCATGTCCACCTCTGGTCCCTCATATCGGTGTGAGCTCACAAGAGCTACCAAAAGCTGGACTAGGGAGTGAAGTAACAGTTAAAAGATAGCAAGTAGAGTTTACACTATGATAGATATAGGAATATTCCAAAAGTTTGATTTTTCCTTCCTATCAAAAAGTGGTATTTTCACATTATATATTGGAACAAATTGAATGAAGAAAAGATCAGAACAAGTTAAATGATGCTCAAGAAAACAAATGGTGTGCCACCGTGTTTCCAAGTCTAAGGTAAGGCCCATACCTTACGGAAGTCTCCCTCAGTATGAGCTGCAACATCTTCCTCAAGAGATTTCTTATAACGAACATGATACGCTTGCCTTACCAGAAACAGTTCATGGGAAGATCTTGCACATGCTATTTCTATAAGAACACGGTTGCTAGAATTCCACTTCCTTGCAGCATCGTTAGCCAATAATGCTAGACGATCATTAGGATCCAACGACCAAAGCAAAACTGCTCTCTGATCAAAGAAACATATATGAAACTATGAACATTCTCAGATTATAAGCGCAGGCAGTATAAAAAGAAAAAATCCAATTAGCTTGCCAACTTATCTCTAGATTGTAGCAGACCCTGTTCTAATGAAGGTTCCATACATTCAATTTTCAGATGGCAGAAGAAAAACAAAGAAAATGAACATTAAAAAAAAAAAGATCTTTCTTTTATTATTTAGTTACTGTAAAATTGGATTTGATTTTGGTCAAATGTGTTAGGGAGTCTGAAATTTTCTATCAATGGCTAAATATACATTAGATTTAGAGGGATATATATATATATATATATATATAGTATGTGAGCGCTGCTACATAGCATGCTTAAAAGCATGGGTACCTGGAAACTCATTCTCCCTCAACCACTATATTTCCTGCTTCCTGTTTAATACATCCATTTCATGCAAAATGAGTTGATTTATTTTCTTTCTAATGTTCATTTCTCAGTCTAGCAACTAACTAAAGACTGTAGCAGCTTCCCTACCGCTCTTGTTAATGTATACATAAAATAAACATACTGAAAAAAAGGAACATGTAATAGAGATATAGAACTGATTCATTGTGGGAGCCAACTTTAAGAAGGAAAGGCCTTGTTAAAACCTATGTTTTCAAATGTCTAAATATCATATTGTTGGAAAGAATAGCATCTGGCTTTCTGCATGCATTTTTCAGTCATGATTTCAGGACCTTTGGTAACTGTTGTCAACAATTCAGATGTACTTCTCTGTCGTCATAGTGCCGAACTTCATCAATCAAAAGACAATTAGGTTATATTGTGGCCTTGTAGTTAGTTTGAGTAATGGAAAAAAAAATAAAAATGAATAAACTGACCTCAAAATCACTGGTAAGTTCTTTCTCTAGTGATTTGAGGAGATCTTCGCTGTAAGTTTCAAAGTAGGTTTGACGGATACACTTGCGCTGTGCTGCATTCCTGTGAGCCAATATGGATATGATCAACCCTTCATTTGTTCCCCATCCTGCATGAATCGATCAAAATAACATACCATCATTCCAATCCGAACACGAAGTATGTATTTCAACAAAATATGCTAGTGTTCCAACAGAGATTTGGGATCAAATACTGCAGTATATGTAATGTTAAAAATATTCATCTCAGATAATAGCATCTTAATTAATGTGCAAGATCCAAATGAAGGTGGGAATCTAGTAGTATTCCCAAAAGAGGGTATATCTATTTCAGACAGAGTTATACTCCAAATACTCCTGGCTGTAGAATTTCAATCAAGTTACTACTACTATTTGAGAGAAGAGTTGAACGTACATGTGTGCACTTTTTTGGGGTCCCATCTAGGATAACCACCAATTATGGGAGGAATAAGAGCGTACCTTAGATTGCCTACGGCTGAGATATCAACCTAATTGTTGACTGAAGCATTCAAAATGAACGGTCTAAAAACTGTAAAATTAATCAAGTGGCTATGATATTCAATCAGAGTGGTGTTTTACACAAAGATCTAGACCAGCCTTCTATATTCCTCTTCCCTTTGGATGATGGTGGGGCTTAGAGGAGGCCCCACTATGCAGCTGATAGGTCATTGCGGATGCAATGTGATTGTGAGTGTGATCATAAAAATAATTATTTTTTAGATTATTAAAATTAATAACTTCATCTTCATCATTTTTATTGTTGTTGCAAGAGGAGCTGACAATACTCTCCAGTCAGGTCAACTCATATCTGTAATTCTGTATAAATGGGACCCCTGTAGCAGAGATCTTGATTGTTTGAAAGATCATCCATCTAGCCACTTTATATGGGCTTGAAATTCACTTGGTAATCACTATCAGATTGGATAGACCATCAAACAACTTGATCATCGAATCCCATGATGAAATAGTTTTTTTAATAAACTATAATTTTGTACAATGGGGCCCATTCTATATACAAACTGGGGCATTTATAAATGAGTAAGCGGCCAACCTATACATATAGGTGCAAATCTTTATGATCATCATCAAAACTTTGTACCAACTATATTGAGTTAGCTACATCAATTCTATTTCACCATTTCAATCAATCCTAAGCCAAGTCCTTGGGTATATACAAACAAAAGGTGTAGAAAGATTTAAAAAAACAAATACTAAACCAGATGAAAATAACAATCAAATTAAGAGGAAAAAAAAGCAGACGTGGAGAAGAGAAACCTTGAATTGCTTTTCGCAGCTGCTCGCAGTCCTCAGCCAAAGAAGGAACAGAACTGGGAATGATCACAGTCGACATGGTTGGCCTCTCTCTCTCTATATATATATATGTCGTCTTCTTCTTCTTCTAATGTTATATTGAGATGGTCTGCATATGTATATATATAAGAAGATGAAAAAAAAAAAAAAAAAAAAAAAAAACAGAGAGAGAGAGAGATCTGGCACTGAAAGGCATCTATTTATGGAGTGGTGGAGAGCTACTTTCATGCAAATTTCCGCAATTAATGGCTACAAGATCGATGTTATGGAAAGTTTCCAAATAGAACATTCAAAATTAGTAATTCTTTTTTTCATGTTTTTGTGTGGAGAATATAAAAATTTATATTTCAAAAATAGAAAATTCGACTCTGCTGGGGATCGAACCCAGAATCTCTGGTTCCGTAGACCAGCGCCTTATCCATTGGGCCACAGAGTCTCTGTGTGAGTGTCAGACGTGTATAATTTAAGTAAATAAAAGTCGTTTCAATGCAATGTTGAGATTTCTCCATGTTACCAGTTCTAGGGATTTCATTTGACTGGGGAGGGATGGATGATAAGAGTCGAGAGAGAAGTGATCCTCTGCCAGGCATGGTAACGGGCAGGTTTAGTATGGGTTGGGGTAAAACCCAAACCCGCCTTGTTTTAAGTTTATCTCATTCAAACCTACCATCTCCCTTTGTTGGGGTCAAGTCGAATTTAAAGAACACGCTGCATTTTTTTTTTTTTCATATGCATTAAGTTAATGTGAAATACCACGTAAATCACATGAGTTTTATTTATAAATTTAATAAGAAATAAATATATGTTATATATATGGGGCAGGGTGGGTATACAGGGGTGTTCATGGGCTGGCTAAGGCATATCCAAGCCTGGCCTGGCTTTAGAAACTTTGGCCTAGGCCTTGCTCAAACGCTACACGGGCCTTAAAATTCAGGCCCGAGCCCGCCCATATAATCGATTGGGCCAAGCCGAACCGGTCTTTTTATCACTTCTGTGGTCATATGAGAAATTGTTTGGATTAATTTAATTAAATTACATTCATTCCTTACACGGCCTGGTCTTTCTATCACTTAATCCATGCCCGGGCCAATTATTAAACGGGCCCTAATTACATATTCAAGCCCGACCTAAAGCGTGTTGGGCCCATATTGGGATTGGGCTAGCCCGGCCCCTGAGCACCCCAACGAGTATAGCAAGAGAATTCAAACCTGCCTTGCACAAAAAAAGCCGTTACCAAACTTGGCCCTAATAGAAGGGTTTGGGGCAGGTCCCCATTTAAACTTGACCCGTTGCCATCCCTATCATTCTGCCTCATGGAAGCTTAGGGGTCATTTGCCTTTTACACATGTTATAGGAAAAACTAAAGGCAGTTGATGGGGCCCACAATAATGCATTCACCATTTTTAAGACACTAAGATACTGCACTTTCTTTTAAAAGAGAGGTGAAAGTGAATTCTATTTAAATGTGAAAGTTTAGGTGCGTAAATGACCTTAATTTATACACCATTTTTACACTCCATTTATGCTTCACAAGTATAAATGAGTCCAAAGAAATATGATAATCTGTAACCATTACATATGTAAATCATTAACATAGGTAAATGATTGCAAACAAACAAACCCTTAATATAGAAGAGAGAAGTGCATTTGGAATTCTAGCATTCTCCTTGAATATGATGATCTGCAACCATTACGCATACAAATCATTTACACGCGTAAACGACCCCTTAAAGTGGAAGATACTAGGAGTGCTTTTGGAATTCTGGCGTTCTCCTTGAACTGCACATGTTGAGAACGTACATTTTGCGAGGCTTCGTTTTTCAATAGGTAAACTCCAACTCAGGAATTCCCTAACTCAGAGGATCCGTACTCATTGCATCAGACATTACTGTAGTCAATGATATGCCTCTATGTTTGGTCACCGCCACCATGATGATACATATTTAGAAAAAATGCAACATAGTTCTTGTTTCAAGCACACACTAGCACCAGATCCAATGCATTCCTTGGGGATTTGGAAGCTTTTTTGTTGATGTTAGAGATCAGTTTGAAACATGAATGCACTTCATTCTTGGCTGTTAGTTTGGTGATATACAGGTTTTTTAAAAGAAAAAAAAAAAAAAAAAGTATGCATCCTTGAGAGCATGAGTGCATGACCCACACTTGAAATGTGCGAAATGGTGGCCATCTCAAATGAGCAGATGCCTACCAGTTACACTTGCTATGGCAGTGATCTTTAAGAGTGGTGCCTGGCTCAGTAATATGCAAAGCAAGTACAACAGTCAAATCTCTAAAAAGCCTAAACTTTGAATCATGTTCCTCTTCCTACCAGTTATGCATTACATATCTGTTTCTGCAGCATATCCAGGCTCCATATTCTTATCATTCAATTCTGCCAACTTCTTGTAAATCATGACAATTAGATTTAGATTGATCTCTGGCAAGGAAAACATGACTAGAGTCATCAAGCCTCAATCATACTCCACCCGGGTTCCTTTACCAATCCTCTATCATTTATCAATCCTCTCATCTGCGCTGCCTCCATCCACTTCCCTACAGAGGCATATATATTGGCCATCAATTTATAATTTCCAGCATTTTGTGGCTCCAAATCAAATATGCGCTTCGCCACAAACTCCGCAAGCTGAATCCGGTGATGGGCCCTGCACGCACTCAGCAATGGCACCAAAGCACGAATATGTGCTTTTATGGGCATATCTTGGATTGTCTTTAAAGCCAAACTTAGGTAACCAGCTCGACCAAGAAGGTCTACTAAGCACGAGTAATGTTCCATGCTCGGTTCAATGTTGAAATCCCTTTTCATGCTAACAAAGTACTTTAATCCATCTTCTACCAAGCCTGAATGGCTACAAGCCAACAAAACACCTGTAAATACAATAGCGTCGGGCACAATCTGCTCTTCTTTTTGCATCTTCTCAAAGAGAGAGAGAGCTTCTTCGCCCTTCCCATGCATGGCGTACCCGTTTATCATGGAGCCCCATGCTGCTAAATCTTTATCTGACACCTTATCAAAAATTTCCTTTGCCTTTTCGATGCATCCGCATTTGCAGTACATGTGAACCAATGAGGTCTGAACTCGTAAATCGGACTGAAATCCATAAAAGTTTGCATACTCTTCGATCTTCTCTCCCATACTTAAACTGGCAGAATCAGCACAAGCTGAAAGTGCAATAGCTATGGTTACTTCATTGGGTTTTACAGTTGTCGCCAATAAACTCTGAAACAGAGTCAAGGCTTCATTTGCATGTCCACAATGAACATATCCACCAATCATAGATGTCCATAAGACTACACTCTTCTCATGCATTGAATCAAAAGTTCTTCGACCCGCTACAAGATCACCACATTTCACATACATGCTCACAATAGAATTTGCGATTATCTCTTCATGCTCGCAACCACATTTTATGATGAGAGTGTGAACAGAAGAGCCTAGTGACAGTGTTCCTATTTCTGCACAAGTATGAATGAGATTTACATATGTAATAGAATCCAAACTGACTAGCTCGCGCCTCATTTGGTCAAATAGGCTGAATGCTTCACTAAAATCACAGAGCTTCACATAGCCGCCAATGATTGTTGTCCAAGAAACATTTGATTTTTCGACCATCGAATCAAACAAAGAACGAGCAACAGTTACTACATCAAACCTCACGTACATACTCATTATTGAATTTGAAAGAAGCAAATCTGAATCAAGCCCAAGTTTAATCGCGCAACACTGTACCGACAAGCCTTGTCTAAGAACCCAAGAAGAACCACAACAACCCGAGACAACATTCACAAATGTGCTCGAATTCGGCTCAAAACCACGAACCCTCATCTCTTTGAAAAGCCCAAGTGACTCATCAATCTGAAAAAATCTGCTGTAAGTAGAAATCATCGAATTCCAAGAAACCAAGTTTCGTGTAGTCATTTCTTCGAACACTTGGCGGGAAGAAGCCAATTCCGAGCATTTTGAGTACATGTCTATCCAAGCTGTTTGAACAAAGACATCCTGTTGGAAACCCAATAAGAATGTGTGGGCATGGATCTTTTTGCCATCTATTAGCAAATTTAGCTTGGCACAGGCCTTGGCAACAGAGGGGAAGGTGAAGTTGTCGCCGCGGAGGCCAGCTTTCAGCATGGAAGAGTAGATATCCAGAGATTCTGAGAAGAACCCATTTCTTGAAGAGGTTTGAATCAATGAATTCCAATCAGCCAACGACAGTCTTTTGGTGAGCATATAACTTTGCAACTGCATCAGGATGTCATTGACAGTTTTTTTAAGATAACAGGAGGAGGTGGAAAAGATGAAAAGGTGAAGGGTATGTTTTGGAAGTTGGGATAAAACAGATAAATACTATTTCAGCCCATCCCCCGCGGCGTCACCTGTATAAAATGTTAAAAGTTTTACTTTCTTTTAAGAATAGCTGAAATGATACTGTATACAGGCGAACTAAGGCCGAAATATTATTTTCCTGTTCTGTTGAAATAAGGAATCTAGCTAGAAACATGATTAATGTTACGTCAACAGCAAAATCATTTCAGTGTTTATTCACATTTTAAACCGCCTGTTGAATCATATAGTGGGACCATATCTATAAAGATGATGGTGCCGCTGTGAAATTCAAGGTGGGCCCCACATTCGCTCCGGATTGACATCCCAAGTAATCTATCATCTTATCAGGTCCACGGGGCAACCTGTCTTTACCTTAAAATTTTCCAGGTCATGTAGAGAACCTGACAATGAAAATGGAGGGGATTCTCCCGCCACATTTCGTCGAACGGCTTGAGTTCGAGTTCGAGTTCGAATCCTCCTGCGCAGTATTTCGGCTGTCCGAATTCAAAACCGAGCGTTTGAATCGGATTCCATGGGGGCGGAGGTATTGATCTCTCTGCAGCAGCAGCAGCTATATGGCTCCCTTCACCTTCTTCTCCCTTATCAATTCCCATCTATCAGCAACCTCCTGGAAGAAGACGAAGAAGAAGAATCTTCTTCTTCTTCTGCTAAATCTGGGCATCAGAAGATGTTGCTTTTCTTCCTCATCCACCGCTTTCGCAGTCCAATACAATCACCAAAACCACTCCATCGCTCGCCACACTGCCCTCGATTTTCGTCAATGGAACAAGACCATCTCCCATTTGATTCGAACTGGACGCCTCCATGGCGCCCGGAGGGTGTTCGACGAAATGCCCCAGCGAAATGTCATCACCTGGAACTCTATGATAAGAGGGTATGTTCAGTCCGGCGAGCTTGTCCGCGCACGCAAGTTGTTTGATGAAATGCCCGAAAGAGATGTGGTGTCGTGGAATGTGATGATATCTGGATATGTTTCCTGCAGAGGCAGCATCAGGCATATTGATGAAGGGAGGTACCTGTTTGATCGAATGCCGCGAAGAGATCCTGTTTCTTGGAATACGATGATTAGTGGGTATGCACGGAGTGGAAGGATGGAAGATGCGTTGAGCCTTTTTAACCAAATGCCTGAAAGAAATGTTGTTTCTTGGAATGCCATGATCACTGGGTTTCTTCACAATGGAGATGTTAGGATGGCAATTGAGACATTTGAGAGAATGCCCAATAGAGATTCAGCTTCTCTGAGCGCTCTTGTTTCTGGTCTCATTCAAAATGGGAAGTTGGAAGAGGCAGAGGAAGTTTTAGTTAAGACTAGGAAGGTGAATGGTGAAGTGAATATCATCGATGCTTATAACACACTGGTTGCTGGGTATGGTCAGACTGGAAGAGTTGAAAAAGCTCGCAAACTGTTCGACCATATCCCTTTCAGAAAATATCAAGAAGAGGAAGAAGATAGCAAGATGACTGAGAACACTGGTAGTTTTGAAAGAAACATCATTTCATGGAATTCTATGATCATGTGCTACATTAAAGCTGGAGATACCTTGGCTGCACGTCAATTATTTGATGAGATGCCAGAAAGAGATGTAGTTTCGTGGAACACCATGATCAGTGGCTATGTTCATACCTTAGATATGGAAGGAGCAGAATCACTTTTTGATTTAATGTCAGAGCGCGACACACGGTCATGGAATTCCATGATCTCAGGATATGCACAGAGTGGGGAATTGGAGACTGCACGCGATTTCTTTGAAAGAATGCCACAAAAGAGTCTTGTTTCATGGAATTCGATGTTAGCAGGGTATGAGCAGAATGCAGACTATGAAAGTGCAATGGCTTTCTTCATTCAGATGCAATCAATGGGTGAGAAGCCAGATAGACACACTTATTCCTCCGTACTCGGTGCATGTGCTGCGCTCACAGCCCTCAATCAGGGAATGCAAATTCATCAGCGTGTCACAAAAACAGTTATTGCAGACGTTCCAATAAAAAATGCACTCATCACAATGTACGCGAGGTGTGGGAGCATAATGGACGCTAGGTCCATCTTTGACAACATGAAAACACTAAAAGATGTTGTTTCATGGAATGCGATGATTGGAGGTTATGCTCAGCATGGCTTTGCCAGTGAAGCTCTCGAGCTTTTTGGAGAAATGAAGGCAATGGAGGTCTGGCCGACATACATTACATTTATATCAGTCTTGAATGCATGTGCCCATGCAGGGCTGGTGGCCGAAGGCCGGAGACAGTTTGACTCAATGGTTCATGATTTTGGAATTGCACCAAGAGTTGAGCACTTTGCTTCTCTGGTGGATGTCATTGGCCGACACGGGCAGGTGAAAGATGCCATGGAACTGATTGCTACAATGCCCGTCAAGCCAGACGGAGCTGTATGGGGAGCATTGCTTGGTGCTTGTAGGGTTCATAATGACTTGGATTTGGCACGGGTTGCAGCAGAGGCACTGATGCTTGTCGAACCTGAGAGTTCTGCACCATACGTGTTGCTTTACAACATGTATGCAGATGCGAGGAGGTGGGATGATGCAACAGAATTGAGGACGATGATGGAGGATAATAATATCCGGAAACAACCTGGTTATAGCTGGATTGAGTTGCATAGCAGAGTTCATGTATTTGTTGCTGGCGATCAATCCCATCCCAATGCAGCTGATATCCTTGCACTACTGGAGAGTTGCAATAGAGTTATAAAGGATTTGGATTCTAAGATTCAACATTCGCTCATCTTTGCTGGAGAGTAGGTAAGGTAGTTTGAACATTTCTGTTGTATCCGACTGAAAGAAAGAACAAAGACATTGAGACTGAGAACACCAAAGAACAGAGTTGGGCAGTGGATGCATGAACGGGGGGGACAAATTCAAAGACAAAATAACCAACTCATTAGACAATTACTGTCAAGATCTCTACAAAGCACGAACTAATCTTCCTTTGATTCCCCAATCATGGGCTCTTTGCTTTGTTTGCAAAGTTGGTTGCAGTGGTTTATAGAGTTTAGAAGGATCTCTATATCAAAAGAGCATGTTAGGTAGTTTGAACATTTCTATTGACCTTTTCATATGCCAAAACAAACACTCAAGGACATCATGTACAATAGCTGAAGTCTTAAAGATGAGAAGATATTTTTTCCCCATTTTATCTCATTCAGGTATAGTAATTTTACTGTCCAATAGTTGCTTCTATTTGTGATTACCACTTTCCGCATATATCTTTATCTGCTATTCACAATCATACACTAATACATAATTAATGTATGTGTATTCCTATTCTGTCGTGTATTATTACATGCTTATAATCTATATCCATTCGTATGATATGTCCAAAACCCCTAGTCAATCCTTTACAGCAATGTGCTAGTTTAAACAAGTATAGACTCTTAGTTTTTGTTTTCATTTTTACTTATGGAAATTCCTTATTTGACTGTATTGACTCATAAATTTGTAATGCTGCCAATGTTTGTAACTATCAAACTATGAACTATTTATATTGCAATCTTAAGTTAAATGAAACTTGGAGATGCACCCATCTTCTAGCTTATCATTTAGGTTTTCAACATTTTTCTTGCATAAGTAACATAACAATGCTCTGGATAGTAACATAACATTCAGTACCCAAGGCAAGAATAGTTGAATCCACTGACTACTTTATGCAGTCCTTGCCCACCCGATAAAATCCTAAAATTCAGTGTCTTAGCATATAGTAATTACTAGAGACTAGTCCTGATAGATAGCTTGTTGACCCATAAGAAGAAGATTTAGGTATTTTGGGAACCACACCACGGGCAAGTGAAAGTTGAATGTCAATGGAGTTTCTCTAGAAACCCATGCCCATCTGGCACTGTTAATGCCCGAAGGAATTATGGTAGAGAATTGGCCCTGTTCTTACTCGCACACCCACCCACACTCACGCACCCACCCAAGTCTCTCATCATCAGCGCTATAGCCAGGGATTGATCCCTTGTTGTTTCCGTGGAAGGGAGGTACCTCACCAACTGAGATACCAATGGATTGGCAACTTGAAAAGCACCGTTCTGTTTATAGATGACAAAGGAAAGTTGCATTATAGGTTTTATTCTATCACCAATGTATTAACTTCACTAGCTCTACCGGGCCGCCTTTGAAGGGTTTGATTAATTCCAAATGAAGAAGTAAAAATTCTTCCAACATGGAAGTGTGTACATTGATTTAATTCACTGGCTTCGCAGTGTTGATGATATGGAGATTTGCTTAATTTTGTATTGTCACAGAGCATCTCAAATAATTGCAGAATTGCTATCATATAAGTATATAATCCACTGTTTTAAGCAACAAAACCTTTACTTCTCCAAAATAAGGCATGAGTGTCCTGCATATAACACTTTGCAGATGGAGATTTGCTTAATTTTCTATTGTCATAGAGCATCTCAAAGAATAAAAGAACTGCTATCATATGTGAATATATAACCCCCACTGTTTTGAGTAACAAAACCTTCTTGAAAATAGGGCATGAGTGTCCTGCATGTAACACTTTGCGGGCATTCATACCTTGAAAGTCAATGATGCCTCATAGAACCTAGAGGGGAGAGAGAGCTTGCCATGCTACTTCATGTGCTGTGGATAACTGATTTTAGCATTATGTGAGTTGTTGACCTTAATAGTTTCTATAACTTTCTTTAACACAGGACTTGGAAGAATTGTGAATACATGATTGAAGGATATATACACGATTCTTTGGATAAGGCAATGTAAGCTCGCCATGCTACTTCATGTGCTATGGATAACTGACTGATTTTAGCATGATGTCAGAATTTGTTGGCCGAAACCTCAATTGAAGGATTCTCAGAGGCTCGCCCGTTTGATGATGGGTGCCCTTTTTAATCATCTTTCAGTGTTCTTCAATTTTCATTTGCATGGATGGAGAAGGTGGCTATGAACTAGGCTGTGGAGCCTTGTCAACATAATTATTGCTTGCTCATATTAAAGAAATGCTGTTGCCTTTTCAATTGTTCGAATTGGCTAATTTGGTGTTGGGAGTTTTAGTTTTAGATGATAATTACCCTTCCTAGATTGATAATATTGTATGAGTTTAAAGGAGCATTTGTTTATCCAACTCTTCAAATAAAATAAAATAATGGCCAGGTGACAATTATTTTGAGCCCATGATCATTCTTAAGAGCACAGGTGTTCAACGTGAAGGTCACTAAAAAGATGGGTGGATTAGATTGATTCTCTCCTTCACCATAGCTATTGAACAATAATTGTATTTTAGCAGTTTTAGATGGAGTGAGCAACTTTTGGATCTTTGTTCCGAGTAACCTTGCCATTTATTTTTGCTCCTTTGCTGGATGATCAGGAATGTCGGATGAAAATGATCATCCAAAATATAAGCAACCAAAGGTAGAGATTGCTTGTTGGCTTGGTAAGTGTGGCGATTAGAGAACTTTTGCTGTAACTAATATGCACCACTCCCCTTGTGTTGGAACATCCAATCTGGTGAATATACTTAGACCATCCAAAGAATTGATCATGGATATTAGGGGATGAAGATCGGATCATTTGACCCAAAGTTCAGTGGATTAAATCTAGGACAGTTCCTATATTTAGATGGGAGAGATGTTATGAACTCGGTGGATTAAATCTAGGCCAGTCGCTATATTTAGATGGGAGAGATGTTATGTTAGGGGCGGTAGTAGCATTGATATTGGGTTTTTGAATTTAAGAGAATTGGATGGTCCATGAATATGTTTCATAATGCTAGATTAGTTGGCATTCAAATTCTGAATTTAAATTTTATCTTGTCAAAAGATAGATTTCAGGGGATGGAATATAATAGGATGTTTCTCACAAAACATCAAATGTGGAGTCACTTGATAATAGATGACATACATTCTCTTGTGCTCTTGTGCGCTGCAGCCCATTAGATGGTAGTCATGGGCGAATAACTAAAATTCAAGTGGGACCCCTTTGGACATCCTTAGATTGTATATCAATTATGAATAACTAAAATTCAAGTGGGACCCCTTTGGACATCCTTAGATTGTATATCAATTATAAGCAGTGACGCGATGTCTACTTAGATGCATGTCTATCAGTGTTAGAGAGTAGATGGAAATGTCTCTTTATATAAAGGGAGCCCAAAAAACATAGTCCCACCAAATTATCCTAGCCCTTGATCTAGCAAATTTAAAGTCTAATGACATCTTTACCTGGAGGTCTTTTTGAGATATAATCCAATAGTGAGTGATGGTTCCATGATTATAAAATTGGACCTGATGCCAAATCATGGGATTCCCAAAGTGTTATTGAAGGGCTCTTATCAATGGCAGGCCCAAGTGGGCCCCATCGGACTGGACTGCACTTACAGTCCTCTCTTAGTAGAATATTTTCCCATGGACAAGTCCATATCTTTCAAATGGTTATACGAATATCCACGAAATCATCCAATAAAACAAGTTGTGAAGTTCATACATAATTTAATGTGGGATCTCACGATTGGGACTATATTATCATAACTTTGCCCGTTGCTAGACAATTGATTAACACATTTGACTATAGTGATTATAAGATCCCTTGATGAATAGCTTAAATAAAAGTTTTACCATTTTTTTCAATCTTCCTACATTCTTATTAAGATTCTCTTTACTCATCATTATTTTTGCATAATGCATAGATTCTTACTCTTTCTGTGATGTAAATGGATCCCCGATTCTCCGCTTGCCCAGAGTTTCCGACTCGTTAAAAACCGGATCTGGATTCTTATTTAGGCCCCAATAAGTAAATGGTTCCGAGTCCGGTTCCACCTTGGCTCGAACCCGTGGACCTTAGACCTGACATATTCCCTCAATTTCGAAAATTTCTCATAAAAATCATATATATTTTTTTAATATCATTCTCTACCTAGACCCGGACCGACCGGATCCAGACCCATACATGCCGGATCCAGACCCATACCGGCCGGATCTAGACCCGTCCCATATATGATTCCTGTTCTGGAGCCAATAAACCGGTCTCGAAATGGTTCTGTGTCCAAATCCAGTTCCACCTTCTCCTTATCAGTTCCGGTTCCGGATCTACCATGGACTTGGACGGAACCGACCCATTTACAACCCTACTTCTGTCCTTCAAACCTACCTCTCTCACTATATATCTCTCTAACCTGTTATCCGAAAAATATTGAAAAGATATTTGATTCCATTGATTTTCTCCGGGTCAACGACTTGACTGTTTCAAAGCTACAACAAAACCAACGAGTAACGTAACAACATGTATGCATTGTCAGTTACACTAACATGTAACGTGTATCCACGTTCAGCGAATCACCCTAATAACGTGTATCCACATGAAGAGAAAGCCGTTAAGCATGAAACAAATTAAACTCCTTTTGCTAATATAAAATAAATAAATAAATAAATAAATAAAAAGGAAAACAAGAACCCATCAAAGGTGGACCACACTTGGTCATAGATGCACACTTGTTCAAATGTAGCATGTCCCACCTATCCCAAAGACCAGACATTCAAAATATCCATCTCACCCACCCAAATTAAAGGGTCATTGCCAAAGTTAAGAGACCCAAAAGAGAAAGTTGTGCATGGGAGCATGATATATCCATGTCAGGGATGTAATAGTGAGGATAAGCATATCTACAATAAAATGCCCCAAATGACCCTGCCTTTGTTATTATATATAAACATGTCTATGTACCACCAACTCTTAGTTCCACATATATCTAAACAGTATATGTCTTTCAAAGGAGTAGTATAGTAGTAGTTTTTCTTTTGGTTTTGCTGTTCCGTTCCATTTCTATTTCTAGCTCAAAGGAAACAAAACAATGAGGAAACTCATATGGGTGTTCTGTGTTTTGGGTGTATGGGCTGCTTGTAATGCTGTTGCTGGTGCTGTGGGTGGAGTAGGTGATGATCCTTGCATGACCGATCTGGCTGGAATGATTGATTGTATTGGCTATGTAACGAATGGCAGTAAAGTGAATAAGCCACCACCTGCATGTTGCAAAGAAGTGAAGCCAGTACTGGAGCAGCATGCCGTGTGCCTCTGTGTGATCCTTACGCCAGGCGCCGAAATCTATGGAATTGCGATAAATGTTACTAGGGCCATGGGACTCCCTCCTACCTGTGGCCTTGCTCCTTTTAACACTAGCATTTGCCAATGTAAATCCCTACCATCGTGCTTCAATCCTTTCTTCCATTTTTCTCACTTTTCTTTTCCTTTGTTGATGTGTTGAGGTGGTGGTGTTTTATTGTTATTATTGTTGTTGTTGTTTGGGTTTCTTTTTTTATGATTATTCACCCTCTGTTGTGCTGCAGCACCTTCACCTGGTCCAAGTCCTCCCGGTCCAACTCCTGGTATGCTCTTCCTCATTCCCTTCTTTCTCTTTCCTTTCTTACTTTTGTTAATAGAAAAAAAAATCCTGCTTTTCTTTTGATGTTGATTCTCTTTTAAGGGCTTTTTTTGCTTCATGTAACTGAATTCCTAAGAATTCTAAGAAACGTATTTATAAAAGTGGTTAAACTTGAAGAAATAAAGGGGAACCTATCAGCAGATATGAGGGTGGTCCATCACAACCCATCACAAATTGACTCTACATCTCAATTGAGTCACTGAAGCTATCTCAATGTTTGTTTCAAACACTTACATATATTTGCTCTTATCTTCAGTTGTCTTGTATCCGTTCTTCCTATCATTTAGGAATAAAAGTGCAGATAAGTTGAAAAGATGATTACAAATAATATGAGTTGTTCCCTTTGCTCCCACTGTGAGAGTGAGGGTAGAGAACCAAGGAAAATGAATTTAGGGGAGATGGAAAATGAATGTGCATTACCCTAGTAATAATAAGAAATCCCAATTACATCATATCTGTAGTCTACAATTACACAAATCTAATCAAGTATTATTCATAAAAGGGAATTTAATCTATAATAATAGAAAATCAAGTCACAATATAATAATAGCCTTACACAACATTCTTTAGGATATTCTCTATTACTTTGGTTTGATTGTGAATTCAATTCTAGGCATGGCCCCTTATAAGAACCAATGGAGGGCTATTTTGTCCAATTTCCTGACATGTGACCTGCCCACCCAATTCAACTTGGCCCCTTTTGTTTGTGGGTTGGGTTCTGGTTGACATTTCAAACCTCATTAATAAATTAGTTGAGATCAAAGACTCCAAATATTAATCATAATCATTAATTTCCTATTAGTATCCTTTTTTATTTTTTCATTGTTGTCTCTACAGGTCCATCTCCGGCTCCATCGCCTCCGGCACCGGTCCCAGTCCCAGTCCCACCATCACCAACAGACCCAGCTCCATCACCTTCAGAAGCTAGCAGTGCTGGAATGTTATCGGTTTCGATCGTGGTGGCTCTGTTTATTTTTGCAGTAGCTGTAGGCTCTAATGTTTGAGAGACTAATTCTCTTTCCAGTAGAATGCATTAGTCGGATAGTATCATGATTTTCATTGCATAGTTTATGACCTTAGGCACCTAGTTTAAGACCTCTCCTTGGAATTCTTTGATCCTTTTGTCTTTAGGGCTGCATGTTCTAGTGAGATAAAATCAGTTGGGTTTTTATATTTTTTTGTGCTTGTGTGTTCTTTCATCTGCTTGTTTCCTCCATATCTTTACCCTCGGTCGATTTGGAATGAAGTTTGCTCTATTATTCATGGTAATTCTAATAAGGGTTTTGGTCTCCCGAGGGAATATGCACGGCACCTGTGTATGATTTTTGGTCTTTGCATTAAATTTAATATTAATTACGGGAGAGAGCAATCATGCAATCCTACTTTGTGAACGGTGGAAATTGAAATTTCCACACAACCCAGACCAGTCGGGTGAAGATTCCACTTCACTTGTATCAGATGCTTAGAATCACCTGGGCACCTACAAAACTAAGTCACATTCAAATCTTGACCTTAGACTTCTCACATCTCTCCTCTGAGATAAAGTTTGTGTAGCAGAAAAAAAAAATCTTTTTGTGGATCTTTTGTCTGTGGTAATCCTTTCGTACTGGGATGGACGTTTTGTGGAGAATGTTTTTACCATACTCACACTAAATAGATTTCTATGAAGTGCAGAACTGAAATTTCACCTTTTTCAAGGAAAATTAAATGAAACTCTTCTGGGTTGGTTTTTTCTTTTCAATCCTTTTTTTTTAATTTTTGATGTGCACGCTCAAAAATCTGTTGTTTGGTTGGAATGGAAAAGCAGAATTCAACAATCCTCAGCTCAACCCACTTCATGCAGAAGCCAAATTAAGCATCTTTTTTTGGCACTATCAAAATATCCTTGGCTTGGGCCTGTTTGTATGCAAAAATTATGAGAATTCTTGTTTTGGAGGGCCACCTGAAGTGAGTTTTATGAACTCACATGGGCACTAAGCTCTATTCTCATTTCTGAAATGCCATCAACACCCAAATAGTAGCATATAGGATATACCTGTCCCTCATCTGTTCAATTATTTGTAAATCACCCTATAGGATCAGCAGTTGCATAGAATCCGTGGCCTTTTTCTAAAACATGTAGGAAAACCTCTCCTTGACCACTTTCCTAAAAATGTCAGAAGTCACCACTAGCTCATTTTGACACACATTTGACACACAGCACTGTGTGTCAAAATGAGCTATTGCAGATGATTTGATACATTTGCTTGATTGGCCACTTCTAACAGATCATCCATAGGTGGAAATGAGGATAATCCATTGATGGTGGAGAATGGATATCGAACAAGCAATTAGACAAAGATCAGAAATGGGACCCAACAGTGGCTACTCATAAAAATGAGATGGCTACTATATCATCCACTAAATCTACGTCTATATTGCTAGTGAATTCCCTATTGTTTTCTTTTTTCTAAAGAATGTCCGTATAGGATTATGCTATGCTAAGAGGTATTAACCCAGGGTCAATCCAACTCTCTCTCTCTCTCTCTCTCTGGTCAATCCAACTCTCTCTCTCTCTCTCTCTCTCTCTCTCTCTCTCTCTCTCTCTCACTAACCTCTCATGAATTTGAACTCTATTCAAATGATTTGATTGAGATAAATTTCACCCAAAATCATGTCTACAGGAGACCTTTTCATCTCACCATTCTCCCATAATTGGAATGCATTCAAGTGGATCTCACAAGAGACTTATAATTTTCTCTCCTCTGCAAGTATGAAGAATTTTAAAGCACCATGGAGTATATACTGAGAGGATGCGTTCAGTTAGCCAACTCCTTCCAAGCTGCTGCATATGATGATCAATGATCAATCACCCTCCAAAGCATCATTTCCAGTTGGATTTTAAAACTAAAAACTTGAAATGTTATAGAACCATTAATTAGAGACTACTTGTTGTAACCAAATGCAGCTTTCCCTTGATCCTTTGGTCCAATAGAGTTATCTATAATTTCATTTTTGTGTCTATACACATAACTAGGTCAGGAATTGGTTAAACAGTGATTGGAAGTTGGAGCCTATGGTCCTGTCGCATCAAAGGTAATATGGTAAATCTATGATGCCACTGAATCCTCGATTACATAGGAATTTCAAATTGTTAAGAGTTACTGAAATTTAGATTGGATTTGATCTGATCAACCCAAAGAGGAACAGAAAAAAACACAATAAGGCAGTTATGGGGTCACAACAGAATTGGATGGATAACTACGTGCGTGGTGGTGAAGCAATCCTTTTCACTTGCTAATAAGAACAGGAAAGAAGTGATGTGAGAATGAGATGATGAATGAGAAGATCCTGACCCTTGGATGTGGGTCCATTTAAGCATCGGTCCACCATCAAGATCAAGCACTAATAGTAAGAGACACATATATCTATACTTACTAAACCATATCCCATTTTATTAATGGTAAACTTGGACAATTACAATCAGAAGTAAGCATGCTAGTAAATATGCAGGGCCCAACCTCTGTCTGATACAATATCGGCAGACTTAGGTAGGAGGTACATATAAGGCCTCTTGCATTCAATCAATCCCACATTTACCTAAAAAATAACCTAAAAAAGAAAAACCAAACATCCCATCTATTTCAATTTCATTTCACTTGTACTCCAAAATCATGTTGTTCTCTGGAGCCAGTCCAATACATGCTCGCAGTATGTTCTCCAGCATTGCCCTCTGCTTCGAGAGGGCATTCACCACTGGTGTTCCTGGAGGAACCTGTAACAAAAATTTAAAAACAACATAAACCCAAGTCAGTATACACTTAATCAAGCACATTGGTTCAACAATATCGACATTACATAGGTGAAATGACACCCAATTAATGTTATGACAATAAGTATAGCTTACAAGTGGGGCCTTGGTCAGGTAACTCAGAATAGTAGCAACCGGATGGAAAGAGTGAAACTTGGCCTGTTTCAAGATAAAAAAACAAAACAAAAAACAGTAGATCCATCAGAAAACAAAAGCTAGTGATTCAAACAAAAAATATATAGTGAAGCTAAACTGACCTCTCCCTCAGCTTTGAGTAGGATTCTGGAGCTGAGCTCAGCAAGCAAGACCAGGTCTAATATAATGGGTGCTGCCAGAAGAGAGTCCTCGCATGTGTTGTGCAAAACAATGGTGCTCTTTCCACCCATGAATATCTCTGATGTATACTCATCCATAGCCCTTTTGCTGTCCCCTACATATGGCACGTACTACAAGAAACAAATGGACTTGCAAGATCAGAACATCAACAACATCTGATAACAAGCACACATGTATAAATGAGAAAGACCCAACTTTTTAACTTTACCTTAATGACAATAACATGATCTGGGTGCTCTCCTGGCTCGTAGAGAATGCCATTGCTGGAGACCATGTCATCAACCACGTTGCTCTTTGAAATCTCTTTGGAACGGAAGGTCTGAGGAGCTGACAAGTTCATGCCATCATTGTTTCCCAGATGGTTGTAGCTCACTATAGATGTAGGCTGTTCATGACAAGTAACACAAAAAAAGCATAAAAGTCTCTCTTTGTTTTTACAAATTTGAAGTACCCCAGATGCCAAAAGTCCTAAAATTTCTCTCTTGGAACGTACTACTCTCTGATTTTACAAAAATCTAAGTGCCCCAGATGCCAAAAGTCATAAAATGTCTCTTTTTTTCTCTATATTTACCTTGATACCAGCACCCACTAGAAAATCTACCAAAACTGACTTCATCTTGGTCTGCCCACTTTTGAAATCATCTCCACCAATTAAGCAGTTCCTATTTATGGCCATTTCAATGAGCCCTGCACGGTTGGTCTGAGACTAGTTAGACGTTGGATTTAAAAGGTTTGGTTGAAAGAAGGTAGAGTTGAATAGGGTTGAACCTGGGACAAATGTGTTTTGGGGGCTTCCATTAATGAAAGGAACGTTCTCCAACACACATGCAAAACCATACAAGGTGGAAGGAGAGATCTCTGCTTCATTTTTCTCTAGAGAAGCCAATAGATTTTCCATGGTGTCATTCAGACCCACCACCACATTGCTATATCTCTCTGTGTTTGCTGTCCACAGCACCACCACCCTATCTACTTTGGTTGATGCTTTAAACTCCCTAATCAATAACAACAACAACAACAACTCCTTTGAGAAACTAAAACCCTCTGTTTTTTGTTCCAAAAGAAAAAAGAAAAAAGCATAGGCACATGGAATTAGACCTTATATCTTTGATGATTTGTTCAACTTGTTCTTTCTTGGTCCCTTTGATGACGTTGTTGGCCCGAGAACATTGATTGGCAGCAATGAAATCTTGGTCATAGACTCCTGGCAGGGGAACCATGGATTCCATATAGGGCCTCAGCTGCTTTTGCAAATCAATATCTAGGACCTTGGCCCTAGCCATAGCATCAGCCAGGTTCATGTCACTGATATCCCAACCCCCAAATACAATATCATCTGGATTCACCTAAAACACCATAAAATCCATAATAACAACAACAATATATATATATATAAAAAGTCCCATCACCATAAACAAACAAGACATTATTTAATTAGTATGATTAGATTACCATGGGGAGTAAGCTCTTGAAAGGAGCATATATTTCTTCCCCATTAAAAGATCCCACTCTGATGGAAGATGCTTGAGTCAGTGATCCAAAATAATTTGCTTGCTGCACTTTATCCTTGGTGGCCCATGAAATCCCTCTACAAATGTCACATACCCCACACATTCACACACATCAAAAAAAAAAAAAAAAAAGAAGGATATATTAATATTCCCCACCAACAATATAAAATCAAAGAAAAACTTTTAATACTCACTCCCGATTAGCAATAACTCCTGCTGTGAGGGTCGACCCATTGTTTCCACCCCACCCCACAAGCATCACCCTAAAAAAATATATATATAAACAAAAACTGTTACAAAGTGAAGGGATGAATGTAAGTAAAAAAGGGGAATATGGGTTTATTGTAAGGGATCGAACCCGAGTTTTGGGACACGCGTATCGGTCTTGAACTCGTATGTTGTGGTCTTGGGTTTGACGATCCATTGATAGGTACCGTTACGATTCTCATGAACAAGCTCGGTGGTTTCGTAACTGTAAACCGATTCAATCTCGAAATCGGTGTATTTGACGTTGGGGCTCTCGACCTTAAAGCTATCTATGAACATTCTCTCTCTCTCTCTCTGCGGGCAAGACGAAACTGACGAAGAAACGAAAGCCCTAAAAGAAATGAAGAAGAAGAAGAAGAAGAAGAAAAGGAATCTCTCTCTCTCTCTCTAACTTGTCTTCTCTCTCTACGTTGTGCAATCCCTTGGGCCTCACCTCAGGGACTTAAATCGAGAGAGAGGTGGTGGTGTTGGGGGCACGTGTTTGATGTTGATTGGGGGACAGAGGTTTTGGCCTTTTTGTTTGGCGTTTTCTGAGGGAAAATCCGAGCCATGCATGCAGTGGCCCCACAGAGAGTTTGCTGTGGCCACGTGACCGATCGTGCGATAGACACGCGTGAACGGACATGCGACGTATGGGGACAGACTCCATGCTCTTTTCACGTGGCTGGTGGAGGAGTCGCCGCGTGGATCTTCGTGTGGGGCCCGTGGGGCAGGAGGAAGGTGCTGGAAGGATTCCATTTACTCTCCCTGCCTGCCAAAATTTCAATTTTTTTTTTTTTTTCACTATTGGGGAGTGATCAACGGCTTCCAGGGGCATTCAATCATCGGTGTTGATGATTGGCCGTTGGATTAAATCTTGAGATTAGTGGTCGGTGGATGACTAAGATATAGTCAATAAAGAGATGTGGGGCCCACCTAGTGCCTAAATGTGGAGGATGTTGGTTGTATGGTCCATTGAAAATAGACTCAATGAGTCTCTTCTCTGTCCCATTTTTGGTTGAAGATTTCAGGGCCGGTAGGGAAGAAAGCCATACTTTTTATTTTTTTGGAAGATGATATTCTATTTATCAATCATTGAATAAAGATACAGCATGATTACTAATGTAGGCATCAGTGCTTGTACAAAGCCCTGCCCTCGCTAAACTATATGCTTCACTATTAATGCTTCTACTAATCAGTGTAAAGTACACTAGACATCTTTTTTTCTAGGATCTGATGTAACAGGGTATAAATTACCCAAGGGAAATGATATTAAAACTTTGTTATTGAATCAATAGCAATCTTGGAGTCACTAAAGAAACCCACTTTCCTCCACCCATGCTGAATTGCTAGATCCAAAGCTTCTTCGATGGCCAAAATTTCTGCCATGATAGGTGAATCGCTTTCAATTCTTTTGGTTAGTCTTGTCAATATGCTACCATCTTTTCTATAAGCAATGCATCCAACTCCTAATTTGTTAGCCTCTTTCTTTACAGCTCCATCGCAAAAAATGCGAACATCTATATCTAGATCTTGATTATTTATGGAAGTAGCAAGCTGACCATCAACGAGATTTTGATCTCCGTGCGTTTTCTCTAGTGAGCTTATCCATTCAGTGTGTGTAAGGTTGATGCTTTGAACCACATTCTCTCCATTTGGATCTTGCTGACGAAATATTTTTGCATTTCTTGCTCCCTATATCCACCATAGCAAGAAGCTAAAATAGATAATATGGTCTCGATCAATTATGCCTTCATTTTGCTTTTCTAGCCAATATTCCCACCAAGATATGAATGAGGTTTGATCGACATTATCCATGATAAAGGACAATGATGTACCATACCAAATGGCTCGAGCAAAGTGACATTTTCAAAAAAGATGTTCAATGGTCTCACTTTGCTCCCCACACATGTGACATATGTTATCTACACAAACTTTTTTCTTCAATAAGTATTCCCCAACTGATAGTTTGTTGTGTAGAGCCCTCCATAAGAAGTTTCTAACATTTGACATGAAAAGGGGTGTTTCATAGGTTTTTCCATGTCTTCGTTGAAATAATGGCTGAGGATGAAGCCTCTGGATGGAGCCTCTTGAATTTGAGAACGGTATACCGATTTGACCGAAAACATGCCTCTATTTGTATACCGCCATATCCATCTGTCATGACACGGTGCTTCTCTGACTGTAACATTTTTTTATTGCAGCTATCTCCATTGGGTTGAAAAGTTCATGAAGAAGTAAATCATTCCATTGCGGGAAGAAAGCCATAAAAGTTCAATTAAATATAGAAGACTTGGATAAAGTTACAAAATTAATGCTGACTTGGGTAAATAGGGTTAGATGTTTTTAAATTACTCTTCAGTTCAGTTGTTAGATAAGCGAGACATGTACAAATCATGTTTATTTTGAAAGCCTCAAGCCCATGATTAATCGGCCTGGCCCATGAGAGTTGGATAGAGTTACGGGGATAAAGATGGGTTTATATATATAAAAGGTTAGAGATTTCTAAAAGTAGTACAAATCGTATCCAGCCATTTTGTAAGTGTCAAGCCCACCAATATATTTGTACACAAGACTAAGTAAGCATGGAAGGGTTGGATACAGTTACAGAGATAAGGATGAACTGCATATATAAGGTTAGAGATTTCTAAAAGTATATAATCATATCCAGAAAACCCAGATATATGTGCAAAGGCACGCTTGACTAATTATAGAAGGGTTGGATAGAGTTACAGGGATAAAGATGAGTTCTATATATAAGGTTAGAGATTTCGAATAGTAGTACAAATCGTATCCGGCCATTTTGTAAGTCTCAAGCCCACCAATATCTTTGTACAGAAGATTAACCAAATATAGAAGGGTTGGGTAGAGTTACAGAGATAATGATGAATTGTATATTTGTATATATAAGATTAGAGATTTCTAAAAGTAATATAAATCACATCTTTCTATTTTATATGGCATCAAGCCATTGTCCACTAGCCCAGCTCTTAAGAGTCTTCTAGAAGACCAAATATATTTGTACACCAGCTCAACTAAATATGGAAGAGTTGGATAGAGTTGTATATATAAGTTGGAGATTTATAAAGTATTCTTTAGTCCTAGTGACACTTGTACAAATCCTATCCACTCATTTTGTAAGGGCTCAATCTCATTCTTTACTGGCTTGGCTAGTAAGAGTCTTTCATTAGTATGAAAAAATTGTGTATAAATTCAATCGAATATAGAAGGGTTGGCATAATTGAAGTGATTAAGATGAGTTACATACAAGTTAGAGATTTTAAGAGTATTCTTCGTTCATGAAATCAGGTACCCATTCATTTCGTAAACCTTCAAGCCCATTGTTTACTGGTCAGGCAAGCAAGAGTCTTGAGAAAACCAAAGATATTTGTACATAAGCTCAACAAAATATAGTAGAGTTTAAACAAGTAAGATCCTCTATAGCATCTGGATGCTCGAAACTCTATCATGGGTCCCACATGATGATAATTCGAATCATTCATCTTGAATCTCATTCCCTCTACTGGTAAATCCTCAAGTTTCAATTCAATGGGAGTGGGCACCACCATCTAGATTGAGCAATGTGCTCAATCCGATAGTGGGAATCACTCCTGTCGAATGGAAGTTTGAAGATATACTATTGGAGGGGATGGGGTTTAAGATCAATGGTCTGGATTATGATTGTATGGGCCCCATGGTGGAGTCCCAGGACACTGTGCATGTAGTGTTTTGAAATCATATGAAAATTAAACCCGAGTCGAAGAAGAAGAACTACTCCATCTCAATTTGATTGTCGGGTCCACTCTTTTTGAACTAAAATATAAGGATATACCACCGGAGAAAATGGGATTCAAGATTAACAACTCAAATTATACCATAAGGGCCCCACGGTGGTGTTCCTAGACACCCCATAAGTTTTGAAGTCATATGAAAATTGAGAGAGCAAGAGGGAGGAGAGAACATATAGAGCGAAAGAGTTTGGTGCTCCACAATGAGAGGGAGGAGGTTAGACCAAATTCTCTAATATGACAAGGAAATTGGCGATGAAGAGGAGAATCTGGTAAAGGAATCTGACCTAGATGTGGATGCAGTACTAGTTGAAGCCGATGGAAGCACTGGGAATAGTGGAGGCAGTACATAGAATGGGGGCCCAAAGGGCAATGTGATGTGGGCCCAAAGGGCAATGTGATTTTGAACATCGAAGGTGAGGGCTTGGAAAACAAGAAGGGTTTTATTACGTTCGGGACAGCCTGTGTGGCAGCACCTATCTCTCTCTTAGAGGAGGAGCCTAGAAAATGCTTGGGTGTTTTTGAAAGCGAAATCACTCTCTCATAATAATAATGAATAAGAAAGAGAGGAGCTGATGAGGTGGCGTTCTTATCTTTTTGGGAAGGATATGCGAACCACCCATTTATGATAAGGCATAGGTTATTGGTGTTTTTGTCCTCTAGAAATGACACGCAACACCATTTATATATACACGAAAGAGTCAATTTTGTAATTGATTTTAATTTTAGCACCCACCTTTTATTTTTAGTTTGACCCAATTTTGACTTGAGGGAGAGAATTTAGGGATTTGCAATTTGAACTCTTTTGTAATAGACTTTAGATCATGATAATTACACACATATAAAAATAACCAATCTTAAACTCTATTACTCATAATTTATTTCCTTAAAAGATAAACATGACTTAAATGCTTGATTGACTTTTCATATACTGTTTAATCGGAGTTTGATTACATTTATTTTACTTTTATATTATAGCTTAAACAATTCATTAGTACGACAAGCATTTAGAAACTAATTTCGACAACCACACACCCCCGCCAATTGACCCAAAATAGCATTCATGAAATCACATCCATTACGTTTTTCCTCTTTTTCCTTTTTTGTTTCAATTTTTGGTTTTTTGGTATTAGCCACTCATGGGCCTGCTTGAATAATTTAGTGGAGCCATAGATTTACATAAAGACAATAGAGACACCTAATCGCTTCCTTATCAATGCCACTTGAATATGGAAACATGAGGCCTTTTGAAATAGAAATGCAAATATTTTTCTCTTTTTATTCAATGTTGGAGTCATCTATGTTGGAAAATGCTAAAACTATTATAAAAAGCAATAAATTTAGGTAGTGATGTAAATCTATTTTAACCCAAGTGTTAGAACTTCTGAATAAGAAAAGATAGTTATTTTTAGAAAATAATTGAAATGCTATTTAATATTTTTACTTTTTATATTATTAATTATATTGTCTATTTTGAGTGCGGGCATGTTTTTCTAATTTATAATATGGCATGGGTAATTGTAATATTTTAAAATTCATTAAAAAGGGCCCACTTATGAAATATCCAGATTAATAAGAAAAAAATGGCCTCATGATTTATGGGCCTCATTAGATTGATCACTAAAATTAAATCTAAAATTCTCATAATTCTATGATTGGTTTAAATTAATGATTTGAACTTACTTAGGTCTAACAAAAAAAAAGAAAAAAAAAAAAAAAAAACAGCAGCTGGTTTTATAAATCCGTGACCACAAGCGATGAAGCAAAGGTTGTGGTTTTAGTAGCCCGTGCGCGCACGAGCGGCTTCTCCCTCTCCCGCAAGTGCAGAGACACCCATCATGTCAGTCTGACCCACACAGCAAAACTGGTCGAGCCCTGGCATCTCAAGGCCAGTTCTCATTTATTTTACCTTGGGACTGAGGAACATGCCACCGTCCTTTTCATCTGGGGCCCAGAAGACCAATCACATCAGTGAAATCAAACATTGAAAAGAGGGAAAGAGCGTGAAAAAGTGCGAAAGACATCATCTTGGAATGTGGGCCCAAAGAGAAAGAGTGTGCCACTGTGTATCACCTTTTAACCTTTTACTGTTATGATTCATAGCAATCAGATGCTTATATATGCTCGTGCATCACAGCTGTCACTGACAGCTGGTCAGGGGTTTCACCCAATCATTGTCCCATGTGCAATATTGCACATGGAAGAATGGGATGGGAAGGGTGTGTCCAAGACTTGAGGACTTGGATTGGCTCATGAGCATCATTCTATAAATTTGAGGTCTCGTGATCGCAACCATCTTCTGCATATCAAATTATATTATTTTATTTGTGCCACAAAGGATGGACCATGCCATGACCCGGTTAGGTTAGCATTTTTGGGTTGGATCAGCTGATTTTGGCAATGGAAATATAGGAATTTCTAGAACAGCCGAATCATGCGAACATGGGAACTTTTTATATATATATATATATAGACATGCGAACTTTTTTTTCTATATATATATAGACCCACTTATTTTTGGTGGGCACGGAAACATTTAAATCATGTTTGGTAACAGACGATGAATACATATATATGATGATTCTTCACTTCCACTGAAATAAAGATTTCTCACTGAAAATTTATATAGTTCATGATTTCACATTAATATTTGTGTGTATCGATACATATGATTGAGAAAAATAGAGTTCGCCGTGCAAGTTCACTTAAGTGAGGATTTTCAAATCTTATGAAGGTGGTTGGATCTAAAAATCCTAACAAATGAAAATTCCATTCATCCAAATCCTCATAAAATTACAATTGTCAAACATTAATTTATAACAATTTTAGAAAAACTGAAAAATCCATTTTCCTAAAGCTTTAGTTGCAAAACGTGACCTTAATGAAAATATTCAGTTCTAGAAAAAAAAAAAAAAAAAGTGGTTACTTAAAATTGGCTTAAGTGCCACTAGTTGAGAAAAATGGAATAGCCTAATAATGGTTGGGAGTTTGTCAGAGTTCGATCCGTAGGTATTCTCTCTTGCCAAGAGTAGAAAATTGGAATAGCCTAATAATGGTTGTGTGATAGCCATTTTACAATGCGTACTTGAGTAGACTCCTCTGTCAAGAGTAGAGACTACCACATCAATCGGGTCCTTCAGCAGTGGGCTAGTCCCTCTCAAGAGCTCAGACTCCCTGCCTCGATCGGGTCCCTCAACAGTGGGGCCACCTTGGCTGGTAATAAAAAGAGACAAAATTGCTACTGGCCATTGACTAGGAAAGGGGGGGGGGGGGGGGGGGGGGGGGGGACCTGAGGCCCTCCCCTCACTCAGCTGAGCTGCCACTATGACTGTGTGTAATAAATTATGAAAAACTTTGCTGCCTTGCGAGACAAATAGACTCCAGCTTCTTTTAAAATTGCATAGTTGGACACTTCGAAGGTTTGGAGGCCCATGCTTGAAAATTAATCATAGAAAAACAGGGTTTTTAATTCCTACAGTGAATAATCAGATGAGTATGAATTTGTTGTGAGCACTGAGGGAGGTGGATTGATTACAAAGGTCCCTGAGTGAGCTCCATAGAGTGTCCCTTATATAGCTTACACGAGAAAATTCGTTTAGAAGGTGTTTGTTTGGAAGAACTCCTGAGAGGGAATATATTGATTTTAGGAATTATGACGTCCCCTAACATTTGAATATTCCAGTTTGGTTTCTGGATTTTTAAAAATGCACTCTTTTAGGTTTCTTATATTTTTGGATCATAGGGTTTTTCTAATTCTTGGCTGTAAAGCTTTCAAAATGTTCAGAAATGTTTGAGCATTTGTGAATCCAAATGGAGGGACAATATTTGGGATACTCACATTCCCTAGACAAGATTTCTCATAATTCCAACAAGATGGATCCGCACCTGTGGATCATTTTGTATGGGTCATTGTCAGATAGGGATTCTCAGGTCCAAGAGAGCTGATGAGGGTAGGCACAGAAACTTAGAGCTTGATTCTCATCAAAGAATTAATCCTTGGCGATATAAGTAGGGGATAGAAATGGTTGGGCTCAGATGGGACTATACTGTATCTACATACTGAAAGGATCAGATCCAGATTACATACCTAGAACTGGACGAACAGGGTCCTTCATAAAACTTTCAGATACTTAAGATCTACTTAAAGACCCCTGACCCAAATTCTTATATGTAATAATACACTTTAGTAGCCTTTAGTTATTCAGGTCCTTGAGTGTGAAACCCATGGACAGACCCAGATCTGAACTAAAAATAGATCAATGACCAGTTTTTCATGACAGGTATTGGGTTTTGAAGGACCCAATTTTGTTCCTTCTCAAAACAGATTGGTATTCGCTGATGATCAATTTCACCCCTAGGAAAAACATAAGATCCATTATCTTCATGGGAATCAGGGCTTGAAATTTTGTTGTCATGGGCCCGATCAGTTCAAGAACCAGGCCCCAAGTGGTGGGCCATAACTGCAGCATGATCAGTCTACTCTCCAGCTAAGCAAGATAGGCACCCGATGGGCCTGGCCTGCGTCTTTGTAAGTCCTTTCCATGTAGTTGATGAGGATACCCGAATCCAATCCCTGTCAGCTTAGGGTGGTAGTAGTAGTCATCTATAACACACTGAAAGCTCAGCTGTTTTGGTGAATGGATGTTTATTAAGTTGGTTTTGGGTCCTAACCATTTAAGAAAATTGGAATTAGTGGCAAAGCATGAGACCTGGGCTCGGCCTATTTAGCTACAGTCTAAAAGATTAGTGTAAGCTCAGCCCAAGACATTAGAAACACACTGCGCAAATCTAGCCCAATGCAGTATAGGGATGGGCTTTTCATTGATCTGGCCCAGCTTGTTAACTTCCCCAGTGCCACCTTTGTTCTTTGAATGAAATCACATTTTCATAGAATGAAAAACACTAGCAAAACCCCGTGTGAGCCACTTCAAAAAAAAACAAAACCAAAAAATTGAATGACTTGTGATCTAAATTCAGCTACTTGCAGTCTTATAGATATGGGCCAAACACCAACCCAGTGATATATGTGGTGCAGTTATTCCAACATTAGCAAATAGTGCTTGATGGCTCCAATTTATAAAAAATACTAGTACATAGTACACAAACAATCCCCATTCTCTTAGGAGTAGGATCCACTGTCGTATTGACCAGAGTTTGAATTTTCCACTGGTGTGAACATCAAGATATTGCTCATCTAAGATGTGGCCCCACTTATGGGATAAGTAGTACTTTTCTACTACTATCATTCTCGATCCATTAGTCAAAACCAATTAACCAATTGTGCAGCTCATGCATGGCCCTAAGCCCATAAAACACTGTGATTAGTTGCTTCTAACAATTTGTGACACTTTTACATCCCCCCCCCACCCCCCCACCCCCCCCCCCCCCCCCCCCCCCCCCCCAACACCAACCCCAAATATATAAAAAAAAAAAAAAAAAAAACACATTGTGCCACTTGTGGGCCTAGAGGAAGCCCACAGTTCTGGTGGCCTAGAACCATCACCACAAAGGGCCAGCACATATCAAGAGTATGTAACTTAATTACCTAAACCTTATTATTACAATATAACTATAGTTTCTGATAAGTCTATTGATCTGTGGCCTCAACGAAATCCAAAGAGTGACATGCATCAATGCATGTGTTTGAAATGTTTAAATCAATTCAAGTGTTTGAAATATTTAAGTATGGTCCAGTAAGATTTTTGCACTCTACCTAATGGCACATCCATACATCATGAGCTAACTCAAAGATGGTGGGTCTTCTTGCCACAAATGCAGGAGAAATAGTCGATAGAGTGTAGCATCTTCCAAACCTTTTATGAATCTCATCACTTGGCTTGTAGTCTTCTGAGACTTCTGGTATGATGGCTGAGGTGGTGTGTATTAATCATGGGTTTATTTCAAATCTAATTGCAATAGATTTGGGTCTTTGTTGATGTGTCTCCATTGATGGTGAGATTCGAGCATAACTTAAAACACAGTGAACTTTAATAAAAATGATCTAATGAGGTGTTTACCATATGATCCCTGACCCTCCAACATTAAGTTTTTAGAAAAAAAATCCAAATACTCTGCATCCAACATCAAGAGTCAAATATTTACGCCTTTGGATCAATGGTTTACGTATTCTTTTATATTGGATCGATGTTTTGACGCTTATTCATCATTAGATCAATGTTTCGCATCATTTTTACCATTACATATTTACATCAATGATACAATGGCTTTCTATCATTTGATTTGATCTACTTGTTTTCTACCGTTAGATAGATGATCTAAGGCATTTCTATCATTTATTTGATTGATGATTTGCATATCAGGGAGAAATAAACACAACTCACATATGCAAAGAGGGAGGAGGCCAAGTTCAAACTCAAGACTTTCCAATGAGAACTACCACTCCTGACCACTAAGGTAAGGAGTCATTCTCTACATATCATTGATCTTTATTGGTTTAGCCCTTGGATCACTAGTTTGGTGTTTTACACAATGAGAACCATGACCCGCATGTTGGATTAACAAATTGAGGCTTTCACAGCATTAGATCAGAAGATAAAACCTTTTTGAAGGTCATCTTAAAATCATTGCACCATTCCTCAGACTTTTTGATGTAATGGCAAGGACATGTTTGAAAGACATCTTAAAAACTAAGGGCACTTCCGTGTAATCCATTTCTGCGGAAAATGTCCTGTATATCTACAAAAAACTATTTTTTTATGTGTGTGGTGTGACAATTTTTTACGAAAATACTTTTTTGCCACCTCAGCATTTTCTTTGAATTGCATGGTAATAGAGTTCTTGGGGGGGGGGGGGGGGGGGGGGGGGGGTGTATGGGAAATCTATTTCCACAGAAAACTTCTCCCCTCTTTATTACTTCATTTCCTCACTCCCCTCTTTAATATTAGTTTTTAATAAGGAATCCGTAGTCGCACCAGACAATATCAACACCAATTCATCGAGGAGATTTTTTTTTTTACACCAAACATGAATTTTTAACTTTCGCGGAAAACCTTTTCCAAGGTATTTAAAATATATAGACTTTGCTGATGTGACAATTTCATCTTTCCATGGAAGCCCTTACACAAATATGCCCTAACAATCTTTTGCTTATCTAATCAATTCATTAAACCCTTTTTCTGAGACTAGGCCGAAGCTTTAGAGGCAATCACCACTGTCATTTTTTCTCACTATGGCAAGAAAACTCTTGCATGTGACTTTCACCGCCACAACTATAAAATTATAAGTGGATATTGGAAACCCAACCAGCAAAACAACCATGATTTATAAAAATGCATGGTTTATGGTGCACTTATATCTAGTGGGGGCAAGGCGTGTAATTGAAAAGTAAACTTAGACTATATGATTTATGGTAAGCTTATAAATGCATTATACATAAAGGGAGGCGGTCCTGTAAGGACCGTCCATACGGTTTACTGTGCGGACCGCCTATTGGGGCCCACCATGAGACAACACTGGTCATGAGACAAGGGAGACTGAAAGATCTAAGTGGGGTCAACTTACATATTAAATTTAAAGTCAATCTAACACGTTTAACCCCTTCATCCATGGTCCACAAGTTTAATAGCTTTATATCAAAGAAGAAAAATTGACCCTCAATCCAACGATCTAGTTCATCCGAATCCATGCAAATTCATAGGATTCAGTGTCTATAAGGGGGTTATGAATGAGTGGTCAATTTGGATGGGTCATAAAGTGGGCCACAGTGGTCATTCCGAATGGTGCGGACCGTAAATACGGTCCTTATAGGACCGCCTCCCATATATAAATACTTCTATGATTATATGATTGGGCAATTCTACAAATCTATGTTGACTTTGAGCCAAGGTAGGGCTCTCACTTGGATGGAGCTACAGGTCCAGCCATGGAAAGGGGATCCATTTTGAGAGGATCCATCCTACAACCATATAGCCAGCTTTGGAACAGTATAGGAATAAGGCCTCTAACTTGAAGGAAACCCGAAAATTAGGCCCAACATAAAAAAGGATTAAAGAAGAGGTACAAGTGTACGCTGGTTTTTATCAAAGGCAACTAGCAATAAGCCCAATCGTTCCAGATAAAGAAAGCTCTAAAGTCCATATAGAATAAAACCCTGCATCTAGGAATGAAAACTGGTTGAGTCCAAGCCAGGTACATGGTGGACACAAACTCGGGCCCGGACCCAAACCTAGAAAGTGCTATATGAAAAGGTCACTCTTAATGCAATGCCCAATTATTAAAGGGACAATTATCGTACGGACTGCGTTAAAACTGACAATTACCCTAATACAGTTGGAAAAAGTTTATTTACCGCAAAATAGTCCGATCCGTAGGATATCGCTGCAATATCCTAAGGAAGTAGGATATCCTACAGTCAAAAGTGGAAAAATTTGAACAGTTAGTTTTTTGATTTTTTCCTTGACTGCGGGACCACCAAACCACAATCCAAACCGTTGGATCACTGTATGAGTATAAGAGCTAATATCGCACCAAATTTGAACCGTTGATCTATCACAGTTATTTAGAATTTGCAAAAAAAAAAAAGCTTATAATTTGTTCTTATAATTTGCAAAACAATGTGACTTTTTGCAAATTTCTGGATAACCGAATAGATCAACGGCTCAAATTTAGTGTGATATTAGCTTTTACACTCATACAACTATTCAACGGTTTGGATGGTGGTTTGGTGATCCCACAGTCAATAAAATAAAAAATAAAAAAAACCAACTGTTCAAATTTTCCCTCTTTTAACTGTAGGATATCCTACTTCCATAGGATATCGCAGCTTGCGATATCCTACGAATCGGACTATTCTAAGGTAAATAAACTTTTTTCAACTGTTCTGAAGTAATTATCAGTTTTAACGCAGTCCATATGATAATTGTCCAATTATTAAACGGGCTGATGGTAGGTCTAACTTATAATAATGATTTTTATTGGTTGTAGGCCCAATTACATCATGCTTGATTAAGAGTCATGAATGTCAGAGTCTGGGGTTTTTTTTTATTATCACAAAACTAAGTCAGCGTTGTTTTCAAACTATAGCTAATTGAAGGTGATAGTCATCCATAACGAGGTTGACCATGCGATATATAGTGTAATTGTAGAGATGTCAGGCCTGGCCCGCCCAAATCTCGGCCTGAACGGGCTACGTGCCTGCCCGGCCCACTAGAAAAAATCTCTAGCTCGCAAGCCGTGTAGTGCCTTCGCGCTAGCCATGCTCAGCATTCCTCTTTTAATTTTTTTTTATTATAAAAAAAAAGAAATATGCTCACTCTTTTACATCGTAAAAAAAGACACACCAAAACAAAAATGAAAAAGGAAAGATTCACGAAAAAAAAATGGATGAGCACAGACTTAGTGCCTAGTGGTGCTCATGGATTGGGCCAGCTTGGGCCTAACCCGAGCTCAACCTACTTTAGTTTGGCTTTGGATGCTATAGGTAGGGTGTGTAACGGTTCGGTTAACCGCGGTTTTTGGAAAAAACGGTTAACCGAACCGTGTTTCACGGTTTTTGGTTTTTAAAAACCGTAACCGAACCGTAAAAAAACCGTTAAAAACCGAACCGCGGTTAACCGTGGTTAACGGTTCGGTTACGGTTAATTGTCACTTAAAAATTTTTATGAAAATTTTGTTGTTTATTAATCAAACTTATTGTGAAAAAAAAAATAATAGTTAGAGAATGGCATAATATGTTACTCTAAAAAAAAATCACATTTAGGCCCTTAAGTTTTTTTCTTATTAGTGAAACGGTTCGGTTAACCGTGTGTTTTGGGAATACGGTTAACCGAACCGTGGTTAACGGTTAACCGCGGTTAATAACCGTGAGTCGAGATAAAAACCGTAATCGAACCGTGAAGCGCAGTTTTTCGATTTCAAAAACCGTAACCGTAACCGAACCGTGAAACACGGTTATTAACCGCGGTTCGGTTCGGTTCGGTTCGGTTATACGGTTTTTCGGTTTTTTTTTTACACCCCTAGTTATAGGCTTTAGCACTTGAGTCAATCTTGACCCAAGACCTAAAATTTGGGTCATTTTAGTATTTGTTATGGACTTGAATTAAGTAATAAAAATCCCAAAGCACCATGCTAAAACAAGTAGTGCTTGACTTTGCCCAAAGATGTTATACAAGAACTTGACTTAGCCAGCCTGATTAACAAAATTGTCAAGTCTTAGCCTGACATGCTTTACCTATGAGCTTTGCACTCTATATTTCTAAAGCCGAGTTGAACCTGGATATGCATTAGCCTAATTAGACACAGCCCATCAACATCCATATTGATTTGACATAATTATATTTTGGTCAATTTTAATTTTATATGATTAGCCTTGTATAATCACCCCCCTATTAAAGTCCTAACCCGAGCCCCAAAGCTATAGAATGAATTGGGTATTCATATGGTTGACCCAAATAGGTAAGATAAAGGTCATTCAAGTGGGTGGCTCTCATTGAAACAGAGAAGACATAACTTGCAATTCTAATTCCAAAGCTAGGTTTCTATCTACAAAAGAAGACGAAGTTTTGGGATCCATCAGCTAAATGGCCCATGACTTAGACAGCCTAGATTGATTGGTTAAACCCACAAAATCCATGTTTCTGGTTTTAGCCATTCACTAAAAATTCAAAAAGAGTGGGAAAGCAATGATGGCAGTGAGCTGCATGAGTTCAAAAAAAAAAAAAAATTAAAATTAAAAAAAAACTTTGGAAGCTCCAAATCTCAGCCATTCAATACAATCAAGAAATTAAAATCCCCAATCATTAGAAATCTCAAAGAAAACATTCAAACATTTAAATATATATATATCATCATTGCAAAGAAAGAAATAAAAAGAAAATAAAAAAAGAAAATATGACAACATACAATAATTGCTTCTTTAGATTTATAATGAATGAACGGAAAACAGAATTAAAAAAATCATTAAAAAAAACAAACTAGGGAGAGTGAAAAAGTAAACGAATCGAATGCTTTGAGAGAGAGCTAAAGACTGTATAAAGAGTGAAAGAGATATATGCTTTAATAAAAATAAGATTAGGAGGGTTAGACTATTTATAGACTTTGTAAAATTCAAAAGGACATAAAATACCCCATTATATGACCATTTTTTTTTTGGGGGGGGGGGGGGGGGGGGGGGGGGGGGTGTTGACAAAATACATGAAAATAGCCGTTGAGTCATGCATGGCGGGCCGACCCTTTAGCGGACCGTGCCGAAACTGGCCGGACGGGGGGTGTTGACAAAATACATGAAAATAGCCGTTGAGTCATGCATGGCGGGCCGACCCTTTAGCGGACCGTGCCGAAACTGGCCGGACGGGGGGTGTTGACAAAATACATGAAAATAGCCGTTGAGTCATGCATGGCGGGCCGACCCTTTAGCGGACCGTGCCGAAACTGGCCGGACGTGCCCGTTCCCTCTGCCCAGCACGGCCCATGGCATGGGCCGGCCCGACATCTCTACTTAATTGTATCATCTACTGCTCTCAGGACTTTGAATTCTAAGGTGGTGTGACTGGTGTCTGTATGTAGGAAAACAGTTTGTAGTAAGAAAAGGCTGTGTGCCGCTTGTTCTTTATGTTTATTCTTATTTTAATTTTACCAGTATTTGTTCCATATGATGTGTCATGTCCGAGTAACTGAAAAGAATTCCAGGGTAGAAAGGAAAAACTGCACTTATCCTTTAAGATGCTATTTCTCACTGTTTAATAAACGTGATAATCTTTCATGTTGAAAAGACATTTATTTAACTACATTTTGTGAAAGCAAAAAGAATGAAATACAGTGGAAGAGGAGTAAAAATAGGATTATGTGGAACTCTGAATCTTATGTATTGGCTCGCTGCCAAATCACTACCTTATAGTGAAGTCAGGATTCTTTCTAATTTAGCTTATATGTATGAATTGTATGACGAGTAGAAATCCTATAAAATTGTGGATCTTGCAAATTCGACTTTCTCATGTGTTAAGAACCCAAAGATTTATAAGGTTATGTGAGTGTTGAGAATGTTGGTGCATCAAAGAAAATGCTTGTAACTTTTCCCCTTTGATATATAAATGAAGAAGAAAGTCGGATTGTTGCCCTGCTGTGGACATAGGCTAATAGCCAAACCAAATAAACTCATGTATCTCTCTTGATTTATTTTTATTTTCTCGTTATTTAATTTTAAATCTTATGCATGCACTGAGGTTTTACAATAAAGAATTCCTTATATCATCAAAGCCTCGTCTCAATTATGTTGAGTCATTTACATGATTTTTGTTTTGTTATTCCAGCCTTATCCGGAGTAAAATCTTTAAACAGATTGTACTTAAAATATAATTTTACTACTTTCATTCATGTCTTTTTTTATCTATATTATAAATTCTTATGTTATACAAATGAGTGCCGAGTAACGAATCTTCCATCCACATGTGTTAGTTCCAACCTCCCACAGGGCCACAGAGAACAAATTTCCCTTCAAATCTCACTACTAGTAAGAGAAATCCCATTGTCCACATCTTGAGTAGTGAAGACCACCATCCCTGATTTTCATAAATCCAGATGAGAAAGACTTCATTAATGGGCTGAAGAGAGAACCATCGATATCTGTGGACTTTATTTCATGTGAAGGACGACGAGTCATTTCCTATAAGACGAAAACATTTTGGTGTTCTTTTATAAATCTCACTTATGGCCTCTTCTAAAGAAGACCCTCATTTTAAAATTTTTGAGAAATTAATGATTTCCTTTTTTTTTATTAAATAAACTTGAAGTCACATGCATGATTTCCTTTTTGTTATTACATAAAAACAAATAAAAAAAATCAAAATTAAATAGTTGCAAAACGGTGAAAAAAAATATTGCTAGTTTCTATAGTTTCAATGCTTGGAAATTGTATCATCCTAACTAATTTATGGTAATAAATTATTGATAGATTAGTAGTGATGAAGGCGATGGATGGGTAGAACTACAATATTATGAGTGTTAGGGTTGATGACCGGTTTGGATTATAAAAAGGTGAGCTCCACTGTTCATTGAAGTGGGTATTGCACCATTCTATATAAGGCAGCATGAGACTTGAATAGGGAATATACATCCAAAATGATGGATGTATATGTTTTGCCATTCTAACATTAGGGCCTCTTTGGTTAGAAGAATTGTGATAATTCTTGTTTGGGGGAATTTTGAGAATTTCAAATGCCACCCCTCTTCCCCCAAGTAGAATATCAAATGCTCAACCCCCACTAGCATTTGGAATTTTGGGAATTCATAAGGCTAAGGGCTTGTTTTCTTTCTGGAATTTATTGAATTCCTGTTTTAAAAATTCCTAAATTTCTAGATATAGTGGAATTCCTGGATGCTCCCATAGACTTGAGCATCCAAGAATTCCACCAAAATACAAAGATGGTGGAATTCTTAAATTCTCAAAGGTCATTAATTTGAGACCTTTCATATTATTGAAATTCTTGGATGATAGGCAAGAAACATGGAATTTTCAAATGTTAGGGGGTCCTAGAAACCCCAACATCTAGAATCCTTATCAAGAATTCTAGTAAAGAAACATGTCCTAAAAGTACATTTTTAAGTGATTTGGAATTCTGAATTCTTGCATCAAACGGAGCATTTGGAATGCCCAGAGAACAAGATATCGCATTTTGTCATAAATGCCCAACAAGCTCAATTCCTTGTTAGGAATGCCTCTAGACCAAACGGACAGACCTTTCTAAGAATCATAGAAAAAAAGTGGGAAAAATCAGTGCATTGATGCTTTAGCCCAGGAAAAGACTTTCTACTATCATTAATATTACAATTAGTGCAGACTGAATGAAGAACTAATTATAGTAAAACCGATGCAGCGTTAGGATAAGGCATCCCCTCCCTAGTCCCAATGGCTTTGTTGGGGTAAAATTTAGAATATGTTGTACAACGTGAGGGAGTTTATTTTGAGTGGCTTTGATTTTCAGGAGTTAGCCCAATTGTAGAGTTCCGCCACTTTGGTTTCTGACAATTAGGAGTAAGGGATTGTTCAATTGATTGGCAACCTTATATGTCTCTCAGCTGTTCATCACGGATTAATCATTGTGTATGCTATTATTTTCATGTGTATGGGCTATCCTTCCTACTTTATGGGTTTTTTTTAGCTATTTCTTTCTACTTGTACGAGCTTTCTCGGATTCAGTTCTCTGGCTGACATACAAAAATAGAAAAATAAATAGGAAAGAATCCGGTCTCCGTGTGAAATGGAAACAATACGGTTGTTAGGTAGGGCAACTAAACATTAATATTAGTAGTAGACGTCTCTGTCTATATTTAACACACAGTATTATGCCTAAACTGCTCTCTCTACTGATTACAAACTTTCCACTGCTGCGGACTGTACTTGTCCACGTCTTCCTCATCTCTGCATGTCATCAATGCTCATGTCTTGTGGGCAGTCTCACAAAGTATCATTGTTCATCAAATTTTCACTATTAGCATGATAATTCATATAATATTGGCTGTCATTAATAATGTGGTCAGAGAAAGTAAAAAATAATCTTGAAAGTATCATATTGGAAATGGTAAAATCAACAACCTGAAGGAAGTAAAGAAAAAACAAAAACAAAAAAAAAACACAATAGCAAACACAAGGTAAAGTCAGGGATGCAACACAACTGTTTTGCAGTGGTGACCAAACAGAATATATACATTTTTTGGAGTCTTTTATTGTTATTATACCGTTGGTTGGATGAGGTAGGAGAAGTATGTTTTTTGCTGAGATCCGTTGGTTCAGGTGTGATTGGTTTCAGTTTGAAGATACTAGTCAAACTGACATTCAAGGTGTTGTACACTTGACAAAGAGAAGGAAAGTAAATAAATGACTTGAGAGAGAAATATAATGATCAAAATCACCACTATCAGAGCCTCATCTCAATTATGTTTGAGTTGGCTATTTGAATTATATTTTTTTTTTCGAGAATTCATATTTGGACTGTGATAATTTTTTTACGCTCTCTGCCATCCTACCTAAATAAATGAAATCACTATAATGGTCCATGCACGTTTCCTCTTTGAAAAATAGTGATGTCAATCAGTCAATGAACCTTTGGTTATGTCACGACCTGGCCCGAAATTAGGGTTACCACGGCCAAACCCCGAGTCGCGATTACCATACTTACTCCCGTAAACCTCGCATCGCCGAAGCCCATACGAGATTCACAAGGGATCTTACATATACCTGTCAAATGTACAATTTTTGCGGAAATATATATATACATTGACATTTAATGTTAATATGTACAAAGTCTTTACAGAAAGTAAAGTTTACTTATACATCTCCTTTCCTATTTAAATCACCCATGCATATTCAAATACAATGCATGTGATCACTGTTTACAACAAAATGAATCTATTCAAAATGTTCCCAAACTTGCTAAACCGATCGCCTCCGATTTACATCCATTCGCTCAACCCTCCTGGGGGAACCGAACTGATCTCCTCCGCTGGCGGCGCGGTCTCGGAACCACTGGAACGGCCAACTGGGCCTGTAATGTCATCAATAACACTGTGAACACGACGGTTCAACAATGTATACACAATTCTATGATACTCACTTGTTAGCAAATTGGTTCCAATGTATAACAATTATATTCAAATCAATTCAATTCAAATCAATACATATAGTTCTTCCCTGAAGGAAGCATTCAAATATCATGTAGTTCTCCCCTGAAGAGAGCATTCAAATCATGTATACACTTTATCAAGTGTCTTTTCCTTGTCCTATAGCATAGGCGGAAGGCGCACCATTCACAACCCAGCCTTTCAAGGACTCATTTCATTTCATTAGTGCTCACTTTATTAAGTGGCTTATCAAATGGTTACTCACTTTATTAGGTGGCTTATCAAATGTGTGGGATTTACCAGTGTCTTGATCAGAGATCACCGGCATCACCACGGAGCTCCGGAACGCTCCATCTACTGCAGCAGACTTAATCTTTCATACATTACAGTGTTGGTTCATTTCAGTTCTTTTCGTTTCATTTCATTGCATTTCGTATAGTAATTCAATACATTATTCAATAATAGCTCAACAAGGAGCACAACAGTAATAGACGAGAGAGGACAAGCCAACTCAAGTCATAAACAAGTAATTTCCTAAAACAACATTCGGGTGAAACGTTCATTATGCAATGTAGGTGTTATTATGGATGACATCACTTTTTAGTGACATTTACATTCACATAGGTTGAGCTAACACCCATGAAGGTTTAGGAAATTATCAGAAATTAATTCTGATATTCCCTCAATTTCGGTCACCTCGGCGGTTACCTAGCGGTTAGCCGCATGAGGGGTTTCGGCTGACCGAACCACATTCGGCCAGCTTCCAGAATTTCAATTTCTACAGGACAATTTGTCCACATTCGGTCACCTACGCGGTCACCCACTCGGCTGGCCGAAATTCAAATTTCGGTTAGCCGAATTTCTTCGGTTAGCTTACGGTTCGTTTTCCAGAAGCTCGATTTCTGATGGAAAACCCTGACAAGATTTGCGGTCACCTTGCGGTTAACCCGCGGCTAGCCGAACTCACAATTTCGGCTAGCCGACCTATTTCGGTCAGCTCTCGGTTAGGTGTCGGTCAGCCTGGCGGCTGACCGAATTACGCCCAGAAGTTCATAAACTTCTGAACCGGATTCTCTGTAAATGAACTCCTTGAGTTCTAATAAATCACTTAACAATTGAAATCAATACAATTGAGTATACTTGCCTCGTTTGGAAACTTCTTAGCAAGAATTTCCTTGTCCAACTTGACTCCAAGCTGAATTCCTCAAATCAAAGCTCCTTTTGAACCTAAAACCCAAAATCAATCCACAAAACAGAATTCTTGTGAATTCTTTGAGCCATAACTCAATAATGAAACCAGAGAAGTGCTGAATTCAACTCAACACTTACTTGTTAGCTTCTTGATGGAAATCTTGAGCTCTTCTCAAGTTTAAACTCCAAACAAAATAAGAAAGAAGAGGGAGAATAGGATGAAGATGAAGCCCTCTTCACAATCACTTGGCAAGCCTCCAAATCACACACACACCTTGATGGAAAACCAAGAGGAACGGAAGAAAAAGGAAGAAGAGAAAGAGAAGGAGTTGCTGGGATGAAGGAATGAACTCAAATGAGTTCATCCTCATCTTATAAGCTCCAATTTTACATTTTACCCCCTCCTATTTCCTCTAATTACAATTCAAGTCACATGAATGGTCAGTTGACCCAATTCACGTCGAATGGATTCGTCACATTTATAAAAGTTAACGTACTCCTCGAGATATACGTGTCAGTACCAAGAGTTTCCGTATTCGACGAAATACGTGTACTTTCGTATTTACGAAAAAGTCCTTACATTGCATGGTTTAGCCTAAAACCATTTCAAGTCACCCATAACCTTTCCTATTCATTTCATTAAGTTCACTTTGACCACTTGAGCCAAATTCTAGCCATTAAGCAACATTAATTCCATAATACATGTTGAATTAGCGTCAATCCCGATTAATTAGAGTTAATCTTAATTAACTCGGGACAGGGTGTTACAGGTTATCAAGTTACCTGATGGTATCAACACAAAAATATTCATGTATGACTCCTTCTCTGGACCCAATTGATGATGGATCCAGATGCAGGTCCAATTGGGTCGATAGAAGCATTTGATTTAACTAAGATGAGGTCACTATGCAGATGGAGGTTTGATGTTTTAGCTGTAAGGTATTGGATTGACTACTAAATCCTAATGACTCTGTTTTTAATGACATATATGTTTTGAGTCACGCCCATTGGACATACACACAGGTCTAGGATAAAACATTTAATCGGGTATGGTCCCAATCCGGATCCACCATGGACCAGTTTCCTCCCTAAAAACAGGGCAAAAGAACCCCCACTGCCAGAAATGTTATTTCAGTGAAAAACCGGCGGTTCTCCGCATGCACTTGGCAAAGCTAAGATACATTCCATATGTGGGTCATCTAACCCAACTAACACCTCTCACTTGGGTACCCATTTTTCAATTGTCCTTCCCACCTAAGATTCCCAGTCAAGTACCTAACTGAAAATGGTCTTCTATGACTTGTTTCTAGAGAGGCGATATCTTTGAATCCCCTTGTCATGCTCTTCGGTGGGTCCCTCTTATTAAGGGGTGGACCTGGAAAATTTTCCTCGGAGGTCCACAACGTAAAATGAAAAAAAAAAACATATTGGAGGGAGCGGGGCATCCGTAAGAACTGCATATAGTATTCTTTTTATTTTTATTTTTATTTTTTATTTTTTTTTGCGGGTAGAGGTGGGGCGTTCTCATTAAAACTTATGGTCCTTAAAATGATTGTCGGTTTTGGTGAAATTTCATTCTAAAGAAGTTGGGTCTCCTCGGATTGCTCATGTATTTAAAAGTAGAAATTATTTGAATTGATTTAGATTTCATTAGATAGGCTCAACTAAAGAGCATTACCGGATTTCTTTTTTATAATGATTCCAAGCATTTTGAGTATTGGAATTGTTTTTGGCCAAATTGAGCGGACATAGCCATGCAAAAAAGTTCGTTCATTGGGGTCCCCATTTACCCAAACTCTGCCATGTATGTGTTTTTATATTATATTCTGTCATACACTTTATTTTTCCTCTAACTCCTATTTCAAGAGGGCACAAGTGGCTGAAATTATAAAAACTCCAAACAATAAGAAGACTTTGATGTTCAATACCAACCATAAATTAGTGATTAGTTTCCATGCGTGTGTTAAAGTAAACTGATGTTAATTGCCTACCCCACACCGGGGGGCATGTTGCAACAAGCCATCGAATGCAAAAATATGATTATTGACGTGATTAGATGAGTCAAAAGGGCATTGTTGCAACAAGCCATTGAATGCGAACATGATTATTGACCGGATTAGATGGGTCAAAGGCATATAAACGAAATTATATGGGGTCATGCAAATTAATTTTACAACTGCAACCGAATCATTAAAATTTCACAATCTGGATACCGGGCACAACATGTAGGTAATCAGTACAGGCAAAAAGGCACTAATTATTTTATGGGCCAATTTCGAGAGTGAGTATATCTTCTTCGCTTCTTGATCCCATGCAGGGCCTTCTTTGATGACAATGATGATCTCGTGAAAGCACAAGAGTTGGGCTGAGTTAAACTTAGGCCTGAGTAAAGAACGTACAATACATAGAATGGCTTCATCTCATGGGCACCAAGTTCAGGCTGGAGCTACCGGGGGGCTTCGTCATGTTGGAAATGTTAAAATGGAAGGATTTTTTGTAAAATAGGATATATCGTAACGTTTGTGAGGCCCACTGCCCACTCACCCTACCAAATATAATGAGGCAATGGCTAATTAGAAGTTTTGGTATGTTCAATCTAAAACAATGAAATAAATGGTTAATACATCAAGGGTGAAGTTTCTGCTTTAATTGTCGATTTCATGGTCTTAAAATCGAAGAAACGATAGTATTTAATTAACTTTAATTTTTTTATTTTGCAAATAACTAAATTTCAAAGTTCTCTTATTTCTAATCTAAAAGGGCTGTCATGCTCACAAACTCATATAACATTTTCTATTCTTAAGAGCTACAGAGAGAATTATGCTACGAAAGCAGCATAACTTCTAGACCCACTAAATGGAATCCCCAAAAATGGAAAGAACCTCTCCTTTCCAGTTGTCCCTATAAAATATGACTGATCCTATGCTGATGTCTGCATGTGATGATTTGACGCTGGCTTATGTGGCCCCCGATTTTCCTTGATCCAAACCATCCTTATCATACGCTCTCTAACAATTAAGTAATGGCACAAGATGAACTATTAATAAGTCCTTAATTTTACACATAGATTGATCTAAGAAAGTATATCAATTTGAGTGACGTGAATTTGGGGAGAGTGCATATTTAGAGGAGACCACAAAAGGTTTGGATCATAGTTAATGTTAGATGTTTGCTTGGTTCAAAATAACTAGTACATATGAAACTCCCATGCCAAACATTAATCACCACAGTTCATTTCTTTAAAATATCAAGTTAATATAAAGGGTACAAACTACATGCATATTTATCAAATAAAATGGTCAAGTACTACTTGCTGAGAGCTTGCAGTCTTGGAGATCTATTCCCTAAACATCAAAAGTTTCATTTACTTGAACCAGTCCTGTAATCTGAGAAATCGCTTGTACAACTTGAAGGGCCAACCGGTAAATGTTTGATCTGCCCAATAGTGGCTCAACTCTTAAATTTTAGCACGGACCGCACAGCAAGCGTGAAAGTTAAGCCCAAGACTTGCCTATTCAGGGCCGAACTCGAAGTCCTATGCAGATGGTTGAGTATCATGCTCGGGCAACATGGGTGCATGGGTAAATGATGTGTGCCATCCATTTCACACAATCTGACATTTTAAATCTAGGAGCATATAGCATATGTGGAAATGACTTCTCCCCTCTTATAAAAATCTCTATCTTTTACTGTGCTCTCTCCGCATTGAAAACAATTTTTTTGCATAATCATGAAGAATTATTGATCCGGTTTTGATGCCTTTTCAATATCTTGCTTTTCTCTCTCTTTTTTGTGACATTATACAAACATGTCCTAAAATGAGAAAAGAAATGTTAGAGTCCCAGGACTTGTAAAGAAAATATTGACACAATGAGAAAAAAGAATTGTTTTTTTTATATTGTATAGTACAACTCATGTCATGGGCCCCAAACTCATCATATGGTTTACATGTCCCACTGGAGTTGATCAAGCCATCATTCATCTGAGATAACTCAAGTCTCTCATAATTTTCAACTTTACTGCCCCATTATCATCAGAAGAAAACTAGGAAAAGTCAAAGGAGAGAGAGGGGCGTGAGGAAGGCATGCCAGCACCTAACTCCCACCCACAACTAATTTCTTAAACACCTAAACACACTGATGTCATCCTCGAAGAACAAAGACCCCCATCCCCTTGCACTTAGTCTACCTGAAAAACTACTTATCAACTTTAATAAGTAGTCGCCCATCAGAGTTGGACCCCACCAGATTTACGGCTCCAACCCCCCTAACAAATGAAAAATTAATTGCAACCCAATCTCCCTCTCTCCCCATCCCTGTAGCTTACTACAGCCAAAGGCAGAGAGAGAAGCTAAAAAAAAAAAATAAATGCAAATATCCAAAGCCTTATTAATTAACGTGAGATTTTCGCCGTCCCTCCTCGACCCATCCATCCATAGGAAGGACGGGAAGGTTTGGTCGACTACAACACCCAACTCACAGTCAAAACGCACGCACACGCAAACCTTTCCAATCAAGAAAAAAAGGGAAAGATTGGATTTTTACGAAGAAAACCCACCGACAACAGGAATCCTTTTTCATGGGTTAGGAAGCTTTTAAACCATGGGTTTCATTTGAAGGGAGGAGGGAGGGAGAGATAGAAGAGTCCGGGATTGAATTTCTGATAGTGATTATATGCGTTGGGGTAGTTGGGAACTACTGCGAGGAATAGAGGGGTGGGTAGGTATCACGTGGCGCTCTCATTAAAGCCGCTGATACCCTTTTTCTGCATCTGCATTCTTGCTTTCCACTTTCTACAATACATGAGTTAGTTTGGCATTTTGGGGTGGTCTTGAATTTCTCATTTGAGGCTTCAGGAAGAGGGAAAGGACGATTTCGTTTCTGGGTTCTGCTGATTTAGTCTTCTTCTTCCTTGTCTACCAGGTAAGTTCACTTCTTTCTCCCCCTTTTGTTGTAAAAGATTCGTTCTTTCGGATTCTTCGGGGTTTAAGGTTTGTTTTTTTTTTTTTTTTTTTTTTTTTTTTCTTTTTTAATCTCTTTTTGTGTTTCTTTTAGATGGGATATGGATATTGTTCTGACCCAGATCAGATTGAAGTCCGTGGCAAGTGCATTTGTAGTATCCGTGTATTGTGTGATGAATTGCTATTTTGAGAGTTGTGCTGTTGAGTTAGTTGAATTGTTGGTTCTTCCCTTATGGCCGTCCTGGTTATATTCAATTTGAAGTCCCTTTTTTTTCTTAAATTTGTTCTAGATATGATATGGGTGCTTTGAAAGATTCAATCTTTTCGGTCGATTTTGAAGTATGATTGGCAGTTACATGGTTAGTTCCTTCTATTAATCTAGGACTTGTCTGCTGGATTGAATTGGCTTCTAGTTCTCAGTTTGCACTGGAGAATTGGGATTTATTTTGTTGACTGGTTTGACTATTCTAAATTGCCAACATAACTTACTCCATTGAAGCTTAAGACCTCCTCCATGTTAGGCAGGGATGTAAATTGGGACATTATGTGTTCTTAATCATTTTGAGCTCATTTGCCATCCACAAGGAGGAGTTATATGAACTCAGGTTTAGGTTTTAGGATCTGGTCGTACCATTTTTGTTTGCTGGATCTTGAATTTTTTACCCCTCTTGTATGTAGCTATTCAAAATGGCTCTCTTTTTCCTTTTTTGAGAGCCTAAAAACGGTCTTCATCTTCACGTTATTTACTTTATTTAATTCAGTTCCTCTTTAATAAGGTCTCTAATCTTTCTTGCTTGTGCCAATCAATAGTGCTAAGATAATGTTGTGCGTGTTAAAGAAAGCTTGATTTTACAAAGTATTTCTGTACAGTGATTCCTATGTTTTAGTGGTTTGCAAGATAATGCCAATTGGGATAAAAATCAATCTCATTTCAATTTTGGACCTTCATGTTTGATTATACTTATTCTATCAATGCAGAATATCTGAATCCTGAAGGGGATCAGCTATGGCTGGAGTTTGGCGTGGAAATGGGTCCATAAACGGGAGGGTCCAAATCAGACCTCCAGCGGCACTGTTAGAAGTTGGTGATTTCTGCAAAGCTCTTGGTGGGAAGACACCTATCCACAGTATCTTAATTTCAAACAATGGAATGGCAGCTGTGAAATTTATGCGTAGTATCAGAACATGGGCATATGAAACATTTGGAACAGAAAAAGCCATTCTGTTGGTAGCAATGGCAACTCCAGAAGACATGAGAATAAATGCAGAACACATAAGAATTGCTGATCAGTTTGTGGAAGTTCCAGGAGGGACAAACAATAACAACTATGCTAATGTGCAACTCATTGTAGAGGTGAGCTCCCATCCAACTGTATTGCTTTCTCCTTGTCATGGTCACTTCTATTTTATTCCATTTCACTAGAGATTTAAAGATGTAACCCAATTGCAAGTGGTTTGCATCTTTTGAAAAATTTGGTTATCTCTCCACTATGCTTTCTGTGGAGCAACATTATCGGAAATCGTTTGGTGGGTCACTGTGGGAAACTGCCCTTTTTCTGTCTTCCACTCCAAATTAATCTTTTGGACATTTGGGTTGTTATTCATTATGTGGTTCCTTTCGGGCAGCATCATTATTGGAAATCACTCTAGGTGGGATTCTGCTTTTTTTTTTTTTCCATCCCAAATTAATTTCTTTGCAATGCTGACATTTATTTAGCATAGAGAGGGCAGAAATCACTCTCCTAAGACTCCTCCCTCTTTGTAGCACTCAAAACTGTATTTCCATCTACCAAAATATGGTTTTTTTTTTTTTTTTGTGATGTAGTGTACGGCACATCTAAATTCAACCTAGTTTCCTATATTAACCTGTAGTCTTACTCATTCTTCTTATTGGTCTGACTTGTAACATCTAAATGATTTGCAGATGGCAGAAATAACACGTGTTAACGCTGTATGGCCTGGTTGGGGCCATGCATCTGAAAACCCTGAATTGCCGGATGCATTAAAAGCAAAGGGAATAATTTTTCTTGGGCCTCCAGCTTCTTCAATGGCTGCACTAGGAGATAAAATTGGTTCCTCTCTGATTGCTCAAGCAGCTGGAGTTCCAACCCTTCCATGGAGTGGCTCACATGTAATTTTCAGTTATCTGATTTTATTAAAACAGTAACTAGACATGCAAATTTTAGATGAAGGGGTTTATCATATGCTTAAAATCATTTTCCAGGTAAAAATCTCTTCAGAAAGCTGCTTAGAATCTATACCAGAGGACATCTATAGGCAAGCATGTGTTTATACGACGGAGGAGGCAGTTGCAAGTTGTCAGGTGGTGGGTTACCCTGCTATGATTAAGGCATCATGGGGCGGTGGTGGTAAAGGAATAAGAAAGGTTTGTTTTGTACTCTGCTATAGTAGGTATCTCATCAGAGACAACATATTTCTGTCTTTCTTACTTTTTTTTTGGTAATTCCAACCAGTTATTGAAGGACATGCATATCTTAGTAAGAGTAACTACCATTTTTTTTTCTTTTCAATTTTTGCTTGTGAAATTTATGTGGTCAAGCATTAGAGGTTGTGATATGGAATCAGATTGGCATAGATAGTATGACTTTTATTATTATCATCGATTGTCATAGCATCATCACTTTAAGTTAAAGTTATGCCATCATAATACATTATGTAATCTTAGTGCTTTTGTTGTGTAGTTGTGGTGGCAGTCTGGTATATTGCTCTTATACCAGCTTTTCTTTGGTAGTTCTTTTGATTAAGTTTGGTTGTACTATCTCTTCATCTTATATAATTCGTTGTTACCGATGAAAAAATGAATAAGTTTATCAGTGCAACAGTTTGGTGCGAAAATGAAATTTTATTAGTACGTAGAACCCAAATATTGAAATCTCGGTTTGCTTTGTTTGATTCAAGACCGCAATGACGTGTTTGCATGAGCCAAGAAGATATCCAAGCATAACATATAACAGGCCTATTGTATCAACCAACTACTAGCTAGATTGGTATGAGGAGTGGCCTCTGTAGTTTGGGCAAGATTATGAGCCTTTCCAATGATTGAATATAGAACAGACATGTTGTAGGCTGTCATTTTTCACATCATCATTCTTTTCAAAGTATTCTTGCTTCCTTATTTAAGTCAGTTCTTTTTACTATCTACTGTTTATCTGATACTATTTGAATGTCACATTGCACATCAAGCACATTTATGTTGAACTCTTCGGACTCAATTTTACAATTTCAATTGATTATTCACATCATCCTGTATCCTGTCCCATCTATAGGTTCATAATGATGATGAAGTGAGGGCTTTGTTCAAGCAAGTCCAGGGTGAAGTTCCAGGATCTCCAATATTTATAATGAAGGTTGCTTCTCAGGTGAGAATTTCCCAACTGTTAGTACAGTAAACTGGTTGAGCATTTTGTTTGCAAAGATTGGTGTAAATGGTTGAAGACTCATGTTAGGTACATCTGGATCTGGCCTGACAGGAATTCTAATACAGAACTTCTTGATTTCTATTTTTCACTTTTGCGTGAGTTCCATATATATGCGCTTACAGTGCTAGAAGTTTTGTGTTCCATGCTTTCCATTAGAAATGTTTCAGACTGAGAGATTGTCATAAGAACTATATGCGTCATTGTAGTTCTGATTGTAACCCTAATATTATATGAATAGTTTTCAAATACTGATGATTAGTAAAAATATATCTCTGGGTTTTCACCAGATCAGGTACTCTGTACTTGTGTACAATAATGACATTCATATGGTCGTACCTGTTTTCATGCAACTTCACCCATCATCTATGTATGCAAGTCATTTGGATATATGAAATATTTTTTGGGAACCGCAATTTGCTAGGTCGTTGCATGATTTACTCGTTTAAACTGGGTAGAGTATGTGAATCCAAGACTCAAAGTTAACCTTTTTTTTTTTTTTTTTCCATTTGAAAATTGCAGACATAGTTCTAATGTTGTAACTGCAGTTATTCCTCTATTTCTTGAGTTGTAGTGTGTAAACTTCTCCTGATATAAACTTCAAAGTCTTCTTTCAGAGCCGCCATTTGGAAGTTCAGTTACTTTGTGATGAGTATGGCAACGTTGCAGCATTGCACAGCCGTGATTGTAGCATCCAAAGGCGACATCAGAAGGTATTCTTCTGTTACTTCATTTGTGTCTTTTTTCTTCTTTGTTGCATTTAAGTTTGAAGGATTATATCCATATTTGTTTTCTCAGTAATGGAGACATGAATTTGCATGTCATGTATATCTTCTTTGTTTCTATCCTCTTAATCCTTCATGGTTCTGTTTTAGATTATGACAGTAGATATTAATACAGTTCTATATGTCTAGTAGATTATTGAGGAAGGTCCAATTACAGTAGCCCCGCCTGAGACTGTGAAACAGCTGGAGCAGGGTGCAAGGAGGCTAGCTAAGTGTGTTAGCTATGTTGGGGCTGCTACCGTTGAGTATCTGTACAGCATGGACACTGGAGAGTACTACTTTTTGGAGCTCAACCCACGGTTGCAGGTCTGTGGTATTTCATACTTGAAACCAGAAGAAACTACTAAGATTTTTCTTTGAGGTACATTTGTGCCTTGACATTAACACATTTATTTACTAATATGGTGTTTGGTGCAGAAAATTTCTGTGGAAAACATTTGGGAAAATTCACGATCTTGTGGAGTTTTTAAAGTCTGAGGGGAGGGATCAGATTTGTAACTTTTGTATGGAAAATGTGCAGTCTCTCCCTCTTTTCATCACTACACCCAAAAAAAAAAATGTGGATTCCATGGTAGGGAATCCACACCCAAAGATGTCCATAGAAAGTACACCATGTATTCGTGGAATCCACGGATGTAGCCAGAAGTGCCCTCAATTTTACTTGCACATTGGCATTTGGTTATTTGGTCTGAATGTTGGACTTGGGTTCAGGTTATGGACCAATGGTAACATGACTGTAAATTATTCTTCTCAGTTACATGTGCTATTATTGATCTTTCTCAATATATTTCTTATTAAAAGTTTGACATATTTATTATTGTATTTTTTTAATAAAGATATTTAGGCATGGTTGAACCTTATCTTACTGAGAAATCCAAACTCCTTGTTGATGGGCAACATGGGCAGCACCAATACCGAGTTGGACCTGTCAATACCAGGCTGGACTCATCAACACCAAGCTGGACTTAAGCAAGATTGATTTAGTCATCCAGAAAAACTAATTAAATGACACAGAATATGGAAAAATATGGAAAGTTCAGAGAAGTACTAGACAGTCTATAAATATCAAATTTAAGAGATCATGTTCTTTATTTAATATTTACACACAAGCAATCAAAAGAAATTCCATCAAACAAGTAATTAGAAGCAACTGGGTTTCTGAAGAAAAGGTTTTTTTTTTTTTTTTTTTTTTTTTTTTTTTTAAATTTCAATATTAATAATTACATTAAAAAATTAAATTAATGGTCTTGATCCATGCATATGAGGCTGGCCTGATGGATCTCTCTTTTGACAATATTCTGATGATAAATTATAAATTAACTTATAAAGAGTCGAAAAAGCAGCATAAAATGCTACTATTTTTTTTAATAGGAAAATCAATTTCAATGAAAAACCATCACATTTCTATGGGCCTAACCCATATCTATTGATATAGGATGTGTAAGTGATTAAGCTCCATCTCAAGTAAGATAATTTATAGGAGATTGAAGATTGTTCATCTTTTATGCAAAAGTCAGCCCATGTGGGCTGTGGAGGAAACTATTAATAGCAAAGTGACACGTCAATTCAATATTTTACCAGAAAATCCTAAAATCTTCTCTCTCTCTCTCTCTATATATATATATATATGCCATTCTGCCTGTCTCCCCTCCTTATCCATGTCTTCTTTGCAATCTTATATTGCTATCTGTTTTAGGTGGAACATCCTGTTACTGAGTGGATTGCTGAAATAAATTTGCCAGCGGCCCAAGTTGCAGTTGGGATGGGCATTCCTCTCTGGAAAATTCCTGGTATGAAGTTACTGTTCATTACTTAAATTCTTGTCGTCTCCTTTTTATTTTTCTTATACTTACAACAGAATTCTTATTCTCTCCTTTTTTTATTACTACTTACAGTTCTGTTGTGATGCTTCATTTTAGAAATTAGGCGTTTTTATGGGATGGATGGTGGTGGAGGCTATGATGCATGGAAGAAAGCATCCATCACTGCTGCTCCATTTGATTTTGATATGGCAGAGGCTGTAAGACCGAAAGGTCATTGTGTAGCTGTTCGTGTAACAAGTGAAGACCCAGATGATGGTTTCAAGCCTACAAGTGGGAAAGTACAGGTTAGATTTACTAGACACAGAAAAATGTCTACCGCTGTCCACTATTAATGCTTCTATTCTATGACGAGCTTGATTTGAATTAGTTGATACTTGCAGGAACTCAGTTTTAAAAGCAAGCCAAATGTGTGGGCATACTTTTCTGTTAAGGTATATCTTCTGGACAACTCTCTAGGAGAATAGTTTTTCTGTATTTAGCAAATTCTGGAGTTATTGGCAATGTTCAAATTGTATCCTTGCTTCTTTGGTGAAGTTCCGATGTCTTGGACTATAGTGGACTTACACAATGAATGTTTATGTAAGTTCCGGTTTCTTGGACTATAGTGGACTTACACAATGAATGTTTATGTGTTTCACAGTCTGGAGGAGGCATTCACGAGTTCTCTGATTCTCAATTTGGTAATATTCTGAATGTAGTTGCATGTGACCATATTCATGTGTTCTTATTTTCCTGTTGCTGAACCATCATTTCAATCTCAGGACATGTTTTTGCTTTTGGTGAATCTAGAGCTTTAGCAATTGCTAATATGGTTCTTGGGCTAAAAGAGATACAAATTCGAGGAGAAATTCGTACTAATGTTGATTATACCATAGATCTTTTACATGTAATATTCCCATTCTTTCCCTAGTAATTTCCTTCTACCTTGAAAATTTGAATTCCATTTCTCTATGGGAAGAAAATAAATGTTTGAAATTGTCTATAATTTCAGGCTTCTGAATACAAAGACAACAAGATCCACACAGGCTGGCTGGACAGCAGAATTGCAATGCGGGTTAGAGCTGAGAGGCCTCCTTGGTACATATCTGTTGTCGGAGGAGCTCTTTTTGTAAGCACAGCTAATTTCATTTTAATTATTGGGATGTTCTATGAGTTTTACTAGTTATAATTTATAGACACTGTTCAATGTTAAAAGGTAACTGAAGTAATTCCTTCTGTTTCTCCTTTTGTGCCATAGAAAGCATCGACTAGCAGTGCAGCACTGGTTTCAGACTATGTTGGTTATCTTGAAAAGGGGCAAATCCCACCCAAGGTATGGCATTGTAGCATTTTCTCGAGTTTGGTGAATGAGTTTGGGCATGGTTCTTTTATTCTTTTAGATTCTGTTTAATTGGCGAGTCCCCTTAAATGCAGCACATCTCGCTTGTCAACTCTCAAGTTTCTCTCAGTATTGAAGGAAGCAAATACCCGGTAACCATTCCAATACCTTTGACTCGAGTTTTTCTCAATTGGGTGTCTTTGCACTGTGGGACTATTGGGTATTTTACTAAGTATGTTAAGCTTGTATTCTAGATTGAAATGGTAAGGGGTGGACCCGGAAGCTATAGATTACGGATGAACCAGTCTGAGGTCGAAGCAGAAATTCATACATTGCGAGATGGGGGTCTATTGATGCAGGCAGGATTTCCTCTCTTTACATCACTGCAGCTTCTCATGTAGTAACACATTAATTGTACTATTCTGAATTGTTTTTATGAAAAGATCACCGAGATTCTGTACTTCATAAAAAAAAATCTGGACCTTAAGGTCTTGGTTCTCTTCTAGTTATTGTTATTATTGCTACTTTTTTTTTTGGTGAGGATTATTATTGCTACTTAAAATCACAATATTATTGTTTCTTCATTGTTGTTGTTGTGATTCCAAAGGATTAGGTTTGATGTCATCTATTTAGAGAGAGAGAGAGAGAGAGAGAGAGAGAGAGAGAGAGAGAGAGAGAGAGAGAGAGAGAGATTTTGATCTTGGGAATCTCATTGCCTGAAATTATATGTTGCAGCTGGATGGAAACAGCCATGTGATATATGCAGAAGAAGAGGCAGCTGGTACTCGCCTCCTCATTGATGGAAGGACTTGCTTGCTACAGGTGAGTGTGCTTATTTCATTTCCTTTTCTTTTTAACTTACAGTGGTTACAGAAATGGTCTAGATATGTCTGTCTGTATAGTATATTTGAACTCTAGGTTTTGAGGAAAAAAAAAAAAAAAAAACTTCCAGTCACTGCTGACGTAAGTGTTAAAGATAGGGGGGCATGTGGCTGTCAATTAATGCTACACTATAATGAAGTTTTTTTTAGCTGTCTTGCATGTATAAGTAAGTTAAAAAAAAAAACTTCTAGTCACTGCTGACGTAAGTGTTAAAGATAGGGGGGCATGCGGCTGTCAATTAATGCTACACTATAATGAAGTTTTTTTTAGCTGTCTTGCATGTATAAGTAAGTTAGATTGTACTGAGAAATGCCTCACAACCCAGTGGCAAAAGAGGTGTCTCACCTTATAGCTGTTTGGGGATCAATCCCTGGGCGTATAGGTCTCACTCTAGTGTTCCCACCAGTAGTCCATAGTAGAAGAAAAAAAAAGTGAAAAAAGTTAGATTGTGCTTACAGTGTCGGGAACATTTTTTTTATTGGCACGGCATCGAATTGACAGGTTTTGAAACTATGGATATGCCATCCTATAAAACAATGAAGATTAGGACTCCAATCCTTTTGAGAGTCCCATGGTTCATGGATTCCAAGGTAGGATGACACACCGCCAAAAGAGAGAAGAAGGCAATATGTTATCAGAGGCACCTATATAATTTTACTGAAGTTTTTAAATTAGGCATCTTCCCTTAAGTTCAGTGGGGGAGTGCAACCTATGCTTAAGGTGTATTATATACCAAGGTAGTTGCAGAACAAGCTGCATCCAAAACGAATGCTGGTTTGAGCTTTGTGCACTCCTAATTAAGCTAGGCATGTATACTGAAGAAAAAAGAAAAAAAAATCTGTCTTTAAAAGCCCATACAAGACAAATAAACAAAATCTTATAACATAAAACATGATAATTTTATAAGGGTAATTCAGCTAATAATGGTCCCATATGTATGCAAATTCATATATTATGTCTTCTGTCCGATTCATTGCTAACTATAAAGGTCTCAGACTCCATATACATCCTTAAAAATTAAAATTAGCATGCAAATTCATAGCATAAGTTCCAAGGCTCCAAGCAATATAATTGAAATTTAAAACATGACTGTATTTAACAACTAAAAGAGAGAATTTTAAAGCCTACCACACATTAATAAAGCTTGGGTTTATGCACAAAGGGCTTATGCATCTGCACCTCAGGCATGCCCTTGAAAACCATGTATTGCACATGCTTTAATTGAAATTCTTCATGTCTTATTATTCTAGCACCGTATGACCTGGTTGAGGTCTTGAAATTAAACCAAACTTTCACTATCGTGTTCTGCAGTATGTACTGTTGAGCTTGGCATTTGAAAATAAGAAAACATACATCCTTATTTTTCCCATAAAGGCTGGTATATTGTACTTTTTTTGTCATGTACTTTTGTGATCCTAAGTAACGTGATTCTTATCTTCTTTTGTTTCCTTCCCAGAATGATCATGATCCGTCTAAATTAGTTGCCGAGACACCATGCAAGCTACTCCGTTTCTTAGTTCCAGATGGTAGTCACATGGACACAGATGCACCATATGCAGAGGTTGAAGTTATGAAGATGTGCATGCCACTTCTTTTACCTGCTTCAGGAGTAATTCATTTCATCATTTCTGAAGGTCAGGCAATGCAGGTAAATATTCTGGTAGAAGCAATTGAGAATCATGTCAGTGTGACACTCATATTTCATTTTTGGGGTTATTCAGTCTGCTACTTTCTGCAAGTTGACCTTTTTATATAATTAATGATCCTTTCATGACGACCGAACATACTTCTCTTGCTAAGCACATCATTTGGCTTATGTGAAGCTCACCCTTGTTAAATCCAAACTGCTCATATCGCATGCTCACTATCCGCATATAGGCACTGTCCCAAATTTCACACCAATCACAGTGATATCGTTGTTTGATTGATCATGTGTGAAAGAAAGGGTTCTGTGTTTTACACATGATCAATTGAAAGGTACATATCACTCTGAATGGAGTTAAAATTTGGACAGTGCCTATTTCAAGGGGTTGTGATATGCTTAGTTTGTATCATGCAAAGGTGGGCCCCTCATAGGTCAAGGTAGTTGTGCACCAGAATTTGATTGCCAGTGCAGGATCATTTCTTTTTTTATATTGTGATTACATTGTTGCAATGATATGAATTTCTGTTATATGTTGTCCTATCTTCTTTTCTCATGGTTGGATATGATAATCAATTGAGCATGAGTCTGGAGGCTTTCATTTTTTCTGTTTTCAGAATGCTTATGATGTCCCCATATTGGTAATTAGACTGAGGACATTTATTTTTATTTTTTGCATTTTTTGTTGCAGGCAGGTGATCTCATAGCAAGGCTTGATCTTGATGATCCATCTGCTGTGAGGAAAGCAGAACCATTTCACGGGTGCTTTCCTGTCTTAGGCCCTCCAACGGCAGTTTCTGGAAAGGTTCACCAGAGATGTGCTGTGGCCTTGAATTCTGCTCAAATGATTCTTGCGGGCTATGAACATAATATTGACGAAGTAAGCAATAGTGGATAATTTGAATAACTTTAGTTTGTGGCTGGTTGGTACAGTCTGGTGAACTTGTGCGTGTAGCAGTTGGTTGGTGTTCTGTCATCTTGTTATTCAAACTTAATATTCTCTTTCAGGTAGTGCAAGACTTGCTCAACTGTCTAGACAGTCCTGAGCTCCCTTTCCTACAGTGGCAAGAAAGCATGGCTGTTTTAGCTACCCGTCTCCCAAAAGATCTCAAAAATGAGGTTTCATATAATTCTTGATGCCGGTTTTCTTTCTCATTGTTTTCAGGTTGACATGTTACTTGTAAGTTGTAATACAATGTCAAACTGACTTGTTTGATTCATACTAATATCAGCTGGACTCAAAGTATAAGGAGCATGAAGTGAACTCAAGCAGCCAGAAAAACATTGATTTTCCAGCTAAATTATTGCGAGGTGTACTTGAGGTCAGTAGGCCTTTTGAATTCTGCGTGTTGGTTTATGATTTTCTATAAAGTCACATCTCCTTGTTGAGGGAAAAAAATCTTGGGTCTTTCTACTTTTGTTTTCCAGGCCCATCTCTTGTCCTGTCCTGAGAAAGAACGAGCTACCCAAGAGAGGCTTGTAGAACCGCTGATGAGTCTAGTGAAGTCGTATGAGGGAGGACGAGAAAGTCATGCTCGTGTTATTGTTCAATCCCTTTTTGAGGAATATCTGTCTGTTGAAGAAATCTTCAGTGAAAACATTGAGGTCTGTTTCACAAACTACCTTAAAGTTGGCAGTTGTCGCATTTATTCTTTCCAAAGACATTTGCAGGAATGCTAAACTAGAATGAGAGAGCATCATTCACTGACTTTCGGTTATTTGTGATTACTAACAAGCAGATTCTAGAACTTTTTTTTTACCATAGCCTTTTATTCTTCGTTATTTTTTGTTTTCTTGACATTCGGTATTTATTTTCTATAGGCTGATGTAATTGAGCATCTTAGGCTTCATTATAAGAAGGATCTCCTGAAAGTTGTGGACATAGTGTTATCTCATCAGGTATTGGACGTGTGTGCTGATAACGAGTTTAAGCTGCCTCTTCTTTCTAGTTCTCTTTGTTGATGCTTTTGTAGCAACTTCCCTGGGACAAATATTAATCAGTTAGTATGTGTTGCACTGCAGGGTGTTCGGAGTAAGAATAAGCTGATACTACGGCTTATGGAAGCTTTGGTTTACCCTAATCCAGCTGCCTACAGAGATAAGCTGATCCGCTTCTCTTCTCTGAATCATACAATTTACTCTGAGGTTCGAGACAGATCTACTTTTCCATTCTATATTACTCCAATAAAGCACTGGACCTCTGGAACTATGTCACTTTTGTCTGCCTATCTTGGAAACTGGAAAGCATCAACATGGGTGGTTCATTTACATTTGTGAGTTTCACTCTGTTGAGGACCAAAGTTGTCCATGTGACAATACATTTGGATGATGGGAGCAGGGTGGACGAATTGGGGAAGTTGTAGTGTGTGCAGAGGATTTGCCTGTTGCAAAGATCATGCACGAGATCCTAGAAGAAAGCTCATATGTGTGAGATTCTAGAACACGTACACATGAGGTCATGAACTCTTAGGAGGGATCTAGTTGTGAATTGCAATGGTGGGATCTCTCTCAAAAAGCCATGTTGAGCCAACCTATGAAAATTCAACCCCCTCATACCCTATGTGCGTGCATGAATTGGCACTCCTTTCAAAATCTGCACTTCATATTTTAATTCCTAGCAGACGTGGATGGAATGGACCTAGCTTACGAGAGGAAGCGCCAAATGTGGTAAAAAATAGGGTGGGAATTAGTTTGGTGTACTTTATAACCATGCTTCTGGGTGGACCTATTGAACTCAATGCACATCCCAAATAACGTGTTTCACTGCAATTGAATCAATTGCATATTGGTTTGCAATCCATAAAGATGTTGAATGTTGAAACCACTTTACCTAACCCACCTTTTCTCAAAGGGGCTGTTGTAATTTAGGATCTGTAGTACCTAGAATTGCTCTCTCATATTGAGAAAATCTGTCTATTGGCGTTCTCTCATAGAATCCCTTGGTAGTTGCTTTATAAATCACTAGGATTTGTTTGTTAAGCACCTCTATTTGTTTATGCAAGTAGAGTGTAGTGTAGAAATAATCTGAGCATATACTTTTCAGCATTACCAAACCAAAAAGTGATGGCAAAGTGAGAACTGTGTTTAGGAAGAAAGAAAGCGTTATCGTTGTCCTGTAGCAAACCAGACAAGCCGGGAAGCTTCTGGATAATGGTCTGAACCTTCAGGGAATAAGGTCTCTAATCTAGGTTTAAAATGATCTGATGGGAGCCTTTTTTGGCACAGAAAATCCAGACCTCGAGTCCTAGACATTTCCATCTCCCTCTCTAGCAAATGGCACGCTTCTGGGTGTCCCCTGCATAGGGGGGCAAAATGCAAATTTGAGATCATGGCACACCCAGAAAATGCCTCTATTTGTAGAGGTAATGGTCTACACATAGCTCACATGGTAGGGCTTTCTTTTAAGGACAGATGTTTATGTACAGATTAGGGACTAAAACTCAAAGTATAGGGTAATTCAACCCAAGGGAAAATCACTCCAAAATCCAAGTAGGGTTTAATTCACAGGAGGTAGGTGGGGGACTCTGGGTGGGCAACATGAAGTTTACCAATGAGAAAACTATCTAAATCATCATTTAAATTCACATGCATAACCATACAAACTACATGTCATCATATGTCTAGACTGTTGATATGATGAGCCTGACTTTGGGAATTGCTCAAATCTTCTAGATTAGAATAGCTTAGCCATCCAATCATAGCCTGCATATACATGGTTGGGAAGAAAAAATAAAGAAAGAAGTATCAGTAAAACCAAGTGTTGGATTGTGTTGGATGGTTTGTCCTTCAATCTGGAATGTTCTTTGGGCATCCAATCCATGCCCGGGCTATTGGATTAACAGTTTACTTCAATCCAGGGGCTCCACTTCTATGGAATGTGCACTTGGGGATGCTGTTAATATTCTAACATGTTGGACCCTAAAGTTTTTCAGTTGTCTATTCATTGTTCTTTCCTTCTAGCAGTTCTTCACTTAAATTAGGCGAAAGCCAACTGTCAACATTATTTATTCATTTTTTGAAATGGTTTTCATTGTCAATATTCAATAAACACGCTGACGTTCTGAAATTGCTGAAACTGGATGTTTATGATTGTCATTGTTTCAGTTAGCATTAAAAGCGAGTCAACTGCTTGAGCAAACCAAGCTGAGTGAGCTCCGCACAAGCATTGCTAGAAGTCTCTCAGAACTAGAGATGTTCACTGAGGAAGGTGAGCACGTATCAACTCCCAGGAGAAAAAGTGCAATTGATGAGAGAATGGAGGATCTTGTGGGTGCTTCTTTGGCCGTTGAAGATGCCCTTGTAGGTTTGTTTGATCACAGTGACCACACTCTTCAACGGCGGGTTGTGGAGACATACATCCGTAGATTATACCAGGTGGGTGCTGTATTTCATTTCTAGTTATCAATATATCTCATTACAATATCATTATAGGACCCTGATACAAAAACAAAAATGAAAAAGGACTCACTGTGTTATGAAACACCAATTTCCTACAACTGGCCACATGATCTGCTGATCCAGATTTCTGACATGGGGTATCACAAAATTCTTCAAGATTGAAAACTCATGGCCATCCAAGTTTTGCCCACATCATATGGTTTAAAAGAAAAATGTAGTAACAGATGAATGGATAATTCTTTCAATCTGGAAGATCTCTGCGGTATCTTCCCTTTATGGTGAGGCCTGCCAGATCAGCAATCTTTACCACCGAGTCATAGGCCCTCCCGTATGGAGTGCCGGTGGAAAAACATTATACGCATCTTAATGCTCAAAAACCCTTTAAAGTCCTCATTGCAACTGTTCTTTTCATATTTGAGTCTTGTCTTTTTCCAGCCCTACCTTGTGAGAGGCAGTGTTCGGATGCAGTGGCATCGATCTGGTCTTATTGCATCATGGGAGTTCTCTGAAGAACACATTAAGAAAAGAAAAGTGTCTGAGGATCCAACATCCAACGAGCCAGAGGTTGAGAAACACTGCGAAAGGAGATGGGGAGTGATGGTTATCGTCAAATCTCTCCAGTTTCTACCAAATGCAATCAATGCTGCACTGAAGGAGGCTTCTCACTGTTCAAGTTTCAATTCTGATCATGGGGTGTCGTCAAATGGGTCCTTGGAACCAGAAATTCATGGTAACATGCTGCATGTGGCATTAGTGGGCATGAACAATCCCATGAGTTCACTTCAAGATAGGTACATATGCCCCCTTCCTTGGAGTTCTCAATTTTTAGGCACCTTGCTTCTGGATAATAAAGGACTTATTATCTTCCAAAATAAAAAAACACTTCCAAATTTTATTTTTATTTTTTATTATCTTTGATGCATTATGATGTGGGCATGTCCTGGTGCATCATTTTGCATTAGTGCATCCTTACAATCAGGTGTGGGCTTCAGAGTTCAGAGAGGGTCATAATTAGCATGGTAACTCCAGGCATGGTAGCCACAGTAGCCTTGGTAGTAATGGAGCTAACCATTGACACAGAGGATCTACCAGGATTTTTAAGAGCCTTTTGATTCAAACAATTGATCTCATAGTAACTGTTATAGATGAGGAATGCCATGAAGCCCCCCCACACCCCCACACCCCCCCCACATTGGGAGATCCAACAATCCAATATTACACCTTTTGATCGCCACAATACTTTCTTTTAACTGTATAACTAGCTAGGACTTCTCTATATCTGATCCAGATGTTTTTTAGACCTCTATGGTTGGCAAATCAGATCAATAGCAAAGATGTTTTTGGTTTGTGCTATATTAGATGTAGGGTATAACTCTCTTATACCTTCATCTTTCCTTTTTGTGGTTTGTTGTTTGTTCTTTCACCCTACTAAAAATACAATTTTATGGAAACAACGATTTCGATACAGGAAGACATTGGCTGGCCTCTGTCAACGTGACAAACTCTACTAAAGTATGTGTTTTTCTTAATAAAAAAAAAGACTCGCTACAACCTATATTGGCTGATATTCACCACCCCATATCAGTGTCCTGTAGATAACACCCATGCAACATGATTAATCGCTTAAGTATGTATAACCCTTGAGCTGATACAGATGCAATGTAGTCAATATCTGTGTTCATTTTTTTATGATGATTTAACCCTTGATTAGTAAACTGTACAAGTCATTTAATATGTTTTTTTCCACTAACAGAAATTGTAGGATTTTTCTGATCTCACATTTTCCTGAAATATGATTCATTGTACAAGTTCATGTAATAGTTTTGATTTCTGACAGTAAAGCTGACAATTTGCATAGTGAAGCTGCTGTTTTCCCTTCTAAATGTTATACACTCATGACCCCTTGGCAGTGGTGATGAGGATCAGGCTCAGGAACGAGTAAACAAGCTTGCCAAGATATTGAAAGATAAAGATGTTGGCTTCAGCCTTCGTGGTGCAGGTGTTGTGGTTATCAGCTGTATCATACAGAGAGATGAAGGGCGTGCACCTATGCGACACTCTTTCCATTGGTCGGCTGAAAAACATTATTATGGAGAAGAACCTCTACTCCGTCATTTGGAACCTCCTCTATCTACTTTCCTTGAACTGGTTAGTAAATTTTCAACTATTATTTATGGTTTTTTTCTCTTTTCTTTTCTTTTTGACCATAAGTCTTTCAAGCTGACCATTTTGAGTTTTCCTTTTTACACAGGACAAGCTTAAAGGCTTTGACAACATACAGTATACACCATCTCGGGATCGCCAGTGGCATATGTACACTGTCACAGTTAAGCCACACGTCCAACAGATGTTTCTCCGAACACTTGTTAGGCAACCTGTCACCGCTGAAGGATTTTCCATGTGTCAGGGTCTAGACTCTGAAACAACTCAAGAGCATCCAGATATGTCGTTCACTTCTAGGAGCATTTTGAGATCCTTAAATGCTGCTCTGGAAGAGTTAGAACTGCATGGGCACAATGCAACAATCAAGTCGGAGCATGCTCATATGTACCTTTGCATCTTACGCGAGCAACAACTGGATGATGTTTTACCATATTCCAGGTGATCTTCGACGCATTTATGCTATCTAACATGTCTTGTAAGTAGTGATGTCTTCTATATCATCTCATTTTTGAGTTGTGGATGCCAGGAGTGCTGAGATAAATTCTGGCCCAATAGAAATTGCAGTTGGTATGATCTTGGAGGAGGTGGCATGTAAGATTCATTCATCTGTTGGTGTACGGATGCACCGGCTAGCTGTTTGTGAGTGGGAAGTGAAACTTTGGTTGACTTCTGTTGGACTTGCCAGTGGTGCTTGGAGGGTTGTGGTGACGAATGTTACTGGGCACACTTGCACTGTGCATGTAAGCTTCATCTCCATTTAGGATAGTCGAATTGATGTTCCATATATTACCAGCTGACAAATTGTTTAACGTTGGCTGAGTTAAGAAAAGGGTTATTATTAATTTTAGTAGTACTTTTAATAATGATATTACTATTATCATTATTGTATTAATTGTTGTTATAATAATAATAGCTATGATTATTAAGCCAAACAAATTACAAGTGACAGTACTGACAAGGAAGGTACATGTGGACTCTATCATGAATTGGTAGTGCCTCTAAAATCTCATCTGCTGGAAAATATTAGCCATCCATATGACCCGTTGGATTTATTTCTGGTTGAATGTGGGCTGCAGGCTACACATTCCTTGCTAGGCCATTAAGCACATAGTTAACCTTGTCTATTGGAATAATTTTGCTGCAGCATTACCCATTCATAATAGGGCTAACAGATGAATATTCTTAATCACTGGAAACTGGCCCTTACTATTGAATAAGGTCAAACAAACAAAAAGAAATGAGCCAGCATTCTTTTCATTCAGGCCTTATTTAGTACCTCATTTATAAAAATGATCTTAATGAAGAAGTGGATCTTACTCTCGTTAATTGATCCCTTGGATGTAAGGAGCTTTAAGCTCTGGATAATGCTCTTTTTTTTTTTCCCTAGTTTTTCTTTTCCGACACTAATTCAGTAGATATCTTTTGCAGATATACCGAGAAGTGGAGGATACCAACAAACACGAAGTGGTCTACCATTCTATCTTCTCTGTAACTGCTCCTCTTCATGGTGTGCCTGTGACTGCACTCTGTCAACCCATGGGAGTCATTGACCGGAAACGCCTTGTGGCAAGAAAGAGCAACACCACCTATTGCTACGATTTTCCTCTGGTAAATGCTCCATCCTTGGTACTGCCATACTTCTGGTTTGTTTGTATGTATAGCTCAGAATGCAATTTGTATGGATGACATACCAAACAGATGGGGTATCTGTGTGGACAATGAAATTGGTTTCCAAATTATGACGCTGGTTTTTTTGTCTTTTTCTTTACCAAATCATTATCAGCACCAGTCACTAGAAATGATTTATGGTGAGTGGAAGAGCATCTCATCCAATGTGATTTCCAATTTCAGCATTTCTTCAAAACAAGTGAAATGATAGTGGGCAAATGATAACCAACCATTCTGCCGCTATATATCCAAACTGATTGCCATTTGGCATGACATCAAAACACAACCATAACTTTTGCATACAAGTAAGTGGTTTAATTACAAGTGATCTTGCAGCACTTCATTCTAAGTGGGAAGAATTCTATTTGCAGGCATTTGAAACAGCATTGCAGAATTCATGGTTGTCTCATATCCCGGGTACTTATAGAGCCAAGGATAAAGATAATATCAAAGTCACTGAGCTCATATTTGCTGACAAACATGGTACATGGGGCACTCCATTGGTTGCTGTGGTAAGGCCTGCTGCTCTCAACGATATAGGCATGGTTGCCTGGTTAATTGAGATGCGCACTCCTGAGTTCCCTGATGGGAGAACCATCGTAATAGTAGCAAATGATGTAACTTTCAAAGCTGGCTCTTTTGGCCCACGAGAGGATGCATTCTTTCAAGCTGTAACTGATCTAGCTTGTGATAAGAAACTACCTTTGATTTATTTGGCGGCAAACTCTGGTGCCCGAATTGGGGTAGCTGACGAAGTGAAAGCTTGTTTTCGAATTGGATGGTCTGATGAATCAAGTCCAGAGCGAGGGTTTCAATATGTGTATTTGACCCCTGAAGATTATGCACGCATTGGTTCATCTGTGATAGCACACAAGTTGACTCTAGAAAATGGTGAAATCCGATGGGTCATTGACACAATTGTAGGAAAGGAGGATGGTTTGGGAGTTGAGAACTTGACGGGCAGTGGTGCCATTGCTGGTGCTTATTCAAGGGCATACAAGGAAACATTTACATTGACTTATGTAACAGGCCGAACAGTTGGCATTGGAGCATATCTTGCTCGCCTTGGTATGCGTTGTATTCAGCGCCTTGATCAACCTATAATTTTGACAGGGTTTTCTGCTCTGAACAAGCTTCTGGGGCGGGAAGTATACAGCTCCCATATGCAACTGGGTGGCCCAAAAATCATGGCAACAAATGGAGTTGTACATTTGACTGTGTCTGATGACCTTGAAGGTGTCTCAGCCATTCTGAAGTGGCTCAGCTATGTCCCTCCTTATGTAGGTGGACCTCTTCCTGTTTTGAGTTCCTTGGACCCTCCTGAGAGGCCTGTTGAGTACTTTCCGGAGAACTCATGTGATCCCCGTGTTGCTATATGTGGTGTTCAGGACAGTAATAGTAGGTGGCTTGGGGGTATTTTTGACAGAGGGAGTTTTGTGGAGACTCTAGAAGGTTGGGCAAGGACAGTTGTGACTGGAAGGGCAAAGCTCGGTGGAATCCCGGTTGGAATTGTTGCTGTCGAAACACAGACAGTGATGCAAGTTATTCCTGCAGATCCTGGTCAGCTAGACTCTCATGAAAGAGTTGTCCCCCAAGCAGGGCAGGTGTGGTTTCCTGATTCTGCTACGAAGACAGCGCAAGCACTAATGGATTTCAACAGAGAGGAGCTTCCACTTTTTATCATGGCGAACTGGAGAGGCTTCTCGGGTGGGCAGAGGGACCTCTTCGAAGGTATCCTTCAGGCTGGTTCAACCATCGTTGAGAACCTCCGCTCATACAAACAGCCGGTCTTTGTCTACATCCCCATGACAGGAGAGCTCCGTGGTGGAGCGTGGGTTGTTGTGGATAGTAAAATCAATCCAGACCACATTGAGATGTATGCAGAAAGGACGGCCAAAGGTAATGTGCTTGAGCCAGAAGGAATGATCGAGATCAAGTTCCGATCAAAGGAGCTCCTAGAGTGCATGGGAAGGCTTGACCAACAACTGATTACACTCAAGGCGAAGCTTCAGGAAGCCAAGGGCAGTGGTGCCCCACCTGGGGCCGTGGAAGCCCTGCAGCAGAGCATTAGATCTCGTGAAAAACAGCTTCTGCCAGTGTATACACAGATTGCCACTCGGTTTGCTGAGTTGCACGACACCTCTCTCAGAATGGCTGCAAAACAAGTGATTAGAGAAGTCATTGATTGGGAGAGATCTCGTTCATTCTTTTATAAGAGACTACGTCGGAGAGTTGCTGAGGGGTCTTTGATCAGGACAGTGACAGATGCTGCTGGTGAGCAGTTATCTCATAAATCAGCGATGGCCTTGATCAGGGAATGGTTTGAGGGTTCTATACCTGATGGTGTGAGAAAAGATAGATGGGATGATGACAGTGCTTTCTTTGCTTGGAAAGATGATCCTAAAAACTATGACGAACACCTTCAGGAGTTACGGGTTCAGAAGATAATGTTCCAACTATCAAATTTTGCTGAATCAGCGGCAGATTTGCGAGCTCTGCCTCAAGGGCTTGCCACTCTTCTCCAGAAGGTGAGTGATCTATTCTCATGATTTCTGTGTAGGTCGGGTCTTTTGTTAACTTGAAAGGGGAGAAAGGTTGATATTATGCCCCAGTTTTGAAAAATAGGAGTTGCACCCCCATTGCAAAATCCATACATAGGGCCTACCCTTCTTGTTCTGACTCAACATAAACACTTAAAACCCACTCCCACTGAATAAAAAAGGTTCGCTCTTATTGGAATGATATTTATTTATCATTGTTTGTACACACACAGTTTTTGTCTTTTATCCAATCCACTGGTTAATTTCACTCTGAGCAGAGTGAATTTGTGGCCAATAGCAAATTAAGGGCACGTTTGTGTAGGTCTGCACAAACGTGCCCCAAGGGAGATAGATTTGGTCTGAGATAGATTTGGTCTGTCACTTACGATATGGAAGCTGACATCGGTAGTTATTACAGTTGGAATTATAGTCCATGTTAGCTTCTTTTTCATTGATCTCTACCCAAAGCAGCCTCTGTAATATATCATGCCTAAGCATGTTACTTTAATCAAAGTGATGTTGAATGATGGATTGGACAAAAGAGGAAAATTGTGGTTAAATCCATGAGTTAATCACGTTTTTTTTCACATGACCCAAACCATGAATATCTCTCAATTGGAGAAATCTGGGCCAGTGCTAATTCACAGCGTATGGATTCCGTGATATGCATAATGTTTTGAGGCCCGTGTACCTGTTGGGGTCCATGATTCTGCAATCAAATTATATGGCCTGGTGTCCCCATTGTCATTACATCAGGTGTTAGCCATACCTATGCCTCAAAATAACCCAGATTGGGAGTTCCAGCCATCAGACATGTTTTTTATATTCACTGATGATTGTTAATGCGTCTTCCTTAACCGTCAGCCGAAGGTCTGGGATATTTTTTTTGTGCACATTCTATGAAGGGTGTGATCCACCATTTTAATATTGATCTGAAGCACTGAATCACATGTCCCACAATTGAAAAATTAATGTGGAACTGTTCGGATTTTGTTCCACGTCTCCCTATTTAGGGGCTCCAGCATTAGATCTCGTCTGCTGTTGCTGTGTAAATGAAGTTTGTAGATTTTGGGATGCCAAGGATGACCATTCCTAATCAGAAGACAAAAGATCGGGGGATGTCTACATCATAGGATGAGATAGGTCTTCTGAAAAAGAAAAAAAGAAAAAGAGAGATGAATGAAAAGAAATGAACTTCAAATTGATTTCTGGAATCCAATGCAGGTTGCACCATCAAGTCGACTCCAGCTGGTGAAGGAACTTAAACAGGTGCTCAGCTGATGACAGAGATTCACAATGGCAAGTTCCATATCTCCTGTGTTTATAGCTGGAGAAGAGCAGATGTGATTATCTGTTTAGCATCTGAGGTCACAGCCCAATAATGGCATTGCTCGGAAAGTGGAGTCGTAGCCACAGGAAGAATCTGTAGTAATTTATCACCTCTTATCCTCCGCAAGTATTGCTTTTGCAAGGTGTAAATTTTGGTAGATAACCATTGAGCTAGATGGGTTTCTGTATTCTTTGGAGAGGGCCATGTGGGAAAGTAATGTTTCATCAGTTCCCCTGTGGCCCATTTTTAATTATCTGTGAAGAATGTTTTTGAAGAAATAAATCATGAGACTGCTCTTTGGATGGCTTGATGTAACATTTGCTCTCAAAGTTGTTCAGAATATTCCAATTTTGCCGGTAGTTATACATAGATACCATGATCTGGACAGTTGGGAGTGTGGCAAGGTATTGGCCTTGCCAACTGGCTGCTTTCTCATGTGTTGGGTCTTTCACTAACATTGCTCTTGTTATGCATAAAAAGTCAAATTAATTAATCCAAGCTTGTTTTAAGTACCAAGTACTAGACAACTAACTATAATAACAATCACAGGGCGGGGACAAGTCATGCCAAAAGCTTGTTCGAGGCGCCATAACTCTTAACCAATGATAGAAGTTACTGAACAAAGGGTGAAACCCCAAACATATTGGAAAGAAGCATATCTGATGCTCCAATCACTGAAATTTTGGCTAATGCTTATACACATGAAAGCATGTTGAATGAACAAATTAGATAAGGTTTGCCGTAAGTTCATGTTTTAGCAACGCATTCAACACTATACTGAAATCATTTCTCAATAACACTATCCTCTTAAAAGTCTAATGAAGAAAGAATGGAAAAGCAGCATTTAAAATTTACACAAAAGTATGTGAAGTTTTCTTCATATATGTATATGTATACTACTAATACAAGAAAAGCCAGCACCAGTCTACTCCCGGCGAGCCTCTACTCATGACACACTTTAGAGAGACGCCTGGTGAAACTCTTGAGACTAATTATTGTATTGTACACACAGCCATATGTTTGTGTCACTCGACATTTAGCTCTGTCACGTGACTATCGTACGTGGCGCCTTCGTCGTTGGTTGGCGCGTGCGAGCAGCTGGTTGGGGTCTCTACCTGTTCTCGGGGCAGCATTGGAGGCAGGTCTGGTGCACCGATCCCATGCTGACACGACCACAAATATTACATCTTTAGACCAAATATGATTGCTAGAGACGTACGTTCATGCATACATTTTAATGAGAATTGGAATGAAGATACTGATTTTGAGTGGTCTGAGCAAACTTTTGTTTGTAACATGGTTGCAGCCCAAGGGCCAAAAATAGTTTCTAATGGGACCATATATGTCCTTTCAGGTGTGAATGTGATACTACAATAATGATAATGATGGAGGAGAAGAATTAAGAAGAGAAACCTGGATGAGTGGAAAAGAGTGGGGAGGAATGAGGGAAGAGAGGAGTTCGGTCGACGTGTAGGCCTGGTGCCAAGCTGGGATCATCCCATCATCAGGAGGGTTGCTGCTGACATGACACTCTCCCGTGCGAGGGTTCACTTGCAGGCGTGTATTCTGAGAGAGAGGGCCGTACATTGAGGTGGGATGATGATCTCTGCATGTAAACATGGGAAAGATTACTTGCTTCTAATAAAGTTATTGTCTACAGTATTTTTGTAGCCATGCTAAAGGGCCCGGGACCTTGGAGTTTTTGAATTTCTTTAGCTAACCATTCATACCAAAACTTGAAATACTTTCAATAATCCCTCTTGGATGGAGCCCACTGCTCAATAAAAGTACCCGCACACTGGGGGAGTGAAAACCCACATATGCGAGGACCATGGAGAGGCCAAGAATTGATCCCTGATCATACAGGTGAGAGGCGGATTGCCAACCAACTAGTCGACACCTCATTCTCTACTCTTAAGTTGAAACTAATAAATTACTCCTTTGGTATGAGCTTTGTCAAATTTCACTTCAATGTGATTGGTGAAGAACTAACCAGTCTATTAATTTGTAGTTTCAGCCAATTATAATGCATACCTCAGAGAAACTAAGGAGTCGGATCCAACATAGACGTGGTCCTGGTTGTGGGTATTGTTGTCGGGCATCCAATTCACAACCTCGTTCTCAAAGGAGGTGGGAATTGCTTCTTGGGACTCCAGATACATCTGCAAATTCATCATCATATTTTTTCAAACAATCAAATTCCTTCTTGATCATCTCTCATATAAATAACATAATTACATAGTAACTATAAAGCACAACATAATTACATAAATAAACATGTATTGCATTTCTTAGAAAGGGAAATGCCTAGAATAAAAATAATGACTAGGACCCTCCTTTATTAATCTTCTTCTTTACCTGTATACTCGAAGTATCATAGGAAGAAAGGTGGTTACTTAACAAACATTTCTGCAGAAAAAAAGGAAAGAATATATTAACAAGGTGTCTAATTTCTGCTTCACTTCTTTCATGAAACACTAGCATGCATAGCTAAGGATGCTCAAGGGCAGCCCACGTTGAGTTGGCTGCGGGCCTATATCTAAGTCTTGGCCTATTTAATTTTTAAAGCGGTTTGGATTAAGTGATAGAAAGCTCGGAGCTTGACCTACTCAGATCTTAAAATGTAGTTCTTATGTTTGCATGCCAAACCTTTCTTTGACTGACGCGTGTCAAGGCCTCCACCAGGAACTTCTCACACGATTCAAATTCGCTTATGGATGTGATCTTTAGAGGATCCGGTTCAAATATCCTGTCATGTTTTGGAAAGAATTAATAGAAAAACTCACTACCCATGGTAGAATTACAGCTCATAAACATGAAAAGTACTAATACAAGAAGATGCACCCATATATGCTTTGACCCACACCTTAGCCTTTCCTCGGCCATCTGTAGCTGCTGTTGAAACCTACCAATTTCTTGTTGGAGCTCCTAAAAGTAAGAAAGACATGGACACTAGTAGTTTAATTAAGAGATTGTTGAAGGATTTAAAAACCCTGACTACGGGGTGCAATTTATCCGAGAATTTGGTCCAAAATAGACGAGAACTAGAATGGCGAGATAAATAGCTAGGACATGGCTTTGATGTTAGTTAATGAAGATTTGATTAGGGGGTCGCTTAATAATTAGGTTCTTCTTACCTCAACACTAGAGTTAACAGCACCCGGACTGTTTCATTGCATGTGTCACGGATCACAACAGAAAAGAAACAAATAAGTCGTTTCAGGATTTATTCAAAATAAAAAATTTCAATAAGAAATGGAAAAAAAAATGAGAGAGAGAGAGAGAGAGAGATGACCAACTTTGCAAGTTGAGTGGCTGCATCGCTCTCACACTTTAGTTTCTTCAAGGTCCTGATCAAATACTGCATGCATGCATGGAGGAGATGCATGAATATATCATAAGGTCCCACCAAATGCTAAATAAATAATTATAAATATCATAAGACTTCTCTTTATAAAATTATAAAAGATCATATGGTGTCTAAATCTTTACCTCTCGATTTTGAACAGCACTGCATTAAAAAAAAAAAAAAAAAAAAAACCAAGAGAGAGAAATATGAAAATGTAATTAATTTCTCAAATCTAATCAAACCAAGCATATAAAAAAAAAAAAAAAAAAACCCATTAAGATCCAAATAAATAACTAACTAGGACAGAATTTAAGACATACCCTCCTCTATCATGGTCAGGAAGATTTATATAACGAGTAAGCACGTCCTCAATCCTACAAAAACAAAACCCATTTACAAAACACACTTCAAACAATCAAATAAATACCAATAAATCAAAGAATCCATTTAAGAAAATGCACAAATTAATATAGAAATAAAAAAGAAATGAAATCTTCTTTTATATTGTTAATCTTTCTTTCTTTTTTTCTGGTATTTTGTTTTGCATTTGTCACCTTTTCTTGCCAGAGAAATGGCTGAGTCGTTCAGAGGGAGAGAACATGATAAGAGCTATATCGATATCGCATAAGATTGAGAGCTCATAGGCCTTCTTGATGAGTCCATTTCTACGCTTTGAGAAGGTAACTTGACGATTTGTATTGTTTTCTATTCTCTTTATCTGGAGTTTAACACGACCCATGATCTAAAAAGCAAAACAAGAGGAGGAAGACAAGGTAAAAAGAGGAAAACCCAAGAAGGGCAAGATCTAAAAAAAGGTTGGAATGAAGACAAGAAGTGCGAGGAATGAGGAAAATTCAAGGGAGAGAGAAGAAGGTGTCGAACAAAAAAGAGAGATGGGTGTGTGTGTGTGTGTGTTTAATGCTAATTCCTTGAGTGGAGGAATTCAGTTCGGAAATGGAGAAGGGCCGAGTTTTCCTCCGGGCTGTTTCGGATCGTACGAGCCGTTTGGGGTCTTGAAAGAAGGGTTTTGAGGAATTCAAGGGGTTTGGGACTGTTGGGTTCGATTTTTTTTTTTTTCTGTTCGGGTTACACCACCCCCGCGGTGCTCGCAGGAATGAAGTCAATACAAGTGGAAAAGGATATCATACCCAGTGATATGGCCCAGCGATCGAACCTAGGCAGCTAGGTGAGATATTTGCCAAACCATGAGTAACATTTGGTTTCTGGTTGGGCATTTCTCTCTTAAATTTTTTTTATTCCAAGTGTTGCTTTGTGGGGTATTATATTTATCAATAAGTGGGTCAGCCCATTTGGCCTTTAGGCTCATTACTTAATCGCCGTTTAATGGTTTAGATTGAATAGCTTGACTAAGTAAAAGATTAGTCCACTATCAAAGAATTGAAGGGAACATGGATAGAGTAATCTGATTGGCGGGGCTATTAATTTTATTATGATTGACAGATTGGATCGGGTAGAAACCAGCTATCTTTGGGCCTATTGTGGAGTTATCCAAATTGTTAACACATGATCTATAGATGGGCCATGCAGCAAAAAGGCTCCATTTTTATTTTTGTTTTGGTTGGACAAAAAAAAGAAAAAAGAAAAAAAGAGAGGCTCCATTGAACACTTGGAGTAATGTATGTGGATAAATAGTTGAAAAGAAAACACATCCAATAGCCCACATTCTCCATTAGTAGGATGAACGAACTGGATTTGCTTCATTGGTAAGATATCAAAGGAGGTTTAGCATTGAAGTTGGTGGCATTTGATTAGCTCCACACTTTTACAAAGTAATCCAATAGGCTACTGATTCTAAATTAACCTTTTAAAATAGGACACAAAGGGGTGGGTTCAAATATAGTCATATACTGGAAGTCAGGCTTAATGGGCATTAATAAATCTAAAACCATGTAATGGGTGGCCATCAGATAGAAGGATGGAGTTTGAAGTTTCTATTATATACTGAAGTATACATATCCAACTTGTTAAGTTCCATAATAACCTCAATTGACAATCATATCCAATAATCACTGGCCTATATAAGACCAGTAAAACTTCGTCAAAATGGTGAGCCCGAGATCTTTAACTGTACAGAAGGCCTTGGACTCCAATTTAATAGGCAAGATGTTGACATTTTTTATTTTTTATTTTTTACAGACTTGTTGGTCACTACACCAAAAACGGGAAATTGGAACGGATTTCCGTTCCTGATTCGCCCGTTCCTAATCTGTTAAACCGTTCCAAAACCGTTCCAATTTCCTATTTTTGGAACGGATTAACGGATTAGGAACGGAAAACAGGAAATTGGAACGCATTACCGTTCCTAATCCGTCCGTTCCTAATCCGTTAAACCGTTCCCAAAGCGTTCCAAATTCCCGTTTTTGGTGTAGTGGGTGGTCATACTAATAAGGAAGAATCAATTTGCAAATATGTCATTTTTGTGCGATATATCGGTTATGCTCCACAAACCGAAGAGAAATCTATTTAGAAAGCTGCTACCTGCACACTACAAAATCCTCTCCACACACTGCATTTAAAAAAAATAAAAAATTCCTAAACTACCCATCTCCCTCTCCTCCTGTCTCTCTCCCTCTCCCTGCTCCGCTCCCTCTTGCTCTCTTTCTCTTCCTATCTCTCCCGCTCTCTTCCTTTCCCTATCTCTCTCCCCCGCCAGCCGCCGACCCCACCACCTCCGCTCTACGCCAACCCATCTCCCCGCCCTCTCCTTCTCCCTTTCCCCATCTCCTCCTTTCCGGCAACCTCATCCCTCTTCCCATTTCCTCCTTTCTCTCCCTCTCTCTTCCTCTCTCCCCCTCACTCATTCTCTTGTACAAAGGTTAATCAAACACCAGATCGTAAATTTTCACCATTTTTAGTGTGTTTCTGCAATTTTTATCTCTCGCGGGTTTGTTCGGCGTACAGGGCTGAACAAATCGAGTTTGTTGGGTGACACAGAACTGAATAAATCGAGTTTGTTCGGCTACAGGGCTGAACATTTTTTATTTGTTCAATCCCGTGTGGCCGAACGAATAAGGGACAAGGGTAGTTTATGAATTTTTTTTTTCTTTAAATGCAGTATGTGGAGAGCATTTTGTAGTGTACAGGTAGCTGCTCTCATCTATTTAAACAATGAAGGAACACTGCAATATCGATCACATCAAAAGTGTGGAATTTTAGAATTAGTGCAATATCGTAATGTTCCTTTGCCTTGGTCTGTATTACCACTCTAAGGCCTTGTTTGGTATCTCTATTCTTTTTCTGACAGACCATTCAAAATAGAGCCATTAAAAAAAGAGCTATAAAAAAAAGAGACTAGAACAAAAAAACGTGTTTGGTAATGAACAGGTCTACTTCAAATAGACCGTTTGGTATACTCTCTATTTACCTCTTTTTAGAGGGGATTGCCTCTTTTTAGAGGGGTATCTTTTGGCATTATGTAAAAAATGAACTTATGCACATTTTCATCAAAATATGCTCTCTACACACATACCATAACATCATAATCTCTTATCATTTGAAAACTAGGAACCATTTCCATCAAAATATGGCCTGTAACTTGTAAACAATTTAAAAATTACAACATCAAACACAATTATATATTATCTCCATCATTCCATCATCACACACCATCATCCTCTGAAAAATGTGTGTCCTGTCCTTTAGGTAAAGTTTTCTATCATCATCTTTCATGCTTTTGAGCAAAATTGCACCCCTGAGTGGCCACAAGCTCTCACTTGCTCCAAACAACATCATGCACAAAATAGCACAAATATTGGCTACTTTATAATTTATCTACAGACCTAGGCTAGCACAATTGAAGCATAAAATTCAGATTCAGGTGTATGTGCTAGCATTTCTTGAATATGCACAGGATTGGACTTCTTCAAGGATATATGCATAGGATTCTTCTTCTTCCTCGCTATTATTATTATTAGTACTACTACTACTCTATCTTCCTCTCTCAAATCAACTACAATTTCAACTCAGTCTAAGAAATTTGGAACTTTTGCTTTTTATTATTTGCTTGTGTCTTTTTTTCCTTCAAGATATGTATACTTGAACCAATAAACAGGATCTGTTTATGCATATACTTGAATAAGCAGTCAAATACTTGAACGAAAAAAAAAACACATGCATGTGCATACATGAGTTTCAAAGCATTCACATGAGTTGTGAACGTTTTGCTTAGTTGGGGCTTTAGAACCTTGACTGATGTGTGCACATATTCTTCATGTAGAAAGAGGTCTATAGAGATTCAAGAAACAAAAAGAGCATTGAGCTTCAACCTGACATTCAAGCAACCAATGTACAAATTGATCTAGACAAAGTTAAATCAGTGCCAATGTACGCAGACACTTTGAATTGGAGACAATCAGCTTTGACTTCGATCTCACCAAATGAACAGGATGCCTCACCAGACTCTTCCAAGATATTTCCTGTCAGCTCATCTCACCAATTTGTGAATTCTAATGGCACTGCGTTGAAAGCTTCTGTTAGAATCTCAATGAAGACAAATCAGGCTGTCGCACGGAGTGAGAATAAAGACTCTGCAATTGTCTATGGAGAAAATGAATACAAGAAAACTAAGCTCTCCAATGACAGTAGTTCCCAAGAACAAATACCGAGGGAAAGACTCTTGTCCAAGATGTGTGGCTACTAAGACAAGGAGCATACAGATGCTTGTAATTGTGAGGACAGATTAAAAACTGCTGAGAGTTCCCTCTTTCCGGTGGATCTAGGCCCTGTTAGGAACTTAAAATCAGGCAGCACCATACCATGGAAAATACCAGCAGACAATGCAAAGCCACTACAATCTGACTCCCCAAATCCCTCTTTCTGGTGGATCTAGGCCCTGTTAGGAACTTAAAATCAGGCAGCACCATACCATGGAAAATACCAGCAGACAATGCAAAGCCACTACAATCTGACTCCCCAAATCTTGATCTTGCTTTGGGGACTGAAAAGAAACCATTAGAATAGCGATCTGATCTTGCTTTGGGAACTGAAAAGAAACCCTGCAGCGATCGAAGGCACCGTCCGGTTGAAGTCGAACAGGGCTGCCTTCTCCATCTCCTTGGCCATAGCCACGCTCGGTGTCGGCGCTGCAGCAGCAGCGGATCTTATGGACCTAAGGACCTTGTTCTTGATGTTGGGAATCGAGATCTGATGATGATGATGGGGTTTGGATGGGAGAGGAGGTGACGACTACAATTTTGTTGTTATGGGCGTGAGGGTTTTGGCGCAGGAGGAGGATATGATGATGTTGGCCATTATCACAACCCTTGATTTCGATTTCGATTTCGATTTCTGGGAGGATGTCACTACTGGTAGTGGAGATGGTGTTGCTTCTTCTTCTGCTACTGGTAAATTCTGAGAGACGCCCGGTATCTGTGTGGTTTCCAGTTGCAGAAAAAACGAGAACTTCCGTTGTAGAAAACGGAGATGTGGGATATTGAAAGGACTTTCGTTGGCAATAAAATTCCGCCAGGGTCATTTTTGTCATAAAAAAGGGGTTCCGCCTCTTTTTTTTCAAGAGGCATTGCCTCTTATTTTTACATGCCAATTTTGGAGGCATTTCCATAATAGAGGCTTTACCTCTTTTCCTCTAAAGTATGCAGAGGCAAACCATCACTGCCAAACACCTCTAAATTTCAAAAACTCTATCTGATTTAGAGAAATAGATGTTTAGAGGAAAAAAATAGACATGCCAAACAGGGGCTAAGACTTTCTTCTAATTTAATTCCACTATTATACACATAATCTAAAAGACCTGATGTTAATTTTTTGAATTAGTCATGGGGCTTAACAAGCTATTATCCACCACTCTTCCAAAATTCATACCTATTTGTCTTTTGCAACTCACCTGTATGGTACAACCACAACCATCAAGTTGGTAAACTTCTTTTGGTTAACACCCTGCTGGTTAAATCTTAGTCTAAAACCACATGTACGGTCAATATTTTGTTCAACTGGTAATACTTATGTTGGCATCTGCTGATGGAGCCCACTTGCAATCACATGTGGTGGGTCCCAACCAATAAAAGAGGTGCTCTCTCTCTCTCTCATCTATTTTATAATAGGTATAAGATTTTTTTTTTTTTTTTTTTAACTATCGGAGGGTACCCAATCCTTTGGGTTGGACTAATCCCTCTCGACCCAGAGGAAAGCCGGTTATAAGATCTTGTTTGACATAACAGAGGTATCACCGACCATCTTGAAAAATAATATATATTGACTCGATTAGGATGAAAAGGAGGGAAGAGAGATAGGCTATTAACACTAAACTACACGAAAACGAAACTAAACTCTATTGAAAGTACTACAAAGAAGAAAAAGAAGCTAACGACCACTTCTTAATTTGTCTCACGGTAGATAGTTTTAATTGCTTTAATCACATAAGGTTTTTTTATTCATAGCAGGGACTTGATAGATCAGCTACCGACATTGGAAAAAAGGGGGAGTCTTTTCAACATTTCCTTGATCTCAAGATTTAACCGACATAGAAAAGCTGACTATATGAATTGGACCCATGACCATCTCATTGCAAATGTGATGCTCTAACCTCTAGCCTAAGTTGGCTCACATAGTAGAAATACTTGCAATAGATCTTGGGTCTCTTTGGCAATTTACTAGTAAAGTCAAAGTAAAGTAAAGCCTTCATTATTTTGATAAGAAAAGACAATGTGTCATATCAAAAGTACATAAATTTAAAATTTGATCATTTTTTTAATAAAAAAAAGGTCAAAAAAAAAAAGACAACCTTCTTTTTTCACTAAATAACAAAAAATTATCCTCTTTTTACACAAAAAATAAAGAAAATTTCTTATTAAATAACTAAAAATAAAATATCATCATAACCCCCTATATTTATTTTATTCTCTTCTGATTTGATACTTTACCTCACTTTACTTAAATTCACCATAAGCCTGATGTAGCCATTTGTATAGCTGATCGGGTGTTCATCCTTAACCTTAGATCATGTAGCGTAAAATTAAAAAGATCAAGAAATTAATGAGATTGCTCTCTAAATAGACAATTCGGATCTTTAAATTTCTATGTCTGATCCAAATCCATACAAGGCCCATGATCACATTCGTAATTACCAATTTGTTCAACAAAAAAAAGAAAAGAAATGACCAATTCCTTCGGACTTCGTTTACAACTTAAATTAAAGGCTAAAGGAAATGTGAAAACTATCCTTGTGGGACAGGTGTATTTTTTTTATTTTTACCTTCTCCTTTGTCGGGTGAGGTTTTTGTAATTTGGGTTTTACCCACTCTTTGAAAAGAATCTAACTTACTATTAAAAAACTGTTCATGCCGGAGAACTCCTAATTACCTTACTTATTGTTCTGAAATAGGTTAAAATTTTCATGTTTTAACGGTTGGGGCATCTCATTCTTGCATGCTTGATCTACAGTTCACCAAGAAGCCTTTAGAGCAAAGGTCAGTTTGACCAAAATCCCCACCTAGCTGCTCCTGTACTCTTCATGTGACATTTCCCAGAAAGATATTCATGTAATTAAGCAGTACAAATACCTGAGAAAAACAGACAAGCAAAAAATTTCTATATATCATCATAAAAGAGAGGTAATAGCACCATACATCTGGACAAAGCGGACACTGCTAACTGTCCTTGACCAACTTACTCCATTCCCGACAGGCAACAGCACAGTACCCCAACACCTTTCTAGATCTGTCTACCCACCACTACCTCCAAAAAACAACAACTGAAATACATACAAGAAGAAAAAGCACCAAAACTTTGATGCAACCTGCAACTCTCACAAGCCGTTTGGACTTCGGACTATTTATACACCAAAGACTATATGTATTTTTACACTGGTGGGATGGCAAATGATTAAAAAAAAGCCCATTATTCCTTCTTTCCTGTTAACAAACCTTTTCCACTAGGAACACCCAAGAATTGGATTTGCTCTTTACATTGGGAACTGATTAGAAACTCCAGATGAGGGGTGAAAAACCTTCTACATGATAGAACATGCATTGGGGTTCTCATCACTGAACATGGTGGTGTACTGATCATCTGGTCTGGATCCAGGGTTAGAGATGGCCAGGGCTTCCACATTCCTGACATAGCCAGGAGGAGCTTTTTTGTCCCAGGCCTGTGAAGTGTAGGCATTAGCCACAACATTGTAAGGAATGTAAGGCCACATCTCAGCAGTCTTCCCTGTGGACTTCACCTTCTTCAGTACCTTGCTTGCCTCCACATAGCCAGTCACAGTCACCCTCTGCTGCTTCCTGTTTACATCCACTGATTGAACTCCTGCAGAATAAAGCCCATATCAAAATCACTTACAGTCATTGATTACAAGAATAGAGAAAAGAACCCACCACCCAGAAGAAAACAGAGAGGGGAGTCAGCTCATACCTTTCATTGAAGAAAGGATGTTCTTGACTTTGAGCTCACAGCCTTCACAATCCATCCTAACTTTGAGCTCTACAGTCTGCAACTGCTTCCTTTTCTTCCTCTTATAACTACTCAGCAATCCAGAGAAGTACTCCAAAGTGCCTTCCACTCCCATTCTGTACGAGGGCTAAACCAACTTTGCTGAAGCAAAAAACTTAAAACAAATGGTCTTGAAGGTTGGATTGGAAGTTTTAACTTCTGGGTTTTCTTTCTTGATATGTTCAAATCAAAACTCTGTGGGCTTAGAAGGGCATCAGCTTGCTGTTTTGGAGATATGATGAAGAAAGAGATGGGGTTAAGTTGGTGGGTTACATGAAAAGGGCTTTTGATCTCAATGGGTTCGAGGGATGCAAAGAGGTCTCTTTAACTCCGGTGGAGAATCAATGAAAGGGAACTGGAGATTTATACAAAAACTAGATGTGGTTTCTCCCAGAAGCTCATAGAAACTTCTTCCTTCATGAATGCCTTGCTCTCAAGTCTCAACTCCTCTTTATATAGAATAATCACAGACCATGCAAAAAGCCCAGATCATCAAATCCACAAAAAACTTTTTCTACGGCACAAGTTCAATAGAAAGAGTTTTTTATTCTTTGGGTGCAAGGAAGCTGTCTTGATTCTCTTGAACAGAACAATTACATCATGTTTCTGTGAAAAGACTTCCGAAACTAAGGAGAGAGCAGCAGGTTGAAGTGGTCCATGCAAGCAAAGCCTTGAGGCACCTCTTAGAATGCAACAGGTGGCACCTTAGAAGGGTGGGGTGTCCCTTGTTTTTGGGCAGTTGCCGGAGTCTTGATTTTGATAAGTCTTTTGGTTGGGCGGTGGGTTGTCAAAGAGGAGAAAACAACTTGTTTGGACGCACATACAGATGGCAATACTCTGGGAGAGGAGCTTTTAAAGCTGCTATCTTTCGGAGAGAGAGAGAGAGAGAGATGGGTCTGTGGTGTATAATTTATGAGGACTACGTGCTCTCAGCAGGGTTAGTGTATCTAACTTTGACCATAGTATCCATGGGGTCTGTGTCATATGAGTATAGCTTTCTTCTGTTCTTATGGTTAGTTGATTAATTAATAGGCTTAGATTGGGATTAGATCTTGGTAAATGTAGAGGTTTTGGTATACATTTTTATTATTTTAAACTGCCCATGTGAATCGACCCTGATGACATAACCGACATAACCGACTTCGAATCTATAGGTATGGACTATGGACCCTCTTCTTCTTACTCCACTATCTGTATAATCGGGTTCGGGCATGGCTCAAGTCCAATTGAGCCCAAACCCAAATACCCGTATATTCGAATCTATAATACATATTTATGGAATATACACAAATTATTAAAAAGTAGAGTTAAAGATAAAGTAATTTTGATTGGGTAAACTATAACCTGAAAGAGACAGTGTATAGATGGTTCCAACATACTTTTGATTTATTCAGGAGGTTGATCCTTACTCTTTTCCAAAGTTGTTCTCTTTTACCTACTGTGTGTTGAAGAAAAGTGGATACTTGAGACCACAGCTCAAGTAACTTGTAGTAGTGGTAGATAGAGAAGGCACCATAACTGGGAGTCCTGATCCTTTAGGCAAAGTAGAGAATCTCTACTTACTTCAATCTAACACATTGACCGTGACCCACTTCTTAAATGCAAACCTCTCAAATGGGCAAGAGTTCTCTCCTAGGAGTAATAGGAAAGTTTGCATTTGATCCTCCATAGGGTAGGCACTGATCCATTTTTCCCACATCCCGTATCCTGGGGGCGACTAGAGTCCCTCAAATGGTTGTGCTTAAGTTCCCTCTAACTGAGTTGGGTCATGGTTTGACTTTGATCATATATGTTTTACACGTGATTAGAACTCAGTCACCTTTGTTTGGCAAACTCTACTAATAGAGTTCAGTGAAATAAAGCCCCCATTTCTCCAAATAAAAAAAAAATTACAATAAAAGCACTTTAATTCAAAATTTCCTCTATTTATTAAAAAGAAAAAGTAAAAAAAAAAAACCTCATTTCTCCACTAAAAAGACAAAAAACTACTCATTTCTATAAAAAAAAAAGTAAAAAAGATAACACACCAAACAACTAAAAATAAAATATAATCATAACCCACTTATATTTTATTTTCTCTTCAAAATAGTCTTTACTTCACTCCACTCTATTAGTAAGTTTCCTAAATGCGCATCTTACGCATTATTAATTAGACAGTAGACCTAATTTCTATTTATGTGAATTTGGCCAATTGTCAATACACCAGGAGAACATGCTTGATTGATTTGAACCTAACTAGACTAGCATCCTCATTCTCATCATTATCATCAAAACTTTATCACAACTATGTTAGGATCAACTATACATGAATTTTATTTTTTCATTTGTTATACTAGGTCAAGTCCTTAGATAGGTTATAATTCTATCCTCATTGCTTTTATCAGTATCCCCTTCTGCCCACTTCTATGTATATCTTCCTTTGCGTATCCTTTTACTTAAAGGGCCATCAACTTGTATAGAAGATTTCTTTTTTCACCGACACCATTACTAGTTTGCATGGGACAATTCCAAATCATCTCAAATCAATCTGTCTTGCTTTATAACCTATTGATGCTATCCCTGAATGCTTCAAATAGGCTCATTTATGATTTCATCTTTTTAAGTTTTACTACACATTCATCGTTATATCAATATTCTCATCTCTACTATATTTAATTTTATTAATTGAGTCCCCCAAAAGAATTTATACCAGAGTTTCAGATTTGGGTTCTTCATGTTGTCATTTTAGTTGCACTTTATGTCTTGATATAGACCATGTTATCCAAGATCGTCAAAGAATAGAATGAAGGGAACAGAGGCATGATCAATGAGGGACGAGTGGAAAGGTACACCAAAGCAATAATTAACAGCAAAAAAAGGACATAACTATACACTGACAACATAAAACACCAATCATAGAGTGCTTTGGCATGCATGGCAGAGTTCCCAACATTTGGAAAATACAAATACAACCAACTTTAAATGGAAAAGCAATTTGTAGTGGGGTTTCATATCTTACTGACACCTCATTTTTTCTAGAGAATCTCTCGGCCCACCACAAAGCCTGAAATCCATCCATCTCTCCCTCTCCCATTTCACATCAGGTTAGAAAGATAAAAGACAAAGTTTTTTTGTCGTTGAATAGGTTGCTATAATGGAAAAGTAGAGAGTAAAGCCAGCCTTCTGCAAAGCTGAGGGTGTGGTGTGGTTTGTCATGATCCATACCATATCAATAATTCTTCACGCCGGATCCAACCTAATTATTGTTCTCTACCGAACAATCGGCCTTCCCCGGCGTGCCGAATCTGGACCCTTCTACTCCCCGAGGCTTAAGCCTAGAGAAATCCTGAGCTGAGCTGAAGGATTAGAACTCCATAATAGATCGTATCTATTGAAATTCAAATGGTTCAAAATAAACACCTTCAAGTTATATAGGATATCCTCAAATTATAGGATATACCGGGCTCTCTAAGTTATATAGGATATATTCTATATTGAAAAGAAAAAGTTAAATAGGGTATCCTCAAATTTTACCTTTCTACCATTGAATTGACTATTTGATGAAAAATGTGGCAATAATGTGCATAAAATTGTGTTAATCACATTTTTCTCACCATACATTCAATAAATCAAGCGGTGGAAGAAACTTGGATTGAGGTAAAATTTGATGATTTTAGCCTACTTGCGTGTGTTATATCCCATATAATTGAATTGTGTTATTTTGAACGGTTCGGATGTTAGCGGGTGGGCCCAAATGTGGAGTTTTACTCCCTTTACTCAAAATTTCTCTTGGTTTTAAGCCTACAGGGTGTGGGTTCCAACGCTTTGACTCAAACAAAACAGTGGGCCACCTGTGTTCGCTAAATAAACGCTCTTGCAAATTATGAAGTATTCCTCCCCCATATAATATTGATGATTTGATTAAAAATGTGATTATTATTACAACCTTATGCCATATTCTTTAATCACATTTTTTTTTTTTTATCAAACAGTCGATCTTACCAAGTCCAATTAGGGTAAAATTTGAACATACTCAATTGCAGGTGGAATTTTGAATAGATTGACTTCACTGTGTATAACTACTCCTTCAACTCAATATTTCTCTCTAAGTCAAAGCTTTGATGATGGGCACTCCAAAATACTAAGACCCAACAAAATGCCTTAAGACCCAATAAAATGACCCTAGTGAAAACAAACATGGTTTAGAGTTACCCGGCATATACAAAGTGGATGCAGGAATCCTTGATCAAAACCGTATGTTGGAATAACCTAGAACCGAATCCTCCAGCCACATGACACACCCACCCCAATTGGAGTTAGATTTGGGCAAGTGCGGACCAGGCTAGTATAGATATCCACTTGGGATTGTTGGATCCTCCAAGGCTTTGAGTAGGAGAAATCTTGAGTCAAGGAGTGGGAACTTCACAATAAGGCCCACCTATTTTGAAAATCTGAACTGCTCAACATAAACTCACTCCCTCATGTACTATCCCAACACGAGTTGATCCCAGTCCCACTATAAGATTTATCCTTTGATGGAAGAAAAAAAAAAAAAAACTGACTTATGAAGATGCATAAGAATTTATCAATCAATTTTTCAATTAATTATATGGTGAGACCAACTCATAATGGAGTAAAATTGAGACACCCTAAAAGGATGATGATTTTGATCCGCTCAATTTTTATATAGGTAGGCCCCACTGAGAAGTTCCACTCTTTCAATTCAGGATTTCTCATGATCGGGATGACATAGCCGATGATTGAAGTGGGATTTCCTCTGCTTCAGTTCACACAAAGACGACGTCGGACTCAGCCTCTTTCACACCTAGACCCAACCCCTCAAATGGATTGAATCTAAACATTTAAAAAAAGTTAGTTCTCAGGATCCCTGCAAGAGCCTAAGGAGAAGCACTCTCAAAATTATGAGGCCGATTGTTCTTTGCCATAACCAATTCCAGGTAACGGGGTTACAGCGATTGCATTTGAAGGTAAACTAAGTTTGGACAACCCAGTAACTGATCATCATCCAAACGGGGCCAATATTCTGCCATATTACACGCCATTAACTCTTACTCTCTGTTATTACAATGCTACAATCATACAAGTATAACCTATTAAGGATCAATCCCAATCCTACTTGCCTGTTTGTTTGCCATGAAATAAAATAAAGACATAGTGAAATTAAATCCAATGGTTACATTTTTTTCCTTTTACCCAAAAATGTGTTTGTGCAGATTGCAAGTGTCGGGTGGCTAATCTATCGCTTGCAATCTCTGCAAACACGTTCGTTTAGTAAAAATAAAAATAAAAACTTACAACCATTATACTTTATTTCATTCTATCTTTATTCTGTTCCATAGCAAACTAACGAGCATGATTAATAAAATTGGAAGTAAGTCAAAGATGACCAACTACAATGGAGTGGATCAATGATTTCAGTGCGCCCATGAGTGCATCAAGAGCTGCAAGAATGAGCTTCCCTGGAGCTGTTTTAGGAGTGACAGGAACACAAATAAACCATGGCGTAATAATATTCAAAACATCCCAGGCTCCCGGCACTAAATGATGAGAAGCATCACGTATGCTGTGTCAATGATATACAAGCTTCCCTGCATTTATCGACCTGCAATGGCAACTTAAAAGGCCAATACTTCGCATCATCTAAAAGAAACCAGAGCCCTTCACTTTTCTTGAAGTCAAAAACATGAATGACAAAAATCAAAGGTAAGACATTTCCTTTTCTCCCTCAAACTCAAGAACAAATAAGCACAAACTGAAAAACAAAATAATAATATAAAGAATAACTAGACACAAGGAAGCTATAAAAAAAATGTCTTACAGCTGCAGAGTGAAAACTACAAAGATCAAACTTCTCCGCAGACTCTATACAACAACACACAGATATTAGGGCAGGGATTTTCCATCTCTTTTTAGTTACAATTACAGAAGGAATTAAAAAACAAAAAGATTGCTGACCTCATGGAGGTTCTTTATTTATTTGACCACTGAAACTCTATTTCCAGATTCCGAGAAGGGCCACTTTTGCTTTCAGGCAGCAGCATATACTCTCCAGCAACTGCTCCAAGCATAACCACCCGATCAATCTGAATTGTCACTTTCCCAAATGAGCTCTGCAGATTGAGGGAAGAGAGTAAGTTGATCTCCAACAGAAAGTACGGAGAAGATATAACTTCTTATTCTTTTTTTTTTTTTTTTTGCTTTTTGTTTTTACTTACCTTTCCAAATTTGCTCTTGTTCTTGCAAGATATATGAAGCTTCTGGCCTTTAGGTGGGCTGTCAAATGCCCAGGCAAAGCTCTCATCCCATTCAGGAGAAGGACCAGTTGACACAATCTGCGAAGCAAATGAATTGGTTATGGTGTAAACCATGATAAAGAATCAAAGTTATTAATAGAACATGTGTCAAACCAAAAGATCTGATTTTTATGCTGATATACAAGTGCTTGATGCATATTAAATCTATTTTTAAGGACAGAGAAACCTTTTTACACCTTCCAATCGAAAGGGGACCTCATGCTATTTTCCATATCTCACGCCACCCAAGCCCAATGGAATGGGAGACACATTCAGTAGAGGACAGAAAAGTTTTAACTCGCTCATGGTACTTAAATTAAGCAAACAAATGGTTTGTTAAGACATCTTACCTTAGTTTGCCTGGGTGGAGTGTTGCCAAGTGTGAGCTTGCAATAGGCACTTGGGTTTCCCACTGATTGCTTCAAATTGTTCCCACGCTTTATGATCACCATTAACGTCCCGGGCAAACACTGGAGAAGGTGTTCTGCTTTCTCCTGAAACCGAGGTGGGCCAGACTGAATCAGATACTGCAGTAAAGGAATGGCCTCTGCTGCAGCAACTGATTGAGCTTTGGACACTTCAGCAGGGCATGCTGACCAAGCTTGCCTGAGAAGGTAGAGTGAATCTAATGCAGCTTCTTGGGTTGCCTCTAAGCCAGTTTTAAGAGACGCGACCAGATGGGGAATGCAAAGTGTGGCTGGCTCTGTGGCGCGCAAGCGTGGGAAGTTACCGAGTAATGCATTAAGAGCTTTCAAGTACTCCTCATTTACACTTCCAGTACCCCATAAATCCTTTTCAATAGCAGCTACAACAAATAAACAAATTGATTCAGCAAGAGCTAATGAAATATACAAAATATAATGCTGCCAAAGTCATATATGTACAAATACACCAAAACAGGGTTACAAAAAGCAGGCTTGACACTTGATGCCATTAGCTATAAACCAGTAGATATGCAAAAAAAAGGGAAAAAGGAAGGATGGAAGGATACCAGTTATAGCTCTCACTGTTTCGCTAGAAGCATATTCTTGAATAGTATGGTTAGAGAAGAGAAGTTTAACAAACATTGCCGCCTGAACCGAAGTATCTGGATCACTGGAACTGATGAGGTCAAGCACTACCTGAACTCCACCAGCTTCTGCAACTGCTCTTCTATTTGATCGGCTATACATGACAAGGTTTTGCAAGGCACAAATAGCTACTACTTTCATTTCTTCTGTTGGTTGATCCTCGAGAAGATTTACCAGAGCTCGACATGCTGAAACAGCATCTGTACTTCGAGCAAGGCCCTCATTTTGAAAAAGATCACCAAGAGCAAGAGTTGCCAGCAACCTTGACTGCTGAGCTTGAGTTTGTGGGTCAAGAAGATACTGGGATAGTGGAGCAATTGCAGCCTTAGCAGCTTTAGTTTCTCTGATTTTCACATTGTTGAGCAATGCTTCCAGTAGTCTTAGAGCAGTTTCCTCACATTGATGGCTCCTGAGAAGTTCCAAGAGTGCATCGATAGCACCACTTTCAGCCATTGCCTCAGCACTAGTTGCATCATCGCTTTCCAACACAAGCAGGGCATTTAATGCACCGATAGCTGTTCTTTCTGTGCCAGAACGAAGCAACTTCACCAACACTGCAACCGGAACCTCTAAATAAAATTCAGAACTGAACTGCAGAATGCTTGATAAAACAGATGCTGCAGATTCCCACAAGGCATGAGGCAATGGAGGATCAGTTTGCAAAATCACTTTGGACAACTCAATAACACCACCCTCTTTTGCAATAGCGTTGGGCCAAGTTGATGCAATGCTAACAAGAGCTTTTATAGCTCTCTGTTGTAGAATGTGTACACCAGAACCAAGAACCTGAATCAGGGGACCGATTGCTTGCTGTGTTATTGCATCCTTCTGCAAATGATCCTCCAAGAGCAGGTGAGAAAGAAGTTCCACAGCCAACTGCTGCACTGCAAGTGTCGGTGAGTCAAGCAAAGGCATAAGTGGTTCAATAGCCTGGTGGGGCATTAGGCTATGCTCAGCACGACATTGGGGGTGTTCCAGAATATTAACCAGAACCTGTAAGGCACTGTGCTGTCCATCAGGGCCAAACTCTGGCCTTGATAGTAACAGGAAAAGTGGCTCCACTACTTTGGCAGCAGATGAACTCTTCGCAATACTGGCATTATTGGTTAATATCCGAAGTAATTCCGCAAACACAGCACAAAGAAAATCAGGTGCATCATGGAGAATATCAAGTACACTTTCAATGACCCCAGCTTTTACCATATCCATCTTACAAGCTGGTCTATCTTTTCCCAACTTCACCAGAGTTCTTGACACAGCCTCGTGAATTGCGTAATTTCTACCAAACAAAAGACCAACAAGAGGAATAACAGCACCATGTGCTGCGATAAGTTCTGCCAATTGCTCATCATCCAGTAGTTTGTCCAGTGCACGAACCACAGAATGCTGAGCAGGAGTGAACTCAGATACAAGTAGAGAGACTAGAGGCTCCACACAACGAGCTGCAGCCATTGTAGACCTAATCCTAGTATTTCCAAAAAGTACACAACATAACTCTGCAGCATCTCCCTTCAGTTCCATTGAGCAATTCGAGGAGAGGATCCGACAAAGGACATCGACAGCATTCATTTCAACATCTGCAACTGCAAGGGCTCTTGATGGATTGTCGCACAATAACCTAACCAGAGCAGCGATGGCAGCATGCTGCTCCTTCTCCAAGCCACTATTAAGAATCTCCACAAGAGGTTGTACAGCCTGCCGAGCTGTTTCTCCATTCCTTATATGGTCAGAAGAAAACAAGCTCTCTAATGCTTTCGCAGCACTGTACCTAGAATTCCTTCCACCTAGACGTAGAACTGCCACAAGCTGATTGACAGAACCATACGCAGACTCATGCCGCCGTATTTCAGCACTACTGAACAGAATTCCCAACAGATCTGTGGCTGCTTCTTCTGTTGCATCTCGTGGGCCAAGTGAGAGATATTTTGTCAATGCTTCTAGAGCCCCAGCTTCAACCATTACAAGCTTGTTCGCAGGGCTATCTTTTGCAAGCTGAGTCAGGAGCCCAAGTGCTAGGAAAGGTGCTCCAGGCCGATCTGGAATGGGTTTGAGTAGATCAACAAGAGCAGGTATTGCTTTTCGAGAAGTTGCACCAACCCTAATGTCATCTACTCTGAACAACCGCTCCAGTGCGATTTGATCAGGATTTCGCACCAAAGCAAACTCCTCGGATAGTTCCAAAAGATTGGATATATCAGCTTCAGCACAGCCAAGTAAGGATATGAGACCGCTAGCTGCCCCTGAATTGGCCACAGCAAGCAAAGTCCCTCTGCTACCATTACAGACCAGACTGGCCAGTGCTTGTGCTGCAAAGTATCTGTCTGTGGACTCTTCTGACTTCAATAGGTTTGCAAGTACCGGAATAGCTCGCATTGTTGCATTTGCTCGAATGATATCTCTGTCTTGAAAGAGAACTGCAAGAAGCAAGCCACAAACCCACGCATTGCCATCTCCTCTCAAATCACTCTGCAGATTTATTATATTCACACAAATATGAGCCTTCAATATGATGGTGTTTGTTAAATGCATTAGTGAGCATCTGCTCTAGACAATTTAATAAGCATATTAACAGGAAAATATCAGCCGTTAAGGAGGACCGATGCGAGGATCATAACTCCACATATACATCATAAACCAAATCTACAATTCCCACTCCTTTAAAAATTAAAAACTAGCCATGATCAAGTGGAATACCTGTGTAACTTGAAATGTATATTGAGAGATCTTGTCAGTGAGAGCTTCAATCGCTCCAGCCTCCATGATGGCAGCTCTACTTTTGTCATCATGACATGCGAGTACCGAAAGAAGCCATGTGGAAACAGTGTCACCCCTAATTACTGCCGTGCTGCTGACACTTTCAGTTTCACCATTTCTGTTTTGCTCTACAGTATGCCTGTAGACACATATCTCTTTGCCATCAGTGTCTTCACGGCCTATGGTTGAATGTGAATGTGCCTGAGTCAGCAATCCAACAAGAGATTGAATGAGATGGAAGCACGAGTTTGATTCCTTCAAAGCTTCCACCACTTTTTGGTGATGCTCTTTCGCAGCACAAATAAGGAGTGCACCACCTCCGACTTTGACTTTCATGTAGTTGGAGCGAATAATCCGTTGTGAAATAGATGATATGCAACCAGAAGTGTTTACTATTGTACCTCCCAGAACAACAGACTGATCTCGGCAAAGTCCTGAAAGAATCTCGATAGCTTTGTCTTGCAACAAGGGTGTTCCAGCAGCAATACATGAAACTAATGGGAGTATGGTGTGGGGGTACTCGGCAAGGACTGTCCAAGCAGGTTTGAAATGCCCACCAGTTTCTTTTGATCTCGACAGCAGAGTAAGTGCATCAAGTGCTTCTGATGTGGCAGCAGCTTCAACACTAGCTGATTCCAAAAGAGAGACAAGGGCAAGCACTGTTCCAGCACGATTCACACTATCAGAAACTGCATCATCAACTGAGTGGCAATGAAGAAGGCGAGCAATTGCAGCTGCTGCATGGGTCTTTCCTTCAATTGTACCTTCACGTAACACCCTCGTAGCAGGCAAAATAATCTCTTCAGGAAATGCTTGCTTTGAGACTTCATGATCCAAAAGAAGATTAGCCAAGGCCTGTGTTGCATGCTCCGCGACCTCTAAAAAAGTGGAGTTTGCATGCACAACTAATGGAGCAAACACATCTCTAGCAGCATCAGCAACATCCCGATTTTGTTTAATTGAAAGGAAAATAGCGGCAAGACAGCCAGAAGACTCAACTAAAATCCTTTCAGAATCTACATTGAGCAGTTTCATAGAAGACAAAAGAGCCTTTGTAGCGATGCCACTTTCTCGCAAGTCCTTCCTACAAGAAAAAAGTCCAGCAAGAACCGAAGCAGACTTTGCTTGAGTTTCTTCCTTCGTAGAGTTCAAAATTTTTATAATTGTCTCAATAGCATCATTGGCAGCACTGCCTTCGTGCAGTATATCACCAAGGGGTGCAACAGAAAGAAGGCTTCTAAGTGCATCCAAAACATAAACCTTGGACTCAGGAAGATCACTAGTAAGTAAAGCAGTGAGTTGGCTAATGGTCCCTTTATCAGATTTATGAATAAGATGATTCAATGTTTTTGCCGCAGTCTCTTTCCCATTCTCACTTCCATTTTTGAGCAGCCATAATAAAGCAGGAACAGCGTCAGCACTTTCAACACATGCACGTATGTCTTCGCTGTGGTTACAGAGATTTCCAAGGATTCTTGCAGAATCTTCCTTTGCTTTTGCCGATCCTGTTTCTAGAATTTGAACGAGTGGAGGTATGCCACCAGCAGCAGTAATAGCCCATTTACTTTCGTCATTTTCATTTGACAAAAGACAAAGCAATGCAACTGCACATTCCTGCTGCTGCTCTGAAGAAAGGCCAAGAAGTGAGATTAAAAGCTGAACTCCCTCACGACCTTGAAGTGCACGCCACAGACTAGCCTCCTTGTTGCATAGTACAAGCAGGGATCTTGTCAGCTCTTCCTGAACCTCATTGGTTGCCATGGTAATCAAACCAACAAGCAGGTGTCTTGATTCGGAGTTGGGAAGTCTCTTTGAAAGAACAGGATTGCCATACAAGCTGGCAAGGGCTTCTATAGTACGTTCCTGTACAAGAAATGGTAACCGTGGTTTAAGCTGTTTAACCAATATCTGCTCAATAATCAGAGGATCTGATGCTCTAATAGATTCTGCTTTACTATCATATATCATAAGAGCTGAAGCTAGAGCCCCTAATGTGTCAGCAATCTGCACAGGTGAAGAGCATGATTCAAGGCTTTCACCAAGGCTCGAGATGACATAAGACAAACCACCTGAGATATTTGCAAGAGCACACATAGCGTTCTCCTGCAGTGCTTGAGCATGCTCCCCTTGCATGAATTCTTTGGATGGAGCTATTGTAGCGTTGATCAAAGCAGGGATCCCATTTGAACTAGCTATTTCGCGCCTTGCTTCTTTACACTGTGCGGAAAGAGATTTAAGAGCACCTGCAGCTTCTGCTCTAACAGAGGCTTCATTACCCGGTCCCAGAAGCTTGAGGAGTTGTTTGGTAGCTTCTGCAGCTAAGACTCTGGAACAAATAGATGCATCTTCAAGCATCATGCATGCAAGAAGAAAGCACACATTTGCTTTAGCACTTGACTGCCCAGATGCAAGCAACTTGACAAGTATATCTACTCCTCCTGCTGCAATTGTCGCAGACCAAAATCCCTCAGTGCTGCTAGATAGGTTCCTCAAAGCTCCAGTCAACAAGTTGTCAACCAAGCTATCATTTTTTAGCCCATTTTGTAGCTGCTCCCACAGTGCAGGGACAACTCCTTCAGTTGAGAATATCTTTGATCCAACATGGTCCCTTGCCCCACCTAGAGAAACAGCATAAATAGCTTTAGCTGCTGCAATTTGACCTTCTGCAGAGCTGGACTTAAGAAGGCCAAGCAATGGAGGAATGCAACCGCCAAGCAACACCTTAACCCTCAGCTCATCCTCCTTACAAAGAGATCCCAGAACATTAGCCGCCTGCAACTTCACTCCAAGTGTTCCTGACCTGAGAAGAGAAACGAGTATAGGAACTGCCTGCGAGTGAGATCCAACTGCACTGAAAGCATCATCGCGGGTGTTAATAAGGTCCAGCAACTGCTTCAAAGAGTTCTCTTTCTCTTGTGATGATGAAGAACTCCCGCGCAACTGCTCAATGCACTGGGCAACACTTGCCAATGTCCCATCTGGATCTTCCATACTGCCTCGGTCCCTGCAGGTAAGTTTTGATTAAGTGCGACATTATTTAAGAGTTGGCAATTGCAAGTCCACACATAGAGATGAACCTAAGCAAAAATCTTTTTTTGTGAAGGCTTCTCATGAATAATCAGATGTTTAATGGTACATTAAGTAAACACATTATATGTTCAAGTAAGTGCTACAACTGTCCAATACCAGCATGCAAGAAGAATATCAAAAGTTTAAAATACATAACAAAAGAACAGAGCATAAATTTTCATTGTATGGCTGTCCTCCATTATTATTTTTGTGCGACAAATAACACATGATGAAGTAAAAGAACAAAATAATACTAGTTTACAACTTTACATATGACAGGTATCATTTTAATTCCTAAGTTCACCTTAAACCCATCTTCATGACCGAGCGAGGGGTTGGAGGCTCCGAATCTTGAAGTTTCGCCTCCACATTCCTTTCCTGTGTGGTAAAAAAACATAAAAATGGACATGGCATCAGATCTTGAAGCAGAGGCATGATGTTTTTTCATCATAAATGGAAGAATATCAGCTATAAACATAATTAAGATTGGAACTATTGCAAAAGGACATGTGATCAATAAATAAAAGTATGTTTGCATCTTCCAATGATTACTCCAATTTAGTTCCATTATTACTTCAGAGGGATAAACAGATTCCACATTTTCTCTTAACTGATTCACCATCTATAAACTCAAAGTGCCTTCAATCAATATACAAAGAAAATGTCAGCAGTTATTACAAGGGAGTGGGGGATGTACCAGATCATTAGCTCCATGGCCGCTGCCATTGCCGTTCGAAAACCTCCACGCTAGTGTAGCCGCCAGCTTTGGCAAAATTCAATCTTCTACAATCAGTTCTACCAAAAAAAAAAAAAACTTCTACAATCAGAAATCAGGAACCCTGATCAACCATAAAGAAAGCTCCAATATCTGAAATTCTAATCGGAACTTGGCAAATCAATCATCAAGTCAAACGAACTACAAATTACAAACAAACAAAATCTAAGAAAGAAATACTGAAATAGGAGAAACACAAATCATGCACAATATCCAGATCTAGAGATACAAACGCAAGCATTTCCTACAAATTCCCTGCATTCAACAACTCTGCCCACTCACATATCAGATTTCTTCAAAAACCGAACCGAATCCAAAACAACTAGCAGGCCTTTAAGAAAACTCCACCAGATCGAACCTTTCATGGATCAAATATCTCGCCTTTCAGCAAAACCGAACCAGAAAACAATCGATTGCAGCGAGAAATCATTCAAAACTCAGAACACAGACCACGAAACAGATCAAAACTCGAGGAAATCCAAAAAAGCAACCGCATTTAAGAAAGAATCCATGACAAAGAAGCAGATCGTCAGCTCTACGTGGATATTATTCACGGAAATCGCAGGTTTTACAAGAGAAACAGGGAATTGAATGTGTGGGAATTTCTTACCTCGCAAACCAGGTACTGAGATTTGTTGCAGAAGGGAAAGGAAGGAGGGTTTCGGATTTCTTCTAGAACTTGACTTTGATGCAGAGGAAAAGAGGAGGACGACGAGAGAGAGAGAGAGAGAGTGTGTGATGTGGAGTGCGAGAGCGGATTCTCTCTCTCTTTCTATTTTACACTCGAGGGCTCGGGTTCTGCTGTTTCTGCTATCCGCCGACAATTTAAGGGGAGAGCCAGTGGCTCGGCTCCGCTCTAGCCGTTTCATGCTACGTCAGTGGGGCGCTGAGTTACGCGTGCGTCTTGCACAGAGTTGAATGTCGTGGCAAGGCCAACTCACCATCCAAATTACTCGGGGGGAGAGAGAGAGAGAGAGATTGGACGGTGGTTAGCCAACACCTTCATGGTTGGGTGATGTTGGTACCCCCGACGCACCTCAGTCTAACGTACATGGCTGGAGATCGATCCGTGTTGATTTATTGAAAGTTCACTCCTTATGCTTAAAAATAGATTTTGGGATTCAAGCAGTGAAAGAAAAGATTTTGGGATTGCATCTTTAAAAAATATGCCGTGTGATTCAGAGACCTCTCAATTCATCCCATTTCATGGTATCACGAAATAGCTTGACATTCTATAATATCATGAAATTGGATGTATTGATATGTGAATTCCGTGGTAGTATAGAATGTTGGATTATTCCATGTGATATCATAGTCTCATAGAATATCCCTTTCTTTAAGAGAATTTGTATGTAGGTTATTCCGCAACTTCATGGAATAGAGGTCTTCTACAATCATTATGACATCTTTTGGTATCCTTCTCTCAGCTTTAGGATATGCTTGGCAAATTGAGAAGAATCCATTATCTAGAGGATTACTTTACTCCAACATAACCATACTATCCTTTCTTTAGGATTTCTGAGGGAAGGAATTACTGTGTTTCAGGTTTGGAAAAACCCGATGAAGGGAGGTGGAGACCGAGAAATCAATGGAAGAGAGGATTTTTTATGGATTGGAAGGATTCAAAAAATCCTCTCCCATTTTCCTCTCTCCACCCAAACATGGGTTTTCCTTACAATTAAGGAAAACCAAAAATGGATTCCTCTATAAGGACTTTACCCAAACATGCCCTTAAAGCTTTTCTTTTTCTTTTTTCTCTTTTTTTTTTTTTTTGTGTACGTAAAAATCCCATATATAATACATAAGCCTAAATATTTTGGAGCTTGGTCAATAAAAATTTTGAATAGACTTTTTTAAGTACGAAAGTTTTCATATGAAAATAGTATCATTTAAACACCTATTTCCACACCTCATTGAGCGAAGAAACGTAACAATGCATAAATGTTGGTCATGTGCAATATTTGTATATGTAAATTAGTGCAAACAAATGACCACTAAGTCAAACAGGTAGGTGTGTGTGAAAGATTTTAGACTGATCATATGCTGGTCCCACTTTATGGAATGTGACTCAGGGCAGGTAATTTGGAGTTTTTATCAGATAAAAGCGTTATGAGTTTTCACAAACCAAATAGATTTGGCGAGTGGATGTACCATATCTTGTCATTAATTAGACATACCAAGTTCATCTCATATTAATTTTAAGCTTGTTTCTTTGCAAGGGTTTTGAACATTCGTGTTGGGGTTTTTATGAATTCTCCAAATATTGCACTCCAAGTTCAATATTTTTTTTAAAAATATTAAAACTTAACAACAAGGAATTTAGAATCTTTGAGGACAACAACTGTAACTGTTGTCAGGAGTTCTCGACAAAAAAAAAATTTCCCATCATAAATTCCTCTAAACAAACGGGCCAGGCCCTTAATATGTGTGTTGTGGAGGTTGGAACCGTTTAGTAGTTGGTATATGAGGTTCATGGGCTACCAAACAAGTGTATTAGCCCTTTTCATTACAAGCTGCTGATGGCTGATGAGAGAAGGGAATCAAATAATCTATGGGTTGGCCAGACCCTTGTTGGTCAAGCAATCTCTGCCCGTTGGGTGGCACACTACATGTATAATAGTGACTGGTGGGGGGTCAGCGAGTTGGCGCCATGTAACTATTATAGGCCATATTTCGAATTTATTGCCATAAATTCAAGAAATGATACTGAGATGGCATCATGATAAATTAAAATTGAAGTGAATTTATCAAGCTACTATTGTAACAAAATCACGAGGAAAAAAAGGGAGTGTTAGTTATTTATAGTTCAGTTTCTAGTTTCTAAGATGATATTACTCAGATAAAAATGGAATATCTGCAATGGTCAATTTTAACATAAACTAATTAATTTTTTTTTATTTTTTATTTTTTACAATGTCTTTTTTTAAGTAAGTAATGCCCAGAGATCTTAAAAGAAAATAAAAAAAAATAAATTGTTCGGTTTTCTTCTGATATTGTCATAACAACACCAGAAATAGAAAATAATTGAGATAGTATATAAAAGTGATCTTCAAATATACATGAGCTAAAATATTAAAAATTTAAAGTTTATTTTTTGGAGGTCATTTGGAAATTTTGCAAGTTATGATGATGATAGACTGAAAATGTGATAGTATGTCTCTCTTATCTTAGTTCAGCATTTTTTTTTCACTAAATAGAGAAAACAAAAAGGTGATTTTGATATACTACCTAAAATGATCTTTGCCAATGTCATTTAACTGTCTTCTTGTAAAGAGCTCAAGTATATATTAGCAGTTTGAAAGTTGCCGAACATGTTTTCTAGTTAATTCCTATATTCATGCGAAGGTAGTCATTTTCCTCTCTTTTAAGCTCTAGAAAATACCTACATACACACCCACACCTTCTAACCGGAGTTCCTTAGCCATCAGTACTACAACCAGATAATTATCCCTGATTGTTTTGAAGAGCGGTGTGCCTCACTATTAAGCTATCGGTGAATTGACTATAAAAAGACAGTTAGAGCACCAAAAGAATCTATTTTTGTGTATCCTTATTTCTTTTCATCAACTTCATCCATATTCCAAATGAGAAGCAACCAAGGGTTGTCATCCTATTGGTGCTAAGGACAACTTATATCTAATATTATCCTTTTAGGGCTCCCTTTATGTATCCGACTCTAACTTGCTAATATCATATGCGTCTCTTTGTTTAAATAAGAGCCCAAAATTTACTTTAATAGGATTGATCTATTCATAGTGGTGTGTCATGTGTGATATGAGTGACTTTTATCAAGCAAAAGTAAACCCCACAACATTTGAATTAAGTTGTCAGTTTCTGCAACCACCACTATACTAACTGCTGCCTAATAATTAATATCATTTCTCTTTCCACATAAGTGCTGACAAATAAATCCTCACTCTGGAACAACTAGAATAATTGAAGCCCTAGAACAGAATACAAAAAGGAAAAGCAAGTCCACAAACTTTGATTGCTTTTGGGCTACCAAATCGTTTTACTGTAATGGGAAATGAATAAATGTGAAGAAGCTCCAACGTTATTTTATGATATTAAATCATCATGTAAAGTGTAAAGTACACATCTTCCATTTTAGATGTATGGAGATCAATTCATTGGACAGTTATCACTTACTTTGGCATGGATCTTGAGGCCAGGACGGCCCAACACTTTTCACGTGAAGGCAAAATAGCCAGGCATTTTGAGATCCAAACATGTGTTGGGACAAACTTTTGGTAACTTGCTGAATGGATCGATGATGTCTGGAGCTCAAGTATACTTTACTTTTATTATTATTATTATCTCTTGCAAAATGGGGATGATAGAAATGGATTAGATTTTGAATATAACGATCAGAAATCTGTCGGCCATGGACAAAGCCTTTTCATATCGGACACACTAGTCTTAAACTGGTTAAGAGACACAAAATTCCCCTTCTTAGTTGCTCGCAATAGCTCATCTGGTTAGAGACATAAAATTCTCCTTCTCGAAGCAAATAGCATGAGTTTGAGCCCTTGATGTTAAAAAAAGAAAAAAAAAAAAGAAAAAGAAAAAGAAAAGAAACATTCATTGAAGGTGCTAAAAGGAAACATAATTAAAACCATTCGATTAGTGGTTGGCTACTGGATGCATGGTTCAGATGAAAACGATCAGAAGTTTTAAGTTCAACCCAGTGCTCAGATTTCACATCATCAAAAAAAAGTTCTTTCGGATGATTACTATATTTGTAAAAATAATGGTGAGGCTTGGGTCGGTCCCAACCTAAACCTGATTGATCCGAGCCCACCAAATCCCAAATTTGGGATGGGCATTTAATTCATGCGGCCTTGTCGGGGTCCACCATGAAAAGAAAGAAGTGGGCTGCCACTCAAGTCGACCAATTGGCAACCCATTTAATATATGTCTAATATAAACATGTGCAATGAGTTGCCGAAAAGAGGCCACCTTCCATGATCACATAATCAACAACTAAAAGTTGATACAAATTAAAATTAGCACACTAATCTGTTATTTATATAACAATGACTACTTCCACTCTCTATAATTATCTCATGAGTCCACTCAGAACAATTTACAACCACCATAGTAGTAAATAATAATCATCACAACAAACCCAGAGATTAAGATTAGCCGAAGTGATCAATATTGGGCCAATTTACTTGTAATAAATGGGCTTGAGATCCAGGCCATGCATGTCCCATGGAGGCCTAACCCATTTTTTGATACATAATTAAAAAGCCTGGAATGATTCTTTCACATATTTACAAATCTAATGGTTAGAGTTCTTCTTAAACTAATCAAAGGTGGACCCTACATGGGTGGTAAAAGGAAGATCTTAATTTCCTTATTGGATGTTTGGAATTAAGAAGTGATCGAGCCAATTGAGGAGCCAGCTGAAGGAAGCCAAGCTGATATTGTTTGGTGAGCCTCTCCTGTTTAATAAAACAACGGTGGTTTTCTTCAGTCTGGAGCCTCTTGTCTCTCGCTTAGCTGTCAGCCACTCTAATACACTGAGATATACTCATATACACCAAGTGAGGTTGTTTCCTCCCATTTAAATATGGCTCATTTGTTATTATTAACGGGACCTGTCTTGGGTCACTATCTAAACTTGATTAGCTTACCTTAAACACAGTTTTAATAGGCTTGGTCACACCACAAATGGTTGAATCAAGGATAGAAGTTTGTCGGGCCTGGGCCCGGGCCTGGGCCCATTTGTTTGTCTCAACAGTGAAATGAAATAAAATTAAGAGTCAAATAAGAAAGATAAAAATATATTTTTTTGCAAACAAACATCTTCCATTGGCCGGTAGTAATTTTTTTAATCTTATATTTAACCATAGTATTATTAATTAAACAAAGGAAAAATAAAGAGAACAAAATTTGACCATCTCATTTGGCTGAAAAGGAAAATTCACGACCCAAAGATACAACAAGAAGCACCCTATGGAGCAAGGAGGTGAGGGGTCCATTCAAGTTTCAAGGAATGAACCCCAAAGACAATGACTAGAGCAAACTCGGCACCTTGATGATGTTGAAGATGATGGAAGATAGAGACCAATTCCATGGCCTAAGATTTGAGAAGGAACACTAGAATAGCTATTTTGCGGCTTTAAGATTTTTCATGGACCCTTTCCCTTCCCCTGTATCTATCAAATTATTATTATTATTATTATTATTATTATTATTATTTTGTTTAGGAGAAGCATGTGCAATACCAAGTACTTCATAGTAACAATGAAAAGCCTCCAAGACATACTTATCATATTTTCACTCTTCGTTGGTGTTTTAGAGTACTCAATTTTGCGAAAAACAATTTCTTACTGAGATCATTTTCGTTTTATATTTATAATAAAGTTCTATAAAACTTAATTATCAGTCAGACTAGAATATATCATACAAATCATTCGTTCTTTTTTTATTTTTTATTTTTTATTTGTTTTACCCAAACAATGAGGAGGTCGTTTACATGTCATTATCCAACTTTCATTATTTTATTCAATTTCCATGGAAAAGGGACTGTTTGAGGTCTACTCAAGGATGAGTGTTTGGGACTCTTCTCCAGCTGTTGATGCTCATGAAATCAGAGAGCTGGAATTAGTTGGGCCACCATTTTCCTTTCTTACAGGAATCACATATGTTTATACAATATATACTATACCTGCATATTATGACAAAATATACAACTTTATACATACATCTCAGTGGGACCCATGGAAGGAACATCGAATTCTTGGAATCTTCTAAACTTGATTATACATCTTTTCCTGAATAAGTGGGTCCCACAAATTACATCACATGTCCTGGGCCTTTTTTTTTTTTAATTTTTTTTATTTTTTGTTGTAGAAGACGGTGATGACCTGGCATAGTGCCGTTGATGAGTTTTCTCAACCATAAAATATACAAATCTTCTTTTGTTTCTTTTGCCAACAACTGGGAATCTAATCTGTGATTTCTCGCTTGCAATCAATAGTCTTATCAGCTAATTTAAGACCAATAATGAGAGATTAATCAATGATGTTGTCATTTCTCCAAACTTTGGTTAGTTAAGAGGGTATGCTTTCTTCCTTCTCATTGGGTATGGATATCTTTAAGTGGGTCCCACTCCTACCATAGGGCTTAAAGCCTAACAATGAAAATGGAATAAAATCCAAAGATGATCATAGCCATCTGATTGGCAAGAACATAACTCGATGATGGATTAAATCATTTAATAATAGTAGATTTGGACCACAGGCTATGGTGTCCACTGAGTTCAGTAGTCTAGATTATCTTAACTGTGGATAGGATTAGGACTCCCGCCACAACTAATCTCTTGGAATGTAAGTTTGTAACTGGGGGTTTTGACATATTAGTGCCCCTTAATTTGAGATGTTCCAATTTAATGACGACTCCAGGTAATGTCACCAGAGTCGTTTGACTCTGGTCAACTTTCTTTTTTCAATTTTTTTGTTCTGGATCCCATGATATTATGGATTTTATATAGTATTTTAGATAGATTTTTTCCAAAATGATAAAACTTGAGAAATAGTGATCAAATGTGTATTTATTTTTCACAAAATGTCAGATTTTGTATTTTATAAAAATGAATTTGTACACCAGTTGCAAAAAATATATGATACAGAAATTGATAAACCCCATAATATCATGGGACTATCCTGGGATATAGTGAAGAAAAGTTAAAAAAATTAGTGTTGACCAGAGTCAAATGACTCCAATAACATTATGTGAATTTAAGTCATGAAATTGAAAAAATAAAATCTGAGGTGAATCAATATGTCAAAATCCCTTTAAAACTTACATAGTCCTCTTTGGCCACTACTCCAAGTGATTAAAAAAAGAAAAAAAAAAAAAAACCACCCTCTGCCAAATCATGTGATAAAAGTGGCCCCTATATCTAGTGATGGGATCACTTTGGATTCATTCCAGCCTTTAAGTTATTCATATAGTAAATTAGTCCTGGTCGAATCCAATCCAATAGGCAAACTAAATCCAGCTTTCCTATCAGTTGAAAGCTAGTAAATCTAAATCAATTTAACTGATATTGTTGTCATCTCATGTTCAACTCATCTGGAGTGTATCAGATATGTATAATGATATACTAAGATCAAAGTGGCCCCAAATGCCAGGTTGGTGGGCCCAAACCAATTGCTGCCTATTGTTGGCCAGCCCGAGTGTCTGACTCTGACCACCCCAAACGGCGCTTTAATCTGCAAGACGCACGTTCTCCTCTCCCGCTTCCTCGCACCTTCCACCTTTTGACCACCCTCCCCCAACAACGATAACCCACAAATCATGGATTTCCAGTGCCTTCCACTTCCCAACCAATCCAATATCTTCATCTTCCTCTTTCTCCCTTAATTCGTTTTGAAAGATAATAACAAAAGAAACCAACCATGCAACAAACCTCATCTCATTCCCTTCTCTTCATTCTCTGAAGCTCCTATAATTCCACTTTTTCTTAACCTTCTTTAATAAAGTCTCTTAATTGATGTGTGGTCTTGTCCATTTGCATTCTTGATTTATTTAACATCATCTGCCTAGCGCAATTTCCAACAAAATCTGCATTATCTTGATCTCCAATGACTGAAAATGAGAACAATGAGAGATCATATTACATGAGTATTGGGAATAACAGGAGACGGCGGCCTGTTGGAGAGCACTTTCGGCGCAGATCGTTTGATGATGCAAAGCATTTTCCTCCTCCCATGCCTCTCCTCACCCACTCTGATAGTTTGCCGGCACACATGCCGTGGTTCTTTAAGCGCTCGTACACTGACAACGGTCGCCTTGTCCTTCAGGAGGTGAAGGCGAAGCACCACCAGTTCTTTTGCGCTCGCCGGGTTAACGGGCGTTTGACCCTTCGGCTCATGCACTCATCCGAGTGCAGCCCCAGGAAACCAGATGACTTGATAGAGGAAGATGAAGATGAAGAGCATGAACAAGAACAAGAACAAGAAGGAGAAGATGATGATGATGAGAAATCAGAAGATGAGAGTGGGAAGAGGATGGTGGGTCTTTCATTGGCACCGTCTTCTTCATCGACGACGTCGCCTTTGGTTCCATTGTTATTGACGGATGAGTGGCCTAATGAAGGGGATTTATGTTTAGTAAAGAAGACCAACAAGGAGATGTCTCGGGCGGCATCGTCCCCGTCGCTTTTATCATTAGGAGGAAGGACTGAATCTCCTCCCGTTGGAGGAGGAGGAGGGGTTGGAGTGTGTTTTCCTATCAGGAGAACAGGCTCTCTGTTAAAAATGTCAATGCCTACCATCCGTCCTGTACATAGCTAGAATGGGTTGAAAGATAATGAGAGCAAAAATAACTCTCTTCTTCTTTTTCTTCTATTACTTTATCATGCTGTGTGTTCATTGAGTGTTATAAGATGGTAATAGAAGATGATATGAACAAGCATTCCTGTCTTCCATTGTATATAGTATCTTTTTTCATTATGTTCTTTTTTATGAGCATTGGTTATGTCAAATTGATCCATATCATTAGATTCTAATTCCTAACGGTAGATCTCTTTCGTCCTCTTCTTTTGTATTCGGAAGTTGGTGGGTGTCTTTGGCTCCATCCGTGACAGGTGTTTGGAGATTAGCCATTTAAAAAACTTAATTTATAGTTTCCAACAAAAGTGAAAAACATTTGTAAAAGATTATGAAGTGCCTATTTATTTGCATTAAAACACTATAATAAAGGAAGATGAAAAATAAATATCTAACCTTTATTCTCTATTTTAAGACTTAAAAAATTCTTATGTATTGAATTTCTATGAATTTTAATACAAACGTACAAACAGGCCCTTTAAGAATATTTTATAATTGTTTCTTACTTTCATAGATTTTCTTTTAGGAGGAAGATCGAAAATGTTTGGTTTATGAGGCCATATTAGGGTTCTAAAACTTGGCCGAGTTTGAGTTGAGTCAAGAGTGACCAAATCAAATTTCATGAGACTCAGCCAAATCATATAAGAGGGGCTGGAACTGGAAGCCAGCATTTTCGTGTCCTCTTTTCTCTCAATTATCACTTTGAACAATATGATAATGGTTTATGCTTTCTGCACATGTGGTCGATTTCTGGTCCTTGGTGCTCCACGGGAGGTTCCCTTTTGGCTATTTCATCAAAGGGCTGACTTAGAAGTAGGGGTGTTCATGAGCCGGGATGGGCTTGGTTGGGCAATATCCAGCCCTGACCTGGATTTTTAACAGTCTCTAGCCTGGCCCAAGTCGACTAGGGCCATAAGTACTTGGCCCCAGACCAGCCCACCTAAAATAGGATAAGCCCGAGCCTAGGTGCATTATATTTTAATTGATGTACCTCCACCACCTTCAGGTTTTTAGCCCTTGTTCTTTGGTATTTTCTTTTAAGATTGTTAAAGCTTTAGTACTATTGCTACTCTTGGTTTTGTACTGAATCTGTATACACTGCCACCAGCCAAACCATTGTAAAAAATGAGGCTACGGAGAGTATGAAAACCAAACTTAAATAGGAAAAATTTAATAGAGATCATCAAATTTAAATTTGGCACCTGAATACCTGGAAGGACTAGATCTGGAAAAAATTTAAGGTATGCTTCTAGACTTTGGACCATTTTTCATTAGGACCTGGAAAAACAAGCTTTGGACCTTTGGACCCATTTTAAGTTGGGGCCGGGTTTTGAGCCACTTCTTTTATCCCCCTTTTAAAACTAAATTAGATATTTTGACTTGAAGCTGCAACCTCATGGCTGGTAAGCTTATTCAACTAAATATACCAGTTGCTGGTATGAGATCTGGGTCCCTTGGGCATGTTTGTTTGGATAGAACACACAAGCATGTATGTTCAAATGAGCTCCATGGAGGAATTAATGAAGAGGTGAGGGGTGAAGCGTAGCGATATGCTTGAGACTTTGACTTTCTTATTATTTGAGTTACAAGGATCACAAGAAAAATGGTTGGGTATTCATTTCTCATCCTCCCTTAATTCAGTTTCCATCAAAAGGAGAGGTTATTTGAGGCTAATTACTTGGATATTTACCTTTAATTCTTCATTTTTAACCACTTACCAGAATAAAATTCTTAGATTTCCTAGTAAACAAACATTCCCTTAGCAAAAACTTAGGTCTGGGTGCAACTGCACTGTCCCAGTTTCAAAACATTTATTTTGTTTCATGTTCGAACTGTGAACGTACCCCCATACATGCAGATGTTATGGTCTTCACAATTGGCACCCCAGGGACCATGACTCTTTGATAGCCTGAAAGTTTGGCTCCAGAAAAGAGTTGCGGTAGCAGAGTTTTCTAAATAGGCAAAGCGGGTGGTTTCCCCTACAGTGGGAGGGACCAGAGGGTTAGGATAATGCAGGGAATCTTGTGTGGATGAGTGGGTTAAGGTTCAACAAATCCAACCAATATCATTGTCGTCGTCGTCGTCATTGAACACGATCCCATCTGTGTGGTCCTTCTTGTGGTCTTGTCCATTGTGCCTTTCCATTTTACTGTATCTAAAACAAACTCCACTTTTAAACAGGGGAACCTTTAAAAGATTACAAGGTGCTGACTATCTGTCATGAAAAACAAACAATAGATATTACTCAAACAATGAATTTGAGTGTCCTTCACGTCGAAAGTTGGTTGGGGTCTGGTTATCGGTTGCAAATTTCCTAAGACGAAAGTAGTTAGTACATGTTGCTCTTGTGGAATCCTCAAATACATTTGCTATTTTATTTTTTTTAATAGTTGGACAGCTATTCCAGCTTAATGATCATGATATATTCTTATGTTCTTAGGTCCTTATACAACAAGAATATCATTGATTGTTTGTTTCTTTGTGCCGAACCACTCTTGTTTTTTAACAGTTAATTAGAGTAATTAATTGGGGAAAGAGAATCCACTAATCTCTCCTGCTTCAGCAATCACACAAATTGCTAGGAAGAATATCTAAGCTGATAAGAGCATCCAATTCTCTCCCCTCACTCAACTGGAAATCAAAATCTATTTATATGTTGTGCCCACAATGATCTTGTATAATGAAGTTGGCATCTGATGTGGATGAGAGCCTTTTGTTTTTTTAACATGGAGCATCAATAAATCCAACTGCCCAGTCCAGATATCGTTTGAGAAGTTAGAGCCGAATCCTTATTTTTTTCTATTCTAACTTGGGTGGATATGAGTAGGTCAATGTGGGTGGGTCCCATGTGGCTTATATTCTCAGCCAAGTCATAGCATTCTCCAAACTATAGTCCAAATGGAGCAACATGGAATGACTAAAAATAGGCACAATGTCAATGTCGTATGGAACACGGACCAGTATCCATTCTGTGATCTCAAAAAGAAAAAACAGTATGGTCTGTTCTCTTAATCAGATGGGCAACAGTAGTGATCATCATCATTTTAATTTTATCCCATCATGATTTTGGTCTTATCCCAGGTTGGTCATACAGTTTATCCCACACCATCTTTTTAACAAAATCTGGACCCTTTCCCCCTTTGCTAGCTATATGTGGATCTACTTTCATGGGCCCAATTGATGAGGAAACAATGGAATCATTTGGGATTGAATCATCTAACAAAGTCCTGTATGCTCACAACACAAATGAGTCTCAAAAGGCTTTTCTGCTGGAAAGAAAATAGAAAATTTTCTTGGAGCTCGCCTATTAAAAATCCAAATGACTCAAAATGAGCACTCATTCCTTTCATGGGATGCCCCAACTTTTACTCTAGTTAGGTGTTTGTTCCCACCCTATATTTAATTATTTGGTTATTACATTTTTAACCATATGATTAATTTTTAGCGCAATCCATTCCTAGTGGAGTAAAGTGCAAGGACAAGAACGTCATGCAAGGAGAGGACAATCATTTTGAAGAATAAAATATGAGGACATCTCATAGAAAGAGAGGAGAGTCATTTTGAGGAGTTTACATTTTTAACGGGTGGGACCCGTTGCTGATTTCCATTCCCTTCGTTCCATAATATCTTTGAGCATTGCTCTCCTTAATTGGTGCTGACTTTCATAGTAGTTACAAGGAAATGATGATGATCGGACAAGGGACAGGGGTTGGTGGGTCGAAACATCGATGCTGTGGGCCTCATATGACTCAGTCGATTTGGATTCGGAGCTTGTAGGGTCCGTGCTTTGGGGAGCACAGTCAATTCCTTAAAAGAAAGCTATTTAATCTAAGGGGCCGGCTTGGGTACAGTGTGAGCTACAGCAACTCCCTCCATCCAATAGAAGATTGACATGTCATTCTGAATTTCAAAATGTAAGTCACACGTTTTGCAAACGGTAAAACAGTTAATGCCTTCATTTTATTTTCATATTTATCCTTTTCAAAACATGAATGCCCCTTGCTCAGCCTTAGTTGTGTATTTTCTTTCTCACCCTTCTCCACAGCGTCTTTGCCTCGAAAATATATCAATGGGCCCAGCCCATCATATCTCTAATGCAAACCATTCAAATTAAAGTTTTTCTACTCTAGTTGTAGCATACTGAATTGAAGTAGGATCCACTTTTAAATTGGTTATACTAGCAAAACCCCGTGCTATGGACAGACCACGGAACAACCAAATGTACAAACTTGAACGAATTATCTTTATTAAACTTATTAATTAGTAAACTTTTGAGTTATTCTTTTTGTTGCTAATTTGATCTTTATGTGTTTTTCCAGATATTTTATTTTTTATGTTAGGTTTAAATGGAGTTTGATGAAGCCCGGGAACGTGTAAAAAATAAATAAATAAAAGATATATTCTGGCCTAAATTAGGCTGCATTTTGGCCTGATTTAGGCTCGTAATTCTAGTCTAATCTTGGCCTATTTTTTTACCCATAAGTCTAAACTGATTTAGAATTATAAGTATGGACTAATTCTGGACTGACTAAAATATGTGATTCTGGCCTGATTTGGACTGTCATTCTGGCCTGAGTTAGACCCAAAATTATTGTTTGATTTTTTACCCAAAATTTGGCCTGAATTAGACCTAATATTTTGTCTTTAATTAGACCCAAATCTAGCTTGGTTTAGACCTAATATTCTGTCTTGAATTAGACAAAAAATATGGCCTGATTTACACCAAAAAATATGGCCTGGTTTAGACCCAATATTTTGTCTTGAATTAGACTCAAAATCTGGCATTATTTAGGCCCAAAATCTGACCAAAATTAGGCCCGATATATTTGTCATTAATGAGCAAGTCTATTTACAGATCTAATTTTTTTTAACTTTTTCATAGTAGTTTGCTGAGCCAATTTTCAGTCTATTTAGGATTGTCTTTTAGTCTGTGTTTCAGCCCAGCACATCTATCTATTTGGGGGTGGTTTTTTACCCAATTAGCTCTAGACTTGACCAAACTCTCAATCCATTTGCTGTCGAAATCTGACTGTAACCTAGCCCAATTTCAGCAATTATTTGAGATAAAATCTAGTCAAGTTTCAGTCATTGTTTGGGCCCAGTCCAAACCATTCAAAGCCACTATTCCATAAACTTATCTAAGGCCAAATTTAGCTCCATAGCAATGGACCCCACGGTACTATTAAACAATTGAAACGATTTAAAGCCTCTATAACATGAATTCATTCCAACCAATTTTACTCCAAAGTAAGTAGCCCGCAATCCGTTCAAAGTAGCTATCACATATATTCATCATAGGCGAAATTTTACTCAAAAGAAAGTGGGGCCCCAAGCTCAATTGAAGAATCCAAACTATACAAAGTCACTATCCTATGTACTCATCCTAGGCTAAGTTTTACTCCAAAATAGGTGGGGCCCGGTCCAATTAAAATTAAGCACAAAAGCACATATTTCCTCCCTCTCTCTTTTTTATTTTTTCATTTAGTCAAATCTTTTACATATGATCCAAAGAAAGTGGACCCCACTTTAATTCAGCCCAGCCCTCATAAAAGAAGTGATGATGATTTCAAATAGTTTGTGTCTAAGTGGTGGGCCCAACTAACGGATTCATTGGTTTGGCTTCTCAAAAATCTCCCCTATTAACAAACTGGCCTACCCATGCAGCCCACTCATTCAAGTATGCATGTAGGCCACACCTTTACCATGACACCTCTTATAATCTGTGTATTTGGATTAGGAGATTGGAGAGAGAGAGAGAGAGCAGTTCCAAAGTCAGTTACAAGAGAGCAATTCAAAACAGGATAGTGGAGAGAAAGGATAATAGAGAGAGAGAGTAGACTGAAGAGAGAGGAGACTGGAAAGATATTGACACATGTTCTAATGTATTTTAAGAAATCGGGATTGTGGTTTGGAGGCCTGTGGTTAACCGAAGGCAAACCACATTCCAATAGAGGTATATATAGATACAAATATGATTAAAATTCAAAAAAAATAAAAAAATAATATAAGAAAGTGCTTCACATGAAATACTGGTATTGATAATGCGGAACCAAGATTATTTTTGTTAGGGGGCCAAAGTAGCGTAAGAATCTTATATTAAATTGATATATTTAGTAATAAAATATACTAGAAGTTTTACTTAAGTTGTGATTTTGAACACAACTTTATGGTTAATGAGATAAAGAGTCAGGATCTGCAGATGACATTGTATTAACTTCTTTGAATATTTTTCTCTTAAAAAATTATATTGATTGTAGATGATTTAACCATGGTCAGAGCCCCTACTTAACAAAAATATAAAAATATAAAAGTTTCTAAAGAATAGTAATAAAATTAACAAAAAAAATCAACGAATGAAAAGTTGATATTCATTTGTTACCTAAAAAACCAGAGGTCTACAACCAATTAACTGCAAAGTACAACTTTGGTGGGCGGCAACAAATATCTTATTAAAAACTACGTCCAGGTCGTTTAAGGATGGGTTCATGAGAAACTCATGATGATACCTAGATGAAGTGACTCATGAAAATTTGAATATCCCAAAACAATCAAGATCCTTACAAAATTTTATTCAAATAAGATTTTGGCCTAGTTTTGGACCGATCGCTTATAAAAGGTCATGAACAAAATTCTATAGCAGTTTTTAATATTTTATTGTTTATTTTGATAGTCTTGCATCTTCTATTGGAATAAATTTTTGCAAGGCTTATAAAAAGGGGTGTCATTTATTATAATATAAATGAATTACATTGCATAAATGCTCATGTTTACAATTATATCACATGATTCTTAATTTTAAAAATTCAAGATCTAAGAAATTGAGTCGTAGATGAAAATCTCAAAAGTAACATTAGAGATTTTCTTTTTGCAACACTTAAATAAGTACTAGTGAGCACGGATATCGCCTAATATTGCAACTTAAATTTTCATACATTAAACAAATTCATAAATTTTTGAATAAAACTAAAAATCAAAAAGGTTATGAGAGTATCTCTTTACATAATTCAAGAGCAGGTCGCGTAGGAAGGAAAAAGAAGAGAATTGAAGTAGAAAGAGAATGGTAGAGTTTGGATAGAATTAGAGTTTCTTTTTTTTTTTTCTTTTTTTCCAGACAAATAGAAGTGGGGAGTGGTTTTGATGTTGAGATAAAGTAGGTAGTTGCATAAGTGAGGAGGGAAGATTTGAAATAAGAATAACTTACAGTTAAAATCCCAATCGACAAAAACCCTTCTCTTTAATATAGTAAAATGCTCACTAATATATTTATATAAACAGAAATATTTTGGTGGGGCCCACACCTAGCACCCATCCAAATCATGCACAAATAGAGACATCCTTGATAGTCACTGATCCTAAGGAATGGCACACATCTGAATAGACTGAATCGTTGGATAAAGAGTTGAGTCTTTTTTTTTTTTGTTAATATGAAGCCATTAAAATTGTGGGCCAAGGATGAACGGGTTAGAGGCATGGGGTTGAGGTCAAACTTAATACTTGGGATGGTCTCATATAGATATTTCCATCCCCCTTGTCCCATCCCCAAATGAGACCTTCAGTTGGGCCTCATTGAAAGTTTTCATATAATAGGTGAGAACTGGTTTTCATCTGAATAAATCCGATATGCGTTGTATATATATAGGCAGATGCTCCTATGAGAGCATCATTCACCTTACTATGAGAGATAGGGTGGGGGCCCTCACATCAATATTCAATGCTAACAACTTAAATGTGAGGGCCCCTACCTTATCTCTCATAGTAAGGTGAGAGATATCTTTCATATGAGTATCTCTTATATATATATATGAGATTATTCATATGTATCGTTCCCTCATTATATGGTGAGGGACAAATTTAATAAGGCCCACCTAGGGATCCACTGATCATGGGACTTGTGGGGGATGGAAAGAGACATCTTGGATGAGAACTAGTATAACCCCTTCAAATTTGGGGTCGTTCCCATGATTCTAACCCCTTCATATGTGGCCCACAAATGTAACGACTTTATATTAAAGGAAAAAAAATAAATCTAACCATCGATCCAATGATCCAATCCATTTGGATAGCGAAAACTCAATGGGTCTAGTGTACTTAAGGGGGTCTCATGTGTGTGGATGGTTCGGATGTATTATAAAACCAGCCCTACTATGTCGTCCCACACCATAACATGGCGAGGGATGGATACGGATGAATATTTTTCATATATATATGATGGTTATTAGGTGCGTCCAATGCACATCTTGCGCACCGGGAGTGGGTCCCACTTGATGGTCCATCCAAATGGACCACACCCCCCCTGAATTTCACATGGGGCCTACCATGACATACATCCAATGTATTGTACACCGTTGGATTGACTACACACACATTCGAGTGGACTGTACACCATTAAACTTGTGGTGCCCAAATGAAGAGGATTGGGGTAAAGGATGGGGCTGGTTTTTTGCAAAGGATGAAGGGTCAAGGGGGATCTTTCGATCTCCCTAGTCCCTGTCCTAGGTGGGGCCCATGTGGGCCTCATGTTGAGGCACGCACAATAATTCAGTGCGCAAGTCACGTACCGGATGACTACTCTCTCTCTTTCTGGGGGCCCTTACAATTAGAATGTTGACATTAGATATGGATGTTATGAGTTAATTTCTTAGATTTTCATTTTTTTTAACCTAAGAGTTGTGCAATATAAATCATAAACATGCAATATAAATCATAAACATGAGCATTTGTGCATTGTAATTTGTTTATGTTATAATAAATAACCCCCTTTTTATAAACCTTTGCAAAATCCTACTTGATAGAAGATGAGAGACTATTCATTAAATTGAACAATTAAATATTAAAAAACGCTATAGTATCTTGTTCATGGTCTTTTATAAGGATCAATATGAAATTGAGCCAAAATCCTATTTGAATGAAATTTAGCGTGGATTCGGCTATTTTTATATTTTCAAATTCTCAAAAATGGCTCCACTACGCATCTTCGTGAATTTCTCATAAGTCTATTCTTAAATGGCCTAGACTATCTTTTTAATAAGGTATTCTTACTGCCCACTAAAGTTGCACCTTGAAGCTAATTAACCTTGAAAAAATGATCAAAAGTTGATTGCACGTTTAAAAATAATCAAAATTTAGAGGTCGATACAATATCATCTGTTGATTCTTACTCTATATCTCATGAGCCATAATGTTTACATCCTTCAAAATCTCCAGCTTAAGTAAAATATCATCATTAACCTTTGATTTAACAGACTTAAAGTCTAATGGAATATCAACCGTCAGTTTTTTAGATGCAGCCTTAATGGTGGGTAAAGGTAAAATGGTTCCTTATACCAGATCAATAAACAAGAAGAGGTGCAAGGGGCTAAACCGAAAAAGATTGGCCCAAGTGGGACCTATATCATATGAGAATATTATCCATTCTTTATTTTTTATTTTTGGAAAAGACATTGAGGAGAGAGAGATAAGGGTGAGATGTTTTTATAATTTTCTTGGAGTAATTTAGGGGGAGAGAAGTTGAGATGAGTTGTTTAGTTGAAAACGGCAAAGATGAAACAAAATAAAGTCATTAACTGTTGAAGACTCTCGACACAGGGACTGACGTTTTGAATGACTCGGCAACCTCTTATTGGAAGGAGGACATCGCTGTAGCATAATATGCTACAGAGACGATATACCCAAGTCCAGCCCTTAATCTAACCCCTCTATTGTGATTATTAATGGCTTAGGCCCAAACTTACAAAACACACACACACAAACAGAGGCCTGGAAGAATTGATGGTCCTCTCTGCACTCCCAATCTTTGTCAAACTGGGATTCCATGGCTCACCTTCATCTGTAACAAATTCCCATTCTCCCCAACTATCAGCCACTTGTGATTTACTTGATTGGTCCCTTCCCATCAAACTTTCATTAATGCCCCACTCCATGAAATGGGTCCCCGATCATTTTATTCTTTTACATCTTGAAATCTTTTGATTCCTTCTTAACAAAGGTATCTAAAATCATATCCAAAGCTACAGCTCATGACTCTCTCAATTCTAATTCCCCATTCAGAAAAGAAAAATGGCATTTGTTATGCCTTCTATCAGAATAAGATGAGACGACAATGATCTGTCAGGGATGGACCAGAAGTCTACTTTGAATCTGGACTGTTGCCTTCAAAAGCCTTTTCTTTTTGATAGGATTGGTTGGTGGTGAAGATTTGTTATGATATTCAGAAGTTTAAATTGCAACGTTGATTAGGAAGGAGTTGGTTTTCATACAATACTTTGATGAAATGGGCCATCTTTTTATGTTGGGGCACACGTGTTTCATGGTGGCACGCGGCATTCCTCTTTTTCGATACCACTTGACTGTAGGATCCGGTAAAAAAAAAATCCAAATCTGAAAGGGGCCTTCTTTGTTCTGTTTCTTTCCACACAATAACAAGTAGCAGAAAGTTCTGTGCATTGATACATAGGAAAAAGGTGATCTCGTTCGAAAACTGGAAATTTTCCTTTCCATCTCATTTTCTACTGAGAGTTTCTATAATATCTAGTCAGATTCCTGGAAATCGGGCGCTGGTTTCTGTTCTCGAAACTGTATAAAAGAATCTCAGCCCATGAACACAGAGCAGTTGCAGAAACTTTTGCGAGGCTCTGTCTGGAATTTAGTGGTGAGATGAAGCAGAATCTGAGCAGATTTGACTTGGGTTTTCGTCAATTTTGCCTGTAACAGCTTTTTCAATTCAAATCGTGTAAAAGGGAATCGTTTTATGGTAATTTCTGTGATGTTTTTTTTCTGGGTTTTTGTTGGGTAGTTTTGATCTGTGATTTTTTCAGTTGAAAAGGTGAATCTTTGATCAAGTTTTTGTGGAAAAGAGGTCTTTTCTGGAGGGGGATTTTCTCTGAGAATTATTGCATAATTCAGGAGTTGCTTGGGCAAAGATCATGAGGATCTGAGGTGGATTTTTGTAAAAGGTTCTTGTAATGGCCGGGGAGGAAATGATTGAGATCAAATTTAGGCTTTTTGATGGCACTGACCTTGGACCCAACAAGTATCACCCTGCTACAACTGTAGAATCTCTCAAGGAAATCATATTGACTCAATGGCCTCAAGGTTAGTATGAATTTTCTGTGCTTTATCTTGGTTTTTTAAATTTTGGGGTTCTTTAAACCTCAGGTCCTTCAGTTCACAGTGTCTTTTATTCTTTTCATTCTTCTAAGGACTCGAGATTTGTTTGAATTATAAAGGTTTCAGAAAGTTAGATTTGGGTCATTTATGAGTATTTAGGATCTTGAGACAGATTCAATGCTTGTTTAGATGCACTGCCCTTCATTCATTTGGTACTTTTTGGGTGTATCTCAAGTGAAATATACCTTTTCTATGGCATTATCTGTTTGGCAGTTCTGTTGATTGGTAACTCTTAGGGTGGCCATTTAATTTGGGTTTTGTCTGTAAATGTTTCTGATCAGTTGGAGGACTAAATTCTGTGTGGGGGAATCAGTTTCTGCAGTTTACTCAGTTTCAAAGAGGCTCTCGTCAACATCGATCCAAAATATGAAATGCAATTTAAGTGGTCTTTTTTTTCCCCTCGATTGCTTAAATCCGAGATATCCCAAGAAATTCTTGCAGATAGAAGTATGAATAGATAGGGTGGATCCACATGTCAACATGGAATGAGGTTTATATGTATTCTCAGTCAAGATTTTGTTTTCATTTATTAAGGAAAATGAAATTTGAGAAGGAAGCACCTAGATGGAGGCCTTCAAATACACATTGATGCAAGGATTCAATAAATATTAAAGGGAATCGTCTTGAACCTCTGTTGCTCATCCTTTTACAATGATTTCAGATCAAACTACAACAAACTTGTACTTTGAAGAATATGACAAGATGCACAGTCCTTTAAAGCCAAAAGCTATTGTAATCCCTACTTTTTTTTGTTCTGTTTTGGTTTTTTTTTTTGGAAATAGGTCTGTATGGTCAAACTCTCCACCATCAAACTTAAGCTTTCAATCTCCCCTCAGAGGCTTTGTTTTCCATGTTATCTTTATGCTTGACCATGTCAATTCCTCAAAGCTAAGTCACTTTCAAATCCCTGGAGAGGTTGGATCTTATATTAGCCACAAACCCCAGTCCTCATGAAGGCCACATTTGATGATAAATATTGTTTTCCCCCTACATTTTGGACTTGAACTCACCCAATCTCACACACACAGCCCATGTCCATAACCAGCTTAGCTACAGCCCTGGACACAGATTGTTGTTTTCTTTAATAGACTGCGAGGAAGTGATTTGAAGCTTGCTCAGTGGCTTGAAAATCTAGAGATGTCTTTTGTCTTCTAATGCTTCATCAACTGCATTTTTGAATCTCTACTGCTGGTTGTTTTAATGTGCCTAATGTTAATTCATTTTGCTGACTGATGAAGAATCAATTAATTATCAGAAAACTGACATTGGGAAGTAATTTGGAAATTACAAGAGTATTTTTGACCAATCTTTTAGGGGACATTTTGTCACTGTGTGTCAATTTCTAACTACAGTCATGTATATTAAAGGGTTGCAGTTAACAATGGCCTTTCTAACTGCTGCATATGACATAAGGTTCTGATTAATAGAAGACATTTTCTTCTGATGCCATTTTCAATGTCTAAACTATGCCCCAAAATAACCACATTGTCAAACTGGGTCCACCACTTTGTAATATTCAAATCTATGTTGCATGGATTCTTTGACATGAGCAGTGTACCTGCTGGACCCAACATCATGTGGGATTCTTCACAGATTCTTCTAATTACTAATTTAAACATTATTTGTAGTATAAATTACTATTACATTTTTTCTTCTTTTGGAATCTAACTTCAACATTATGATATTTATTAGTTGATAATGTAGAATAATATTTTTACATAATTTCTGTTGGTTCCATTTTTGCATTTTGTCTATAATTAAAAATAATATTTGGTTAACTTATCTGAATATTATGTTGAATCCACCAATTTGTCAAATCAGACACCTCACACTGGTTTCAGATTCCAACACACATACCCTATACTCATGCAATTCAGATTCAAATAGGCGATACCTTTTTATTCGACATGCAGCTATCCCCTGTCCTAGTATCTACATTTCAGCAAGGAAGACAAACAAGGCTTATGTTCTGGAATTGGTCTATGACTATGATAACCAAATAGCTGTACAAGCCCAACGTAATTGTATCGGACCGATACGACTCTTGTAGTGATATCTAATACTGCACTAATACTTTTAGGGAACAAGTTTAACATATCTTACTTATAAAGTGCTTTATTTCATATAGTTCTTTCAATATTTTTACTTATCACCATAAAAAAATACTAGCAAGGGACGAAAACAATGATAATTTCGTTGATTAAAACGTGATCTAAAGAAAAAATTAGGACACCCATATCCGTATCCGTTTCCTAGATTTTCGAAAGTGAGGAGTCGTATCCCCGATCCCCGTATCCGTATCCATATCCATATCTAGGCATCATAGGTCTATGGACTTTGAAGTATTACAGTTAATGTTAAGGACCCACTGTTTACATTTACTCCTTTCCTACTTCTGGTTGTCAGAATACCACAAAAGTTGTACCAGTCTGGTAATAAAAAGGGAAAGAAAGAAAGATGCATGCCTCAAGAGAGGGTGTAAATAACTTTCCCTTTTATGTTATTCCATTTCAGTTCCAGTTACTCGGGATTCAAATTGCAACTAATTGATTCTGTTTTTACCAACAATGTCAATTTCTGATAGACAAAGAAAATGCCCCAAAGACTATAAATGATGTGAAGCTTATCAATGCGGGGAGAATACTGGAGAACAACAAGACCCTTGCTGAGTCCAGAGTTTCAGTTGGAGAGCTTCCAGGGGGAGTCATCACAATGCATGTTGTTGTGCGGCCTCCCGTATCTGACAAAAACAACGGTATCATGTTTCTTTCTGATTTGGCATGTTGATTTGTCTTCTTGAGATAATATTTACAGTTGAGAATGCCGTGCTATCTTAATAGCTGTCAATTGCTATAGCCAAATGCAGACTGCAAATCTTCAAACACTGACAAAGACTTCATGTTTGTTACAGAGAAAGTGCAAACAGATTCCCCAAAGAACAGATGTGCATGCTCAATCCTGTAAAACTAAAAATTGATAGAACTTTGTCACTGGAGGGTTATATTTTGTGTGTATTTCAGTTTGCTTGGCTGCCAAACTGCAGTTTGTGGGCTTTGGTTTTCAATGCATTAATTCAGACGTGGCTTCAGGAGCATTTATCTGGAGTTTCCACCTGGTAGAGTTTTCTTCCATGGCAAAGAAATTGAGGCATTGGGAGGTTGTAAGAGCAAACCTTTTTACTTATTTTTTCCCGGGTAGTTTTGAAGGCAAACATTAGTTCCACATTGAAAACTGCCATAGTCGAGTGGTTTGGGGCCCTATATCTCAAGCATTTGGTTTTAGCTTCAGATGACTGGGCGCATCCCCAAATAGGGGGAAATTTGTGACATAACAGTGTTGAAAAGGTTTTGGGATTGTATATATGGATGCGTAGCTTAATAGGTGAAGGCTTTGTTTTTCTCTTTCTAAATGAATAGTAGTTGTATATAGCTTAATTCTTAAGTGTTTATTTGAATAATTTCTCTTTGAGCTAGTTATTATGTTTCTCATGGTTTGATTTCTCAGCTTATGCACTGCATATCAGCTCTCTTTCCTCTAGTTTTACTTTGGTTGCCAACATTAAACCGAACTACTGTGGTTTTTCCTTCTTTCTCTCTCTCTCTTTCATTTTTCTTTTTAAAGAGCTGAACTTCTGAAAAGATGGGTGTGTTTAAATAAAATTCAGGGGGAAGCAGAACTGGCCCATGTATTGTGTGTATTTTAGTTTTGGCTTTGTTGTGTTGCAGGTAATAATACTTGGTGTATCTATTTGGGGTAGGATTAGGATATGTCAGCCTCCTTTATTATACTATAAACATCAGATAAGATTTGAAAGGACCAACTATGCAAAGTGCACTGTGGATTATTTAGCGTGCTGACTGTTGAATGATAATTATTAGATATTCCTTGATGATGTGTCTAAAAAGTATGTTCAGATTAGCAGATGATCTTTTGTCTTCATATCGTCCAGGAATTTTTTTTTTTTAGCATAACCAGATTCATCTGATAGTCTGATAGATGCATAGAGGTCTTGCTATGATCTCTTCACCGAAAGCTGGGGATCCATCATTGGTTGTTGCTCTGATGGCTAGAACTTGGGTACTATTTGTGGTGTTCGAGTACTTACTAAATAAAAATAATCAGGAGCCCAACAAAGAAAAACAAATTCAATAGATGTACATAAGCAAAACAACCCCAAAATTATGCAAAAGCACCTCCCCTGAACTGTTCCAACTAGACCCTTAATCAATGGTTTTGTATTTCAAGTGTGGACCTATTGATGGAAATGGTTTGCCTGGCTTCAAAGAGTTTTATGGCCAGATAAGATTCGGATCCAAAGGAGCCCAAGTAATTGTACAAGTCTCATTGTACCTGGGTTTCAGCTCTCAGTTGTCGTCGAATTTTAAAATTTCTGCAGGGTGATTCATACAGGACAATACATTGGAAAATTTATAGTTTTGCCCTTATTATGGGCCAGGCTGCTATTAGATTAGCATTCGCATCCATTGACTTGAAGTGGAGACAATATGATTCAATTGCATGACAATCCATGTGTAATCATCATATAGGACTGTAGGCAGGCCTAACCAGTTTATCCAGTGGCCCAATCTGCAAGCCCTATTCTTACCCATGCCCCATTAAAAACTTACTTTACCGTGCTGGAAGAATAATATTGGGAGGAAAATTAACTACATCTAACAACCAATGGGCCTGGAAAATCTGAACTTTGTAAAGGCCTGAGCCAAAATTGACCGAATGGGTTCAAAATCTCGGCCTGCGTTGGGCCCATGTATAGCCAAGCGAGAGAGATGCTTTTGTTGGGCACCCCATCATTCTGGGAAAAGGCTACCACCGAGTTGGTTAAGGGAATTTGGAAATTTATAAGTTGGAGCATTCTATGAGCTATTTTTGCCATCTGGTTATAGCTGAACTTTGAAATGAAAAGTGAAGAATTTGGATCATAAAAGGTGACACATTCCTTCAGGAATCTGAAATCCCAAAATGGGTGAATTCTTGATCTTTCTATAGTATTATGGAACCCATGTTGACATAAAATCACTAACCTGCAACAATCAGAAGGGTCAGAATGGGTTGGTCCAATGATCCAGTCTTTACTAAACCAGTAGCATGTAGTGCATGTTTCACAACATATACACCAGAAGCCTTGTGTTTGAACCAATGGGGCCCATGATATACTGATCTAGACCATCGATCTGATGGTCCTCATGCACATCAACAGTGTTGGGAAAACACAGGGCTGGTTGGAACCGAGTGTTAGGATAACCTGTAGAAGTGGCTTCTTTCTGGGCCTGGAAGAGGACTTTTGTGACTTTGTCTTGCTCTTTTTAGTTTCTGTTTGTTTAGCCTTTTCCCTACAGCTGATTGTTGTTGTTGTTGTTCTTCTCCACCTCCAAAAAATTAAATAAATATATAAACAAATAATCGATATATATCAGCCATACCGATGATTGTTCGCGTCTTGACAGCATTTGTATGATTCTAAAATGGGTCAAAAAGATTGAAAAAATATCTAAAAAATCAAGAACAATGCCGACTCTTCATTCTAAGTAGAAAGTCAAAATTATTAGAATTTTAAAATGAATTAAAGATTATTAGGAATAATTAAATCAACTATATTGCTGTGAAATCAATGGTCTTTAATGTGACGAATCAATGAAGATGGATCACATTGATAACTTTAAGTACTATGGTGTCTGCCATTGTCACTACTTGAATTCCTACCTGCACCTTCATGCTCTGCTCTTAGAAAATGTTTTATCAGCGACACCCAAACGAAAAACTGGATGAAACCCACCATGGTTATGATCATAATCTTAACTTGGGTGACGTTGGACTTGCCAAAATGAATGGACACTTAAAAAAAAGTTTGTATGTATGTCCCTACCCAAACTGCTTTTAAAAAGGCCAATTCCCCTGTTTTCATAATGCAGAACACTAGGGATCAACTGATCCGGAAGGTTTGTACATGGTTGCAAAAATGTCCTTGCAACAAGAGTAACCAGGAAGTTTAGGCAAATCTCTCTGATGTGCAACACGTCATTGATGGAGAATGAAGAAAGAGAAAAAAAAAAAAATCAGCAGAACAATTCTAATCGTTGGTTTTTATACCATTATTTCCATGTGAATTTAATTTGTAGGTCTGACATTAAAATGCTTATTTCATTGGGCTTCGCTTAGATTTTAAGCTTGAATGTGGGGCTACCAAAATACAGGGGTGGGGCCTAGGCCAAGATTTGAGAATAATTTCTCTAGATCCGCCGGTCAATTGTGGGTTAGGCCTTTTTTGACTTAAGTTTCAAGATCATCACCTAAATTGGCAGGGCCTCCCAAGTTTACCAAAACCAAAATTTCCGATTCATGACATTGACAAAGATGGCCACGAGGTGAACGTTTTTATTTCAGTGGGGGTAGTTCTGAGTCATTCTTCAACCTTTTTCTCATATAAGATTTTTAACTCTCTGTCCGCATGTATCATGAGTCATGCATGGTATGGTCTTTAGAAATATCTTTCTTCTTTAAATTGTACCCAATTCCACCATTTCGAAAGTTGGTGTAAGGTGAAATCTGTTATCATCATCATCGTCTTCTTTTTTTTCAATTGGTAATGGAATTTTATTTCTAACTACAACAGAAAAAAAAGAAGAAAATTTACAACAAACGGGCCCAAGTTATGGTGAGGGACAACATAGTATGATTGACTTTATAATATATCCGAACCTTCCACACACATGGGATCCTCTTAAGTACACTAGACCCATTATCCAAATGGATTGGACTGTTGGATTAAGGGTCAAATTTTTTCCTTTAATATAAAGTTGTTAGATTTGTGGACTACAGATGAAGGGGTTAGAGGCATATGATTGAACCAAAATTTGATATATGGGCTCATCCAAGATGTCTATTTTCATTCCCCACAAGTTTCATGATCAATGGGTCCCTACGTGGGCCCCATTAAATTTGCCCCTCACCATATGGTGAGAGAACGATGCACATGAACATCCCTTATTATTAATTGAATCTTTATCAAAGAGAGCTCTTCTTTATAATGAAATCAGTAGGAATTGAAGTAAAAAGGTATGGATTCCATCAAACCGCATTTCACTGCAAAACAGATTAGCTTGAAGAGTTGCAAAAACACATCTTATTTTTGGTTTTTAAACACTGCAAAAAAACCAGAAACAGTTATATTGGCTGATACATAAAGTTTTTGGCCCCTACGTCAACAGAAACCATGCATATAATGTCTAGCCTTTTGAATGAGGTTTGTTCTTTGTCTGCCAAACAATTTGATTCATATCCACCAGGTCGAGACACACATTTCAACGCACTTCTGGAATGATATTAAATTTTCTCTGCTAATAATCGATCCTATCAAGAGTTTGAGGAGTTAGTATAGAGGGTGAAAAAACTCTTCAACAATCTTGTAGCTCAACTGCTAAACATTTGAACATTGTGGGGCCCACATCCACATCAGGAATGTTTGATTCTTTCACACGTATGCCAGTGGCACGTGTATCCATTAGAATGAATAAATAAATATCCTTTCTGCATGAGATGGGTAAGGTTAGGTGATGATGGTCTTTACTCTTCACCTAACAAGAAAACCTGTTTCAGACTTTTTTCTTGAAACGTATAGGAGATTTTCATAGCTTAATTGCCTCATCAAACACATCTCCACCTTCTCTTAAATATACTTTACTCATATCTGACCAAATTAAGTCACTATGACCAAATTAATTAAGTCACTACCAATGAACCGACTGGGAACCCACGGTGCATGGCCATCATGGTCTTTTTCTTCATCTAGTAAAGCATTCTAAAAAAAGAGAAGAGAATTTTATATGAGAATTATGGTTTATTATTATTATTATTGTTGCTTAATATTAATATTGTCCTAATTATGTGCAAAAAAGTGTTTTTCGCAAAAGAATACATGAAGGTTTGACTAGACCTAGCTCAACCTTCTATTGAAGCCTTAACATAGGCTAAGGTCTTTTCTCATATTATAATATGAATTTCAAACCCAATAAATTAATCTAGTCAATTAACTTAAATCCAAGTAAGAATCAATCACCACAAAAAAAAAAGAGACACAAAAATTTTACGTGGAAAACCCTACTCGGGAAAAACCTACGGGTGGCAGAAACCACCGAAAGCAAAACACTATCAAATGAAGATTACAAATGAACTCATTAGACCTTGACACAGTCGAAACTCAACCTAAGGGACTGTGAAGAACTTGCCGATGACCCGACGTTCACCTTCCACGTGCTTGCTTGAAACCCACCTTGAATGCCCCTTCAAGGTGCTTGAGAGAATAAGAAAATATCTTTAGCGCAGTCTCTCTTGCAAGATAAGCCCACAGAATTTCTCTTAGATGAATGCCAGAAGCTTGCGAGAATAAGATAGCTCGAGTAAAGCTTTTGTGGCTGCAGGGGGTCATTATATAGCCCAAGGTTCATGCACAAGGCATTGGAAACATAATAGGACTCTTGAAGAAGATAGCAACAAATCAGCAAGAAGAGTCCTGAACAGACAAAAAGTACTTCAGCTCGCTATAAAGAGTAGGGTTCCCGCTATAGTGAGACTGTATTATGGAATTAACCTCTGATGGCACTGGTAACATCATGAAGGACTCTTTAATCGTCTGCTAATGTGTCCAAAAGTCTTCAAGCCTTGTCTCAAAAGTTTAAAAGTTGTCTTCCACTGTCATAGGGTTACTTCACAGTCATTTTTAAACGAAGTAAAAATTACAACTCAATTAGGACTTGAGTTTTGTTCGAACTAGGAGAATTAGCCAACTTAAATTCTAACAATACAGATCTAGACTCAAGAGATAGGTAACCATTGAAATGTTTTTCCATAGGAAATGAAATCTCCAATTTTCATTTTCTTCATAAAATAAAACCATTTTGGAAAAAAAATGTTGCAAACTATTGCATCACACAAACTAGGGAGCAGATTTCATGAACCCCATTGGTTTGAACCTATATTTCACAAATCTCTTGAGATATTATTAGAACAATATTGTTAAAATAAAAACACAAATTAAATGTATAGGGATGTATAAATAAATTGGATATGGAGGAAATGAAAATAAATGACCATGAGAAGAGAATATTTTACCAAGAGTTAATGGACATGAGTAGTTTTTATATATCATTTTCGGTAGATTCATAACAAAAAGTTGCTTACTGCTTAATTGGTAAGGTTAGTTTTCTCTAACCTCCCTTTATCTCAAATGTTAGTTTTATTTGCTTAGAATGTCTCCTTTTTTTTTTTTTTATTGTTATCTTAAAATTCATGTTTAGGTTGTGATAATTCTACGATAGCTCTAAGCTTACCTAGCGCAACCCTCCTCTTTTACACAGGCTTAGGACTGACAATAAAAACTCACGTAGGATATTCGAAGTGGGGAAGATATTGAAATAAATAAAAACAAGAAAGGCTACGAGTATAGAAGATGTTCCGATAAAGGCTTGAAAATTCTTAGGAGAAGTTTGGGGATTTGGTTAACATGCTCTAATAAGATATTAATGACAAAGAAAATGGTGAATGAATGGAAAAGAAGTATTATAGTACATATATATAAGAATAAGATAAATATATAAAACTGTACAAACTTTCGTAGGATTAAACTTATAAGTAATACTATCAAGCTATAAGAGGGTAATATTGGAGCAAATAGTTAGACAGAAGACTGGGATATATGAATATCAATTCGGTTTCATGCCAATGTGGTCAATTGTGGAAGCTATGTTCACATGTAGGCAACTTATGGGAAAACATTGAACAAAGTAGAGAGATCTGGTTTTGGTTTTCATCCATCTAAAAACGCCTACGACATGGTACCTAGATATTTAAGTTCATGGATTTTAATGAAATGAATGTTCCATGATGTTATATTAAGATTATTAACGACATGTATGAATGAGCGGCAACTAGTGTGAAAACCACTTTTATAGAAGTAGGTGAGTTCCCACTGACAATAGGTTTGCATCAAGGGTCAGCCCTGAGCCCTTATCCCTTTGCATTGATTATGGATGAGTTAACTTCTCATATTTAAAAGGATGTACCTTTGTGTATGTTGTTTTGTAGATGGTACAGTATTCGTAGAATAATCAAGAAATGTTGTGAATACAAAACTCGAGAGATGGCGGGTGATTTAGAATCCAAAGGGTTGAAAGTAAGCCATACAAAGACGGAATATATAACTCACAAGTTTAGTGAGAATATAGAAGGAGCATAAATGACGGTGAGAATTGAAGCGCATGGGTTACCACAAAAAGATTCTTTTCGTTATCTTGGTTCGATAATTATAAGGATGGGTAGATTGATGAAGATGTCAGACATAGAATAAAAGCGGAATGGTGAAGTGAAGATTTGCATATAAAGTGCTTTGTGACCGATGAATATCAATAAAATTGAATGAAATATTTTACAGGATAGCGATTAGAACAGCTATGACCTATATATGGTAAAAATAGGAAAAATAAGATTAGAAATAAGCACTTTTAAGAGCATTTAAGGATAGTATGAATCGGATGATAAAATTAGAGAAACTTGTTTGAGATAGTTTGGAATGTCTAATGCATGCCAGCAACTGCGCCGGTGAGGAAAATTTTGACTATGTAGGTATTAAGGAAAATGAATAGGCCGAAGAGAATATAGATGGAAGTTGTAAAAATAAATTTGCAGAAGCACAATTTATCTGAGGATTTGACTCAATTTATATTGGACTGGAGAAATAGAATTCATGTAGTCGGCCCCGACTTAGTTGAGACATGCCTTTGATGATGATGCTGATTTTCTAGTTTTTTTACTCAATTGAAACCCAAGATAGCACGCACATGTGAAAGGAGAAAGTCCACACCGAGTGAAGAGAGAAGCCTACAAAGCAAAGTTGCAAGAGTGGCTGGAGAGAAACCGGCTAATCGACATGTGGGATTGCCGACGAAACCCCTTCAAAGAAAATCTCCTCAAAATGAGAATATGGGAAGTTTTATTTTGGGGCCTACAATAACAAACACACGGTTGAAAAGGAAGGCACCATATTGGTCCGAGAAAAAGGCAAGTACGAAGACGTCAACCTTGAAATCAATGTACATTTCTGGCTATGATGGTTCCCATCATTTCGAACCTTAAGACATAATTAGACTATGAATGGATGAATGGGCATGGGCTATTTTTTTTTATCAAGTGACCTCTTGTTACTCGGAGATTATAAAAAACAGAAAAGAAAAGAAAAATATCTTGAATGATTTATAAAATAAAAAAAACCTTGAACCATTAACCTGGAAAAAAAAAAAAAATCCTTTCACCAGTAAATGAAAAATGGAGATTCAAAATTTTACATGTTATTATTAGCATATCCATGCCCATTCTGCAATTTAGAATCCAAATGTTGGTTTGATTTTAGGCATGAGAGATAAGCCTGTTTTAACGAAAAGAGAATGCCTTCTCATATTGGAAGAAAATCTAAAGATTCGATCTAGAGCGGTTGGTGCCGGACATACATCATCGGCTACAGTATGATTCTGCAAATGGGCGGCTCTTATTATTATAAATATGCATGCATGTTAGAGTTCCACCATTTGGGAAATATGAGATGTACATAGTTAGTTGCCTTCATTATGATGTGTGCACGATGGGCCTTATGAGGATGTATACATCCGCATGATCAATGCATCAATGATCATGTGTGCATATTGACTGCTGAGGCCTAACATGATCCAACCGATGGGCCCCGCCCAAGGAGACAAGTTCATGGTGCATCATTGATGGTTTGATGTGTGGGTGATGGGCCCAACCCATGGAATCCATGACTACTGATCAGACCTAAAAAGTGGGCCCTGCCGATAGAAAAAATATGCATGATGGGCTTCACCCAGAAAGAGGTGTAGATTAGAGTGAGACGACCCATCACGGAATTTTATACAAGACAAGAAGTCAAATGTACTGTAGAGGAGACTGCATCCATGTATTTCTTCACTCATTCTAGATTTGATATCAATCATTGCACTGCACTCACTATCTATTCTAAGATGCGTACCATGTGTTTGTATAACTGGATTGGTCAGAAGAAATATTCACAAAAAGTTTGGAGAGAGTAGCTCAAGACAGTATGTTTTATAATTGTTTCATGAAAAAATATATGAGATGATTATGTGCTCCAAAACTCAAATGATTTTATGTATTCCTACATTAGACATGATCATTGAAAAGTATAGCAATTCATGATTGGGAATGATCTTGTAGGTCAATTCTTTGGAAAGTCTGGATTCTATGATGAGGTGGGATTAAAATTCTGTCGGACCTAAATTTCCATCATGGGCTTGAGGCCCACAATTCGATTTGATTCCTTATCAAAAAAATTTCTCAAGCGGGCAGGGATGACACTCCAAGCTTAAAATGAAGAAAATGAAAAGTGGACTTTGCCAATGCATTTGTAAACATATCAACCAATTGATTTGACTAAGAGATCAAGTAATTAATAAGCTCTTTAGTAGATTGTGTACTGATCAACAATAAATCATTATTGCTAGCAATGATGACATTATCAATATAGACAAGTAAACGAACAAGTCCTCTAGAAGTATTGCAAAATAAAAAGAAACAAAACCAACAAGATGATAAAAAAACAAAGATGAAGAAGAAAAAAACTGAATCAATCAAACCAGGCTCTTGAAACTTGCTTTAAGCCATATAGACCCTAATTTTTTGACAAACATAAAATGAAAAGAATGGGTGCACAAAACCTGAGGGTTAATCCATATAAACTGATGGAAAAAAAAAACCGACAAATTAAAAACACCTGCAATTAATTAATGACATTTAGCAAACAAAATACACCCGGATTCTAACCCTAATTTTGCCAAGGTCTACTTCGCTCGTAACATGCGGTCGAGCAAGAGCGTCGCCATGAAGATCACTGGGAAATAGAAGGTCATGAAGATCATTAGCAGCAATGAGTTCTTCTCCAAGACTCTCTCTCCAAAAGAGATTTTTAACGTCTAGTTGACGAATAGATCATGCATTCATGTATTACAGCAAGAGAGAGAACTAGATGAATTGTGACTGGGCTAAATATGTTATTAAAATAGATACTTTCAAATTGTATAGCCTTTTGCAACTCATTAAGCCTTAAAACGTTGAAGCTTGTCATTTGACTGATCATATTTTGTCTTGAATACCCAATAGGATTTAATAACATGATTAATATCAAGACTCCGATCGAGAACAATATCTCAAGTATCATTGCGCTGCAAATTAAGCAATAAGGTTTGTTTTTCTTCACAGCTTGGGAACCCAATGAGGATGAGTGAGAGCTACTTTGACGTAGCTCAGATGTATAGGGACCTTCAGGATGTACTAAGTACTAACCCATATTGCCATAAACTTGCTAGAGTAATCATCTCATGAAGATATTTGGCAGAACGATTAGGACATCTTCATATGAGATTTGCTAAAATCTTATTTTTAAAAATAACATCTATATTTCTTTTTAACTAATGACTTATTTATAGTTGTTTACAAATTGGCAAGAGTAGATTATTATCATTTGCTTTGTTTAATAAATTTATTGACATGTAGGGATGGCAATGGGCCGGGTCTGGTGTTTGGTGGTATGTTCATAGCTTGAAATGCCATATTAAAAAAATAAAAAAATACTAAATCTATGAATATTCTAGATTTTCAAATAAGTAACAGTGTGCCATGTAAAAATGTGAAAAATAAAAGTATTATGTTTCATTGTGTACCAACTCAATAGTCACAAAATCTTCAATTCAACTTAAATCTCAACTCAATCAACCACAAAAATCTTCTAATTCAACTTAAACTCAATTATATGATCCAAATGGGATTTTCAATTTAACTCAAATCCACATATATAAGTTGAAAAAACACCTTAAGATGACGCATTGTTCAAAAAATCCCAACTCAATCAACCACATAAAAGATTCGATTTATCTCAAAGCTGATCAACTTGTTCAACATGATCAGCTCAAGTACTAAAGGGCAGTGAGCTGTAAGATTAAGATGCATATTGACCTGTGGGGTTGGCAAGATAAAAGCCAAATTCGCCTTGTACCCATGACAGGTTTTAACATGAATACCCAAACCACCTCGAATTGATAAAAGCCTTTACCAAACCCGCTCCTAATAGAAGCAAGGCAGGTCTGACCCTTACTGACATAATAAGAAATTAAGCTCCGAAATCACTAACCGAAAGCCAATTTGAATTTCATTCAGGTTTCAAACTCCACTCTCCAGCTAGTCCCCCAGCTAAACCCAACAAGTGCAACCCAAAATGTCGTTTTCAGTAAAGGTTTAAGTCATGTGAATTCTGGTTTAGCTCCGCACTCCTTCTAGACTAATGTCATTTTCTCATTTCAAATAATTACGTGCATTTACATACGTTCTAATTAACCTAAAGCTTAGGACCTTTATAGTTCATCTTTTCCTGAATACTGTATGGGGAATTAATTTCTCATGTTTGACAAGAACGCCATAGCTCATCCCAACCACAAATCAGTCCAGATCATATTTCAGATCGACGGTCCACATAACGTAGGCCCACTTCGATTGGATCATATGACTATTGTCTTTACCTAAATCATAAAGTGCTCATGAGCCGAAACAAAACTAGAAGCTAATTGTTTAAAAGAACCGGGCCCTTATATTTATATGATAATTATTACATCTTTGACGCTGTCAACCATACATACCTTTGCTTCAATTGCAAACAAACTATATGTCCTCAACTAAAATGCGTACGAGACCAAGCTGTTAACATAAATGAAAGTTATCATGCATGGCCCATCTATTCTACAGCAGATCCCAATATATTAATGGTTCGGATTCTTAGAAAATGGCCTGCTTTATTGTTGCATTTTATACAAACCCAGACCTCAAGCAACCAACAGTGCAGCTTTTATGTCCGAGAATCGAATATTCTTATTAGGGAATGGATCCATTGACAGCCCTTCATCCCCTTCAGTCAGTAGTTGGTGATCCACTTGCAGTATATGAACAAGACTCTTGAAGGAGGCTCATTCTTTTTACTCTTTTTTTTTTTTTTTTTCCAACTTCTAGTGCCAAAGTGTAAACAACAAAAACTCAATGGCCAGGATTGATCGAATCAATGTATATATGTAGAACAAAGTCGTCTATGGTGTTAGATTGGATACATGTGGAATATAGGGTGATGCTGGTTGGAGATAATGCCACACCTATAATCGATGCCAGATAGATGAGATGATGATAATTATGTCAGATCAAATCGAGTTACATCCAATGGTCACTACCAACTAGCAATGCCTGTGGGCTATGGTAGCTCCTCTCCTTGCCTCTGATGAAAGGAAGGTTTTTTTTTTCTTGTCGTATAATTAACTCTTAATTTTGGTCGCCGACTATCAACCTGATTGGAGTGATATTTACCATTGGATGACAGTATGTTAAACATGTTATTAGAGTAAAGAACTTTATATATCTACTAAATCCAACAATGACTATTACTCTGATCTTGATTATTTCACCCACATTGCCACTTTTAACATTGGTTATTGTGTGTTCACTAGAAATGACTAGAAGTAGAGATAATATTAAGGGCTTGTTCGTTTCATGTAATTGAATACTTAGGATTGTGTATTTGAAATTGCTTAAAAATGAATAATCAAAGATGAATATCCAAGAAAATCCATCACATAACTTCCCTTTAAATGGAAATTGAATAGAGGGAAGACGAAAATGAATACCCATGAATCACCTTAGTAATTCAATACCAAGGAAAGTCAAGGTCTCATGATCTACATTTCCACCTTACATCTTTCACTCCTCACCTTATTAATAATTCTTAGATAAAGCTCATTTCACCATAAATTCTTATATATTTTATGCAAACAAATAGCCTAATGGTTAACATGTCTAAGACGTTTGGTAAAATAATAATAAAATGGTCAACATGGGAAAATTGGCTTGTTCTCTGTCATTTGTTGGATTTTTTTACTTACCCCAAAAAGTGAAGGTAACTCTATTAAATGATCCAACTCATCCCTGCTAAAAATGCAACAAAATCGGATCTTTAGAATCCAAACAAGCCTCGGTAGTTTCAGCACCTGGTGGCAATGGATCCCTTCTCTTCCATCCTCCTGCAGTCTCCCTCACCCACCAAAGTGATGTAGGGATGACAATGGCTGTTCTAGACTGGTAGTTACTCTGTCAGTTTCTCGCTCCAATTAATGATTATATGTGTCACTTAGTGGAGCGACCACACATTATTACAGTGCAGACAGGAAAGAAATCGTTACTGAATTTGAGACTGTTAGAGAGAGAGAGAGAGAGAGAGAAAGAGAGAGAGAGAGAGAGAGAGAGAGAGAGAGAGAGAGAGAGAGAGAGAGCATATGAAATTCTGATAGATCCTTGTAGATTTTGGGCAAAGTATAGCCAGAAAAAGGTCTATTGATTTGTTCGTCCTGCTTTGCTAAAAGAAGTAAACAAAATCATCACAGCTTCTTTGTGAAAGACATACATGGAGATGTGGCGTATATAGAGAAGAAATGATCTTTTAGTCGGTATTACTGTTGCACAACATTTGTATACATCAACACTATCATATCAAGGTGGGCCTCACACTCTTTTCAACTTTTTGAGAGGTGGGATCAAAGATGAGAAGAGTGATGAGTGTTGCCATGTGCAAGCCTCTTAAGGTTATCTGGAGAATATATTACAGAGGTTGAAAGGCTTATCTTTCTAGTGTCTAACTAAGTGATGGGAAATTATTAAATGATTGATCATTCCCAATCTTCAATTCAATTCTATGATCTTTTACGGTTTACCTAAAAGAAAAAACTTAATTCTGTGATCATAACAATTGTTTCTAGTGTGTTCAGAGTGAATGGTTGTATCGAATGCTAAGATCTATTTTGGGGGCCCGTCATGAGATGAGGTTATCTAATGAAGGTGAGCTTCGATCAAGAGCTAAAAGAAGGGACTTTTAGCAGCAGACAAAACCGCTTTTAGCGATGGATTTTTTTTTTTTCACCATTAAAAGTCCCTTTTTGCGGTGGTTTAGAAGTGCCATTTTATGCTAGTAATGGACTGTGATTCATAAAAATGCCCTTCTAGTGAGAAATAATCTATTGCGCAAAACAACAGTTTTAGCCACTAAGGTATCTTATTTACCGCTAAAAGTTTTTTTTTTTTTTTTTTTTTTTGTAATCCATGTGAAGCCCTTATTTCTAACCCTTCATCAAGTACAAAGGCAACTAAAAAAGACAGGGCAATGGCACGCCCGACTGGATCCAGTAACTTCTAGTATGGCATTGGATCGACTAAATGGCTGAAGAGAATAAGGTCATTGATAAGTATACGAAAGCGGCGGTCGATTTTTATTTTTTATTGTAAAAAAGGATAATTTTCTCTTGCAGACGTTCATGCACAGGGATGGGTGACATTGTCACGGTCGGCACCGTGAAATTTAAGGGGTCCCAGTTTGTTGATGCAGCCGTGCCACCATGGTAATAGTCACAGCAATATTATTGTCATATAATAGTTTTCTTAAAGGGCATGCCCATAGCACAATGATTGGATGTTGTTAGAAGTCCCTCAAATGAACTCTCCTTTTATAACGATTGTCCATTTTATGCCATTAGATTGATTAGCTATATGTCTAATTAACAAACACTTATCATGTTTTTGAGCCTGAAAGCCTCAAGAACGCCCATCTATCTTATTTTTCACTTACATTCCTTTGAAGAATGTAATGCACTTTCTTGCTTTCATGAGTTTGAATGCACAACCAAACCCCCCCCCCCCCCCCCCCCCCCCTCCCGGAGAAATATTACTTCAATCAAAGTCATGGCCGCTATAAGATTGATAATGTATATAAGATATCATTATCTATCATTAGTAAAGAGGTCTACAAATAATCACTATGATGACGTGCATAGCTTTGATTGGAGCAAATTTTTTAATTAATGATGGGTCATTGGGATAGTAATTTTTTTTTTTTTTTGAATGGTGCGCTCCATAGACATAGAGCCACGGACTTAGAGAATGCAAAGTGATAGTGAAACTATAGCGAAGGCACATAAGATATAGCACCATCAAGTCACAACTTGGATATCATGTGTGTTGATATAAATTATTATGTCGTTCACTAACAGCTCAAGCTTTTAGTGTTGCCGGTTATTAACATGGTATAAAAGTAGCTCAAAATCTCCTAGGATGCATGTTAACTTCATCCGTGTGTCTGTTTATTCTGTCTATTTACTGGGTTTTGAATTTAAACAACTACCTGGTATAGGGGGGTATTGATGCAAATTGTTACGCCACTCACTATATTGCAATAAATCATCGGATACCTTTTTGAACTTCTTTATTTATACAAGAGAAGAAACAATTCAAATTTAAACTACTATATCTCTAGGAGAACCCTTATCCTTATCTATAATCGATCCTTTGTCATTTAAGGGCCTCTTTGGATGCACAAGAAAATAATACTTTATAAAATATAATCTTTCATTTTCTAAAGAAAATCTTGTACATTTGGTAACTCAAAAAATATTTGAAGAAAAGATTCTTTTCTTTCAAAACGCTTAATATTTTCTCTTACAGCTCTCCTTGTAGAAAACTTTCTACAATATAAGATCAATCTTTCAAAATGACGATTACAAAATGATAAAGTGATTTAAAGAGTTTAGTTTCACCAAATCCATCGTGATGTGTTTGTTTACATATATGGTAAAGTAAAGTAAAAATAAATGCCACAACATGGTAAAAATGGGATAAAGTATATGGTGAAGTAAAGTGGGAACGAATGGTAAAGTAGTTTTTTTCTTTTACTTTACTTTATCACGTTTTATCGAAGTTTTATAGGGTAAATAAAAAGTGACTTGTTTACAGGTGTGGTAAAGTAAATAAAGATTGATGTCATATCATGGTAAAAAGTGAGGTAAAGTAAAATGAGATGAAGTACATAGTAAAGGAAAGTAGAGAAAGAGTTATAAAGTCGTTGTTTTCTGTACACTTTACTAGGGTTTTATGTGATAAAAGAAAAGTATCTTATGGTAAAAATATGATAGCTGAACTCTACTTACCACACCACTTTTTTATCCAGACATGGTAAATTACTTCTAAATTAAAATAAGATATTTATAAAAAATTATTCTAAAAATGTAATTTACTTTAATCATAGCACATTCCAAACAGCTTAATTTAAAATTTATAATATTTTTCAAACATTACCAAACAGTAAAAATATTATAATATTATAATATTGTATTATTCTATTATATACTTTTTTATTCTTGCAATATTTAAATCTGTTAACATTTTATTCTATAAACATCCAAATGAACGCTAAAAATGCAAACTACCCTATATCTGTAACAAGAAATATTGCTCACATTAGTCCCTCACTAAAATATTTATAGCTTTTAAAATAGAATATATGACAGGTTCAAGAACCTGCTAATTTCCTACTTATATATATGAGAAACTAAAGAAAACTTGGGTTATATATACTTCAATAACTATCAAATCTAAGGTCGTGAAATAAACATTCATTTGACAATCATTCTTTCATGATTTTTGCTCATTTTGGACTTCTTATTTCTAGTGAGTGAATAAGATCCATAAATTATTCCTCTTGTCCTGTTTTAACCAATTTTAGAAGACAGTCGAGAGCCCCTTGATGCAGAAGTTGAAAAGGATCTGGGTCCTGCAAGAAAGCGCGCGAAATGGTTCCAAGTCCATCAACTCATTGGCCCTTGTTGTGGCGGTGGTTACACAATGAAAATGACTGGTTGATTTGGGGGCATATTTTCCACGAGACTTTAAGGTCGAATGTCGTGGTTTAGATAGGTGCTTGTGCCCACATATGACCCCACCTTGCCTCCTCTCTCTCTCTCTCTCTCTCAAATTTTTTTTTTCCATGTCTCATTCACTCTCCATGTCCCATGCATATAAAGAATCCCACTTTGCAGCCCCTATGAGACCCATAGGCCAACCATATAATTCATCTCTCTCTCTCTCTCTCTCTCTCTCTCTCTCTCTCTCTCTCTCTCTCTCTCATCCTTTTATGTCTGTATTTTCAAGTGATCATTCTTGATCAGTACCATCCTCTCCACGACTGGGTTTTTGTGCTTTCACCTTGAATCCCCTCTCCCATTGTTCAATGGAAGACATGGGTCAGTCGGTGAAAGTTCCGCCGGGTTTCCGATTTCATCCGACGGAGGAGGAGCTCCTTAACTACTACTTGAGGAAGAAGGTGTCTTTCCAAAAGATAGACTTGGATGTCATTCGGGAAGTTGACCTCAACAAGCTTGAGCCTTGGGAAATTCAAGGTCCTTCCTCCAAACCAACCCTTTTTTTCCCATGAACTCTCATTTCATTTTCCATCATAATATCTGATAAAAATAGGTACTGATCTATCTGTGTTTGGAGTGAATTTTGCAGACATGTGTAAAATTGCATCCACCCCACAAAGTGACTGGTACTTCTTCAGTCACAAAGACAAGAAGTACCCAACTGGTACTCGAACCAATCGTGCCACAACGGCTGGGTTCTGGAAGGCCACTGGCCGCGATAAGATCATCTACACCAGCTCGAAACGGATTGGAATGAGGAAGACTCTTGTTTTCTACACTGGGAGAGCCCCGCACGGCCAAAAGTCCGATTGGATCATGCACGAATACAGGCTTGACGATCACAATGATTCGAATTCTCCATCGTCCAATGTAAGACCCTCCCATCTTCTTCAGTCTCTCATAAATTTTGCAAGTGTGTATGTATGAAGCTTTCCCTTACCTAAAATTGCAAGTTAAAATTGCCATCGTCATTTCATCAGCTTTAGACCAAGGTTCTAAAACTTGGTCATTACAGGATCTTTTTTTATTTTCTTCTCAGATAAAAATGACAGTTAACTAGCTTTTTGTATATCATCCACCACCGTTAATATTACTTTTCAGCATACAAGTATGTCATCATACATGAAGGAGGATGCTTTAGCCAAACAAGGTATTGAGCGAGTTTTCCTTTTAGGAGGATTTTATTATGTAGTTATGGTGTGAGGGGGTACATTACTCTTGTACCTTTATGGGTTTTTTTCTTCTTATACCCTATCTTCTTGTACCCTATCTTTGTATACTGTTCTCATTTTATATAAGTTACTATAAAAAAATAAAAAATAAAAAATAAAAACTATCTGTTTGTGTTAAAAGACCTTGGAAGTTATATATGATTCTTATTGTGAACAGTCTCAAACCCTAATTCTATAAAGAGTCTCACGGTTATTGCAGGTATTCTATATTATCTATTAGGATATGCTTATCCTTTCCTGCACGATTTTTTTGAAAGAAAGTGATGCAATGGGGACCCATAAGTCGTTACTTTTAGGGTCTAAAACTATGCTTTTGCACCATACATGATAGGAGACATTTTTTTCAGTGAAGCTTTTCAGGACCTTAACAAAGAAAGTCTTTTGTGCTTTTTTTTTTGGGCAAGAGAAAGTCTTTTGTGTTGGACCTCTTCTTTTTTTAGGAAATTCTTTTATTCTTAAATTCCTAGAAATTTGTAGAAGGTACTATTTGAAGGGGTGAATGGTGAAGGATGAGAGAAGGTCATCAAGTTTCTAGGATTTAATTTGATGGGGTAATCCTTATGAAATCATTTCCTGTCAAATTTCGGAATTCTGTTGTAGATCGCTTCCTTTGCCTTTGATTCTTCACATTTTTTTATTTTTTATTTTTATTTTTAACAAAATCTTGAGAATATAATAGGAAAATTAAGCAAAAGGGTCCCTAAGGCTTGCTTGGCATTCTTCTGAAAGGGACTTTTATCAATGGGGTGAAGGGTGAAGTGTGGAACTTGAATATCTATTCTCGGCTTTTGAATGAATATGTTTCCATATCCTTCATTATGTGAGAATGAACCCAAGCATATGTGAGAAAAATTGACGGTCTCTTGTAAAGTCCCTTGACCCTTCTCAATCAGTGACTCCCACACATCCATGATCTTTTCGCAACTGGTTTTACAACTAATAGAAATCTTTTTTTCTTTTTCTTTTTTTTTTTTTTGGTAGAAAACTTACAGAAAGTTGTACCACCTGATACTAATGAAAGATATGTATCAGCTTTGGTATGATCAGTTAGTCTAAAGCCTAAAATGTATTGGAACTCCTGTCTCACCATCTCTATATTCTTGTTTTAGTGTTGTAAAAAAAGGTTCACATCAAAGGTACAATAAAAACATTTTAGATAGACAATTTCAATGAGATCTGGAGCTCTTGGACCAATGCCAGTTTTTTAGTAGCTTAAAACAAATGGAACAGGCTTCTGCATGCATTAGAGTGGTTGGTAGTAGGGTTATTAAGATCATTTGATAGCAATTCGCTAATCCCAAGTCATAGTTTTCTTGATGCCAGTTATTTTTTATTCTCTGGATGCATGAATTTCTTTTTGTGGTTGTCTGTGTTCATATACCATTCCTTCTAATACACGAGTGGTGAACATAAAGCTAAACATTTTTAGATGCTAATATGAAGAGCTGATATGTTCCAATCTTCTCTTCTTTTTTTTTTTTTTTTTTGGCTAATAATGTTCCAATTATGATTTATCTGCAATCTAGATACTGGATTCTGAGAATTAGGTCACAGTCCATGAGAATCAACATCTGAACCTATCGATATATGAAATATGGAAACCAAAACTTTATCATCTCTCTTCATAATTCGAAGATACAGCTAACCAGCAATTTAAATTGCTATGACCCAGATTGCAGATAGCAGGATTGTACACCAATCTATGTAATACTGGCTGGTGGAGGCAGAGCTCCCACAGGAAAGATCAAGGTTCAACCAGTGCTCAATCAGCCACTGAGCTGTTTACTGAATCATAAATGTTGGAACAATTATCTTAATTCTAGATGTGACTATTTTGCTCAAAAGAAAATTATATTAACCACCATTTCCTTCTTTAAATATGTCCTCTAAATGAATGGTTTTGATAGTTCAATCAGGGTTTCTTGGGGAACTGATTTGCTGGAGAATTAATACATTTACTTGTAAATCTAACACGAGTCATGAATACAAACAAGCATATCTGCAATTTTTCTTGTTTGTGTCATCCATATCTTAATTACTCATGTCATTGAATAAGAAAATATGAATATATTGTTGAACCACCAAAGATACATTTAGGTATGTGTTTACTGATTCTGCTGGACCTCATCACTTCATACTACTACTGCTACTTTTACAGGCCTCTAACTCGATCACAGATCGATCACCACAGAACAATGGATGGGTGGTCTGCCGTGTTTTTAAGAAGAAAGACAATCACAAGACATCAGATAGCCCCAGAAGCTCCTCAACAAGCAGCAATGGCCGCATGAAATTTAGCCATTCCTCTAATGGAAATGGACCCTTGGATGAAATTCTTCAGTACATGGGAAAGGCTTGCCAGCAGGAAAACCAGCCAGACACAAAAAGCAACTTCAACATGAAATCTCCAAGGCCCACTCAAGAGAAATTCATGCAACTACCTCCTCTTAAAAGCCCATCACTCCCAGATTACCAACGGCCGGATCAGTCCCCCACTGCACAAACATGCTACACACCAGTATATATGCAGGATGTGGCCCACCAAAGCGCCATCAATATCAACCCAATCTACACCGCTGAGTCGGGCATCAGTGACTGGGCCACATTGGATCAGCTCCTCGCATCCCATCTGAACGGCCAGGGAGAGACATCTAAGCTTCTGGCCTGTTTCAACGATCTCAATGCAAGTTATTGCTCCATCCCTGATCAGGACCATCCGCTGCTCCCCAATCTTCAATCACACTCGTTCAGTTCCACCCAGGACGATGATAAGGAGATGCAACTTTGGAGCTTCCCCCAATCATCGCCGCAGTGATTGGGTCCTCTTGGCTCACAAACATCTCAACATGGTTACTAATTGAGGTTGCAAGCAGAGTAAAATTGATCCAGTGCATCAATATAACTTACAGTGGACCCAGTTACTTTCTGACACTTGCATAATTTGTTTAATTAGTCCATCGGATCCATCCATTTAGTCCATTCAAATGTCCTAATTAGTCCATCGGATCCATCCATTTAGTCCATTCAAATGTCCATTTGCCTTCTTGTAAAGCAGATAGATTATAAAATCCCAATTGTTCTGGATGATGCCTGCCACTGGATCATCACGTCAGTTCATATTATTGTTTACAAAACAAAATAAAATAAAATGCCCATCATCAGAAGGTTAGTCATCAGATCAATGAATCAACATCTAGATTGTTATGATTGTCCAATCAATTTGACTTTTACACGTGGGCCAATGGAGAGCAGACTTGAGAAAATGGATAGGTAAGTGTCAAAATGAAACTGGGTGCACTTTGGACTGGGTTTTGGATTGCAACTGTATATATAAAATGATTAAATTTACACAGAAAGTAGAATTTACAGATAGAGTGAATTTAATAAGTATTATATCGTAATAATGATGATGTTTACCTTCAACTAAAAGCTGTGAGCCATACAGAATATTGTATAATGTGTGATAATTTCTATCCATCTGTTTTACTTCTGCTCCTTTTATTGAAACAACGTTGTTTCTCATGTGTGTTAATTTTTTTTCTTAGGTATCTGGTACTCTATAATCCAATGTTGGGTATAAATGTATAAGATGCAGATTGTTCGACTAAAGGGCCATGCCATAGATGGGCCCTACAGAAAACTACTACATTTCAAAGCAATGATGGAAACTAAAGAAAATTGGTTGGAGAAAATCCAAGCCATCCACATTTATTGATGGGATGTGACCTGAATGGTAGCTACAGATGCAACCGTCGAGTATTGATTGTATCCTTGGGCCACAACCACAGAATAACCACAGAATAAGATATGGGCCGAAACTAGTGAGTTCTCTTGACTCAGCCTACATGAGTACAACGGCAGAGTGGGGATTTTCTTGGGTTAAACTATGGTTAATCGATAATATTTATATTTCTTGATTTATTTTTAGCTTTTTTTTCTCAGAGGTAAACGATGGTAAATTGATCAATAATATTTTATATTTATTGATTTATTATTGGTTATTTGAAATAATTTATCTTTAATATTTTTTTTTATATATCTATAGAAAATCCTTTATTTTTTAAGATATCAGTATTTTTTTCAAGATATGATGTTCAAGACTTTGTGAGACAGTAGAGAGTTAGGGCTCACCATATTTAATGAATTCAAACCACTCGAAATAAAAAATTTTCCTTCTTTAGCATTGAGAATTGCATCATACTCCAACCAATGTAGAACTTGTGGCAGATTGATCATATTTAAACCAATCCATCATAATTAATTAATAAAATCCGTTGATAGCTACATATAGTCGTTTGGTTCACACACTTCCGCTGCACCACTGAGGGTTAAGAGGGCAGCATGGAAGCTATTCACCAAGTAATGATATGGATAGATTTGGGCATAGATTAGATGCGAGCTCAATATCAGTTTTGTCAAATAGCCTGCCCTAGCTTTTATATTAGGACCTCAGAGTTTAATGACTTTATGTAATGTGGATTGTTTAAAATTAAATATAATGGTGTGTAATGATTGGATAAGTATGGAATTCATATAAGTGCTCGTTCACCAAAGATAGTTGTACAAAAGAATTGAAATAATTGGATTGATCATTGGTAAGCCTCCCGTGTGAAACATAAAACTGCTCAAAGGGGATGCTTTTGAAATATTAAAAAAAAAAAAAAAAAAACAGTGGAAGTATGCAAGTAAAGGCTTCGAATCCGATCAGTGTTTTTAGTTATTTATTTTTGGTTATAGGAGAGGAATGGTAAACTATTCTAGTCCACCTAAACTACAATCCCAGGGATTGTCCCTAGGGTGCTCCACTTTCTGCTCCATGCTCTTGCATCCTTGCTCCATCAATGCTAGAGAAAGATATCAATCCTCAGCACTGTTGGTGAGAATAAGACGCCCTTACCACTAAGCAGTCTTGTGTTCATGATTAGTACTGCTGATTTAGTTATGTCTTGGTTCAACAAAATCCTATAATTGACCAATTTATTATTACCTAACACACCCTCAATGCTAGTAGTAGTAAACACTTTCAAATTTTTTTCAAACTTATCAGAAAGTGGTGAGACAAAGCATAGTGATAAATATGTTTGAACTGACGTTTCAGTGGATTGGCATCACTTTTGAACCTAAGTGGGTAAGAGTTCCTAAAACAATGTTTTGGAAAACCATGGTGCACACTCCACCAAAAGAACTCATTGAGACGAGTACTTGGGGCATAATGGATGAGTAGCTCGGGATTTCAATTACTTATACAAAGGGACACTAGCTGTAACTCCAACTTTGATTGATACCTTTGTTTTTTGGGACAAAGTCAAAGATTTACAATAATTATCTTGTAAAAATAATTACAAATTAAAGATTATATGGTTGATCTTGAATAAAGAAGATGACTTAAATGGTTAAATTACTCTCTCCCCACCCAAAAAAAAAAAAAAAAAATCTGAAAACCTCCTTATGCTTTAGAAAACTTTATATTTTTTTAACACGTGACCTCTAAAGTTTGAAAAACAAAAGAAAAAATCCTATATATTCTTATCCTTCCAAAATTTTCCTTTTATATATAGTGGCCCCACAATGAAGAATTTCTGAGTCCGCCCCAGTTGGCATGCTATGTATATTTTTAAGGTTTTCTTTGAGAAAAAAATAATGTTATTTCCATTGCAATCTTTCTCTCTTTTCTTTTTAATGAAACCCATCTTACAAAAGACAACTACGGTTTCTTTCATAGTTTTAATTATTTTTTCAAAAAAATAAAAATAAAGAAAAAATGTTGTTGAAGAAATGTAAATATTTGTACATTCTTATGTAAATTCAAGCATTCAAATGAAGCATTAATGTTCAATTATTTGGGATTGGTCCACCAGTTTCCATTATTGCCATGGGGTAGCCATGCTTCCTTTGCTGGTTGCTTGAGTAAGTTGAAACAACGTTACATCAATGTAGATAATTTCATACCATCCTCTTCCAGAAAATCGGCACACTATAGAGAGGGGAAAGCTGCTTTTTTTTTTTTTTTCATGTTTTTTGTTTTCATTCACTTGATTAGTCCCAAGAAACTTACTCTTCATTGGCCCAACGTCCACATCATATGATTCGATTTCCCAATATGTTAGTTCTTTTTATAATTTCAAAAATATCATGATGTTATTAGTAGAATACTTTCAAATATATTCCGCAATATTATTACAATATCTTCTAAATATCACCAATATTTGTATAGCTGTGCCTATTGTCAACATTGTCAGCCTAGAGGTTTAAGTGCACATCTATCCCGGTGAATTATTGTAAACCCTCAATTTTGAGTTGTCCTTTTTTTTTTTTAATCCCAACTTAGGGGGCTGGACAGGAGAAACCACACACATGAAAAGAGGAAGGCCACACAATGAGAAAGAGAGTCCACACACGTAGAAAGAGTGGAATGAATACCTGTGTTTGGGGAATTGACTTGCCAAGTGATTTATAGTTAATGGTCACTTTGAGAGATAAGAAAACAAGATAAGTTACAACAAAAGGTATAAATTTCTAGTATTCACCATCTTGATTTTTTATCATTTTGTGGAATGAGATCGAGTTCTTTTTTATTTCTTGGAAGGGAAAGAAGAGGCCTTTTTGTCAATTATTTGAATGAGAGAATAACTTTGCGACTCCTTTTTAAAAAATGATTTTTAAAATTTTATACATTTTGATATGACCCTCTTCTTATCAGAAAGAGACACTCTACTTTAAAGATCGAAGCTGGAAGCCGAGTGAGATACAGTGTTGCCTCCATTTTCCTTCATAAAAAGTGATATTCCACTTTAATTCACTTCACAAATTAATTGCCTAAATAGATCTTTAAAGATCTACCTTCAGCAGCTAGGTGGTGAGATGGGGGGTTGCCCCCGTTGTCCTTAACCATAAATTGTCATACACCCCGCAGGCGATTATCTCGCACAACCTGTCATTCTCCCTTCAAGATTAGAGGGGAGGTTTGGGAGGGTCGAATAGGAAGAGGATGGAGGACTATTGCTCAAAAGTCTAATGATAGTTTTATCTGGAACATTTTAAAGGACAAAAGTGCCCCTCTGGACATCCAATCTAGTCTTTTAATTTGCTAATCATAGCAACCTTCTTTGCATTTGATAGGTTAGTAATCCAGAAACTCTTTATCTTTTCAAAGGACTTGGACAACCGTCAACGGCCCATCTGGTTATTTTTTTATCTGTTTAGCAATTTTGAATGTGGGTTGAACTGTCTACAATACAGATTTAATTCAATGATTTCTGTGGTTGTCTTGAGAATTGAGGACGCTAGACTAGACTATGGCAGAGTGATCATGTGTACAAAAGAGCTGAATTATTATTGTTCATTGTTTTAAAAAGCAGACCAAGCGAGCCTATCCAATCGGGCTGAATAAGAATGATGGCTTCATCAGGTGCACAGGGCAAACTAGTAGGAATTATTACTGGGCTGTAAAAGTTACAACAGGAGGATTTTTTATTTATTTATATATATATTTTTGTTGTTGTTGTTGTTGCAAGTTAAGATTTGTATATAATAGAGAAGACAAAAATACACAACAGAGAAATAGATTTTAGGTACCGTGAGCACAACCACCCACAACACCAAGAAACAAAACAAAGATAATTAGAGGCCTACAACTGGCTAAAACAACAAACTCACTTGGCCAGAGCCAACAAACCCACAAAGCATTAGGTAGGGTCATTGATGATGCAGTTATGGTTTTTAAGATGATCTGCAAACCAGGACCAAGCAGAAGTTTCTTTGTCAAAATGAGAGCAGATGGTTGAGTTAAGACTAGAGAAAATGAGAGCCATCCTGCGAGCTTGAAACCTATGTTTCCAAGGAGAAAGATTTGGGTTGGTAAGAGCAGAGCTGATTAATTTCCTGTCTGCTAGCACCACTAGAGAGTTCGAATACTTGGAAGCTTCTTTAAGAGAGTAGAAGCTGTATTGAAGGGATCACTATCAGCAACAGTCTTTATCCAAAGAATAAAGTTTGTTTTTCTCCTAAAGAAGCCCACTGTAAAATTATCTCTAGAAGAAAGAAGAAGATTCCAGTTTGAAGAGCTAAATGGGATGGGTTTAGTAAGAGTGTGGTTTGAGTGAGCAGATAGGTCCCAAGTTGCTGCAATGTGGGAAGAAACTTCAAGATTGAGGTAATTTGCTCTTGAAAGAAATCCGGGCTTTAGTGTTATAGAGGACAGCTTCCCATGGACGAGCTTTATTCCTGAAAATCCGATAGTTACGCTCACGCCAAATATGCCAAGTAAATGCAGGGAAACATAACATCGCCATAGTATTATCATCCTCATTTCTATGGTTACAATTAGAAAGGAAATCTCCCATTTGCTCGACAATGGGCTTGTCTCTTTGGGCAGTAGTACCAAAAGAAGCAAACTATAGAATCCCAAATGTTCATACTGCAGATGCAAGCAGTCAGGATGTGTCTGCAGCTTTCAAGAGCGCAGTTGCAAAGTACACAAATCAGGTCATGGAAGATCTGCTTAGTTGTTAGAACATCTTTAGTCTTCAAGCCATTAAGAATAGCCAACCAAGTCTTAAATAGGAGGATTTTGTTTGAGGAAAAATGAGAATGAAGAGGGGGAAAGGAGAAAGTTAAACGGGTAGGGATAATTTTAGTCTCTATTATAAGTTGCTAATTATTAGATTTCTACGTAACTCTTTTTGTCAAATTTCAAAAGTAAACCTCTATGATTTTCATTTTTTTTAAAATTTTGAAACATTTTGATCTTTCAAAACACAGTCCATTTGCTGATATGTATTGGTTTTCTGAATACCAGGTCAGGAATTGGCCCAACTCATATTCGCACATGGCTAGATAATATTATTATATCTATAACAAGAAGCAGAGGTCCTCTTGTATTCCAAAAGAGCTGGACCAGAACCTAACTGGCCAGAATATTAACACACCAATCTAAGTCCCTCACCATCAACCTACTATGGCTCGTGTTAGTTATTTAAATAATAAAAGATAAGAAATAAATTTAAAAAATTCTTGCAATGTCATAAAATGGGATTCGTACAGAAGGTTTTAGAATGCAAGGGTTGATGGATTGGGGCGCGCAATTGCTACAGTAAACACTAAAACATCAAACAATTAATACTAAATCCAGTGATGTGACCTTTACAGAAAACCAAGGCAACATCAAACAGCAAGAAAAGCAAATCTACTGTGAAAATCGTACTTCAAGAAAATAACATAAATGTTTGTGTAAAGCCCACGTTGTGATATAGGGCATTCGAGAAGAGATCAATCAGCACAAGAGAACGCAGAAGTTTATATGGTTCGGCTTTTGGCCTACGTCCATGGGTAAGACGGAAAAATTTCACTTTGCATTCAGAAGAGGTGTACATCATAGAGACTCTTAGTCTCTGTTTATGATATCAGCCCAGGACACTGTTACACCCAAACACTACTTCTAATCACAGTAGACTTACAATAATAGACATACTTCTAATCACAGTAGAATATGGACAATGCAGGGGCCCGGTTTATCAGATTTATTACTTCAATTGAGCCATACAACCTAACAGCCCCCAAGGAGGAAACCGATGAAACGAAATCTGAAGGCATTGTTGGAGAGACTTCTATCTCTACATTCTGTACTAAACAAGAAAATCAATTGCAAATCTCTTAGTTTGTTTATAGATTTATTCTGCACCAGACAAACATATTACTGTCCAAAAAGTTGCCTACTAAAACCCCAGCCATCCACGTCTTCTTTTGGAGGGCCTTCTCAGAACTACTAAAGGGCTTCTTAGGAGAAAAAAGATTTACGTTTCAAACAAAGAGATTGTTATTATTATTATTATTAAACAAAGAAAAGCAAACCAAAGAAGACCTAAAATCATTAAAATCCCATCAATAATAACACCAAACATTCACATATTCCTAAAGAAAGATGAGAACTATATATGAAACATCACACACTAGATTGGTCCTAGAGGAAACAAACCAACCCCACATTATCAGATTTTATCCTGAACTTGGCTGGTGGATATGGCATTCATTGATGGGATCCTGCTAGGATGGATTTTCTTGGCCTTCCTGAAGAAAGAGAATCTGGGTTTCTTCTCTTGAAGAGATGATCTGTGGTCTACCATGTCTGCTTCTTCTTCTCTCTTTCCTCTTTGTTTTTCCATCCTCTTCAACTTTTCCGTGTAGAAGTTCCTTTGGACATAGATGTGGGCAAAAGAGGCTCCAAAAGTAGCCATTAGAAGAAAATCGAATTGGGTGAGATGAGAATGAAGGTGTGGAAGAGGGAGAGGATTTATAAGAGATGGGCCCGATTTGGTTAATGACTAGGCAAGCACTTACACTACTAGTTTTGTAATGCTGCGTGCCGTTTGATCTTAACCCTCCCTCGTATATCTGTGGGTTTATCTGTGGGCGAGTTAAAAAAGGAGGGGATGTGCGGGTGACTGAACAAGTGTGTACTTAGTGGGGAAGCCCAACGAGCCAGAGTCTCAATCCCCTACAATCCATTTAAGAATAAAAGTCTTCAATTTTTTTGTCTTTATAAACTATGGTATACATTTTTGGGGATTTAAACTAGAAAAGTCCCCTTAGACTTGTTAAAGGCCAAAAACACCATTAATGTGTTATATAAACAATAGCGATCTTAGGAGCTCTATTTGGTAATTTCTTTTATTTCCCTCTGAGCGGGGATAGCCCTGCTCCTTTTACTTTTAAAAGTTCCAAAGCCCTTTTTTCCTTTTTTGTTCTTCTCCCATCTTCTTCTCCCTTCCACGACGTTCAAGCTCGACCACTCTTTGGATCAAAACCCTAATCCTTCTTCTGCCATTACCAATACTAACGAAGAAGAAGAGGCGGAAATTTGTCTAGCTTCATTAGGAAAAGGCAGCAAACCTTCTTCCTAAGTTTACCTCATCACTAAAACAGAGTGCCAAACTAAAAAGATGATCTAGATCCATCATCCAAGTGCACCAATCAGCAATTTTTGCTCCATAGGGGGGTCAATTTGTACACTACCCCCACCATTTTTCCCTCTTTCTTCTTTGCGATGTATATGTACTATTGAAATAGATGATGGTGATTCTATTAGAGAGAGAGAGAGAGAGAGAAGTGGATAATGGAAGGAAGAATGGATAAGTTGTAATTGCGACAGTCGCATTCTCCTTCTGATATGGTCTTTTGGTGTTCTTTTTCTTTAAAGGATCCCACCTTCAATGTCGTGGAAGGGAGAAGAAGATGGGAGAATAACGAAAAGGGGAGAAAGGGTTTTGTGACCCGGTCTTCGTGTGGGTGTGGAGATCTCCACCTCCCTGAGTGTTGTCTCTCAGAATGGTATCAGTTGAGCCAGGGATATCCCCACCCAAATTAATGATATGAACGTGGATATCCCTGCCTGTATTAGTGCTATGAGTGGGGATATCCCCGTCCACTATAGTATTGTGGGTGTTGTCTCTTAGAATTGTATCTCTCATTTGAGGAATTATGACCAAATGTCCATTCCTTATTGAGCTAATACCCATATGTATGTAACTGATAGAATCTCAACACTATTTTCAATGTTTAACCATTTCTATGTTAGTCAATGCCCATGCCCATCCCCATATCCAACCATTTCTATGTAAACAAAAGAAAGCCGCCCAATTATATCATCTTCTATTACAGCCAAAGTCAATGCCCATTTGTATTACTGAAATTGGGATCTTTTTATCATAAGAAAGTTAATGTGGGCTACCCTTTAATGGAGTAAATATTAATTATCCATCAATGAGATGGAAGCTTTAATAAATAGTTCTAAACATCAACTTGTTGGGTAAAATAGAAACACATGTGGAGATTATGCTTGTAGGTTAAAACAAATGTAAAAATAGTAAATCTAGATTACCAATCTCTTTAATGAATCCCAAACCTTCTTACTTAAAAGAGCAATACAAATGGGCATTGGCTTTGGCTGTAATAGAAAATGATAGAATTGGGCATCGGGATTTGCTCACATAGAAATGGATGTGAAGGTGGAAGTTATGTGTGAATATAGATTGTCTAATGTGCCCGCTATAGCACTATCCCCGCCCAGCTGGCTGTATCCATACTTATGAAACTCTATTTGGGCTCGGATGGGCGGGGATGTGTTAGTGGATATCCCCCCCATCCCCCCAACACCCTGATGGGCGGGAATATCCATGCTCCCCTCCCACAACACAAACACAGGTGAGAGATAATTAGCTATCAAGACAACGAGTCTCTCCTGCTCTACTTTTCTCTCTAAGAGACACAAAAAAAAAAAAAAGGTATACTAACAATAATGAAGAAAAGTACTTAAATGAAAAATACTAAAACGGGTGTGTGTTACATATGTTTTATGGAGAAGATATAGGGGTTTTGGATTTGGACTTGGATATGAATATTTGGTTCGGAGAATAGTAAAGAAAGAGAAGCATTGGTGAAGCACTTTTCTTCTCATCGGTTTGCCCTTTTCAATCAGGAGATCTTCCTTTCTTCTTCAATGAATCCCTGCTCAGAGAAGATGAGTCTCTGCTCAGATAAAGTAGGCAAAAAAAAAAAAAAAATGGGGAAAAAGGGTTTTGGGTTTTGGACCTTTTAAGGTAAAAGGAGTAGGGATATCCCTGCTCAGAGAAAAAATAAAAAAATATATCAAACAGGGCCTTTGGAACTACTATGGTCTATATAACGCATTGAAGGTGTTTTTGGCCTTTAACAAGTCTAAAGGGATTTTTCCAGTTCAATCCTCTACATTTTTCTATTACATGTGTGCTACTGCTATTGCAACCTTGTAATTTGCATTGAAACATTTACTAGGTAGTATATAAGTTAAAGGTAAATGGAATGCAAGTCGAGCAAACTCCAAATCTAAATCCATCCTGAACCTGATTTGAGTCAAAGTCCAAAAACTTATACCCTTTCGGCCTTTCCGAACCTGACAAACTCCCCAACAAACCCACTTCATTGTCATAAATCTTTACATCTCAATATAATATTGATCGTAGCCCCAAGTGCAAGGACGCGATTCTAGTAATAACCGGTGAAACCGGATCGATCCACAGAGAGTTTATTTATCGCAAAACCTGTCCTAATAAAAAAAAACTAGTTCTAGCCTAAAAAAAAACTATACAAATCAAATTTTCTAATTGAATTAAAAATTAATTACAAATCTGAAATATTAATTACAACCAAAGAAAATTAAAATCATAATCTAGAAACCCAATCTAACCACTGCATCACCATAAGATTTATTAGCCCAACCAATTGCAATAATTGTTAAGGGTGCATAAAATAAAGAATAAAATAAAATAAAATAAAATCAGAGAATAAAGAAATTAGATTTTAATTCTAAAACTTTACAATAATTACTTTGCTTAATGCCATCAAGAAAAACCAAGACCACCGCACCAAGTGCGCACTGTCACTACGCACAAAAATTCAATGTTGACTCATTGGTGAAGACCAAGACCCCATAAACTTGATTTATTAATTAAAGACCCATTACAAGCAAATAACCATTACAAAATTCTTTTAATAAAAATAAAGTGCATCCAACCTTACCATAGACACAAGAAACACTAAACGGAGGAGAGAGACTCGCGGTCTTGAACGGCGATCTAACCGGCTCTCGTTTCGCGAACTGAAATCCAAGCAAGGGAAGATGATTTCAAGGATGATCCGATGGTGGAGTGACGATAGCAACGGCGGCAGCGTGACGGCGTAAAAATCTAAGTGGTAGTGTGCCTTAGGGAAGGCCTTGGATGAAATATTGATGGAAGGAGGAGAGATGAAGAAAAATTAATGGAAAAGGGGAAATAAGAAGTTGCTGGTCGTCCAAGGTGTGAGGGGAAGATGGTGATCACGTCCAACCCTCTTTGTGGCTCTTTTTATATCTTTTTGATAGCTTGGGTTGCAAGGTTTTGATTTGGGTAAGGATTAGTAGTGTGTGGTCCAAGTTGGATTAGGATTAGAAGGGTTTTTGAGAGATTTTCTAGGGGTTGGCTCACAATCCTAGTAAAAATAGGATTGTTCTTATCTCATGCAACTCCCTCTCTTGGGTCCCACTTTGGTTAAGAATCAATTCAAATCTAAAATTTCAGATTTGAAACAAATTTTAAAACCATGTGGCCCCCCTCATGGACATTTTTTAATCTTCTTGGAGTGGTGTTGGACGTGCAACACTTGGTGGGGAGAATCCTTGGTTTGCAAACTTCAATCTTGAGGCCTATCTTTTAGGAGATAAATTTAGCTACAATCTTGCACTCTTTCAATTTTTTTTCAACTTGGATTGCTTAGCAAGATTTCCAATCTTTTGAACTCCTCCTCGTTAGAAAAACCTCTTAGCATGGCCCACCTTAAACATCTCTTCAAATCTGAATTTAATTTTATCCCAAACATGATATAGGAGTGGGCCATACTTGGAAGAATGCAATCTTTAACTAATCTTGAACTATCCCATGCTTGGACGTCCCTACCTTGGCTTGACTTTCTTTTGCAATTTTTTCTTCTTCTTTGTTTGGCATGAATTGAATCTTAGCCATCCATCTTGACATGTAAGCAATATTTGTTGGAGAGTAGATATGACACCTCATCATCTCATGGCCCACAAATTTGGAACTTATCTTCAAAATATTAAATCTGATTTTTTTCTTGCATATGAGAGCGGACCCTACCATGGCCGCCCCTACATTAGAATCCATGCCAAAGGAAGGTGGGTCCATGGTGCATTTGATGCATCAATTCTCTTCCGTGGACCCCGATTTCTGAAATTCCCTACAAAAATAAAAGCAAAGATCAAAGAATAATCTAATCATATAGGTAAGGAATTATGCAAGATGCGGGCCTAATTCACACTAAATAAATGCATAAAATGTCACCATTTTATCAAGTTTTCTTCAATTAAATTAAAGGTGCAAAGAAAATTCATCATTTCATGTGTGATTAAAAAGTTATGAGAAATTTTTGACTTTCAATGCCAAAAATAGAGAAATTCATGATTTTATGTGAAAATGCAATTTTTGGATGAATTTTGATTCGAATTTAGACTTTGATGCTCAAAAACATAAAATCATAATTTTTTTACCAAAATGGTCCATGATTTGACGATTAAGTTCTTAATTACTTTAAAATGATGAGGAAATTCTATATTTTTAAGGACTTATCAAATATATATAGAAAATATCATATCTCATAAAAAAAATTGTCTACTTTTTATATTATAAATTATATTGCACTGCTAAAATTATGTTGCAATGGTAAGCAGAAGCATGCTTTACTAGCAAGTAGTTTGAAAGCCATACCACATTTTACGGAGCCTGCTAGGACCCACTTTTGATAATTGCTCTTTTCGCACTCTTATCTACCAATTCCTGCCACCATGCATAGATTTATGCTCATCAAACCTTTACACCACCCCGAAAATAATAATAATAACCCATGGGATTTCATGTTCCAATGGAACCTTTTTTTTTTGAAAAAACAAAGGTTGATGTGCTTAGTGGGGTCGACAACCCAATTAGCAATTCATAAGTCATCTCTCACCAGCCCTAGACCATGTCACTGGCCTAACCCGGCGTGGCTCACTGCTCACGCCCACACTTGCCTTTTTGGTTCTCAGGTCGCCAGAATACCCGCTTTTTCTTTGTTTTCAAAAGCCCAGATATGATCAGAACTCCATGCAGAAAACCCGTTCGACATAATGTCTCTGAAGGAATCTTCAATCTCACACCCCATGTTATCTCCATCCGATTCCTACGCTTTCCAACTCCAAGCATGCCTTAAAAACAAAGACCAAGGTGCTGGAAAATCCATTCATGCCCGATCAATCAAAGTCGGGCTGCACCTGAGCACGTTCTTGCTCAACAATCTCATCAACTTTTATGCAAAGACTGGGTTGGTTTCTGATGCGCAGCGTCTTTTTGATGAAATGCCTTTCAAAAACAGGTTCTCTTGGAACACAATCCTCTCAGCGTATGCAAAAAGTGGTCGATTCCACACCGCCCGCCGTCTGTTTGGGGAAATGCCTGAACGGGACTCTGTCTCGTGGACCGCCATGATTGTTGGTTATAATCAGATGGGTTTGTTCCAAGATGCGATTTGTATGTTTCTGGAGATGATTAGGGAAAGAGTTACGCCGACCCAGTTCACTTTTACTAACATTCTGACCTCCTGTGTGTCCTTGGAAGCTCTGGATTTAGGCAAGAAGGTGCACACTTTTGTGATTAAGCTCGGGTTGAATGGTTACATTCCGATTGCAAATTCGCTTCTCAGCATGTATGGGAAAACTGGGGATCCCATGACAGCCAAAGTTGTTTTTGATAGAATGAAATTGAGGAGCCTGTCAAGTTGGAACGCCATGATTTCTTTGCATGCACAAACCGGTAGGCTCGACCTCGCACAACTGCAATTTGAAGAAATGGCAGAGCGGGATGTCGTCTCATGGAATTCAATAATTGCTGGATATAATCAACATGGATTTGATCAGGATGCATTGTTATTCTTCTCAAGAATGTTGAAAGAACCCTCTGTACGAGTACAACCTGATAGCTTCACGTTAGCTAGTGTTCTATCCGCTTGCGCTAATCTGGGAATGTTGAAAAGCGGCAAACAAATCCACGCATACATCATTAGGACTGAATTTACTTCATATGGGCCTGTGGCAAATGCTTTGATCTCAATGTATTCCAAGTCGGGTGGGGTTGAAATCGCCCAGAAAGTTGTTCAACACACTCCCTCTTCTGATCTCAATGTAGTGTCATTTACAGCATTGCTTGAAGGCTACATCAAGCTAGGGAACCTCCAGCCTGCTAAACAGATTTTTAACTCGATGAAAGAGCGAGATGTGGTTGCATGGACTGCCATGATAGTTGGCTATGTGCAGAACGGATTCAATGATGAGGCACTGCTGCTTTTCAGAATGATGTTGATTGAAGGTCCGAAACCAAATAATTACACTCTAGCAGCCATGCTGAGTGTTTGCTCAAGCTTGGCCACATTGGGTCATGGCAAACAGATTCATGCCTTTGCCATTAGATTGGGAGAAGACTCATCGGTTTCTGTTAAAAATGCACTGATAACCATGTATGCAAAAGCCGGAAGCATTGCAGGGGCACTGTGCGTGTTCAATCAGGTTCGTTGGAGCAGAGACACTGTAACCTGGACATCCATGATCATAGCTTTAGCTCAACATGGGCTTGGGGGAGAAGCCATAGAACTATTTGATGAGATGTTGGTCTTTGGAGTTGTGCCTGATCATATTACTTATGTTGGTGTGATCTCCGCGTGCACCCATGCAGGTTTGGTGGATCAAGGCCGCCATTATTTTACATCAATGCAGAAAGTGCACAATATTGAACCCACCCCGAGCCATTGTGCATGCATGATTGACCTTTTTGGTCGTGCAGGATTGCTTCATGAAGCTCAAGAATTCATAGAGAGCATGCCAATTGAACCAGATGTCATAGCTTGGGGTTCACTTCTTGCTGCTTGTAGGGTTCATAAAAACGCTGACCTGGCGAAACTTGCAGCAGAGAGATTACTGGTCATTGATCCGGAACACAGTGGTGCTTATTCTGCACTTGCGAATGTGTATTCTGCATGCGGACGATGGGAAGACGCTGCTAAGATCAGGAAATTGATGAGGGATAGAGGAGTGAAGAAAGAACAAGGATTCAGTTGGATTAATGTTAAAAACAGTGTTCACATTTTTGGAGTTGAAGATGGGTTACACCCTCAAAAAGATGCAATATATGAGACGATTGCAAAGGTTTGGATGGAAATCAAGAAAGCGGGTTTTGTTCCAGATACTGAATCAGTGTTGCATGATATTGATGAAGAATTGAAGCAGCTGGTGCTTAGTCATCACAGCGAGAAACTAGCAATAGCATTTGGGCTGATCAGCACTCCCGAGAAAACGACATTGAGGATAATGAAGAATCTTCGGATTTGTAATGATTGTCACTCTGCAATCAAATTTATATCCAAGGTCATGGAACGAGAGATCATAGTGAGAGACGCAACCCGCTTTCACCATTTCAAAAATGGATCTTGTTCGTGCAGGGATTACTGGTAGGCAGTAACTTGGGGTTGCTGTGGGGTTAAACCTCACTCTTTTTTCCGCACAGCCAAAAGTCCAATTGGATCATGCACAAATACAGCATTGATGGTCACAGTGATGCGAATTCCCCACTGTCCAATGTAAGCCATCCCATCCCCTTACATCTTCATCAATCTCTCATAAATTTTGCCAGTGTGTATGAATCTATCTATTTCCTCACTCTAAATTAACCTCAACTCTTCTGTATCTTATCCAAGATCTCCTCAAGTAATATTCTTCCTGATAAAAATTTCCACCAAGGTAGGAATCTGGTTAGTGCCTATTCCTTCCCTTATAGGTACATCTTTCAATTTCCCTATCTTTGGGACCCAACAATCCTCTATCGTCTTCACACACTCCCCATTCCCTACCACCCAAAAGAGACTGTCAAGAATTAACCAATGAGCTTCCCCTTCGACTGACACTAGTTCCTAAATCACATTCTTTTAAGGTTAGAATTCGAACCCACCAGGCTTTTGTTTGATTTTCTAGATTCCTTATCCCTGGCCCACCCTGATTTAATGGTTTTGTAACTTTCTTCCGTGAGATTGGGGTAATATGCTTTCCATTTTGTCCCTGGCTCCCTGCCCATGTGCATTGGAATGCACTCATATTTGATTCAATAAATTAGTAATTCTTTTTGGCATGTATTGATGTGGCGACCAATAATTAGGAAGATTAGAACAAACTGATTTTAACAACACCGATCTACCTGCATGGCTTAAAGTGGGGCCCTTCCAATTTGCAAACTTCTTGCTCGATTTACTGTAAAATGAGTGGTTGTGGTTGTTCAGGCAGTGTTTGTTGGGATACTTGTGGGATCTTATACATGCTTGCCTGGAGAATTAATACATTTACTTGGAAATTGAACATATACTGAATAATGCGTACAAACAAGTATTTGTGATTTGCTTGTTTGTGTCATCCATATCTTAATTACCCATTCCATTGAATTGATCATATGAATATATTGTTGAACAACCTCAAATACATTTAGGTATGTGTTTACTGAGTGTGTTGGAGCTCATCACTACATACTGCTGCTGCTGCTACAGGGCTCGAGCTTGATTGCAGATTGATCATCAGAGAAGGATGGATGGGCGGGTTGCTGCATTTTCAAGAAGAAAAAACCATCACAAGACATCAGATAGCCCCGGAAGCTCCTCAATGAGCAGCAATGGCCACATCCGAGTTAGCCATTCTGCTACAGGAAACGAACCCAGCACCTAACGCAACTACCACTTGAAATCTCCGAAGCCCACCCAAGAGAGATTCATACTTCCACCTCTTGAAATTCCTTCCAGATTTCCAACGGCTGGATCACTCCCCCAATGCACAAACCTACTGCAGACCTGTACATATGCAGTATGTGGTCCACCAAAGTAGTATCAATATCAGCCCGATCTACACACCACTTAGTCTGCCATCAGTGACTGGGCCACACTGGATCGGCTCCTTGCATCCGATCTCAATGGCCAGGGAGAGACAGCTAAGCTGCCTGTCTGTTACAACGATCTCAATACGAGTTTTTGCTCCATCCCAGATCAGGATCATCTGTTGCGCCCCACTCTTCGACCTGTGGAGCTTCCCCCCAATCATTGTGGCCTTAATGGGGTCTTCTTGGCCTCATGTCCAATCCTTCCATCTTATAAACAAACATCCCAACATACAATACTAATTGAGGTTGCAAAGTCAGATTAAAATTGTAGCAGTGCACTGGTTCCATTTTGACTTACAGTGGACCCAGTTACTTTCTGTCACTTACTGTTACTTGGCACAAATTTTTTGGTCAACCAGATTCACCCATTTAGCTATTTCTGTTAGCCAACTTGTAAGACAGAGAGAAAATTGCCAAACAGGCAATCTCAATTTCCGTTAGCTATTTCCATTACCCAACTTATAAATAAGAGAGAACCGCGGCAGTTCGTTGTCCAGTATTTGAATCTTAGGTATGCCAACTCTTTCCACTTGTGTAGGTTTCTTTTCTGCTTGGGCAGGCTCTCTCTCTTGGTTTTCAGCCCCCCGGTTGGGTTACCAAATTTTTTTTTTTGTTCCAGATGATGCCTCAGAGAGGATCATCATAATATTACTGCTTACCAAAAAAAAAAAAAAAAAAAAAAAATCATCAAAAAACTGCCCATCATCAGATTCTAACAATACATCAGATCTACTAGTAACAATCCAGATGGTTAGGATCATCCCATCAGTTTGAGTCTCACAATTGGGCCAATGGAGGGCAGACTAGAGAAAACGGAGGGGTTCTGATTGATAACTAAGTGTCAAAATGAAACTGAGCGCACTGGTTTTTAAATTGCAAAGCATATAAAATTGCCCTCTCCTCAGCTCAAGTGGACTGGAGAGGGCCGTCCGCTGCCTAGGTTGGGGCCCACTATTTGGTCCATCCAAATGGACCACACTCAGGGCCCCCCTGAGTTGCACATGTCCACAAAAAATTGGCCCCGTTCGATTAAATTGGACAGTTGGATCGAGTGACACCCATCCAACTGCATTGTACACTGTAAAATTTTTGTGGCCCAAATGGAGATGATAGAAATCATCTTTAGGGTAGATTTTTTTGTAGAGAAGAGAGCCTGAGGAGGGCCCCCAAATCCCCTCAATCCCCATTCTCATGTGGGTTCCCAGGTGGGCCCAGGCCATTGAGCTCACGCTCTTATCCTCAGCTCGAGCTGAGGATAGGGGGGCTCTATAAAATTATTTAAGTTTACAAAACTAATAGAATTTAAGGATGGGCTGAGTTTTATAATCATTATATTTTTATTTTAATAATGACGATGTTTATGTTCAACTGAAAGTTGCGAGCAATGCAGAATACTGGGTCGTGTACTGTTTGATCAATTTTGTCCACATGTTTTATATAAACAACGTTGTTTCTCATATATATATATATATATAAATGGAAAATGTTCATATGCATCTTTCCCTCACCATAGGATGAGAGACGCTCTCCTTTTCGCACATAAAGATAATGAAGTGTACCTCACCCTATGTACTTGAAAAGTACATTTTGTACTTGAAAATGTCCAAAAAATGAAGTGTCCCTCACCCTATGGTGAGGGAAAGATACATGTGAACATTCCCCCATTTATGGAAGTACTTGGGGTGTTGACGTTTATACTTGGGGTATTAACTTTTGTACTTGAAACCCCCCATTTATGGAAGTGTCTCTCACCAAATAGTGATGGATTGATGCATAAGAAGACCTCCCATATATATATATATATATTTATGGGAGATGCTCATATGAGAAATATCTCTCACCTTATATGAGAAATAGGGGTGGAGGCCCTCACATTTAAATTATTCGCATTGGATATGGATGTGAGGGCCCCCACCCAATCTCTCATAGGAGCATTTTCCTATATAGATATATATATATATATATTTGCTTTAATTATCTGCTAATCTTATAATCCTATGTTTGGTACAAATGTACAAGATACAGATTTTTCACCAGGATTATGCCATAGATTGGACCAACTCAAAGCCACAATTTCATAGCAATGATTTAAAAAAAATAAAAATAAAAAATGACATGGTTGGAGAGGAGACCAACCATCTGTTTAATGATGGGATATGCTACGAATGGAAGCTACAGCTACAACCGTGGAATGATTGTAAGTTTGACCCACAACCAAAAATTTAAATTTGGGTTGATACTTATCAGTTTTCTTGACCTATACGGTTACAGCGGCAGAGTAAGAATTTTCTTATTGGGGGTGAACCATGGTAAATCCATAGTATTTTTCATTAATTAATTTTTTATTAATCATTTACAATCTAATTTAATCTTACAAGTTTAGTATTCTAACTTACAACTCGAAAAGGGTAAAAATAAAAAAATAAAAAATAGTGCATGTACAAAAATGAACTTGCCAAGAATACTTAATTTACAAAATAATGCAACTAAATCATAATAGACAAGTAGATGCAACAAAATCATAATAGACAAGTAGATTGGATTATGGAAAATGTTCTATATGAGTGGATTGGGGCCTACTTGAGCCCACCTTTGATTAGTGCAACCCCTTCCATGATCTGATACAATGACCAGTCTTACACTCATTATTGAACCTTCACTTGACATTGGATTCAATTTCAAAAAAATTTTATAGTTAAGTCGGTATTAGACTTTTAACATTGTTAAATTAGTGATATAGTGGGGTTGAAATTTTTTGTCTCCCCTTTGTGCATAAGGAGACCTTTTCTTCTTCCCTCCTCTCTCGAGAGGCATGTAACTAATTGTTAATTTTCATTTCTTGTAATATTGTGAAACTTTTTTTTCTCATTTTTCAAAATCACACTCTATTTGCTGATATGTATTGGTTTTCTGAATATGGTTTCAGGCACTGATACTTGAAACCATGCTAAAAGGTTATGTTCCAGCTATAAGCATTTTCAGCAGGGTGGCAATGGTTCGGGTTGGGTTTGAACTGATCTGTGTCCCACCTGACTGACACATGAGCTATACCCGACCTGTGATGGGTAGATTTTCATAATGGTAGGGCCTAACTCTCAGTTCTTGATAAGGATAATGTGCCTCTTCTACATTAACCTCAACTTGGACAAAGTAACGAAGAGAAAGATCAATTCATTCGCTTGCTTCCCCTAAAAAATATCTGTAATAACTGTGTAAAACCTAGTAAGAAGTGAAACATCCAAGTATTTCGATGATAAGCACAATGAGATTGATAATATCGGATAAGGGTTCAGCTCGAGATCTTTGTAGATTCTTCCTATCCTCTTTACATTAATGAACTGTTTTAAATATTTGTAAGGGTATGCATGACAAAAAGACTTTTGGCTTTTCCATGGAATGCTCCACCTTTTCTAATACCCAAACATTTTTTGTAATATAGCATACAATTCAAAAAACAAGTTCACAGAAAATTAAACAATTTTTCCGGGGAAAAAAAAAAAAACCATTACACAAGGTCTCCTAAGGTGGTTAAGCCCCAACCATCCAGAGGACTCTCTCCATTAAGAGTTTTAGAAGAGTTGCAGACAAAAGGAGATCATTATTCTGATTAATTATGATAATACAAGAAAAGCAAACCAAAGAAGAGCTGACTACAATCATTAAAACCCCATCAACATTAGCACAAAATATTCACATACCACTTGAAAGATAAAAACTACAGAAGATCCCACACTAGATTGGACATAGAGAAACATACGAACGTCCACATTTATATATCAGTTGCTATCCCAAACTTGGCTGGTACTGGTAATGGCATTAATTGACGGTATACTACTAGGATGGATTTTCTTAGCCTTTCTGAAGAAACTGCAGTTGGGTATCGTCTCTTCAAGAGCTCTTTCCTCTACCATGTCTGCTGTTGCTTCTGTCTTTGCCCTCTGTTTTTCCATCCTCTTCAGCTTCTCCATATGGACCTTCCTAAGGACATAGATTTCGGCGAAAGCTGCTCCAAACGTAGCCATTAGATGAAAATCGAATTGGGTGAGATGAGATTGAAGGTGTGGAAGAGGGAGAGGATTTATAAGAGATGGGTTGATCTGGTTAATGACTAAGTTAGCACTTACACTACTAGCTTTGTAATGCTGCCTTGAGTTCGATGATACGTGACTAGAACTGTGTCTTTGCGTCTAAAGTCTCTTTGGGCGGTTTAGAAAGTAAAAGACCGAACAAGCTAGTGAGTATATAATAGGAGTTTTTAGTGGGTAGCCCACGGGCTGAAGTCTCTCTTACCCACAATCCATTAATTTGATTACTTTTCTGAGTGTAGAGAAGGAAAGGGGAATGCACCTCCTGAAAGTGGATGGAGATGGTGCCATGTGTGAGCCTTGTTCACATGATCTCTTCGACTTTCTAGGGAATAGCATACGTGCCTTCTTATCTAATGTTACATTGGATATATATGGGCGGTAACTAGTTTAAGTACTGGAGTGGGACTGCATGTGTGAATGTGGACCCATTTTCCACCCATTGAGGATGGTTATGTGTTGACATGTGCAAATCTTAGCCTTTAATTAGCATTGGGTCATCTATCGACATTTAATGGATTCTGTGGTTTCATCATCATTACAACTTCATGTGCTTGTTTTCTTCTCTTTTAAAGTTTTTGGCAATGTGGAACAGGTTAAATGCTAATTCATCTAAAAAACCTCTCTTGGGTTATATTGCCCGCTTTTCATTTAGAACATCTATAGACTATATCTGTGGTCAGTTGATCCATGGACTAGTATAGACTCAAAAAATTGAATCGAATACTTGATAGCCAAATGCATGGTGTTCAATTATTGGTGCACATGAATAGATTGGGAGAATTTTATCCAATAATAGGACTGTATTGGCGGTCCAATTCTATAGGGCCCTATATTGATCAATGTAGCTCTTTTCACACTCTTTATCGCTACCATCCCAGTAACTTGCCATGTTTTATTCTTATCAAATCTTTACTCACTGGTGGATTTAACTTCAAAAAAGAGTTTTATGATTAAAAAACTATAAAACTTTAAAGATGTTAAATCAAAGGTCAATATGCTCTTATATTCGGCTAATTTTTTGCACAACCTTTATCCATAAATAGACATTTCCAGCCATCCTACCTCCAATGATAGGATAGCATCCATGTGGGCCTCATGAGTGCTACCTGCTCATAAGTGAAAATCCTCTATATAACCCAATAGGCCTCTTGAGACCGGTGGGAGTTGCCTAGTTGGTTGGGAACCTTGTTTTTCACCCTACTCCCCAAGAGTTCGATCCTAGGGTTTTCTCTCGATGAAAGTGGGTTTCTCTTTCTGTAGTAGCGGGTGCTATATATCTTCCCAAGGTTGGGTCTCTCATGGTCCCAGCCCCCTTGGCTAGACCCCTCGGCTACATGAGTAAATAACCCAGTAGGCCTCCTTTTATTTCCTATCTATTGCTTTCCTCGTATGACAAACAAGCAGTTTGAAAGCCATAGAATGACACCCAACTAGGATTGCACGTTCGGATTGAACCCATTTTTATACAGATTGATTTGCTTACTGGGGTCCACAGCCCAACCCAATAAAGGTTGATGCGCTTAGTGGGGTCCACAACCCAACCAAGATTAGTATCATAAGCCACCTGACCTAACTGCCCCATGTCAGAACAATGGGATATGGAAAAACCTGTGGCGCTTATCATCTCCTTTGGGATCTATATGCCATGGTGGTGCATCCACTACTTCGGATAATAATACCAATCATGTCAGCCCTATTTTTTAAACAGTGAAGTTAGAAAGTGTGATGATCTTCTTTCACCAGGCCTAGATCATGTCACTGGATGGCAAGCCCATAGGCCCAACCCAATGACACTAACACTTGTCAAGTGGGCCTCACAGGTTTCTTGGTTTTGGACCATTGCTTGGTTCTAATTCGTTTGTTCCTCTAGATTTTTAGTTGATTTTTTAATCACCTTGGCATGGCCTGTTTTAGCAAATTATGAGGCCCATATGTATGGCATTATTTACACAAAAATCGACTAGGGTTGAAATTATTTCTTCAATAATTTTGCGGGATCCTCTAAGGCTTTGATTTAGAGAAATCTTGAGTACAGACAACAACAACTCTTATTTGGGTAAAACATGGGATTACCCCATTCATAAGTATAGGGCCTGTTGTGGGATTCCACTTCAACACATAATTTCTATAGGTCAAAGCCTGAGATAGGGTTGCCAAACGGGCCAGGTTGGGGCAAGTTGTTTAAATGGATATATGCATGTGGGTTGACCCTAAACGAAACCATTTAAATGGGTTAGGTTACACAGGTTGATCGGGTTGACCTTGCTAATTAATTTTCTTGTGCAATTTCGATTTCTAATTTTCTCTCGATTGTATATGATACTAAAATACCTTGCTAGATTCCGGCCGAAAACTATTGTACCGTCGTCTTAAATTAGAGATTTGCTCTCCTACGCGTATATTATATGCAGCCCAGCTTTGTGGGGCCTACTTGAGCCTAGTTTTGATCGGTGGAGACACTTAACGCTCTCATTCCTTGTGATCTAGCACTGGGATCAATTTTACTCTCACCAAACCTTTATCAACCGTTAAATTGAATTTCAAAGATATCTATGCTTAAAAGACCACTAAACTTTATGGCTATTAATTCAAGGGCTAGGATGAGTTGACCGGAACTTTTTTTTTTTTCCTTTTAACCTTTATTCATAAAGATACCTTTCCGTGCACCCACGCCACCCCACCTCACCTTACCCCAATATTAATAAGCATGCATCTAAGTGGGCTTGCTTGTAGGAGAGCCTTCCCCTTTAAATTAAGGATTACAATTTTGTGGAGGGGTGGTGTTTCGGCTTGATCAACAACAGATCAAGGGTTTGACTCAAATCTGATGGCTTTGTATTTGAGGGTTGTGTGTGTGCACGCATCAAGGGTTTGACTCAAATCTGATGGCTTTGTATTTGAGGGTTGTGTGTGTGCACGCAGTGTGTTATATAGTATAGTTATATCCTTCCTACCAAAAAGAAAAAACGAATGGCCGTCGGCCGCGGATGTTACCAATAATAAAATATCTCAATCTACCAGCCTCCAACTCCCAATTTTCTCATTTGACTTGCAAATGCCCTGTGATATTGTGACTCTAGTTTTTGTGCTATGAACCACATGATAAACGGTCCATATCAGTACCATTTATTTAGCTTTGATGTTCCTTTCGCCCAAACTTATTTGATTCTTAGACAATTTGCTTCTAACAAAAGCTAGTGAGGAGACGCACAATTTAGGACCACAAAACATCTCCTTTGATAGAAAATGGGGTCTCACCATTTTAAAATTAGGGATTGTACCCATTTGATGGTATGTCACTCTACATGGCCCCCTTATTTATTTACTCATTACCATTTGGATCCTGTTCCTCCTACATAGAAACTACCTTTCATGTGAATTCTAAACAACAAACAGTCCCAAAAACAGAAGTTGAGCTAGACAGAGTCCTTAACAGCAATGCAAACTTCTCTTGAAAACGACCCATTTCTAAATGGGCCAGGCAGCATGCTAGCGTAAATATGCTTTCTAGAATTACAAGATATTCTAACAATAAAATTTATAGATCAATAGATAAAATAAAAATCAATTAACAGTTAACGATCATCATATTAAATCAAGCAATTATGAAGTTTAGATGAAATTGACTCTTAGTATAAATTGGCAATCAATAATCATGGATGCTAGCTAGTAGGTCTTATGAACTTGACACATGTCTATTGAGGTGGCAAATCCTATGTAGCCGATATGGACATAGAAAAAAATAGATATGAGAAGAAAGAAAAGAAAAGAATAAAAAAAGCTCGTGATAAAATACATACTCCCTTGTTTGGATTTGCCTTTTGGAGAAACGTAATACTCCTTATAGGGGTAGTGTGGATGAGGACAAATTGGGTAAGGGAAAGATTTTCTCTATGGAGAGGTTATTTCCCTTGTTCGGATCCATGAAAGAGAATTAAACTAATTCTCCATTTAACTAGTCTGCAAAAGGTAGGAGAAATGTATTGATATTATATTAATTAATTAAAGTCACATTTAACCTTTCAATATTTACTTTTATTCAAGTAAAGATTTTAAAATGATTTTCCCATACATACTCCGCCTTTTCAAATTCTAACATAGTGGAAAATCACTATTAGAAAAAGGTGGTGATTCTATATACAAACCTTAACTCAATTTTGTGCAAGTATGAGAGAAAACGTCAAGGGGGGAGGAGGAGCACTCTTTTTCCTACTGATTGTATTCCTTATTAATAAATTATTAACATATTAAAATAAGTAACTTACCATGTACAAAATTCTTTTAAAATGATTCTTTGCTTGTTGCCTACAAAATCTTTTCCAATCCAACTCAAACATTAGAATCACTAATAGATAAAAGTTGTGATTCTCCGTAGGCAGGTTCTCCACCTTAGTTTTTTCTCTCATTTTTTTCAATATGAATTCTCTACCTGTCATTTTCTTTACGTCCAAATAGATCCTCTGGATGCTGAGTTGCGAAAGTAGAAGTAAGAGTTTTCCTTCAACAACCAACAACCCCAAGTCGATCCATACCCTTTTCTTTATAAAATCTCATCAGCCTTTTTTTTTTTTTCCATTTGAAGACCTCTCTCTCTCAGACACACACACATGAAGCTTGCACGTCTGTCAAACGTCTTATAGAAGGCCCGCAAAATAACCATCATCTTCTTCCTTCTGCTACTAAATGAAGCAGTACTGAAGATCAATGCAGTTATTGGGCTTATTGGGTTGAAAAGGAACTCACTGTATGAGACAGCGTTGGATCGGTATATGGCATTAGTAGAAAATCAGCTTTCCTCAAATCGATTTGGTAATGGGTCGAAGTGGGAATCCATGGAATGCGCTGTGTGCTTGCATGAATTCAAGGAGGGAGAAGAGATGAGGGAACTGAAATGCAACGCAAGCATGCGTTTCGCAAGGATTGCTTGAACAGTTGGCTACAACACAAGGAGAGGGCCCTCTGTCCACTGCGTCGGTCTCCTGTGTTGCCGGAAGTGGTCATGCTCGAATTCTGGCGAAAAGAGCCAGACTACTACAGCGAGGAGCAGCTGCTTGATTGGCATTTTTCCTTCCATGATAGAAACTTGGACTTGGATTAGCTAGTCAAAGCTCTAGTTTCTTTTCTATGTTTTACCTTTTTTTAACTTTTATTTATTTTTTGGTAAAATATCTTTATCCTAGTTAGTGTACTTCTCAATCTCCAGCTTCAAAACATATATAAATAAACAATTACTGTGCCAAGCACAATCACGAGAAATAGAGATCTAGCATGTCTAAACAGTTGCTCGATCCATCACAGATTCACATCCCTCTACAAGTTAGGGCATGCTGAAGACTTCGTATTTCTAGCTATAAGCAATTACAAATGATAATCAAATAATCATTCTTTAATTTAAAATTAATTAATAATGGAAGATTAGAAATGAATATCCAGCCATCACTCTCAGTAATTCAAATTTGAGGAATGTGAAGCTCCTGTCTATATGGTTTTCTTATATTCTTCACCACACATAATTTAATAACCTTCAGTAGAGCTCTTTTGACCATGAATTTATATGCTTTTCATGCAAATAAACAGACCCTAATTGTACATTAAAAAATCAAGGGAAAAAGTTGCTAGAACAACTTGTCCGTGGTGCTCAATTGAAAACTTACCAGAAAACTTAGGCCCTAATTTGAGAAGTTTTAAAACATGTCCTTTTTTTAAATAAGGCAAAAACGAAAGGTATTATTTAAAAAAAATTTCCTTTTTTCAACACTTGACTTATTAACTTGACGTGCATTATAATTAGGCAAGTCAGAGATTAAGAAATCCTAACCCACAGTTAACTGTGCTAGAAAAAAGATCAACCCATTTGACACTTTGACATAGAATTCAAGGACACTGGAGGAAGACAAATGAATACGACTTTAAAAGGAGAAAAAACCATCAATCAGGCTCCCATACCACCCATTATTTTCCTATGAAACCTGTAAAACAGCCGACGGATGTGATTTATCTGGGTATGGCCCCATCTCCAACTGGACCCATCAGAAAAACGATCAGACCTCATACAAAACTAAGCCCACAAGTAGAAGAAACGGCGATAACATTATTAAGAGCCGTCACAAATTAAGAGAGACAAACGAGACATCTACATTATACTACATAGAAAATAATCTTAAAAATTTACATCTCAAGCATGAACGAGCCCAACACAAGAAAAGCTTAAGCTGAAAAGAATCCATCACTTGCAATCAAACCAAGTGAGGTTTGGGGCTCCAAAACCCTCTTTGCAAGCTCAGACCCCTTCCTGCCCACGTCCATCAATGGAACTTGCTGAAATCCACGAGCCAAAATCCTTGAAAAACAAGAGCCTGCATTGAGCTCTTCCCCCCCTCCACCTCTCTCCTTTGCCAAGCGATTCCTCCTCTGAAACTCCTCTGCAACCAAAAGAGCGATGTCTGCCATTGACCTGCTTGCTTTCTGTGGTTTGGTAGGCACTGTTGGGTGATGTTTCTCTTCTTTCAATCCATCTCTTCTATAACTATAAATATATACTGTCTCTTCTGGTATTCGTTTCATTTGGATAAGGTCGAGGTGCATTATTTTTTTATTCCCTTTGTTTTTCCCACACGTTTGTTTCGGGGTAGTTGGATACCGACCTGTGTCTTGCATCAATTTTATGTTTCTCAGGGTGACCCAACCTGGGGTCTTCTATTTTTTTTATATAATGGTCGGTGGGCCGCGTTTAGCATAGTCCATGACTCTTAAACAAGTATTAAAATGGAACTCAAGAAGAAGAGTTTGACCAAATAATTGTAGCCATTTTGGCATTCTTTCCGTATGAGATGGTTTATGCCTTTATGATAAGGAGAAATGGCCCACCTTTGATCGACGAAGATCCTTTCACACTCTCATCCCTTGTGATCTGGCGGCAGGGTCTAATTTTACTCTCATCAAGACATCATTGGACTGAGTCTCAAAGAAATATATGATTAAAAGACTACTAAAATTTAAGATTGTTAAATTAAGGACTAAAATGATCTCACGGAGCAGGGTTTTTTTTTTTTTAACAACCCCCCCACCCAAAACCAGCCATCTAAGTGGGCTGCTTGAGATGGACTACACAAGAGCAACAATATTTGGTCAGCTGGAAGAAGAAGATTCACAAAGAAGAAAAATTGTCTCTCCTGCAAGATTGGGCATCTGGTCCATCCCCAAAGTTGGGACGCCCCTAAATTTTGCCAGGTCCCACTGTGACAACAACACCAATCCAAATTGACCGCAAAGTGCAGGAACAGAAGAAAATCGCCCATTATCATCAAAGGAGTAGCAAGGTTTCATGAGAAACAACAAGAGGATGGGGTGCCAAAAAAACAAAAAAAACAAGAGGATGCACAGAGAGAGAGAGAGAGAGAGAGAGAGAGATTTGGCCTTCACGAAGTAAAGGAAAATGTGTGCAATATGACACATGAGGGTATTTCAGTATTTTGTTAACTACACCCCTTTTTATGACACATGTTCGGTAAAAGTTTTGAAGGCAAACCTTGCCCTATAAAATCAAAGTCTAACGACTCTCTTACAATCAAAATCACTTAAAACTTTGCTGGCAATCCACCTCATGGCATTCTATCATATAGCTGCCAATGCCCAATGGATCTGAAATTTTGCAAATAGCTAATCGTTACAAGCATCTGGTAGTGCCAGTAGCTCAAAAACCTGTCACTATTTTAATAAGTTGCCAATAGAAGCTAGAGAGGATACAGGGTTCATTTGATTAGGGATGGCAACGGGTTGGGTATAAATGGGGGCCCAATAGGAGTGGGTTTGATAGTCATTTTTCTGGTGTGGGCGGGTTTTGATTTTATTGTCCCAACCAACCCCACCACAAAAATATAATGTATGTATATTTATTACTTAAGTGATAGACAAAACTCATGCGATGTAAGTGGTTCTGGGCATTTATGTAAGGCATATAAAAAGAAAAGATGACGTGTTTAATAATCTCTATCACACTCATTTGCAGGTTTGAATTTACCCCAACCCATTGCCATCCCTACATTTGATAGCTACGTAATAGAGCCATTAATTAGCCATCTATAAAGAAACCTCCTCTATTATATATACTATATTAAAGTCAAGCCACTTAAATCTAATTTTGACTGTAACTATTGATTTTGACCAGGAGTTTTAAACATTCTTTGTAACTAGCCCACGTCATCACCCCACTTCCACATATGACCACTCTACTTCTTCCCATCTTCCACTTTGCTCTTTTCTCTCCTCTTTCCCCTTTTCAACCACTTCATTTTTCATAATTCTCATATACACGTACTTTACATATATTCCATTTTCCTTTTCACCCAACTTCTCTTACTCCATTTCTACACCACAGATGGATTAAAAAAGAAATAAAAAAAGGAGGAATTGTCATAATCCTCTTTTATGTTGTTTTCTGCCAGTAAGTGCTTGAGGATGATTCTATATGATTTGAATTTCTTTTTAATTGATATTTTTTGTATGACCGTGCGTATCATGGGTTAGTGTGCTAGTTTATCATTATTAGTAAAAGTAACTCCAAAGATACTTGCACTATTGCAATAAAAACTACAATCACCACCTTAGATGAAATGTCCAGCAATATCAAATGGACTTTTTCTTCACCCATTAATCCAAAACCACGCCTATCTAGTCCACTTGCCACATCTACACTTTCAACATTAGCCATATGTTGGAAATGAACGGCTGGTTTTCATGCCATCCTTCGGCTACAACGCCAGTGATGAGGATGTTTAGGGCCACAACCCTAAACAAGAGCAATCTTGAGATATTGAATGAACTTTGCACTCGAATGATCGATTGGAGTTCCTGTGTCATTTATCTACTCAAGCATGCAGCTACACAAGCATTTCTCAACTTTCAGGATTAGAAATTAGAACGAAATCACCATATCTCAAAGTTCCAAAAGTTCTCCCTAGTGCATAGATTGTAACCAAATAAAGCACCTTAAAACAGTGGCAGCCCATTACACTAAATATGATAAGGTTGGATCAGGCTAGTGACAAGAACAGGAGGTTTCATAAATCCTTTACTTCTTCCTCTTCTTTGGGGGTTGGAGGGCCTCTTCCTCCTCATCCTCATCCTCCTCTTCCTCTTCCTCTTCCTCTTCCTCGTCCTCTTGATCCTCCTCTTCTTCTACCACTTCTTCCTCGTCCTCTCCACCATCATCATCCTCATCGTCATCGTCGTCATCCCCGTCATCATCATGGTCATCCCCTTCCTCTTCCTCTTCCTCTCCATTTTCCTGAGCTTCTCCAGCACCACCCTCAGGTCCCTTCTTGTCGCTGTTGCCATTGGTCTTGTTGTCATAGCCACCTCCATCCTCTGAGGAAAGTTCCTCTTCGCCTTCCCCGAAGCCTCCGTCTCCTTTGTCTTTGTCATCCCCATCACTATCTTCTCCATCAACATCAACCGGCTTGGATTGGCTTTGGTTCTCATGGCTCCCTTCACTCGTTAAAGATGATTTGAATGCATCCTGATATGATGTGAGAAGAGCATGACCACAGTAAGATGAACTAGAATGTAGTAGTTTTTGTTATACTGATGAATAAGCATCATTATAATCATCATGGTTAGATGAATAAAGAAGAGGTATAGATTTATCCTGACTTCCTGTGAGTTTCCCTCAAGTTTCCTGCAACAACAAAGGCCTCTTCGGTGGCGTGGAATTCAGATAAGTTCCAAGTTCATGTAGTATGACTTCATTTGATAGCATCTAACATGTGAGATGACAGAAGAAAAAAAAAAATTTCTTTTCAAATCCTCCAAATATCAGGGTGAATACCCCTTAATATCAGGATTTGAAATATAATTTTACCAAGGATCAAGATCCATCCAACAATATTTCAGATTCTTCCAACATGATGACCTCAAAGTCCTCATATCAAGTAGAACTAAAAGTGTGTCCTGCTGGCTGGCTAAATAATATACAGGTAGTGCCTAGTGCAACATTTTGCAGAGGCACCCACTTCTGCACCCACTTATTGGTGCAGGACAAGGGGTGATATTTTCCAGTACAACAAGGGGTTGCCTGCCTAGCTCTGCCCATGTGTCAGAAATCATGGAATACAAATAAACAGCCAAGAAAAGGAGATTGCAGAAAAACTCACAAGGTAGCAGCCACACAAAAAAAGTGGGACCTTATCATCTGGAGTCTTTTTTTTTTTTTTTTTTTTGTTGGTGGGGGGGGGGGGGGGTGGTGGTGGGGGGGAGTTATTCCAAAAGTTCATCATCCAAAATCTTGTTCAAACATGGGATCCTATAAATCATCTCCTTTTGTCTCTGCCCAATATAGTATCACTGAAGTATATTGGCTCGCTCTGTTAAAAAGATGCCATAAACCATCTGGCAAACAGCAATATGTATACATGAGGAAGAGTGCCTAAGCTAAGCTACCTGTCTATGGCTCTTTATATATATATATATATATATTTTTTTTTTTATTTGATGAACAGTGTTCAAAATTTTCAACTTGTTGGTCTGCTTGGGCTTTTGAATAGCCTTGGCATCATCCGACCTTACTGGCTTTTAAGACATCTTTAATCATGGAGGACTCTTTCTATTGCACATCTAATTGGCCATCCGGGTTGTCCTGAATGGCCTCCTCCCATCTCCACAGAAGTTGTATATGTTCAAATCTAGGATGTTACAACTTCAACCTGGGTTGAGCTTCCTTCATTGTTCCGTGTAGGACTCCCACCAATGGTCCAATCAACTCCTTCACACACTTCGTTCCGTGAATGGACACCCATGCATGGGCCCCACAAGAAGAAAGCACTAAACTCGTATCAACCAGGGTTTATGTCTGTCCGAATATAGAAACCCCCTCTTCTCGCCTCTTCTATAAAGAAAAGGCAGTTGTATCAAGCAATGCCAAAATCCAGCAAGGATATGGCTCCTCTCTTGGAGCATGTGCAGAATGTTTTTCTTTAGCCATTGGATGCTTAGGTGGCAAAATAACATGCCTGTTGGAGTTGCTCTAATGCACTTCTATCAAAACTTTTTTCTTTCACTGTAGTGCCCATCAAAATTAAAAACCTTGACCTCGCTGCTTTATTTCATTGTTGGACATTGTCGGTCAACTCACTGACTCAATCAAGTCTTTGACTACTTAATCAAACATATGAAGTTCTCTTTTCTTTTTTGTAAAACATATGAAGTTAATGAGTTGAATTGGGGAGTTTCAGAAATATGCTGCACCTAAACCACCAACACCAGGCCAAGGACTGTAACTAACAAATTACACCTAGATCCAAAACTAAGCCCATGTTATCATTGTTATTCTCACAATTGCAAAACATAAAGATTGAATGAGACTTCTAGAATAACTGATTATATTAATTTTCGTGTCTTCTCTTGGAGAAAGATCACCAATATATAGGAATATACATGCCTTAATTAAGGCTCTTACATAGGAAACTAGGTAATTACATGATTCACTAATCTAAAATAAGAAAGCAATCAAATTATAATATGTACAGCTATCTAAATATTGACCAAATCAAACCCACGTGAGATATAGCTTGCTGGACTGGATTGATGGGCCTGGGGCCCCTTCATGGGCTAACTTAACAATCATTACACTAAAATTATCTTTTAAGGACTCAAATAGCAATATTTCATAAGAAGACCACAACCCTGAGTAGGGATGGCAACAGGTCGGGTTCAGGTTTGGGCCACCCAATTCAACCCCACGGAAATACATGCCACCCCAAACCCAACCCAAACTATGACTGGTACAGGTGGGGTAGTATTTACACAAAAACATGCAAAGTACATAACTAGGCTGGGCGAATCAAGTGCACCCAAAACCCAAATTCGACCCCAATCTGACTAAGTCAAAATCTGAAAACTCATACCCACTCAGAACCAACTGACAAACTGCCGAACCCACCCGTAATAGGGGTGGGTCAGGTCAGGTTAGGGCGCCCGACCCATTGTCCCTGAGCCCGGCTTATTCCTAAAGTGCTCATAAATTGCTAACAAAATACCATTCCTTCAATCCACCAACCAACCCTACTTCTTCCGCATGCACTGCAAGTACGGTGCAAACCACCATCCCATCCCATATATGATAACCAAACACCATCCAAAAAAACTATTATCATCAATAAGTAAGCGACAAGCAACAAGACAGGAAGAGAAAGCCAACAAAAAAAAATATATATATATATATATACCCTCGAATATTCGAATATGTAGATGCTATTCCAAAGTTCTGATACATCAAAATCATACTTTTTCCACATTTTTCTCGTTGACCTCCCACAACAGAGCAAAGATTTTGGGAGATTTCTATTCGGATAAAGCAATGAATATAATAATGAGATATTATTCGAAAGTGGGGCCCTCTCAGAAACAACCCTGGAACCCAAAAAAACCCCAAAACTACAGCTCTAGCCTAATTTCAATTCCGGTCAAGAGGCGCATGTTAGCCCCAACAACTACTGGTTGAAGGGCTGGCCCAATCTTTATTTCCAACTACAAATCACCAACACACGATACGACAAAAACTTTAAAAATCGAGTCTTTTTGAGGCAACCAACTTAAAAATCCATGATTAACAGGGTAATTAGATTAAATTAACGCCCTTTAACCAAGCCAAACTGAAAAAACTTACATGAGGATGCAGGGCCTCCGCGGCGCACGTTAGCGAGAAATGGTTACCATGAGACAGGACCTCAACCGAACCCTGGTTAGTCTCCATCTGGACGGCTCAGATCAACTTTCTGACACCCTGGGAACAGCAAGATCGAAGTCCAGCGGTTAGATCAGCTTGGCTGAGACACCTTGACCGTTAGATCTCCAATAAATCCTTCAGATTAAAAAAACCACTAACGGCAAAAAGAAAATCTGTTCTTCTAAAGCAGATGAAAGAAAAACACAGCTTCCGGCGAAAGTCGGCCGGAAAATGGCGGAATCTACAGTTTTAGAAAGAACGAGCCGTGTCCGTTAAGAGAAAAAGCGGAAAAAACACACCGGAAACAAGGAGGAGAGAACATTCTTGTGGAAAAAACCTGAAAATCGAAGAAAACGTGAATTCCAAGCAGAAAAACCTGAAAATCGAAGAAAACGTGAATTCCAAGCAGAAAAACCCGAAAATCCACAGAAATGCGTTGGATTTGAGCGAAAGCGAGCGGAAACCCGCGATTCAAGTGCAGAAAACAGAGAATTCATTGAAGATTGAGAGGAATTGCAGAAAAAACTCACCTGGAGTGAAGATCTGAAGGAACAAGAAGCAGATCTGGCGGTTTCCTCAGTTAGAATGCAAGAAAAAGGGTATCGGAAGCCCCCTTTTATCCTGGACCGTCCGATACGATGCGATACAGAAAGAGCAAATGAGAGCGAGAGAGAGAGAGAGATTTTTGGGCGATTTTTCACACTCGAGCTAAGCCAGCGGGCAGCTCGTGCAGGATCAGTGGATGGTGCAAAATAGAGTTTTTTCAAATAAGAAAAAAGGCTCCTATACTTTCACATAACCTCAAAAAGGCCTCTATGTTTTGCTTTTTAACTAAATCCCCCTCAACTATAACGGATAGGGGGCATTTGGAAAGTCTAGCCTAATTAATAAGAGGTGATTAGATTAAGTTCTAATTTTAAGGTTTCTTTTATAATAAATTTATTTGGTGTAATTATATTAAAAAAAATAATGCTTTTATAGCATGAGGTAAGTGGGGGCTGGCCACGCTATGATAATTTGGGCCATCATTTTTTAAAGTTACAAACTAGAACCAATATTTGCATCATTTTGAGGATTTTGTGAGATTATTTATATTCAAACACTTGTTAATTTTTCATTGTCTATCTTTATACACTTTAGCCAAAAAGATCTGAAAAAAATTAAGTAGATCGGATTGGCTTATAATTTTTAGAGACAAAATCCCTAGTTTATAAATAAGTTTGAAAAATAAAAATACATATATAATTAAAAATGTACCAGACACTCTAATATGTAAATAAGCTCTAGATCATAAGATAAAAGCTTATTTTTAGAGTTACCAAACACATTCCAAGTATAGAAGGATAAACTAAATAATTATATTTTTTTATTTTTGAGCAATTTATTATTAAGAAAAACTCAAATGACTTTTCATCTTAAGCTGAAAAATAAAAAGATAATTTTATCGCCTTCAAATTTTAAAGGCCTAATACTGAAGACTATGATAACTTAAATGGCTTGTCGAGACCAGGACTTTCTATTGTCATGCCTCATCTTGTCGTCTTGTATTAGGTGGCCCTACTAAAAGTAGCTTTAGTTAGTGAGATCTTAAATAAATAAAGGACATTTCTATCATTTATTCTAAAAGGATTGTGACTACACACAGTCAAATCAAGGGGCCTTTTTTTGTTAAAACGTAAAAGATAGGGAGGGTTTCTTTGAGAAACTCTGTGAAATATTGCAGTTCCGCTGCCCGAAGAAATAGGAGAGACCGACAAGTGGTGATTAACTTGACTTTAAGGAAGTAGTTATTGGGATTAAATCAAAAAACAGTGTACTGGACCAGTGACCAGTGACCAGTGACTTCCATCAATCACAGGAAACCATTCGCAGCAAAACGAATAGGATTCTTCGAATTGGATTTCCAAACATCAACATTGGAGACGAATTTAATTTAATATTCCTCTGTATCATCGGACATTAAAAAGATTTGGGCGACGTCGCAGTGTGCAGAGGGAGAGAAATTAGAATCAAGAAGTGCAATCAATGGGTAGACAGTTGATGTCATTCATGGTCATGGTCATGGTCATGGGGAGCAGCGAAATGAATTAAAAGGTATGTTAGAATCACTTTACGTTGTTGTATTTGATTTGATTGAAAGTAAACTTCAAAGAGTTGCCAGGTGAACAAAAGATTACTAAGAGGTGCAATGTGAACACGAGGTGAGTGAGGAGTGGAGGTTAGAAGGTAATATAGACGGGATTTGGTTTTCTGGGGCATTATATTATTTGGGTGATCAGTGATAGATTCTGTTTCCATTGAATGGAAGTTATTTTGTTGCAGTCATTTTTGGATGGCCACCTTTGATTTTCCATTTTTAATCACTTATCATATATACATATATATAATCATAGGTAGTCAATTATATGAATCACATAGGCTCTTCATTGGAATTGGACTCTAATTAGATTGTTCATATGAAAACACATGATTAATACTAAAGATCATGTATTAATAATTTGTGGGATTCTGAAGTACGAGATTTTTAAACTCCACTGTCCGCAAAGCCGACACTTTTTATGATTTTTTCGTGGAAAAGTAAATTTTAATGTAAGGTAAAAACATGTTTTCATAATGCTTACCTTCTTCAAAATGTAATATGATAAGAAATGTTGGCGTCCCATGCTGGGGTTCTTTATTCCTTCTCGCCCTGCAATTCTTCCACACCACAACTCCCTGTTTCTCTACCTGATACTTTCGTAGCTTTCTCCTCTCTGACTCCCTCTCTCTCTCTCTCTCTCTCTCTCTCTCTCTACATCCTTTTTTTTTTTCTTTAATAGAATCTCTCTCTCTCTCTCTCTCTCTCTTAAATGAACGAATCTGATTCGAGAATTGACAAAGTCACGGTTTTTATTTCTGGGTGCTGCAGTGTTGGTCTGCCAGTCCTCCTAACTTAGTGATGGCAACTCCTCTGCTGCAGCCTGTAGGCCTGGTTTTTACTTCACATCCCATCCAATCCAAGACCGTCCAAACAGAATCCAAGAAGGGTCCTTTCTAACTTCTTCAGATAAAATCAGATGGTCAATATTGTCCCACCAATGTGATTGTGAATTGTGATATATCCATCAATCTCAATTGTTTGGACGGTGTACATATATGCATGGACAAAGAGGATAAGGAAATGGCTCATGTTTAACCACACCAACATGGCCCGGCTAACACATGTCATGCCCCATGCCGCAACTGCCCCATCACTAGACGATGGTTTTTGATACCAAACCTATCCCGTGAAAAGTATAGGTTGGATAAACTTATTATTATTTTTATTTTAAATATGAATAATTATAAGATTTGAACCTTCTTTTTATTTTCAGCAGGTACATAGACACTGGTACGTGCTAACACACCCACACACTCATGAGATTTCAACTGATTGCAACATGTAAGTGTAATTCCCTACAAGCTCCTACTGAAGTTTTATGTTCAAACCTTATTAATATATAAAAATTGGCGATACATGGGCAGGACGAGTAGGGCACGTTAGGAAGGGAAGAAAGCAGGCTATGGGAACAATTGAACAATACTTGATTGCTCCAGCTGACTGCCTGAACTTCACTGCAAGAAGGAAACTGATTGCCTATGTTATATAGTGTTGTAGAATCTAGGAAGATGAATGAAGCAGATTGAATCTAAAGGCAAAGTTTAGGTTCAATCACTGATTGGTTACCAACACCTAAATAAAAGTTGTATCAATTAATGGAGAAGTGGACTGCTATGGACTGAAGCTAATGCCCTCTAACATGGGTTAGCGCCCAAACTATAGCTTAACCAACAACCTAAACAATTGCTAACCAGACTAGGCATGTACCTAACAATGCCAAGATGCTGATTAAGCTGGCCTGGCCAATTTATTCAGATGCAGCTGGACCTGGTCTGAATATTTGACCTGATAAATAAATAAATAATAGCATGCTGACTTTGGTCTAAGTCTAGGCCCAAACCAATTGTTTGAAATATCAAAAGCCGAAAATATCCAAACATGTAACAGAGTATTAATTAACTGTGCAAGGAAGAGAAACATAGCCAAAACCTGCTCTGTAATTGAAGCATAATGATTAGAATGTTGAATGTCAAAAGAATGAAATGATACAAAATCTCCTATCCCCAACAAGAAACAAAATGATCATCACATGATTCATTTGGTTTTGACAGAGTCCACTCACACCTTTTGCGAGCAAGAGAGGAAAAATCTGTACAGAAATGATTACTTGCAAGCTGCTTCTGGATAAAACTGCCGAGGATCATATGCAAAAACCTATCAGGAAACAGAAGTACGCAGATCTACACAAAAGCCTAAGTACTGGGAGTACATCAAAATGGGGCAGAGCTAGTTCGCCGAAGTTGGTGTTTTGGACATGGATATCGATTCAGAGGCAAAAGCATCTCCAGCTCCTGTACAGAAGAAAAATTGATCAGTCACATTCATTTACCAGCTTCCTTACAGCAAGTTAGAAAATAGGAACTGGACCATATAAAGTGTAACATAAATATCTAAATGGCAATGAACTTCCACACATACCATTCCTTCTTTCTTTTTTTTTTTTCCTTTTTTTCTTTTTTTCCTTCTTTATCTTTATATGGTTGTGTTTGATTAATATCGCTTCAGACGGTAAGCAGCAGCACCATAGAACTGCTTACAAAGGACGGACCCTACCAGCTCACTAGTCTGAGTTGGTGTCCACTAGGGGAGTGGATTGCAATGTGCAGATTCAAATGAATTCTTTTTTCCTTTTTGTTTGTTTTTGTAATTGCAACATGACTCAAACTTGCAACCTTGTGGTTGCGACCCAAAGCACATTCCATCTATGCTACGGGCTCTCATCATTTCTAATGAATTCCCTCAATGGTAAAGAGCTTGTTGAGTCCTACGAGAACCCTAGTGAATGCAGACATTGATCATGTGAATGTCACTCACAAGCATAGCTTGCCAACTGGGGAAGTTGCCTCAGTGACTCAGCCGAGTTGGCTCGTCAGCTATGCAACTTTGATACATTGCAACTCAGCCTGAGTTACATTTGAAACTCATGAGACTAACATGACTGGCCAAGTTGAGTTGGTTTTTTCAAAACATTAAAAAAACATGAATGAATGAAGGGTCCGACTCATGCCTAACATCTCGGGTATTGGAGTTTAGACATGGCTTCTATCACTCTAACGACATTTGCTTTCTATAATGAAAGACTTCTAATATTATATTTATCTTTTGAAAAAAAAAAGTACAAGTTTAGGAGAAACGGGTAAAAGAAAAATATAGCCATTATGGAGATGATCCTAACATGGAAGAGGGAAAGCTTCACCCATTAATTTGGCATGCTTTGGCAACAAGAACCACACTTGAAATCATATTTTCAAGAGTATAATGCTAGCAAATACCCTCTTGAATGGTGGTTTTTTTTTTTTTTTTTTAAAGGTAACAACAATTTCATTAAAAGAGAAACAAGAAAAAAGAACAACAATACAAAAGAAGAAAAAAGGGAGGGAGAAGGTACAAGAGCATTGAATGGATAATGGCGATAAGATCATTTAGACTCATTAAGGAGAGTCAATGATCGTTCAGCCAACCAAGTTGTTTCACCAGAAAAGAGTTGGTGGGAATTAATGACACTTCTGACAGAGTATTGAGCATAAAGTTGTAAACATGATGACAGGTTTCCCGGGAAAAGAATGATGCATACATGAGTGCTCCATACTCAAAGTGGATGGCGACACCATTCCAGTTATTTCCATGATTTTTACTGGCCAGATTTAACAATTCAAATTATGTCCAAATTGATAGAGAACATGGCCCAGACCATGCATGATCAAGGAATACGGAGGATCCATGGTTCCTTAATCATGCATGGTCTGGGCCATGTTCTTTATCACAAATAATATGCAGTTGGATTCAACAGAATGATTTTATTCCTTTCCTATAAGCTCAAGTCTAAGACATTCCAGCCAGAATTGATTCAGTTACCAACTATTTTCCTACAGGGAGGTATGGTAGTGATGTGTTTTGTGGTATTTTAATCATTCTTTACTATGTTTGAAGGGTCAAGCAAGATTGAAAGACTTGTTTAGATGGCTGAGATTGTGTGTTCAGGTTTCTTTTGATGTTAGAAGTTAGAACACACAAAACTCACAAAAGGGTTGAAACTTAAAAGGCAACAACTTCTAGTGGTGTTTATTCTTGTTTTGAGGGGGAAACAAAAAAACCAATGATTGAGACATGCGGATGCAACCATGATTTCAAGTGTATGTCCACATTCTTTTTTTACTATTTCCACTCAATCGTCTTTTGCGGGTTACTAGCCTAGGATGGAAAAGGGAACAAAATACAAGTCCCTCTAGTGAAACTACCATATAAAAATTCACATGGAGGAATAAAAATACTTGGTCAGAAGTGGGAAGAAGATAATATTTTAGGAAGATATGTAGTTACTGAATATATGCCATTACAAACATTCTTTGGGAGGCTATATTCCAACTCAAGCCAAAAAAAACAAGGCAGGACAATTTGGGAGAGTAATATGCGTGGTTTAACAACCTACCCCCTCCCTCCATTTCCTTAGTGTATGAATTAAAAAACTACAAGACCTCTTTGGAAGGCTATGTTTTTATCTCAACAAAAAAGTACCATTTTTTTTTTTTTTTTTTTTTGGTGTTAAAAAGTTGGGAGGAAAATATGCATGGGCCTTTGAGTATGAAATCCTTCTTTAGTCAAAAGGATCTTCTAAAGACAATTAGGAATGTGGGGGTCACTTTTGAAGTGACTATCAAAGAACATGGGTGAAGAAGTATCTGAGTTTTGGTTGTTATAGTAACCATCTTCCTATTATGTTGAGTTGAACATTTTATGCCAGTACTTGGAATATCATAGATTACAGGGAAAAAAGAGCTACCTTACCTGATAAACATTTTCTGTTTTAAGATGTCAATCACTTCTCATTATATATGTGTGTGAGAGAAATCTCAGTCTTCATATTTAGAGAGAACAAAAATTTGCCACTTCAAACTTATCAACATACCCTCTGTTGCTTAAGCCTCCAATTTGTTTTCCTCAAACGCGACACTTCTTGCTCCAACTGGTTTGTATAAGCCTATAATCACCATACTTGTAAACAAAGTCATCTTCATTGAATAAAATAACATCCAGTACTTCTTATTTAGCATGACATGACTGTCTTGGAGAAAATTAACACAACCTACCTGTTTTCTTGCCCTTGATCGAGCCGCCGACTCCCGATTCTTGATCATCCTCTTTTGCCTCCTCTCAATGGTCTTCTCCATCATCTCATCAGAAAACTGGCGCTTCCTCTCCGCGGTCGACTGCAAATCTGATAAAGCACTCCCTACCAACGGCACAGGCATTGTGAGAGCCAATTGATTCCCATGGTACCCCACATCCACGCTGGAATTCCCAAACACGGGTGGAGCAACAGGAAGACCTGAACCCAACACCGCCATCTCCTGCTGATGGGTGGTGGCAATCTGGTGGTACTGCATCCATTCCGGCCGCTGTGCTGCCATCGAATCAGGCACCATCAGCTGATGGGAGTTGATGGTGATGAAGTCCTGATTAGCCAAATTAATGGCGCCAGCCCTGATGAGGAAATCTTCAAGTGTCATTTCTCCAAGTGTGGGCTGCTTCTGCAGAGACCCATCTCCATCTCCATCTCCATCTCCATCTCCACCTCCTGCATTCTCCTCTTGCTCGTGCTGGACAATTTCGCTCCAGACCTCATCCACCGTCTTCCGACTAACTGTCCTGCTCAAATTGAGATTTCCCAGAAGCAGAGGAGTGGAGGAAGAAGAAGCAGTGGTGGCGCTACTGGTGGCAGGGAGGTAGTTCTCATCAACTCCAATTACGGTCTTCAACAACTCATCTAAATTCATGCTGTTCAATGGTTTTCCAAGATCACCGAGCTGGTTCTGGACCTCGTCGAGGGTGAGATTGTACAGAGAGCCTTGCCTTGTTAGAGGCGGGAAATGAGGCGCCTGACCTCTGGTTGGAGAAACCATGGTTCTAAGCCCCATTCAACAAAACCCAGACCACCCTTTGCAAAAAAATCGAAACTTTCTGCAACCCCACGAAGGAGGAAGTCCTATGTGGTTGAGAAGAAGAAATCAATTCAATTGTACTACCATTCATCACTCACATTTTGAAAGAAGAAAAGAGCAATCCATTCAGTTCTACTCAAAATCTACAACTGTAGAAGCCTCTCCTTCGGGGGAGAACAAAACCCTGAACATTTAGGGAGAGCTAAAGATAAGAGCAACAAGTGAAGAGAAGCTTGTGACAGAGAGAGAGAGAGAAGAAACGGTTGAAGATGGATCCGAGAATTGAGATTTTTATTCCGATATTTGTATTTTGGGAGAGAAAGACGGATACTTGAGAGAGATAGACGCAGTTTCGTTTCTTTCTCTCTCAGCAGTCAAAACAGAAGAGCGTTGGTATGGGGCGCTTTCCAGATTCTTGATTTTAAGTGAAAATCTCAAAAAAAAAATATATATATATATATATATAACTTTTAGCTCTTTTTTTCAAGAAACTACATTAAGATTTCAATATTTTAAAAAAATATCAAATTTTCCGCAATTATTTCAGTCAAGTCCTCTCTATAAAAAAAAAAAAAATTAACAAATGATAAAGTTACCGTTCCTTTATAATAAATTCTTATCTTTTATTTATTAACTTTCTCTTAATCCCCAAAGCCACCCATTTTGATTTTGATTTTGATTTGCTGATGTGGGTCCTACTATACCTTTTGGGTTTAACTTCATCATTTTTCTAAAGGTAAAATTTAAAAAATGCCATAAATGTTTAAAAAATGCCATAAATGGTATTTTTATCATTTTACAGACTTTTGTAAAATGAAGAGGACTCTTTTATCTTTAGTGAAAGAAATATGGAAAGCTTTTCTGCTCTTCTGAAATATTAAAATCTTCATGTACGCATTTTTTTAATGGGGCCAAAAATTTATACCTACTTGAAATCTTTCCTTCATAATATTTTTTAATCTCCCCTCTTTTCTCTTCCCTCCGGTGGTGAAATAACTCCAACGAGAAGGGAGGGGAGTTGGGGAGGGAGAGAGAGAGCGAGAGGAGACGAATTTCAGGGATTCGTAGGGTTCTGGCGGGAGCAGGAGCCAGAGAACGGTTATAAACGGTTGAAGATGGATCCGAGAATTGAGATTCGTTTCCCGATATTTGTATTTTGGGAGAGAAAAACGGATACTTGAGAGAGATAGAAGCAGTTTCGTTTCTTTCTCTCTCAGCAGTCAGAACAGAAGAGCGTTGGTAAGGGGCGCTTTCGAGATTCTTGATTTTAAGTGAAAATCTCAAAAAAAAATATATATATATATATATATATATAAAACTTTTAGCTCTTTTTTTTAAGAAACTACATTAAGATTTCAATATTTTAAAAAAATATCAAATTTTCCGCAATTATTTCAGTCAAGTCCTCTCTATAAAAAAAAAATTAACAAATGATAAAATTACCGTTCCTTTATAATAAATTCTTATCTTTTATTTATTAACTTTTCTCTTAATCCCCAAAGCCACCCATTTTGATTTTGATTTTGATTTGCTGATGTGGGTCCTACTATACCTTTTGGGTTTAACTTCATCATTTTTCTAAAGGTAAAATTTAAAAAATGCCATAAATGTTTAAAAAAATGCCATAAATGGTATTTTTATCATTTTACAGACTTTTGTAAAATGAAGAGGACTCTTTTATCTTTAGTGAAAGAAATATGGAAAGCTTTTCTGCTCTTCTGAAATATTAAAATCTTCATGTACGCATTTTTTTAATGGGGCAAAAAATTTATAACTACTTGAAATCTTTCCTTCATAATATTTTTTAATCTCCCCTCTTTTCTCTTCCCTCCGGTGGTGAAATAACTCCAAAGAGAAGGGAGGGGAGTTGGGGAGGGAGAGAGAGAGCGAGAGGAGACGAATTTCAGGGATTCGTGGGGTTCTGGCGGGATCAGGAGCCAGAGAACGGTTATAAACAGTTCTCTCCACTCTCTTTCATTCTCTACTCAATTTGGGCCAAAATTACGGTCCTCAAACGTACTTTGATGGGCCCAAAAGGATACGGGTCTCAACCAAGGCCCATGCATCTTTGTCAATATTTCTTTCAAGGGGGCTCCCCTGCTCTGACACAATTGGTAACCCACCAATTTCACAATGATGATCAATTATAGAATTAAAATAACATGATGAAATCTAATATCTAAATAAATCAATTTCGGCCATCTATATATATGGTAGGTACGTATAACGAGTTCTCTTCGTCTTTTTTTTTTTTTCTTTTTTAATAATCATTAGAAGACTTTTGACCCATCCATGCCTTAAATAGGGCCAGTCGAGTAGAACCCGGTTGAAAATTATATTTCCTGTATCATTTTCGAAATCATGCACACGAAAGTGACGCCCTTTATTTGAACTTGAACTAACAGCGGCACTGACGAAAGAAAAACAAACACTAAAAAAGGAAGTTTAATGAAGATTGGTTAGATGATCTAATGTGTAGAGATGCTAGAAAATATTAAATAATTAGGGGGCAAAGTAGAAGGATAAATGTCATGAGGATTGGATTGCAAAAAAATACATCAACCCCTCCATGCCTTAATATTAATAATATTACATTAGCATAAAAAAAAAATTTATAAATACCTAACCGAAAAATCACTCTTTTGCAGTTTGTATATTAAGATTCATCATTAATCCTAGTGCGAAAAAAGACCCATCACTAAGGTGATTTGTCTCTAAGTTGTAAATAAGGACCAATGGTTCACTTGGAGAGCTGCTACAGTGATGGTTAGCTAACAGATACAGCCATGGCCCTTTACCCCTGCTGAGCAGGACATGCGCCTCCTTTTCTCCTTTTTTTTTTTTTTTTTTTTTTTTTTCAATAAACATGAGTTTAATGTGTATTGTTTACCAACAGTATCGATTATTTCACTAGGGATCCCATTGAATCACAGACAAGGCCGATAACCCTTTCAATGAAGAACCAGCCATCTTGCTTGCCACCGCCATCCGTCGTCCTGGATTTCATGCTCACCTGGACCTGTCAAAAGGGATGATGGCAAACACAGGCCCACATTAGTTTCGTTGTAGTCTCAATTGGAGAAAGAGGGAAGAAGATAATTAATTCTCAAATAGTTCAAATAACGACAGGAGAAAACGGATCAATAAAACAATACAAACTTATCTAGTTTTGGAGTTCACGTCCATCTAAAGTCGGACCCACAATTATATAAAATCCAAATTATCACTCCACAAAGTCCACCATGACACCCAGAGAAGAAATTCTTGATTTCAGGGGGCTGAAAACGAAACATACAACGAAATTCCTAGGCCATTTCCACATTAAAAATGAATACAAGGCAAAGTGAATTGACAAAACAACATTTAACCAATGGGTTATCCTTGGTATGATCGCTAAATTAGACGATGATAGATATTAAGCTTCTGCAATCCATGACACACCAATATTTCTGCCATGGCTGCCAAACTAAGGTGTGAGAAATGAGGAATGCAAAGACGATAAACATCTCATATTGCTAGAATCTTTAGGTGCATCAAACAGGTATGGTAATTAAGCAGTAAGAACTATTGAGTATTCACAAGCTAAAAAGTATTTATTTGCTGCAATACCGTCATTAATCATTTTATTTCGTTAAGTTTGATTAGCTCATGAACTTATTCGCTTTCTTTTTTCCCTTCTTCCAGTCAATAAGAAAAAAATTAGGACTTCAAATAATTACAGAGGAATAACGAAATATCCAGAAATAAAGAAGAAAGAAGATGAAGAAGGATATATAAATATATATATATATATATATCCACCAACATTCCCTCAACATTCCCTTCAGAAGGAAGAATACTCAGCTCATTTTTTTCTCCATCCACCTAGTGAGCCTCCACAGAAGAATGTTATCATTAAAAGATGCTAATCTAGCAATTGCCATCCACTACAACATTATCCAAGTGAAGTAAGTTCTATAATCCCAAACAGAACAAAACCACCAACCATAACAATAGTATCCACAGTTCTGGTCAGGCCCAAAAACCCACATCACTCTTCCTGTCAAAGATGATCCCCAATGATCCCCCCACTCAGTCAAACTTGAATTCCTAAATGAACTAAAATAGAATTAGATTAGGCTATGAAAAGGTGATAAGGAGTCCAGACCACCACTTCATCACTCACTCCTTGATCACAATCCATAACTCCATCCACCATCCCATTTAAATGATCTCCTTTAGCTAAGGAAAACTCCTTTACCCACTGATTGACTCTTTATTGGAACTAACCCTAACTCTTTATGTACTCATTCATGATTATATCCTCATAACTTCACACATCCATCTTGCATGCGCATCTCAGCCACATCGACTTTTGCTTCTTCTCGTTTCTTCGTTGCCTAGATTTCAGTTCCATGCAACAGAGCATATCGAACCACTATATCGTAAAATTCCACTTTAATGGAGGTAACATTCTAAAGATTGCATTACACCCCGCTAGCTTGTCTCCACTTTGTCTGCACTGCACTTATCCTATTTTCAGCATCCAACTAAAGCCCCCTCTGTTTTGTCCCATAATTGCTTCTAATTATTAAAATCTCATCATATGGTGGCACTAAGTTACTTCCAATTTTAACCAAATCATCTTCTATACTCTCAAATCACTAACTTGCATTCCATATATTTTGTCTTTGATCTACTAATTTCAAACATCTAGTCCAAAGCCTTTCGCTCGCTTTCTTGTCAGATTATTACATACAAATATACCATTAATGCATACCACTTTCTATGCAAATGGCATGCACCAAGGAACTTCGTCTTGGAGATCCATTATTATGTTGTCATAACTCCTCGTCATTGCCGCCATCTCAGCTTTATTCGATAAATCTGAGTCAGCTAAATGAGATTTAATAGTTAACTCCAAAATTAGTGAGGTGCGTGTGCATGTGTATGAATGAACAAGCACACATGGGACTTGTTGTGAACAGGGTATGTAAATATAAGAGAGACATAAAAGTAACACTCAAAAAGGAGATTCTAATATTCAACAACAAACATCCCCTAAGGCTAAAACACACATCAAGGTTTGGGTCATTGGCTGTCCTCTTCAATGCTTGTTAAGCCGATGCCATGTTACCCTCAAATTTGTCACCTCTTCATCAAGGAACCATGTCAACATCGCCGACATTATAACCTTATCTATTTTATGGCCATGGTTGTGAAATTTTCTTTTCACTCATCCCTATTCAAAGCCATGCTCTTCATAACTCAATAGTCTAACATGTTTTTCCTCATTGCTGCCTTGGGGCCCGTTTCTTTGCTAGAATTCAAGAAATTCCTGTCTAGGGTATTTCTGAATTCCTAGACAGGGTGGAATTCCTAGATGCTCCCTTGGACTTTAGCAATCAGAAATTCCACCAAAATGCAAAGGGGTTGGAATTTCTGAATTCCTAAAAGTTATTTGAGACCTTTCAAGTGACTGGAATTTTGAAATGCTTGCCAAGAAACAAGGCATTTGCAAATGCCAAGGGACAAGATATCACATCATGTCCCCCCAACATCCTAAATTTCTGTCAGGAATTCTAGTAAAGAAACATTCGCCCCCTTTTCCTAGTTCCTTGAACCAGTAACCCTTCAACATGCCTTATAACAGCTATCTTTTGGCCATCTATGTATGTGCCTAACACAATCAGAAACGGCATTTCTTCATTGTTTCCTCAATTGAATTATGAGTTTGTTTCCTCTTCCGTATTGAGTTTATAACATCCCTTGTAACTCCACACATAAATATTAGCAAGTGGTCTCAACCACATGCTTGGCAGCTTCTTGTCACTTCTTTGCTGCCCAAGATTCAGCTCGATGCAACAAATAAGGTCTAACTATCATCTTATGAACATGTCTGATTTGATTATTACTTAATGGTGAACTAGCATTTCCCCTCTTTGCACATTGTGCTAATCCTATTCCCTATATAAACTTTAAGCTCTCCATTCTATTCTACATATGTTCTCAAATTACAGAATCTGTCAAGGTATGATACTGAGTATTAGTCTATTAGAGTTATCTACATGTACCATTGAGTAAAATACTCCTGATAGATACTGTACTAAAAGATCTTTGTAAATTATTTGCATAGATTATGGTTGCCTCAATCTTGTGGATATTGATTGTATTCACCCCATTACAAGGGATGTACTTCTTGTAAATATCATACTCGAAGTATAAAATGGGCTAGACCATCTAAGGGATCGGTACTCAATTCTCCACCAATATTCATTCTACTTTTAATCTTTATCATTCGCTGGTAGGTTTGTCACTAAGTTATTTCTTATTTTGCCCAATTGACATTATTTACTTTCAAATCCATTAAATCTACATTCCATGTATCATATATTTTATCCAGTAATTTCAATCCATTTTGACTCAAACACCTTTCTCCAAAGAAATAACTTATCACACTTGCTTCCTTGCCCAACCGATAAGAATTACATCACGTGCAGATGGCATACAACATGGAACCTTATCTAGGATATCTGTCATTAATTATATCCATAAACAAGGCACAAAACGGACCCTTGATGCAATTCAATTCAAGTGGGAACTCAAATGTCACAGTACACACAATTCTGTGCTCACTACTACCTTATACATGTCGTGTTTAATTTCCATATACAAATCAGGGATGCCCTTTTTTCTTCAATATCTGCCAAATTGATTGTCACGACTCACGACATCCTATTGTAAACCTTCTCTTAATAAATAAAGACCATATATATGTTTCCTCACTCTCTTAAAAAAATTTTCAAGAGTAGTCTTAACAGAAATAGCTTTTGTAGCAACTCTACCTCGCATGAAGCTAAACTCGTTCTCTGAAACATTTGGTTTTTGTCAAATGCATTGCTCTATCGCTGCCTTCCAAAGTTTTATCATATGGCTCAAAAGTTGATAGCTTGGCCGTTTGCAGCTTAGTGTAATTACGAAAATCTTTATTTCTTGTGGAAAGGGATTAATGTGATCTTTCTCCATTTGTTGGCCATTCTTCTTTGCTCGAAATTCTGTTGAACAAATTGGTTACCAATCATTCCTAATTTCACCCATCAAACCCAAATTTCCATAGAATATCGTCTGGTAATGCCCTATTTTTGTCCATTTTAGCTAAGGCTGTCTTTACTTTCACTCTAGCTATTCCGCTATCTTTAAGCTCTCCTTCTTTGGCCAAGGCTGTTCTCTTTTCATTATTGATGCACGTAACAATCTAACATGATCAAGGTCATTAGTTTTGCCTTCTATAATCATGGCAAGCCTTTAGATACCTTCTTCCCATCCATAGTTCCCAGCTGAACCTATGGTTATTAGCATCAATACAACAGATTTTTACCTAACACATATAAGGGTTGTCAACTCATTGATCCAATGAACCCAGCCCAACTAGGATAATGGTGTAGACAAGCATTTTGATTTCATCGAGTCGAAGTATAGACTATATCTTGGGATCTGATTAACAATCATATACTTTTCTGAGGACATCTGATTCATACCACCCACTATCTTTTTTTTTTAATGGCGATTCATGCCGCCCACTATCTCAAATCAGCAACATCAAAATTATGACACCATTGTAAGCAAATTTAAAAGGTCAAACTAAGATCACCAAACCTAGTCATAAATACCATTCACAGCAAATCCATATATATATATATAAAGAAGAACAAGGGAAGTGATATGTATCTCATTTGTTGGAAAGCTACCACCAATTTCAAAGAAGGAGACAAGCTGAACCTAAAATCTAACAGTAAATCTAAGTGAGCTTATATAAAGAACGGCGTGTTGCTGCTATATAGAACAAATATTGTGTACACCAAAACAGGCATTCAACCCAAGGGAAAAAAAAAAGTGTATCATAGCATTGTTAATGTCAGGTAAGTATCAGGATTATCAGGGGATCAACGCATTCAACCAAGTGACCAACAAACCTTAGTCTGACTAGGATCCTCATGTAGAATGATTTGGATTTTATAAAGTCAAGTTTGAGTATAGAATTTGGACTCTGATTAATAACCAGGTTAGATCCAGTCCAATTTAGTAAACCCATCAGACCTGAGCTATAAATTAAATATTCAATACTTCATTAGAAAACCTATATACATATTTGATAACTTCATTAGAAAAACTATATTTATCAAAGAATTAATAGAATCTATTTAATATGGGAAAACCTCCGCCGAGCACATGTGATCACAATAAGGTGAGCATTGCATGCCTAAATACCTAGTGGGCCCACCAGGTGATCAATCTGAGTGGACGATAAAAAAGAGAACCCCCCCAGTTCACTGATCCATGGTTTGGCACCCATCCGTAAGGACTGGACCGTTGTATGTCAGTGTATTCGTTTTGGACGGGTGAAAACTTGTAGACAGTTGATCAAGTGGTTAGGATGATAATTCAAGCCTCAAGTGGGCCTCACAAGGATTGGTGCTCAGCATAAGGTCAGCACCGGTGCTCGGCAGAGGGGGCACAATAACTATAGCTATGTAATACCAACACAAAATATAGGCGTCTAAAGTTGATTGCGGGACAACTATCGCAGTCATTTTCAAGTTGGGTTCTATAAACTAGGCAACAATTACAAGATCATGGTTATGAATAATAATCTAATTAATTGGATTTGGTCCATTAAGTGGAATTGGATTGGATTTGGTCATAAGCAAGTGCGCAACACACGCAACATTTCAACATATAAACTAGCTATATATAGATAAGTCTTCTCAAGAAAAATAACATCATACAAACAACAAGAGGGAGAAAAGGTAGCTTAAATGAGACTTACAGTGGAACAATATCGGGGAATCCAAGCGTGGCTCTTATAGCTTACCAGACTCAAATCATGGATTGGCTGCCCAAGCTTCAACCCCTGGCAGAGTGATCCATGAGGTAGCAACAACTCATCATGTTCAAAGTCAACCACAGTGGGAGAACAGGTGGAGGAACATGTCGCAAGTAAACCTATTGAGTGGTGCAAAGTGAATGACTTGTAAATGAGAACTCAATGGATTGTGATCATGTACCACTAAAGGCCAATGTCAAACTTGATACAAACCATTTAGCAGAAAATGGGTCGAGGCAAACATAAGAAACATAAATCCCCTGTGTTCTTCTCAAGAATGGGCAGAAAATAAGAAAAACAGTAACCTAAACCAATTGTTATATTGTAATATATGTACTAAATGAATGGCGGCATAAACAAAACCCATCTACAATATCATCAAAACCGACTGAAACCAAATAGAAGAGGTAAAATCAAGATAGTAAGTAGCAAGCTCTCTAGAAAAATATCTGCAAGTACAATCCTTCAAATTTTAATCCATGACAAAAGTAACAAAAGTAAAAATCGAAAATTGTCCAGTACAAAGCACCGACAAAACTACTAAGAAAATGCAACGGATCACAAAACCCGAAACACATACATTGATAAAGAGGGAAAACACTAGGTAAATAAAAGCAGTTCCTTTTGCATCTGAACACGTTCATTCCTGAAGCACCCATGTTTCAAAAGCCGCCAATTCTTTAAACCACAGGAATAACCACGATCTGAGTTATTGAACTAAAACCAGAGTAAAAAAAAACAAATTAGAGCCTAGAACAGAACAATCATGGGACAGAAATAATAAAAGCTAAAAGCTAGGGAGACAAATGCAATACCTAACGCGGAGTATATCCCATTGCAGAATGAGGCCGTTGGGGAGGGACTTGTTGCCCAATTGGAGCACCTTGATGGCCCTGCATGTTCTGATAGCCCATGTTCGCCATCCCGAATCCGGGTGGGACAGTCGACTGAGCAGCTGCCATCTGCTGAGTTCCTGCATTCATCGCGGCAGCCAATGCCGGATTCAATGACGCAAGCATAGCTGGTGGGATGCCAAAGGCAGCCGGGTTCTGTCCAGCAGCTGCAAGCACAGCCAGCGCAGCCTGGTTTGGCTGGACCCCCTGCCCAAATGGAAGTGCACCAGAGAGAAGCCCCTGCCCCAGCAAAGCAGCTGAAGCAGCAGACATAGACATATCCGGAGGGGCGAAACCTGCCCCGCCGCCGCCCATATTAAACCCATGCGGCCCTGCAGGCCCTGATGGTGGATTATTCGCAGCCACAGCCGTTCCAGCAGCTGTTGTCTTGAGTTTGTTGTTGTCCGTGGCCTTCTGGCAGTAAAGCTGATGCCCATCAAGAATCTTGTTGGGCTCCTCCAAAGCTTTCCTCGCGCCTTCTACGGTCTTATATATAAAAAGTGCAAAACCCTTGGATTTCCCAGTCTGCCTATCAAACCCTAGAGGCCCTTCCTCAATTTCCCCATACTTGGAGAAGAAAGACACCAACTTGGCTGCGGGAATCTCGGGATTCACATTCCCCACATAGATCTTCCGAGATAGGGTTTCCTGATTCTGATTGAACTGATGCTGCTGCTGCTGGTGGTGCTGCTGCTGCGGCTGAGGCTGAGAACTAGGGTTGACGGGGCCGGCGGAGGCAAGCTGGCAGGCGGTCATCCGGCTATCGATCTTCTTCTGGGGCTCCTTGAGGGCTTTCTGGGCGGATCGGCGGTGCTTGAAGAGGAGGAAGCCGTAGCCCTTGGATTTTCCGGAGGCCTTGTCGACGACGACGTTGCAGTCCTCGATCTCGCCGTACTGGGAGAAGAAGGAGCGGATCTTGTCGGTGGTGGTCTCCCAGCCGAGGCCGTGGACGAAGATCTTGCGGTGGGCGGGGTCGCGGTCGGCGATGCGGTGGATCTCGCGGAGGAGGGAGGGGTCGGAGGAGGCGGCGGAGCGGAGGAGATCGATCAGCTGCTCCTTGCTGAAGGGTTCTAGGGTTGAGGCTAGGTCTTCTGCTTCTACTTCTGCTTCGACTTCTTCTTCTTCTTCCTCTTCTTCCACTTCTACAGAGTCGGGATCGTTTGTTGGTGCTGAGTCGGCCGCTCGCTCCTGATCGACCTTTCGTTTCTTCGTCATGTCCTTCTCCTCGTTTTCTCACTGCCTTTTTGTGTCGAAGAGAAGAGGGAGAGAGATTTTTGAGGGAAGAGGACGATCGAGGATTTAGGTCATTATACTGTGCTCTTTAACTTATATAGCATATGGAACTCCACCGTGGGGTTCACATCATCATAATCCCAACCATTGATCTTGAGTACATGATCATCCCTTCCAGGGACAGATCCTCAAACTTATTTCAAGTCGGTAGGTGTGGCTCCACTGTCTGATTGAGTATACTCAAAATCCATGCCACATCAGCACCCAGTCAGGATTTCAATCTTTTAAGCTTAATCTCAACATTGTTGGATTTATTCCTATTAACAATCTTATGTTTAATATTAGAGTTGGGCCTATTCCTATTGAAGTGAAATATGGTCCGAAGATATTGAATTCATCTAAGATGGTCTAGATTATCTCTATAAGGTCCCACAGTAGAGTTTTGAGATGTATTAGTTGGCATGAAATGCAACCAAATTTTATAAGATTCACTTACTTGATGGCCCAATCACCCGATATAAACCCTAGACCTTCACGTGCAACACATGCCCGGAACTCCATCATGGCCCAACCTCGAGATAATCTCAATTGTCCAAGATGATTTCCCGTCAAAGGCCTATTTCTTTAGTAGAATTTGGAATGTTGAAGTTTTATGAACAAGATTTGACATTTTATCCCCTGACATTTGAAATGCGTGTTTCTTTCACCAAAATTTCAAATGCGAACACCTAAAATATTTCAAATGACCTTTTAAAATTCCTGAAATTACACTTTCTATATATTTTGTTAGAATTTCAAACCCTCCATCAAAAAGAAAAATTTGGAATTCTTATTAAGGGGAAACTTTTTGGACAATTTGAAATTCCCCCGTGCATGAAAACCCCAAATTCTAGTAAAGAAACGGGCCCCAACCGTTGGATAAAGAGATTTTTTGTCTTTTTAATATAAAGTCGTTAAACTTATGTGCTAAAGATTAGATGCATGAAATTAACCCCATTTTTTTATATTTGGGTTCATCGTAAATTGATATTTCCATCCCACCCATATCCTATGATCTGGGATCCCAAGTGGCCCCAACAGCTGGTAAGCCCATGCACACATCAGATGCACAAAAATATTACCCTATGTATCTAAACAATACAACTTTAAGGGCACGTTTGTGTAAACGTAATTTCCATGGAAATTGGAAATTGCCACATCAGCAAAATCCATGGGTTTCAAATACTTTGGAAAAGTATTTCCGTGGAACTCAAAAAATTATGTTTGGTGCAAAAAGTTGAACATTGGATGGAAAATGGGTAGGAAAAGAAGTTTATAAAGGCGGGGGGGGGGGAGTTTTCTGAGGAAATGGACTTCCCATACCCCCCCATGGGAAGTCCATTTCCATAGTGAGGAAGGAAAAAGCTGAGTTGGCAATAAAGTGATTCCTAGGAAAAATGCTGCACCAAACATACAAAAAGTAAGTTTTCTGCTGAAAACTGTTTCCATTTCCATGGAAATGGGCTACACAAACAAGCCCTAAAGAAAAACAAAAAGAGAGAGCCAATCTGATATTGATACGTACCATTGAAAAGATACATGTGTGACATATTTATACTTTTTTTTTTTTCCACATTGGGTCATTGGTACAGTACTACTATTAGAACCCAGGCCCTACGTGGTTACGTGAGATGAGAAACCCGTACATGCATAATACAAGTACCAGACACACTTGTAATCAATGGTTCCCTTCATCACGGTAGAGAGTAGAGACAACATATTACTCAAAATAGTTGATGTAAGCATCATTCTCTCAACTTTTGTTTTTCTTTAGAAGCTGGAAACCTAAGTAAGTTGTGACCTTCTTTTGTTCTTCTAAACTGTTTCTTTGCAGTCTTCGTATGTAGTTAGTTGTGCTGGAAAAATACAATTCGTTTGGAAAGATGGAAACCAGTTTAGTACTCCTGGGCTACCCTGATTTGGAGATGCATATCCAGTGCTGCAACAGTTGCTCTGTTACCCCTACTAAATAAATGTGCGTGGGAATGTGACGATAGACATTAAACATGTTTTCACTTACCGGTATTTGGTGATAGAAGAAAGAAAACAGCTATGAGAACCAAAATTAGCATGATTTTAATATTACATACAATCTTAAAAGAAATCAAAACTATGATGACGTTTCTGAAAGAAAGCACGTAAAAAATGATACAGCATCTTGTAGATGACAAGATCGTCTGTCCTCAGGTATTGGTGCACAAAGCATGGTATCAAAGCAGCTCATCTGAACTTCGTGTGTGGACCCTTCCCCACTGTAAGATACAAGCAGATTGCAGAGCTCCTCTGCCATCTTTGAATAGGTTGCTCTGAAACATAGATGTGAGAAACTAAATGAATAAAAGCAAACAAGAAGACGACGACTGCAAAGAAGAGGTGAAAAGGAATTAAAATACTTAAGTAAATATGTAAAATGAAAGCAGACTAGAGATTTTGAATTTGTTGGTTAGAAGCAACCAATTTTCTGCTGAGCCGAAAAAAAAATCCACAAGTACACAGGAAAATGGCTGGGGGGGGGGGGGGGGGGGGGGGGGGTGTTTTGTCTGGGAAATACACAACCTAAGAACCTAATGAAGGAAGTTGGCATCTAAAAGCATCTCAAGTCGGGGAACAGACTGCAAGAGGAATTACTGGGTCCTGCACTCCAACAAATATCCGGTCTAGCAAGGGTCCCAGTTCCTCCCCCTGGACACTACTATGGTGATTCAAACTGCTGATCTAATTAAACCCCACCATATGAGAGAGAGAGAGAGAGAGAGAGAGAGTGTGTACTAGGACTCGAATGCATGATATGGAAGCTAATGGGCATTTGACGGAATCATGGCAGCAAAAGGTTGGTGATATCAGTATGAATAGCATTCCTACTGCGTATGCATGGACATTGCATGTGCCTGCACATCAAATACCTGGCATCCACTGGTAATTTACTTCCAAAGACCACTATCGAATCGTTCAAGCGGCCAAAGAAATTTTTGCATGCATCATTTTTCTTCTCGAGAGAATCCTGCAAGAAGCAATCCCGTCTCTGTCATACGAATTTGCTGTAAAAACTGAAGCACAAATCACACTGACAATGCTATTTTATCAGAATGTGTTCTTCCTGAATGCACTAGCAAGGAATATCTCCTCTTTTCCTAGAATGATGACAATATATTATTAAGAGAAAAAGGCAAGAAAAGATAAAAAACCAAATGGGAAGCCACAAAGCCCTTAAAGAGAGCTACAGGCACATTACATTGCCACACACTGCAAGAAAACACCCTGCTTATTTTTGGACCCGGTTGTTTCATGTAATTGAATTCCTATGAATTCTAAGACTTGTATTTCTAGAAGCTGTTTAATTGAAGAAACATAGGTGAATGTCCAAAAACATCAAATGATCTCCCCTTTAATGGAAATTAAAACGAGTGGAGATGGGAAATGAAAAAACCAGCCTTCACACTAGCAATTTAAATCCTAGGAAAGTAGGGGTCCCATCCACATCTCCAACCTTTATCCTTCGCCCTCACCTCTTTAATAATCCTTTGTTGGAGCTGATTTGACCCGGAATTCCTATGTAATCAATTTCATGAAAACAAACAGGTCCTTAAATATTGTCTGCATTAACACCTCTAAGCATGTGTATGAATTAGGAATATTGACCTCACATTTAATAGCAAAACTGAATGCCTACTCTCTCAAAAGATACTTCATTAAAAAGATGTAGCTGCAAGTAGCCCTCTTCACATCCTTCAATGAATTAATAGGCTCTGAGTAAAGTTAAGATGATGAAGTCAACAACTTTTCACTTAAAATGAAAAATCTGTTGATATTGGATTCCCAGTGGTGTTTAATGACAGTTTCGAGAAGTAGACTTTACACTAAAACAAAAATGTGGCAAAATGGAATTACAGGTTACGAAATGAAAGCCCTAAGGAGGTAAAGATCTTAGCAAGGCCAGTATACAATTTAGCCCTAATAAGGGGTGGCACTTTGTGGTGAAAAAAAAAAAAAACTTACAAAAAAGCATAAGTTATGCAGACATAATTATGGTTCAACCTTTCTCACTCAAACTGTGCACAAGCAAATTGAAGAAAATGTGAATCCGTTGGCTTCTGAGTCATATGATTCAATCATTTTTCAAAGCCCAAGGCTGCAGGTAACAATCTAGCACTATCATTTATTCTAGTTCTGTTTTCTCTTCCCCCTTGTTTAAGTGAGGAATCTACTAAAGCTGCTTTAGAATATTATTATCTAGTACATTCTCAAGTGGATATGAGCTTTATGGGCATTTTGGCATTAAGGTACTGTTTGTTTGCATTAAAATACATAGGACCTGAATAAATAGAGTGGTTAAAACTGAAGATCAAATGTAAATTTCCAAAAATGAGCATCAAATGGCATCTTCTTTTTATTCTATTTCCCTAAAATAAAATGTTATTTGATGCTCATTTTTGGAAATTCACCTCTTATCTTCATTCTTAACCACTCTATGTATTCAATTCCTATGTATTTTAAATTCTAATACAAACAAACAGGGCCCTAAGAGTTAAGAACACAGACTTCCTTTTTTTTCCTTTATGATGATATTTTTAAAACAATAAAATCATAGGACATATTATTCAGATTCATCAGGATTGGCCAACCAAAACAGGAGCATTCATATAGACCTAATTTTTCTTTATGCCACATGATCCTGTTCTAGGAGAAACTTAATGTGCTAATTGTTAGACAAAGGAATCATTCTAAATAACAATGCATCATAAACAAATTCCTATTATGCCAACCACCCAGCATTCAAATTGCTAAAAAGTACAAAGGAATGGCCATCAGGCTTCCTGGAGTGAGCTGATTTTTTTTTTTTCACAAAAAAGTTGGATATGGGACCTAAACTTCGTCCCGGTTGATAAGAGATGATGCTTGACTCACGCTTGACTTTTTTCTATTTCTTGAAGCCCAAGTCATGAACGAATTCCATTACGTAGTGAGCAATCAAACACAGTCCTGAATTGCATCATGATTGATAAATGGACTGGGCTGGAGTATGAGTTCCAGTGCTGATAAATAAATAAGCCAAAAAAGTGGAATGAACCTGACCAGCCGGCTTATTGCCAATACTACTTTTGGGCCAACCCCTCTCAGAAGGGTAGAATCCCGATTCAAAAGTATCAACCATTATGGGATAATGTGTGAAATAGTACCCAATTCCTAATATGGGCTCAAGACCCACTGATGAACCTGCTGGAGCCTGCCCCAACACCCACACGCAGAAACAAACACCCCCTCCCCACCACACCCGACCACCAGAATTTCTAGCAATCTTACTGCAGCTAGGTTACCCCCTCACAAGACACAATCATAACATTACACCACTGCCAGAGAGTAAAAATGAAAAAAAAAAATTTGCACAAGACAAGTGGATTATCTCACCAATTCACTCATTGTGCTTTCTTCTTGCAAGGAACTTTTTATAGTGTAGAAATCAATATAAATTCCAGCACCCAAGTCCCAGTCTGCAATTTCTGAACTGTGCTCTTCCATGGTAGTTGCGAGCCTCCAGATCTCCGAGTGTTTAGCTGAATCAGTTCATATGAATGAAACAATAAACATCTGGTGTATGCATAGATACTAAATTGTATTCACAAAATCAAAGGTTGTCACAGAAGCATGGAATCTAGGATTTCAGCATGAAAAGATGCTCCTCAATTTTTATTTTTTTATTTTTTATTATTTTTTCTTCATGTTGATAACCTGATCAGTTCAAAAAAGTGCCATTCCCCTTCTATGACAGTAGCATCAACCAGTATGGAAGAAGAGGATAAAACACCAAGCAAACATTTCTTCTCCTACAACTACTTAGATGATGATGATGGTGATGATGGTGATGATGTTGATGACGATGATGATTACTAGTTCAATAGAGCAAAATAATGTCCAGCAACCAGCATAATAATGTCTAGATCACTAGACATTTGCAGAATTTTGTTTCAAGAGAAAATAGCCAAATGTCGGAATTTCACGTATGGCTAATGATCTGGATGGAAAATTACCAACTATTGAAGTTTGATCTCAACATAAATGGCATAGTCATGGAATATGAATATAAAAGGAAAGATGATCATAGTTCAATCATCATAACCAGACTTGGTCAGTGACTAGAACAGGTTGATTCAGGGGATCAGTGGATCTCCTAGGCAGGTCAAAAGTGATGTAAATTATTTTTTATTTTATGATGTGTAAAAATGGTTTGCATCATCTTATTTGCTATAGAGGTTGAGTTTCCATGTCTTCCTTATAAAGACAGTTCAAATGCCTGGACCAGGGCACGGTGTATAACTGGGTCAGGTTGATTCAGGGGACTCAGTCACCACTACCTGGCAGGTCAGAAAAGCAATGGATAATTATGTTCTAATTAGAGAAAATTGAAAATAAGTGCAATAAATTATAGAATACCTGAAACAAACAATGGTTCATCATCAACTTCTGCATTATAAAACATGAGGAGCACTGTCTACTTCCTTACAGAAATGGTTCCAAAAATAGGCCAGGAACACTGTCTGTCACCAGATTCACTAAGTAAACATAACCATTTGAAGTTTCCAATTACTCGTCCCATAAGTTAAGTTAGTTTGCTTGAGTCATAGCTCAAACCTCATGCTAAATTCAATCATGACAATACAGTACAGCAAGAATGACATCTAAGGAAGACAATAAATAAGCCAATCATAGCAGGAATGGTTTCTAAACAAATTTGCAATTGAATATGAAACAACGAGAATTAAACATGCTAAAGGTCAGATGCTTACATGAAGAAAACAACGAATGCACGACAGAAGTCACAAAAATCGAGTGAGCTCTTTGCCAATTGAAGCAATCAAGAAAATGTTCGAGGGCCTTGGGCAAATCTCCATAATACTGGAAATATATTGCCTGCACTGATAAGTAAAAAAGGAAATTACTCCAATGAGAAAAACAGATGATCAACCTATAAGCATAGTTTAAGATAAGTGGAGCCAGGAAAATGGAAGGTTATATGACTTTAGCTTGTAAAGGAAGATATGAACAACAATCCCACATATCCATGATGGGCAGAAATCTCTTACTTTCTTAGTGCCACAAGACTTACCAGAAGTTAAAAAAAGGGCTGATCACTTACCAAAGCTTCATGCATCCATGCTGACGGTATTCCAAGATCTTCAATAAACTGGCGTTGTAGTTCTTGCGTACTCCAGGACTCGCAAAACTGGAATAAGATTTCCCTTATGATACTGGCATGCAAAAATGGGAAATCACTGCGGTAAGGCATGTGGAGGACAACATAGATAGCCCAATGGCATAGCCCAACAGACAGCAGCTGAGAAACAAGACTCATATCAAGAACATGGAGATCATCTGAACTGAAAGCACCAATAGCTTCCAGTATCGCACGCTGATGCCAAATCATATGGTAGTCAAGAACGTCATGTGTGGAAGAAAAAGCACTTAGCATGGTCTTCAGAACCTTAGACGCCTTTTCTTCATCAGCATGCAGGAGCATAAGATAATATGCTATATCGAAACGATCACCTAGGCACCAATCTGGGGCCTCATCTAGAGGTCCTTCATCAATGTAAACTGGAACAGGATATGGAGCTCTTCCTTCATTGACATGTTGCTGAAAAGTGTGAATAATAACCGGCAATGAAGTATCTGGAGGTAGTTGAAACCACATCAACAATCCTAAGAACCTTTTCCAATCAATTTTTGTATCATTCAGAGCACCCGGAATATTACCAGCAAGTAACTCGTACAACCTTAGCCTGTCATTCTCAATGAAATTGAAATCAAGACTGTTGATTCTCCACAGGTGAAGCTGTTGGGCCATGTCAGATCTATTAACCATTGACCCACCAGCCTGACTTATCAAACAAGCCATTCTGACATCTCCTCTGGATGCAGCCAATTCTACTGCCGCATCCAGCTGACGTCCAGTCAAGAGTAAAAATATATGTTCTAAATCATTAGATTCATTTAGGCAGCTCACTTCTTCTTGTACACGGTGGCAAACACTCTCTTGCAACCAATGACTAAACTTTGCTCTGCGAATAAGGGGGTATGCATCAGGGTCAATGTCTAGAAACCCATCCTTATTGTCATGCATTATATCCTCTCCATTGTCATCAGCATCCATATGTCTCAACCGACCACCTGTTTCCTCTGCAGAGTAAAGAACCTTCGTCAACTCCCACACCATGACTTGGTGTATCAGAAACGAACGAGAAGATGTAGATAACCCAGAAACTTCTAACTGTTTTTCAGCAATCCCAATATAACCCGCACAGATATCTGGAAGGATGAAACGATTGGATACAAGTTTTAGGAGCTTTAATTTGAAGGAGCCCACTTCAACATCGATAGTTTCATGGTTTATTGATTTGTGAAGGTTCAGTGGCGAAGCAAAGCAGAAATCAACAAGCTCCTCCTTTACTTTGTTATTCTCATCCCTGGTGACTCTATCAAATGCAACTTTCTCTATGTTGATTACGGAAGACATTGTCATTCTGGAATCAGAGTTACCTACAGGTGTACCAGAATGAATAAGGACACCATTGGGTCCCCAGCCTACGCGAAATGACCTACCCATGAAAAGTGCAGCATCGACTATGTTTTTAGAATGGCTGTTCGCTATAGGAGTTTCATACTTCAATTCGAGTTTGAAACCTCCTGCTTTAGTTGTTCTTGCTGGCATTCCCTTGTTTTGCCGAGTCATGAGAATGGTTTGAGATGGGCTGAAGTCAGAAATACTTTTGTTGTATTCAAGCAAAGCAACTGGTGATTTACGCAAGACAGATGGACTAGTCTTGTTGCTAGCTTTCTGAGAAGAGAACTGTAAAGCAGGTCTATGAACAGCATTTTTTGAATAATTACCAGAGGAGTGCTTCTCATGTGAAAAGGGGCTACTATCACCATCTCCATTGTCCTCTGCAGGAAACATCAACATTCTCATTTCTTGCATCTTGACAGGATCCAGCCCGAGATGAGCTGGAAGCGAATGAGACAACACACTTCCAGCTAGAACAGTTTGAGGTTCCTCATCTACTTCTAGTCTATCACTCCCACTTGGCTCCACAGGCCGCTGAACTGCAGAATCCTCCATGACAATATCATCTTCGTCATCTTCCGTTAATCCAAATCTGCTGAAATGAGGAACCATGAACTTCCATTCACCACTACATGCATCAAAAGAGATGAAACGGGCACCCTGTCTTTCTGTGCTTCTCCTCAGTTTCTTCTCAATCATTTCACGTTTTGCTGCATCGGACACTGGTAATCTCATTTGAAGCATCAAAGTTACTTCAGCAGCTTTGTTTAAGCCCTGACCAAGAGCAGGTTTCTCGCTTTCGTCCTTGTATACTACTACCTCATGCCTATCAAACTTCAAAATCTGATCTAAATCCAACCTTCTAACATCAGTTTCTCCAAGGAACTTGATATGCCCGTAACCCACTCTTCCAACTGTAAAGTTTTGAACTCTGTGGCAGTAGCTTCCATCAGTGAGCTCCCTGTCAGCCAACTCCTTCAGGGATGGCTCCATAAAATAATCTGAAGAACGTAAAATGGGCAAGGAAACTTCAACATTGTCAAATATGACAGATAAAGGAGAACCCGAATTACAAAAGAGCTTTCTTTTCTTGCACAGAGACTGCATTCTAGAACTGGATGTGCCCACGCTGAATTCATCTGAAGAGTGACAACTAAATGGACCAATGCCTCTCATACTAAGAAGCTCGTCCGAGAACCCTAGCATCCAGAAAGAAAGAAGGGAAAAAAAAGGCATTTCAGATGTGTAAAATATGGGAAATTTCAAGAGAAACACTTCAATTCAATTACCAATGGTGTCTTGTAATGTAACCCAACTTGAAAATGGAATAGCTACTTTCATGGATTAAAAAAAAAAAATTAAACCCTAAACCTAATTTTGCTTGTGACATCAAGTTAGCCACTGTTTAAAGTCAAAACAGCACATTAGCTAGTTCAAATGAGCTTCCACGCAGTTCAAAACAATGTCTAATAAGAGAATTTAAAAAAAAAAAAAAAAAAACAAACCCCACCAAAACCCTAACTGCGGCAATGCAGAACACGACCACAGTGGGAAATGGGAATGCCCATTTCCACCCAAATCAGTAGCAGAACATGCCTTTCTAGTATTACATCCACAACCAATCTGAAACAGAAAAACAGGGCATTCCGATCCGCATTTCCCCAAACACCAATGAAACAGCAAATGACGGACGTTCCAGCAATTCAAGAGGAAAAAAAAATCAGAAACAATCAAATCATAGCTAATGCTTCTTTCCTTTTGCACGGAATACAAGAATCCAAATCCCTTCCTTTCTCGAAACTAGTAGTGAATGAGTAGAAATTATCGGCCGAATCTAAAAAAAAAAAAAAAACCATGTAGAAGTGGAATAAACCCTAGAAGAAAATACGTTCCAGAATCCGAAGAGTATGACATGAAGAAGAGATTTTTAAAAACAAAACCCTAGATCAAGTGAGCATTTACCAGAACCAGATGGAGAGAGCGGGGAGGATGACGACGCCATGTCAAAGAGGGAGAGGGAGGGAGGGAAGAATTAGGGCTTTGTTTTCAGGCAGTGTTAAAGTTCGTTTCCACATCTTCGTACGGGGGAAAATCAGGTGGGCCCCACCTTCCAAAATAAGGGTGGGGTCTATGTGTTTGACTTTGACCGTCCATCCGCTAGTTCATGTCTAGCTTAGGCTAAATATGGGCCTTTGTTCAAGTCCGACCGAGACTGGATACACTTGACCCAGCCCATGAGCACTCCTTTTCACTAGTAATAAACACTCAACTCACACATTTTAGATGGGACAAGGGAATGGGTTTATCTTTTTATGAGCTTGTTAGTGACCCCTCCTGTCACACAATAACGAAAGAAGAGAAATTACAAGTGTTTTTTTGTGAATATTGAATAGTCCAACCACACCAAAGGATGAAAAAAGATAAGTGTAGAGAATCAAATCATCAATCCGCTACTTTTTTCTGTACGAAATATGTCACTGCACAAATTACTGTATGTGTGTTGTTACACGTGTAAAACGCAATAGCATATTTGTCAAAATCAAAGTTTATGCATGAGTACATGAGTAAATCCAATGATTTTGATGTCTTTGGGTGATTTTCACAATTTTTTTGAACTTAAGAGTTTATTACTTAATAAAACAAAATGAAAGGTTTAGATTGCAAATATGAATCCACATGAATGAAAAAAAAAAGAGAGAGAGTAAAAATTAGTTGATGGAATTTGTATAAGATGTCATGTACCAACCCAAAAACTTTAGTTGATAGGCGAAAGGCTGAAATAAGAGCTCTGTCAAATCTATTACTCGAGTGATGTGGGATGTGTGACTTTCCACGTACAAGTCCAACAGATTTTATGGACGGACCTGCCACACGGGCTATATAAGAACGATAGGAACTAACTTTTATATTATGTAAGACGCTATATATGTACCAACCCAAAAGCTTAACCTGATAGATGAAAGGCCTAAATGAGTATATAAGACGCTGTCAAACCCATTACTTGAGTGGCATGAGATCTGGGACTTTCACAATAATTTGATTCCATGACCAATTACATAACAAAAATAGAGTTCTACACCTATTCGGTTGTGCAAATATTGCCTTATTTAGTTCTAAAATAGTTTTGTTCTGAAAATGACCTTATTCACCACTGAAAATGGGATCACTCTTCATCCCTACGAGTGCCTTAGTGCCGTGTCTTGTTCCAGTAGAAAGAAAATTTGTCAGATTTTCATTTGGCCTACTATTTCGTGATTGGTGTGTCACATTTTCCTCGCAAAAAAGAAAATTTGAATTGATTTTCCTCTCTTTAAAGGACTTTAGTTTCTTATGGGTGGGTAGGAATGAATGATTCATCTCTTTTGTGAAAATAGAAATCCACAAAGAGCAAAATCCTCTTGTTACACAAGCTATAGATCATCATAATCCTCCTTGCAGCTGCCGAAACATAACTGAAATTAGAGTGACATCCTAACATATTCATGATTTCCCATATAAACCTTGGCCGAAACTTGTTTATTTCATTTAATTGAATTATTCACACGCATTCATGGAACAAAAATCGAAGAGAATTCCTCAAATTAAATGCAGGACATGAGTTTGAAGTGGACTCCTGTGCCCATTATCAGGTTTGTGGGTCTCTTCAAAATCAAACAATCCAATCATCTACCTTGTGACTCAGACTAAATCCAACCTGATGAACACTGGGTCAAACTTTAAACCTCATGGGTCAGGTTCAGGAGTAGAGCCCAAGCACCAGTAGACCACACCTCATACCTCATTGTTGTACTAAGAATATCATTTATTATTATTATTATTAGTTTTTTTTTTTTGAAATGGTATGGTCTAATGGATCCTATAGAAGATATCATCACATATAGTGATGTTATATGTTATTTAGGCAGTCACCATGGATACACTACAAAAAACAGTCATAGCTGGGTTTGGTACTTCAGCAGTTCAGCTGGACGTGCAACCAATGGGACCAAATAAATCCAAACCATCTACAGCCTGATCTTGAAAGCAAATGCTACTGGGGTTTGCTGCTTTATATATTCACTTCTGATTGTCATTCATTAGGGCACGTTAGTACATGGATTTCTACGGAAGAAAAAAAAAAAAACAAACGAAAGAGGAAAATGTTTTCTACATTACATTAAATTCCATGTTTGGTACATATAGCCACTTTTCTGCGACGAAAAGCTGAGAAATGAACAAATGAAAACTTCATAGTTCTCTTGCAAACAAGAATCCTCAAAATTCCTCTCACCAAAAAGGTGGTTTGTCTCTGTCAGTTTCTTTTGCCATTATCTTCAACATGTCTCTTCTTTTATAATGGTTACGTGAATGGATAGTGCTGTGACCCTACTTCCAGTGAGCTGATGTGTAAAATGATCGATCCACACTTCAAATGTCTAGTAGTTAATGCCACACGGGCATCCTTGATCAATATGATCACGCCATGTCATCAATTTTCTTCAATAATACTCTTTCAAGGTCCGTGTGGTTTCAGTCATGTGACCTCCCTTTGCCAACCTGCCATGGAAGCACAGTCAAAATGATGAGCCTTTCAAAAAAGAACCCAAGCCATTATTAATTTTGATCATCCATTTGGACCTTTATGCAGACAGTTTTAACTTATAATTATTTAGGAATCACAGTTTAAAACTAGGAAATCTGACTCTTAACTCACCAGGTCCTCGAGCCAAGTAATTTGGAGCTTACCCAACTTGTTTATTTACATAGATGAGATCAGCTCCAGTGAGTCAGGGCATGCTAAAACAAGGTATAGGGGTTAATAGGACCAGATCAGACCGGGAAAAAAAAAAAAAAACAAGAAGAAGAAGAAGAAGAAGAGTTGGGCAGATCCATACGCAACTGGTAATTTAACTTGGCATGTTATTGTGATTGAGAATGGAAAAGTAATGTGGAAAAAATGGCTTGTCTTGACTCGCTTTTATTGGCACTGATTTATATACATAAAATACTAAAACTAACAAAGTAAATGAATTGGGTTGAACGAGTGACTATCCCTCACTAGCTCCTGTTAAGATCTGGTTTTCTTAGTGGTTTTTATGTGTTCATGGTGGGTATGAAATTAGAGATTTCAAACCCACTCAAATTCGGGGTCAGTAGAAGTTGTGGCTGCTGCAACCTACTCAGCCAAACCTTTCTTCTAAAGGCCTGTACATAACGCAATGCAAGCCCTAACACGCGAAAGTGAAGAATGAAAGTGAAAACACAAAGTGACTATCAAATGATCTCTCCTTTAATAGAAATTAAATCAAATGAAGATGAGATGAAGAATAAATATCCAAGTATCATCCCAGAAATTCAAATACTATAAAAATCAAGGCGCCAGTGCCATCTATATTGCTACTTTATACTTTTTTTACCTTTCATCTTATATCATTTCTTTCTCTCCCTTATTAATCTTTTGGTGTCCCACCTAATTACCTATCCAAGAGATTTCACCGAACCAAAACCTGTCATGGTCCTCATGGAAAGGTGACCCATTTTAAACCTGACCCAGACACTTGGTTTTACTGAAACGGAATAATTGTAGCAACTGTTTGATTGAACTTTGTTTACACAAACACGGCCATGTTTACATCTTTCTATATAGATATAGAAGATTCCTCCTCATCTACAGCAGCAGCAGTGGTTGGTCAGATCAGCTGTCTTTATCACAGAACCCAAAACCATGGACCCCACACATGAAAATTGTGCGAGGCGCATCAGAAACAGCACACCTCAGATCCGTGGGACCCAATAATGCCTCTGAGAATTAGGATGATCATTTTCATTTTAGTGGTATTCCACTTTAAGTCCACATTGTGTGAACGGCATAAATGAAAAAAAGAGAGAGTTTGCATGCTATTGGAAGACGCAATCAACATGTGTGGCCCACCAGAATGCTTACACTTGCTTGAAAAAGCCTATTGAATAGGGAAGGAATCCACCAACTTACCTAAAAAAAAAAAACTTAAGAATTGGCAAAAGAGCACCATGATTGTTGGGCTTTACAGACATAGAAGTTGCAGCGTGGCTTATTAAAATGCAACTTCCATGTCGCTTTATAGGCACACTGGACTGGATGCCTATCGTATTGTATTGCATTAAGTATTAACCAACGAATGTTGACAGTTCTCTTTTCCCCTTTTTGAGTTTTATTGAATGTGATGTTTTGTTGCTAATCTGATTTGCCAAATTTTTTTCCTTCAATTAGTGTATGTGTGGGGACGTTCCCATTTGACAAAAGGGCCATTTCTGGGGCCGATCTGTGGTGGATCTAAACCTGGATCTTGTCTTTATAGACCTGGATCTAAACCTGGATCTGAATTTTGTTTTGCATCCGATTTCGGTATGGAATTTATAAGTTGTACATGATTTGATATCAACTTGAAAAATGGATGCAAAATAAGATGCTGAGTGCATTTATATAATTTGATAAAATAACTTCAAAATAAGAATTTTTAACCATATATGAAGGGCTAATAAATGATATAGGATTAAAGTTAAGTAATCTTTCAAATATGAATACAACTCATGTTATATAGGCACTCCATATATATATATATATATATATATAGGTTGAAACATATAGGGATAGGGATCTGAATCTGAACCCAAATGTTTTGGATCCAATATATAATGGATTTAGATCCGGATTTCTGCCTAATCCATAAAATAGGTTCCATATAAGCATAATTCGAAACTGAATATTTGAATGATCAAATACCCATTTGCAAGTCTAGCACCCATGGGATGGTAGAGGAAAGCCCTCATCTTATTTGACTTTAGATCTTGGGCTAAAAGAGCCAGACTCTACAGCTAATTGAAAATTTGATCCACTTAAAATAAATACCCTCTTATGAAATATGTTTTTCTCAAATTTCACTCCAATAAGAATTGATTCGACCAGAAGATCGACCATTAGATTAAAAAAATTATAAATAATGTATATGACTGTGTAAATTACTTTTTTTATCAAATGGTTAATCTTAAACTCATACCAAAGTAAAAACTATGGATAGCTTGGGTGGCTCTAATATTTAATAAGCGAGAACTCATATTTCTCGTGCAAAGCCAAAAAAAAAAAAAAAAAAAGAAAAAGAAAAGAGGGCTTCTATTGAAACCTCAAAATTTACTCTCCTTATCGTAAAAAAAAAAAAAAAGAAAAAGGAAAAAGAAAATTTTTCTAAATTACAACCCACCCCCCGCCCAAAGGGAGGGCGCCCCGTTATGCCAGCCGGCCTCCATCCTCCCTCTCCTTATCCCTCCCTCCCTCCCCCGCTCTTCTTCTGGCACTGGGGTGGGGGGTGGGGGTTGTGATCCCCAGTCTCCGACTGTGGGGGGGGGGGGGGGGGGGGGGGGGGTGGGTGGGTTTATTGTTTTTTAAAACAAAGGTCGAGTCTCATCTTGCCTTTGTATCTGTATGCGTCATGGTCTGTCATGGGGCTCTCGGAAGTGCAGCTACTGCCTTTTTTACATTATACGTGGTTGAGCAAAACAAGGAAAGTAGATGCCATAAAAAAGTGACCCACGCAGCGGAGGGGATCAAAGGAAAATGAACCTAAAGCTAAAATTATGGAAAAGGCATAGAGGGTTTCCTCCTGTGGCCAATTTCAGTAGATTCTAGATTCCAGCTCCCACGATTCCATGCTATTGCGTCATGGTGACTAATTAGCTATTGACTTCTGTAGCATTGTTAAAATGAACTTATTACGAAACAGAATGATGAAATACAAATCATAGCATGTTGGAAGTGGGCCAAGTAGCTTTTCCAACACTGATACCACCACTCTTTTTATTTTAATTAGAAAAACACCAATACCACCTTATTCAAAAGAAGGAAACTAGTTACTGCAGTTTGATGTATCAACTTCACAAAAATGGAGGCATACTCATGACCCTGCTCACTTTGTTTGATTATTGTATGATAAACGTTCTTTAAGCATTGATGTGTAATGGAGTGATTGATTACAATATCCTCTTCTAAGTCATGTAACAATAGAAGTAATTAATTGTCACTTTATCGGACCCATGTCAGACCAGTACCCCATGATCAAGGGGAGATAAGTTATGAAGGGCTCTAGCTACTTAGATTAAAGATAGCCGTAAAAGCTATTGCATCGGATGATGGTGTTACTAACTTGAAACCATTCAAAACAATACGTTATACAAATTTGTTTTAATTGTCAATTTTATAATCTCCTGATCTAATATTCTCTGTTAAACTATTTTTTTATATAGAAACTTGTTAGACAATTTTGAGCAATGTTTGGACTATCTATAATCCCTGCTGACCCTTTACCTGCCACCTCCCACTAACCATGCGAGTAGTTCTTGGACAGGGTCCACAAAGTGGCTCTCATCTAATCATTGTTAGCTCTCTCTCTCTCTCTCTCTCTACATGGGAGGGCGTTGCTGCCCTCTCCTTTATTATTTACATAAAGCAAACAATACTTCAGATAGTCTAATTATTAGGATTAGAGTGAGATTAGATTAAAAAAAATAGAAAAAATCTCTACACTAAAGACCTTTCTCATTCAAAATGAATTTAGATTGTCCAACAATTTCTTTCTTTTGCTTAACTGGCAACTCGAATTCAAGCACTCTAACTCACTCAGTCTCATATTTTTTTATTGGTGGAGCTATAACTTGGAGATAGATCATCTTGCAAATTATTTGGAGACAACCCTCTCATGTTCATTCGTAGAAAAGAGAAGAGAAAAATAGGGAATAGAAAAGGAATAGCATCATTTAGCTATTTACCATCACTTACGCAGACAATTATAATATGAAAATGGATTTCTAAGAAGAGTTCATGCAACGGTGAAAGGTTCTCACTATGTTTTTATTTATTATTATTATTTTTTTATAGAAACTCGCTACGGTTTGAATTTGTGGGTTTAAGTCATATTACCCATTATCTATAAATTAAAAAAAAAAAAAAAAGGTAAGAAGAACCTATTTGTCCTTTCATCATCCAATTAATAGCGAATGGCTAACCATATCCGTTGGATGGGATTTGGATATGGCTATCTACAAACATTTCTTATATTTGGCTGGGCAAGCAAACATGCTACTTCCTATTTCTATTTTACCAAACAAAACACTAATCATCAAATATATGAATGGAATGGGCGATGGGGAGAACAATGTTAATGAGAGAGACAGAGGAAGTTTATATTAGTAAAAACTCATTATATATGGATCTTGGCTAAAAATAAAGTTAATATTGCTCATTTGCTTTTCTTTCCCGAATTTATGGATAAAACAGTAGAATTAGAGAGGTCATCAGAATTTTCAATGGATGCATTATGTTCTATATATGTTGTGGTGCAAGATCATAGCAAAAGAAGAAAAAAGTAGGGTGGGTCCATCTTCTGCAGTGGAAGATCATATATAGCATTTAGGTGATAGGGCCTCCTACTTTCCGTTTTTGCCAGCAAAATCTGTTGCAGTATCCAACTTCACAAATCAACGGGTGGGGGATATTTTACCCTAGAGCTCAACTGTATCAACAGGTACGTAAATTGGATACATTTCACTTACACCCTATACCCAAAAAAAAAAAAAAAAACTTAACACCCTTTACCAAGTATCACTGGTAAATAAACCAGTGCCGTAACCATTCTAATAATAAATAAATAAAACAGTGCAATACATCCCCATTCATTTTGAACTTTGAACTGTCCGTTAAAAGGTGACCCTAACTGAAGAGTTTGACATCCCTTGCAAGCAAGGGCAATCCCAAGTAGAGGCACATGCGTGCGGTCACACCTCTCAAATTGTGATGTGTTTCCAAAATCTATATGAAAATTTTGACATTTCCAAAATCCTATAAAAGTCATAAGTCTATCTTGAAAAACCCATATGAATACACGTTTTGCCCCTAAAACAAAACTACCCTAGGGTCTGCACGCTTCAAACAAAAATCCTGATCCACCACTGCGCATGAGAAGCATGAGTGAGAGGATGATCTCTCGTTCAGTGGGCCCACACATGAGACCCTTAGTCGTACATGACCCGGCTGTTTAGGCCTGCCCAAGTCCTATGCCCGGCCCGACCGGACCACCATGCCATACAGTAGCCATGAGGGAGACAAATCACACGAATGTTGGACTTTTACTGTAATCTGACACATGTGCTGACGTGTAAAATAATCCAGCAATAACGCAGGATAATCTTTACAAATGACCCACACATCTTAATCTTAATCTTAATCTTAATCATGCACGTCCACATCATCAAACATATAAACATATAATCCCAACTTTCCTCAAATGCCCCCAACCTTCACCATCCATTCACCAAAACCACCATCCGATCTAATTCGCCGCCCGAATCATTCAGTGGACCATGTGGACAATGTTTCTTGCAGGAAAGTGTAATAAGAAGTAAAATTTTATATTTAATAAAAAGAAACAGAAGAAGTAAAAGTTTATATACCATTTGGGAGAAGACAATAAATGGTTTTATGCATCATATTGCCACGAGGGTAATTATGTCTATAAAATATAAATTACATTTAAATCGGTCAATTCTATATTTTTCATAATCAATTTATGTAATTTGTATTTAAGGCAAACATCTTTTGTAAAAGATCTAAAATAAGATCATAAAGGAGTTCATAGTTTCCATAGCATATATTGGATATAACCGATTTTTGGCAAAAATAGAGTAATGATTGAGGAAATGGTTTTTCACTTTAAAGTAAAATACATGTACGGTACAGTTCCTCTTTATCCTGCAAAAGCACAAGGGCAGGCGAAATTTTTTACTAATTTCTGAAAAATAAATTTTTATTTACAAATTGATAAAGAAATTCTGCCAAAATTTTATTTTATTTTTTCCTCTCTCCCCTCATTGCCACAAACCAACGTGCTCAGAGGTAAAGTGCTTAGGTTAAGGAGGTGGCGTAGGTTAACATGCGGAATGTGACCTGTTACGCATTTTTATAAAAGAGGAAATTAGTGGAGAGATGCGACCGTTGACTCCCAAGAGCAATCAAAAGGGCAAGTGACAGAGAGATATAAAAGACAGACAGAAGTTCCTTGTTCCGCTATTTTAAGCTGGTTTTTGGATTTTGGATTCCTTTGCCATGGAGATTAGGGTTTGGAAATGGTAGAAGATTGGGGTTTGTTTTTTTTTTTTTTTTTTCGTAATTTTTGGATTCTCGACCGATTTTAATGCTGAGCTGAGACTTGGTAGTAGTTGTTGCTACAATTCGAGGTTCGGGTTTTCTGATTTGGGGTGTTTGAATTTCTGTTCTTGGATATCTTTTGGTTTGTTGCTTTTACCTTTTCTGTGGAGATAAGTGTGTTGTTGCTCCATAAATTCCTGTGGGAATCTCAATTTCTATTTTTATCTGATTTTCATGTTCTGTTCTAGAAACAAAGATCGAACGAAGCTTGTTTGTGCTTTAGAGGACATAGCAGCTTCTCCTCTTCAAAAAGTAGAGAGCTTTGTACACCTGTACATGTTTATTTGGAGATCTTGTAGTAGTAGTAGTAGTTGTTGTTGTGTTTTGGGTCAAAGAAATTCAGAATTTTAGTTTTTGAATTGGGCTGTTTTGGTGAGAGAGAGATATATAAACTTCCCGGGTTTGGGGGATGTCTAGATTCCTCTGAATGTATTTTGAGTGGAAGATGTGTTGGTTGGCCTGCGGGTAACTTTGGGTTAATGGGTTTTCAACTGTTTCATTTCTTCTGATTTCACTTGGAAGCTCGACTTAACTTGGGTCAAAAGCAGATGAAGTATTCTTGATATGTTTGGGTTTTAATGGAGCTTCCATCTCTCTTTTTGTGGGGTTTGTTTGATTGTGGTTCATTCTCTTGCCATCAAAACGGGTGGAAAGTGATCTGAAACAGTAGATATTTTGTCTTTTGGTCCTAATTACTGTCACTGATTGTGATTTTTAGTTAGATCAGGAAGATCATTTTTAACCTGAAGATAGAAACTCATTTTGGATGTATGAAATGTTGCAAGCTCTCATGTAAAGTTTGTCTTTAACTTGTTATATATTGCTTGCTTTTCTGATTAATGAGCGGGAATAATAATACTAATTATAATGTTTTGAGAGACAAGGTTTTTTTTTTTTATAATCTTTTTAACTAAACTTCTTTGAGTGCTCTTTCTTCTAATAATGGCAGATACAACTAAGTTTTCTGAACTTTTAACTTCTGTTTGGCTGATGTACATCCATTTGTCATCTGTATTCTGTAAAAAATATGCACGTCTTATAAAGTATTTTCTCAAATATCATTTTCATGTTCATAATTGGTTTATCTTTCTGCATTTCTCACTATTGCAGCTATGTGATGCTGGGGATAGGTAATTAAGTTCATTTTTGGTTCCTTGCAGAAAAATATGAGCTTTCCATCAACTCAGTTTGCCACCTCCAGAAGGATGGGTATATATGAACCAAACCATCAGATTAGCATGTGGGGGCAGTCTTTTATATCTGATAGCAGTCCAAACACCGGAATATCTACAATTGTGGAAGCTGATGCAAAGCTTGACAATAGGGTGCAACTTTTTACCTTTATTGTGTCCTTTTTTTTTCCGGGCAAAGCTGGTATAATATCCTTCTTACTTGTATACTTATGTAATGATATGTGTCTAGTCTGAAGGTACTTCTGATGGAACACTTGGGACCCCAACAAAATTTGAGCAGGAAGCATATAAACCTAATGATAAGGTAAACTCCTGCATTGCTGAGACATTGTTATTCTTCTTTCTTTTTTTTTCTTTTTCTGCCATAAAAGAAAAGAAAACATCTTACTGGTTCTAGGTTTCTGTTTAAATATAGTGTCGGTTGGAGCTTGTAGCTTTGATGCTCTGTTGCTTGTTCTGAAATCTAGTATTCCCGTAGTTATAAAACAAAATCTAGTATACCCCTACTAAGTAGCTTGCTGTGGCCTGTGGATTGCATTTTACATTCTTTTTGTTCTTTATTGAAACTGAATAAACAGAGTGTGTATTGCTCTTATTTATTGATGAAACAACTATCACTTGGCATATCTTTTCCTGTGCCCCTTTAGTCCTTTTAATTTATGAATGATAAAGGTTTCTTTTAAGAACTGATAAAAAGTGTTTCACAAAGACCTGCCTTATTTTAGTAGTTCTCTTAATTTTTTTTTTCTTTTTTTTTTTCTGTGATGCATGGTTCTCTATTGTATGATTGTTATTGCACTCTGTGTTGCTTTCTCCATTATCGTTCTCAGAAATTGTGGTGTTGGACTTGCTTCTGTTAACCATGGTATTTCACCATCTCTCCATAATACTTCGGCTTTGAGCTTCAAATCCCTTCTTTATTAAGGTGTCTACACTTCTTTTTTGTTCGTAATAAGGAGATGATAGTGCCATCTAGTGATGCATTAGTATGAGGAAACTAACTAATCTTCTAGTGTTGTGTTTGAAAATGATTTTATTTACTGTAATTAGTTCCTGTTTTCCAGACCAAACAAGAGAATGTATATGCACATCCAGCATTTCTCACTACCTTTTGTTCAGAATAATGTGGAACCATAATTATCAATCCTAGTCCCATGGTTCCATGAAACTCATAATTTTAATTCCAGGTATCAAGACGTCTTGCGCAAAATCGGGAGGCTGCTCGAAAAAGCCGAGTACGGAAAAAGGTACATGAGCAAGAACAGATGAACAGAAATAGCTGGCTGTGCGAAATGGTTCTTTTGTTAACAATTAAGTAAATTAACTTTTCCCCCCTGTTTTATAGGCATATATTCAACAGCTAGAGTCAAGTCGTATGAAACTGTCACAGTTAGAGCAGGAGCTTGAGCGGGCGAGGCAGCAGGTGTGTGGAAGTCCATATCATGTATCAACCAAATGTATGTTTGTTTCTGGTTGCTTTTGTATAACAGATTAGTGATTTCCTAGCTTCAGGGCGTTTACATTGGAGGACATTTGGGAGATTCTAGTCACCTAGCACTGCCTGGATCTGTTAACTCAGGTTTGTCATTGATGTGTTTATTTTTATCTTGAGCACGATCCTTAATCTTCCCATCAATCCAATTGTTGCCGGTTGCTTTGAATTATTCACTCAACTCCATGGTTAGGTTGCTTGGAGTTCATGCATTGGGAAAGAAGTGCTATTTTAAGATAAAGAAACTGCGGAGAAATCCATGCTTTAAGTTTTAATTTGTTTTTGTTGTAACGGCAAAGCAGATGTTGTCATACCTTTTATTTAACCAAGTACAATTATAATTTATCCTAATTTTGTCTCAGAGAAACCGCCCCCCCCCGCCCCCCCCTGCCCTCCCGTTTTTTTCCTTCTTGAAACGGTAACTTGATTTTATTGCTAAAAACAGAGCACATACAAAGGAAAACCCCTCACATCACTAAGAGACTACTAATCGAACAAACACCCAGCCAACCCCTCACATCACTAAGAGACTACTAATCGAACAAACACCCAGCCAACCCACCGCTGGAAACAGGCAAAACCGAAACAAAACAAAAAACCTCACCTTCAGAGTTCAGACAACTGCTTGCACCTGGATTTTTTTTAAAGCGCACAATACATAATCACCATAGCTACTTTCCTCTTCATTATATGGACTGTCATAATTAATCAGGCTAACCATCCTTTTCATTTCTTTATTGAAGTCTCTGTAGCTAGATTATTCGTCTTCTTTTTTTGGGCAAAAAACCTTTACAAATGATCTCATATCATTCTGTTTTTCCAACCTTCAGCATCTGCTCTCACCATGACCATTTTCAGTTAATATTAGTGTATCATCACAATTGAAACTTCATTATCATCAGGTCATTGTGATAGGTTATCCTTCTCTCTACCTGATAAGCTGAACCAGTAGCAGCATTAAACTATCATTTAAACATGAAAAATTAATCATCCTCCGCTTCATCTGAATCGTCATCAGTTTCATCACCATTTACGAACTGCCTAACCATTTGCAGAATAACCTTTTCCTTCTGGATAGAAAATACCCCATAATATTTGCAATTTCATATATCTTCTGTTCAACCCCTTCCATCATGGACTGTCTTGTATCATCAATCTTCTTGCTAACTACTGCAGCTCGGTGAGAAGTATCGTCTAATGGTCCAGAATTTGTCTCAAGACTTGATGGTCAATTCCCTAAAGTTTATTAATAAATCAGAGGTATATATGTTGGCTATGGTGGTCGAGAGCTGCCTGCTTCTTCATTTGATTCAGACTATTTTACACTGTAATGAGGAGGAAGAAATGTCTTCCTTTATCTTTCAAAAAAAAAAAAAGTGTTCCTTTCTTTTCTTTCTTACCTTTTTTTTTTGTTTTGTTTGTTTTGTTTCGATCTATGTATAGAATGTCTATGGAGACCTTGGTTTGGTAGATGTAAGTTAATGTATATTAACTGTGGATAGAATGACCTGCAGTTTGGTTGTTGGAACAGTTGAATATTAAAGAAAGACCCGATATAGGAGGTCAATTTATTTATCTATGTCCTGCATTTGGCTCTACCCTACAATGGCCCTTTGAATATGAGTTGCCTGTAATTGCTGGCATTAAAAACATGAGTTGTATGTAATTGATGGCAGTTGACTATGTTTCTCAAGTTTCTTCTTCATTTTGGTGTGGAAATCTGGTACTCTGCTGCCTTAATCTATATCCATTGTTGAAATCAAAACTGATTTTTGCTCAAATTTTCTTTTTTCTTTTTTAATTTCCCTCATACAAAGTCATCCTAAGATTAACTGAGAGAATGGAATTACTTGAGCATGGTTACCCATCCAGCTTAAGAGTTCATTTCTTTCCTCTTCTTTTTTTTTTAAATGAAGAAATAAAGGAAGGATTCTGTAGAAGTTACTCTGCAGTACATAGTTCTTCCTCAGAGAAGAAACATGAATGAAATTTCTTTGACAAAAACCTGATGAGATTCATGCATTTTACTGTCTGCAACATCCATTTACTTATGGAGAAAATAACTGGGATTTGTCAATTTGGTTACGTACCATCATCCACTTGTCTACATTAGTTTTTATTGGATTTGGGGACCTTGTAGGGGTTGCTGCATTTGAGATGGAATATGGGCACTGGGTTGAAGAACAAAATAGACTGACTTGTGAACTAAGAACTGCACTGCAAGCTCATGTATCAGATTTTGAGCTTCGCATACTTGTAGATAGTAGTATGAGCCACTATGACAACCTTTTCCGCATGAAAACTATTGCTGCAAAATCGGATGTCTTCTATCTGATGTCTGGGATGTGGAAAACACCTGCAGAACGTTTTTTTCTTTGGATTGGAGGATTTCGACCATCTGAACTTTTAAAGGTGATGCACTGTTTAGTTAAAGTTTGCTGATTTTGCATATATTTGATGCACCTTGAATACATTTAGCATCTTACATGCTTAGTTGGCCATCGGCTTTCTGTTACTTATTTATATTTTTTGTAATATTTTGTTAAAATCAGAAGTGTAGTTTTTCTTTAACAAAATTATAATAGAATAGTGTTATTTGCATTTTATGTGTTGGCCTTTTGTGAAAGCATCTATAATATTGACTGAAACCTATGTTTCAAGTTTTAACACATGAAATTTAGAGTTCAGGTTTTTATTTGCCAATGAATTTCTCTTCTTTGTTTTTATTTTATTTTATTTTTTTTATTTAAATTATTTGAGATTGTCAGAAATTAGTGGCTCTCTGTTGGGATATTTTTTGTGCGTCTCATTCTTGGGAATTTCTTGTTTTGGGAAACTATTGAGAAAATTCGTAAATTTTGGAGTCTGTTCACACATGTCCATACATGAAAAGCTTCACTAGAAAGAAAATAACTTTAAAAAATATAAAATTAGTAAAAATTCAGCAAAGATAATGGGAGATTTATTAAATTTTGATAAAGAGATTGATGTAAAGTTTCATGAAAATATTAAGAACTAACATCCTAGCAAAATTTTAAAATCTTGTAGTATTCCTGCTTGGAAATATTTTAGATCTTGCAATATTCTCATGATAATATTTCATATTATGAAATTCTCATGGGAAAATAGAAAAATTTTTAGCCTACTGCTGATTAAGTTGGGAACAAATAAAGGGCATATTGTCCAGACTCCAAGCTGTATATGTCATAGTTATAAAACTTCATCGTGCCATACACCCTCTTGGCAGCTATCCACACAAGCATATGAGGCATAAGTGTGAATGGAGGCCAAGAGAAAAAAGTTACTTTCTTTTTTGACTTTGGTTGGCTGCTTCATCAAATATCATGCTTAATACTATTTGTTTTACATGATAGGTTCTCAGTCCCCAGCTTGATCCTTTGACAGAGCAACAGTCTTTTGATGTATGTAACCTGCAACAATCATCTCAGCAAGCTGAAGATGCTCTTTCTCAAGGGATGGAGAAACTTCAGCATACTCTGGCTGAGACTCTGGTATCCAAATCATTAATTAACTTAGGCGCAGCTGATTATATGGGACAACTATCTACAGCGGTGGAGAAGTTGGAGGCTCTTGTAAGCTTTGTAAACCAGGTAGCCCATTTCCCATGCATTGAGTAAATCCTTATACATGTTAGTATCTTTAATTCATTCACTCAAGGTTCTCTATTACTTTCACATTCAGTTTCTTGGAGATTTTATTTTCTGAAGTGTATATGGGGTATTGGAAATATAAAATGGTAGTTTGGGGTTATGAAACTCTGCTGGTAGGAACGTTCTCTGAAGGTAAATTTAAGGAAGCTTGTTTTAGAGGGTCAATATCTTAGCTTATTTGGTAGTTCTGGCTGGGGTAATATAATTAAAGAAAAAATATTTTAGTTATTGAACAAATTTTAGGCATGGACGCTCCTAAAAGGCACAAGCTTTGATGTCCTATTGGGTAACTGAGTTGATTGTTTTACAAATTTCAGTGAGTGATTGTTAATGGAACTTCTATCACTGTATTTAGAGGTCCTAATGTTTGTATAGGCAGTTTAAACATATACGAAAATGCTTGGCTGTCCCTATATCAAAAGGTAAGCCGGCCTCACTAAGGACTTGGATAGGTTCCTTCATTTTTATTAGATACTTTATCCATGGCCATGAGGGACTGCACGATTTTGGTTTGGATCATGGGCCAGCTCCAGCCAAAAGCCCATTGGGCCTATGCCATCTGCTGGCGTGTTGCCATCCATATCTTTCTAGAGTCCCTTTCTTTTAAGAAGTCTTGTTATGTGAAGAAGTTGTTACTTTTTAGTCTTTATGTTGTTAAGAGTTATGATTTGGGGTAATCCAATATTTATAACCATTAAAAAAAAATGTTGTTTAGAGTTTATGTAATGGAATTAGTAGATCCTCGTTGTAGTTGGTAACAAAATGGAAAGTTGGAATGCAATCCTGTCTTCTTCAAAGATGGGACAAATTCAAGCATCAAACAAACTTTGATCAGCATGAAATTAGACGGTGATTAGTCTGTCAATTACCTATTCAATGGGGCCATAATTGTCTATGTTGACATGATTTTGAGTAGTTATGACCTGTTTTCTGAGATGGTGTAGCCTAATAATGAATTTAGTTAGATTTTGTCACAGAATTGATGTATTCATGTATAGTTCAAAGTTGAGCCTATAAATACATGCATCTCTTCTCTTTTCAAGTTTCAACAGTCTTTCATTCAATTAATAAAATTTTGGAGAATTTTCTCTACATTGTGGACACGTATGTGTTTATGCTTGATCTTGGATGCAGAATACCTTCTCTCTTTTGAGTTTTTGGCTTACAAATTACAATTCAACCTTCAGGTTTTAATTCGTGTCTCTTCAAGCTTCTTCTTGGTTTTGACCCTAAGGCCTAAAGTCTGTTCCATCACCTTCCTATATCAAGGTTGGCATTAGAATTTCGGAACCTTGTGGATTGGCACAGCCCTAGCTGCACGGTCCTGCTGCTTAAATTCTGATTACTGGGAAAGCCTTATTTGAACACTCAAAAAATTAAGCCTACTATATTGCTTTTAAACTCAAAGAGCTCAATCACATCCTCAACTGAGGTATAGGGGACTGAGACCCCCCCTTTTTGAGGACCAGTCAAGTTGTGAAGTTTCAGAAGTTTTTTGTTCATGTTGCTACTGTGAACTCCCAAAAGTAGAAGCTGAAGTCAATTGATCGATAAAAGTATGTTTATCATCTAAACTATAAATGGGAAAAAAAATAAGCAAAGAAAATCTTCAAATGGTTCATTGGTTTTATCTTTCATCATCAATATTATATTGAAGCCTGAGACAACCTATTTTCGGTTTTGTGATTCTACTTCTATCTTTATCCTCTTTTTAGAAGCCATGTTTTCTGACACTCCACAATGGCACAATCTAACATGGTCTCTCCTTTCTAGTTCCCTTTTCTGGCCTTCACACTGGGCTGCTTCTGATCTTCTATGTATTGCTTAAACTGTCTTAGATGATATTTCCTTGATTGCATTGTTATTACTTTTTATACTTATTTGTTTTAGTTTAACTTTCTTATAAGGGGAAAAAGACCAAAATTCTCCAACTGGACTCAAATGCCCCGTGTCCCTTATGTTTCACTGAAAAATAAAATGTCTCAACTCAATGCCACATTGCATGTATTTACTTATTGGATGCAGCCAGCAACTTCTTGATATTGTAAAAACATGGCAGAAACTGCTGTATCTGGGGTTCTTCCCTTTGCTTTATCCTCTTAAAATGAGAGTGGTGTCATTTCATGTGGCACATGAAAGGGAAGCCAAGCCATACGTTTCTTGTGGAAATGAATTCTCTGCACATCCATTTCAAAAAAAAAAAAAAAGTGAATTCTCTGCACATGAGACAACCATCTGAAGATTTGGATAAGAGATTTTAAACACCAATCTATGAAAAAATGATATTCCATTTCCATTTACTGAATTTCAAGGGTGGCTTCTTTTAGTCAGATTGTTAGCTTGACTGAGGCATTTCTAGAGGCTAGTCTGAGAAACTATATAATCCTTTATTACTCATTCCAAACACACATTTTCTTAACAGGCAGACCACCTTCGCCAACAGACCCTGCAGCAGATGTATCGCATTCTTACTATCCGCCAGGCTGCTCGAGGTCTTCTTGCTTTGGATGATTATTGTCAGCGTCTTCGGGCTTTAAGCTCGCTCTGGGCTGCTCGGCCTCGTGAACCAGCCTAATTTAAACAGTTCATCTGAAATCTTCACAGCCTCATAAATGCAACCACTAGCAGGAGAATATGCCTCAGAAAAGGAACAACCTCCTTTTATTGGAGAGCACTTGGTAATTTTCATCAGAATCCATGAGACAATAGATGGAGATATTATTTTGGTGATCCCAACTGTGGTTGAAAGTTGTATATAGTGCTGATGAATCTCCATGTCCCATAATCGAATGCATATTGTATACGAAAAATTATAATGATGTAATGTTGTGTAAGTTTATTGCAAGGTTGGTGGACGGTTGGAACTTTAGATGAACAATGTTAGGGCTGTATTGGGATTGAAAATGTATGTTCATACGATCTCTTACTTAGATATCAGCTGGCTTGTGGGAAATTTGTGTTCTTTAATCAACTGGAGCTTGAGGATTTGAGCAGGTACACGAAAGAAGCATCTCTAGGGATGTATTTGGACCAAGCCTGTTCATGGGGGGCCTACATGTGATCGCTCTCACATATGTGTTCAACCTATGAGATGGGCTTCCAAAGCCTGGACTGCTTTGGTGCGATCTGGAGTTTTGCAATTGGTCTGCTTGCTGGGGCCGAGGTTGAAGTTCCTGGTCCATGTTATATCGGGGCATATCACTGCCTAAATGGCCCGGGACCCATCCAACTCTCCAAGTCAAGACGTATCTGTGTGTTACTGGAGGTATTAGAAAATTTTGATTGAAAAAGGAAGGAATTGGGTTTTTAAAAGTGGGCACCGGCTGTTTGGATTGTAAGCCATTTATCAGTGAATCTTCAGAGTCAGTATTTGCCCCACTGCTGACCCAAGGCCATCTGAAAGACAACCTTAATGTAGGCTAAGGTCCCTTGAATCAGTATTTCAATTCCAATGATTAAACTAGATGATTAACCTAAGTCCAATTAAAAAGAGATCAACCATAAAGAGAATGAGATACAAGGTTTATACGTGGAAAACCCTATTCAAGAAAAAACCATAGCTCTTATTGTTTAGGCCAACAGACAACCTAGCACTAATAAAAGAAAGTTATGAAACTCATAGTACATTTTCTAATTGCAACTCAACCTAATGATTGCTTGATTTGCCGAAGCCTCACCGTAAACCTTTACTGTGTTTGAATCAACCACTTTGATAGCCTTTTCAAGGTGAATCTACTCCAGGTGAGTAGAAGAAAGAACTCCAAAGCTAAAACTTCAGCACAATCAATTGATAGACTTTGGAGAAGATGAAAAGATCTCTCAATGTGATTCTAGGGCTTAGAATAGGAGAGAATTGTAACTGTGTCCCTTTAGGTTGCTAGTACGCTCAATTTATAGGCCTTGGGACGTGCATGGGGTCTTGTTAAAAATAGTCATGCGGGGCAAAACAGGCGCTCAAGCGGTTGATGTCCCACTCGAGCGTGTTCACTCTCTACCTGACATGCGCTCGAGCACAGCATGGTCCACTCGAGCGCGGCTGCTCTTTGGATCATATGCACTCGAGCGTAGGTTAGTCTGTTCGAGCGGCTTGGGTAGTCTTCTGTCTTGCTTCTGGGCAGTCCATCTAACAAATACATTGTAAATTAATTTCCCAGTTTTGTCCATTTTCCAATGAATTAGCTAACACTCATAAGACCTTACACCATCCATCCTTGATCCCACTAAGTTTATAATTTCCTGCTGGCCATCCATCTTGCCATAGAAGAAAGAGAAGTTCATAATTTCCAAAAAGAGTGAAGTTTAGGAAATAAAGCATCATCAAGTCACTAGTTCAAAACCCAGCTGGAAAGCCACCTTTTCTTGGGTCACTTACAGCAGTAAGTTCCCCATGGGCAACACCTTCAATTGCTTTTGAATCCTCCAAATTGTGGACTACAAACTGGCAGATTGTCCCCACAGAAAGGGCTTCTAGCACATGGCCCTTTTTCTGTAGGGCCTTCCTTATCTTTGCAGGAACTTCGAAATGATCTCCACTTACTGTTGTCCAATTCTCATATTTAACCACATTGGGAATCAGCTGCACGGACAAACATATTATAAGTTACATGATGATCTAAGATCCATTTGGACATTATCAGCAATCAACCACTTCAAAAATCTAATTTTTTTTTTCTCCTTTTTTGAGACCAAAAGGGCTATGTTTCAGTTGTCTCAATCATTGTGGAAGAGAGGTGATCTTATGGTTAATCAATTTATTCAAGTGTACCAATCTAAAAATGATCAACACAGTTGAACATGAAAGAGAATTTTGGTAAATTACCTGATGGTAAACTCTTGGAGCCATAACAGAAGAAAAAAGATTCATTTTCTTTACAAAGTGATTCAAGAAAACCTCGGTCGTCCCTGCGATGATCATTCCTCCCCCGCTTGCACCTACCACCGCCTTCAGTTGCCCATCCTACAAAGCAGCAGAATCGGAAGATGTGCACATTCCTCACATTTGTACCCAATGCTAACAAAGATTCACTTAAAATCTACAGTTACAATAAGCCCAATAAAATGAGGTAGATGGATTTCAGATTAGCCCATATTTTATTAGTCTGGAAGATGTCTTCCTGTCAATTTGTTCTGCTCAAGTTATTCACAAGCGCTACAATAAGTTGAAAAAGTCTCAAAACTTAAAAAAGCATTGGTTGAAAATAATTTGACAAAATCCCTGCCACAGTTTGATCTAATATGGAATCTGATAATCTCATTAAAGTACCTTCATTGGGCTAATGTGTTTGGATTAAGAAAGGTTATTAAATTAAAATTCTGATACAGAGAGACACATTACTTTGAGGACAATAGTCGGTGTCATGGAAGATAATGGCCTTTTGAATGGTCTGATGAAGTTTGCTGGGGCTGGTGGTGGATCATTTGCAGAATCATTCCTAGGTATGGAAAAATCATCCATTTCATTGTTAAGCACGATCCCAGTACCGGGGGAAAGAAACTGAGACCCAAAGTATGAATTCACTGTACTGGTCATTGAAACAGCATTTCTTTGGTTATCGATGATGGACAAGTGACTCGTTCCATAATCATGAATTTGTTTCCACCTGTAAAAAGAAATGATTATGGGCACATCTCGTAGTGTGAAGGAAACCCGAACAAATTTGTTCATCAGAGTGCAAACTACTAGTTAGACAAAATGAGACTCAGCATCAACACAACTAGACAGAGAAGACTATGGTAATATCAATACTGCCTCTACTTAATGGTTAACACCTTTTGCACACCATTTTATAAGACAATTCTCCAAATTGAATTAGTTAAGGAGCACTCACAAATGCTATATAACAAAGCAAACAAGAATGAAAAATCTGATTATTTTACATTGAAGGATATTTAAGGTGCTCTTATCTCACTATAATCTTCCAACGAGCAGAAGTACTGCATCGCAATATAAATATGATTTCTGACCCACAATGGAAACTCAATGTTAACAACACTGGTCTCCATTCTAGATATCATTTTGATGTATTGCAAGTAACAAGAAACTTAAATAAGTTGACATAATCAATCCAAGTTCCATTATGCAAATTCTATAACCACCCAGGCTCAAAATATATAACTGATTGTGATTTGGGATGCAACAAATGCTCCTTAATGATCAGCCAGAGACTAGAGAGTGCTAGCTGTACATACATATTTTTTTCAGATATCAAGTATACTTGTTCAATAGGGTTTCTTACTTGCTACCATAGTGTTCAGGACCAAAGGTCATATTGTCAAGTATAGCAGTCTTCAGCTCTTGCGCAAACCTAGGTGACATCATATCCGAGAGAACCTTGGAGACATTTACAAAATCTGGATCACCTAGATTCATCCTCAGAGCCCACATGTATTTCAAAGATTCAATTATCCGATGGAGCCCCAGAGAGCCAGAAACACCTGAAGGGCTTCCATACTGATCTAGAATGTTTAAAATCTGCAGCATGAAAAAGGTAATTGTTACATGGACACTTGAAAATAGTACTTGCGCAATAGCTATACAGCCTTTAGAGAGGTATGTATGAAAGAACTAAAATGTCATTAATTTTGAACCCAACGAGGACATTGGTGCTTGGCTGAACGAGTTCGACTCTGTCGAGCTATAGAATGACAGGTACGAAGAGACTAAAAGTAACAATCACTTACAAGTATCATTCCAGCCCCTCCAGATGAAGGTGGGGGCATGCCCAGTATCTTATGCCCCATGATCTCTGCAGAAATTGGTTCTTTCACTTTAGCTCGATAGGACTTCAAGTCTTTCATTGTTAGTATTCCTCCTGACTTTTGTACAGCTGAAACTAACTTGACCCCGATTGAGCCGTTATAAAATGCCACACGCCCATGTCTGGAAATAGCTTCTAATGTCTCTGCTAGCTTCTTATTGCGACAAATACTGCCTTCCTGCAAGAGCTTCCCATTGGATGTGAATATAGCGCGTAGTCCCTCATCTGCAAAAATCCCTTTTTCTGTTGTAACCATCTGAAAATGAAGGTAAGGAGATATCTTGAACCCATTTCGAGCGAGCTGTGCAGCTGGCTTTACTAGCCTCTTCCACGGAAGCCTGCCATGTTGTTTCCAAGCTTCATGAAGCCCTGCTACTTCTCCTGGAACTGCTACCAAGATTGCACTGGATGTTTTTAAAGAAGAATTATTGGCATACATGTCCTGGAAAGGTTAAATGACAATCTCAATATTAGATATAGAGCGGAATGATTCAAAATTCAATCTTACATTGGTTGATTGCATTTTAGAATACACACAAACATTTACAAAGACGATATTTGTGCAGTGCCGAGAATTCCAAGAGTGCATAGATTTTTTTGCTGTTTGGTGCAACATGTTTTTTTCTTTTTTTATTTTATTTTATGAAAAAGAGGAAATCTTGAATCAACTTTTTTTTTTTTTTTCTCTCTTTTTGAGTAGGCTGGAAACCCTTCCCGACTATCCAGACAAGCATGGCTTATTTGGAGAAAAGACTCGACTTGATCAAGATTCAGTCAAGTCTCCAAATCAGCTAGGCTCGGCAGCTTTCGGGGCCAAGTGGTTTTTTTTAAACCAGAAAATCTGACTGGACCTTGAAGGTAGCTGAGACTGAGTAGACCAACTTGGGCGAGTCCATATCCGTTGCTCTGTACATACTCTGTTCAATTCAGTGATCTATCGACAAGAGTCTACTCACCCAGATCAAGTAACTCAAACCAAATTTCATTTCATAAAAATGATTTACAATAAGCATTTACTTCTTAGCTCTCAAATGGTGCGATGAACTTATGGAGGGATGAAGGTGTGATGAACTCACGTGAGCCATCCTCTGATGAAGTTTAACCTTCACACACTACCCACTCATGAATTAGCACCAGCTCAAACTTTGAAACCATTCTAATCATTACTTACTGTTAGATTGAAATACAATATATATCTCCTAAAATCATGAAACTTTAAGAACGGTGGATCAAGGGGTTAGAATGATCAAATGGGGTTGATATTTTGTACTAACGTAGACGACCTTTCCATCACCCTTGCCTAGGTGGGTCCAGATGTGTTCATCGCACCAGATTAGGTCCTTTCATATCTTTCAATTTTATTTTAAAAAAGTTAAAGGGAAAAAGGGTTTTAACAGTGAAATGAAATCAATATAGTAGGAGGGAGTACATGCATGACGGCATGCAGACAAGGTAGCAAAAACTAAAACGGTACCTGTGAGGAGAGCAAAGGAGCAGTTTCTCTCATATCAAAGGCTTGGGTCATTCCATTGGATGCTGATCTGATCAGCATAAAGCCCCCACCGCCAATGCCACTCGATGCGGGGCTCACCACGCCCAAGCAAAGAGCGGCTGCAACACTTGCATCTATGGCATGCCCTCCTTCTCTCAAAACATCCCTCCCTATTCTAGAACATCGACCATCATCTGTCGCCACTGCTGCATGTTCTGCCCTCAACGCCACTTCCCTTCTTTGCTACTTCAAGCTGCCAAACGTTGGCTGTGGCTGTGATACCAGCAACACCAACAACAGCACAGCAGCAAGGTTGGTGGGCCACCACATCAATGGAGCCAATGCGTCTGCAATCCATTCACAGTGAAAATAAATAAATGGATTCAGTTCCACGCTTTCCATCACATCGTCGATTGTTTTGATCTTGACCAACAACAGCCCAAAATATTCCTGAGAAAGATGGACCATTTTTGGGTGGGTCATCCAGGACATCTTTGATGATGGGTCAGTGCCAGCTAGTTTTGGACGGTTTGCCCTAAGAAAATGATTTTGTGGCTCTACAAGAATTAGATGAACCGCCCATGTCTATCTTGAATTCTTAAATTGTTATTGTGCTATTGTCTCAACCATTAGTGCTAGCTCCACGCTCTTTTTAAGTGGTTAGGACTGTGAAAATGATTTTCCGCATAAAGTAAAATTTATATTTAGTGCAGCCATATTTTTTTTAGTAAAAAGCATAAAAGTGGAATAAATTTACTACGATTTCTTAAATAATAAATTCCTATGGAGTCAGATTTTTTTTTTTTTTTTGTGTGAAACAGAAAATTTTCTATGGAACCATTTTCCCACGGCACGTACGTGTAGGCTAACCCTATAAATTATCAACAGGTGCTTAACTTGAAGTGAAATTCAGTTGTTTAAGCAAAAGAGAAAAAAAAAAAAAAGAAAAACGGAAAGAAGAAGTGAAATTGAGTTCAGGCCAACCTAAAAGGAGGTATTTAATTTGTGTCGTGTAGATTTTGATAGTAAGTCAAGATTTCCTTGACTACATTGAATGTATCTATCAAAGATAAAGCTGTACTATCCATCCATCAACACCGAATTGCCAAGAATGGCTCCTCTTATCTGAGTAATAAGGAGTGTGAGTTCTTATTTGATCTAATGGGGTTTAAACTCCTGCTATGTCACTTCTTTTCATTTATATGAGCTTTCTTTTGGCTTGTGCAGGCTTTTTTCGTGCTTGAGTGAGTTACTTTTTTTGTATATATGTGGTGGGAAAAAGAAAAATAAAAAGGAAAGAAAAGAGAAGAAAACACCCGATTGCCAAAAGTGAAGTCATCTGTGTGGCGGGCTCCACGGGCTGAATGTCTTGAATAAGACAACCTGCCGACTATAGATAATGAGCAAAAGGCGGACGGATCTCATGCTCCCCACCGAAGTCAAACTCTTTTGCATCTAGTCCCAAGGCAACCTACCGACTAGACAAAATGAGCAAAAGGCCGATGGTGTTTTTTGTCATGTAAAATAGATTTTATTTTTCCTCTACACTTTAATCCTTTCCCTCATCTGTTACGTATGTTTGATAACTGGGCCTGTTTGACATTTTATTAATTTAATAAAAGTGAAATAAAGCCTTTATTTTTAAGATAAAAGGGTTACTTCAAAAATACACTTTTTCAAAATTCTTTTATTCTTTTGGAAAAAAAAAGTAAAAAAATAACATCTTTTCTCCACTAAAAAATTAAAAAAAAAAACCCCTACTTTTCTATACATAAAGTAAAAAAAACTCTCTATCAAACAACTAAAAATAAAATACTATTATAACCTACTTATATTTTTTCCTCTCTTGAGATTTCACACCATGCGCGCAATATCCTACTTCCATTTCAAACCCGCCCCCCAATCTGAATTTAATTAAATAGCCAATCTAATTTCTATTTCCCTCAACGATTACAATGTTTCAAGAATATATATATATATATATATATGTATATATATATATATATATTCAGGAGAACTTAAAATGGAGATACTTCTCACATTATATGAGAGATAGATGTGGGGGCCCTCACATTTAAGTTGTTAGTATTTGATATGAATGTGAGGGCCCCACCTTATCTCTCATATAAGGTGAGAGATATCTCTTATAGAAGCATATCCCAACTTAAAATATTAAAATAGAACTTACATGACATAGTTCGAAAAAACACAGGATCTCGATCAAACAGTTCCTCTGAATCCCAATTTTCAACCTCTGTCCGAGCAGATCTTTACACCGACAAGGGGTTGTTCTACGAAGGTAGGTTTCAAACAGGGAAGAAAGAAATGGATTGTTTTCATCAACAATCCCAAGTAGAAGCTCATGAGCCAAAAACAGATTATAGATTCATCCTTTTGGAGAGACCTGAGTGCATGTGGACTATCTGTAGCTAGCTAGCTTTAATGATAAAGCGTGCAGCGATCAGAATGCCATGGTCGAGGAGGCTTGCTTTCACATGGACATGGGAATAAGGACAAGAACGATGTCAGGTGGAATGGGGTCCTTTCCTTTGTATTCTGGGGAGGAAGTGAACTCCCCGATTGAGCTACTATGGATATCAATTTTTAAACTGGGGAAACAAATGCGCACTAATGTCTAATGGGATACGCACGATAACGAAAGGTAGCAGGTCTGGTCTTGTTGTCATTAGTCTCCAATGTTGTGATGGTGATGCTCTTTTTTCAGACCTGGGACTGAGAGGGTGGGGTTTATCGTTAAATAGTTTAGAAGCAATGCTTTCGAATCTAATTAACGATGGCAATTGTTAGGGTCGACCCGAAGAAAGGAAAGGAAGAGAGAGAGTGGAAAAAAGACTCTACGGCCGTGTGGACGGTTGCTCTTCAATTGTTCAACACCTACGCAACCGTCTACACGGCCGTAGAGTCTTTTTTCCACTCTCTCTTATGACGCCACTAGAAAGTTGAACCCATCTCTTCAATTGTCGTCAATCTCCAATGTCGTGATGGTGATGCTCTTTTTTCAGACCTGGGACTGAGAGGGTGGGGTTTATAATTTGTAGTTTAGAAGCAATGCTTTCTAATCTAAATAACGATGTCAAAAAGATCAGCTTATGACACCACTAAAAAGTTCAACCCATCTCTTCAATTGTCCCAACACGTACGTAACCGCCTAGACGGCTGTGGAGTCTTTTTTCCTGTCTCTCTGTTCTTTTCCTTTCTTTGGGTCGACCATGAGGCATGTTTGTATAGCCCATTTCCACAGAAAATATTGTAATTTTTCTGTGAAAAATTTCTTTTATATGTGTTTGGTGCTGCAGATTTCAGCGAAAATGCTTTTTCGCCACATCAGTTTTTTCCTTCCTAAGCATGGAAATAAACTTTCTATGGGGGGTATAGGAAGTCCATTTCCACATAAAACTGACCCCCCCAATTTCCTCACCCTCACCCTCACTCCATCCAACCACCCTCTTTCTTTCTCCTCCCCTCCCAATCCCACCCACCCCACACACATACCAACCCACCCACCCAATAATCTTCATTAAAAAGTGGTTTTCACTAAAGAAATCCATAACTGCACCAAACAACATTAGCATTAATTCATCGAGAAAAACCTTTTTGCACAAAACATGAATTTCTAATTTCCTTAGAAAACCATTTCTAAGAAATTTAAAAGCTATAAAATTTGCAGATGTGGCAATTTCATCTTTTCATGGAAGTTGCCTCTACACAAACGTGCCTTAACAAAGGTTGTCTATTTCACTGTTGAAAGATAGCTTTGACAAACAAATGACATATTCATCATCTGGGTCAGCTGCAACTTGCACGGATTCTGTTTCTCCGTTTTAGTTACATATTCTCACCAATCATGTTGGAATAGCAACAAAAGTCTTGAGCCCCTCACCCCCCAAAGTGTCTGTTGCATGCTTCTAAAGAGGGAAATTTGTGGACTGCCAACATGAGGCTCACTTATTGTTAAACTGAATAGTTCAAATAAATATCACTATTTCCATTAATATAGTATCAAATTTTACTTTAACAAAAGTTGGACACACCATAAAAATGGAACACATGATTAATGCAAAAGATTGTACTTACTATGTTACTATTCATGTGATCAATATATGGAGGGATCAACTTCTATTGAAGTAAAATATGAGAATATGCCGAGAATAACATTTATTTTGAATGACCAACATTATATTATCAATAGATGATCCCCATCCTTGACTTTCACATATTGATGAGAAGCCTGTGAGAGAACCACAATGCCACAAACTCATAATTAAGCTTTGCTCTTGGTGTGAAACGCAACTTTATTTTATTATTTTTCTTAATCCAAACTTGGGCCGACAATTACAAACTGATAGAATTAACTTAGTGACATGTTTATATATCATGGTAAGCAAGTGACATGTCCTGTAAATGTAATAGAAATAGCTATGGATCGAGGAGGGTAGAGGCAGGGAGTTGGGACCGGACCCACCTCTGGAACTACTCTTCAGATGAGCTTAAAGTGGGATTGCAGAGGAGAATGTTGAACTCCCTTGTTTGATTGCATTATTCTGACCGCGACGAGTAGAAAATAAGGGCACGCAACGTACTTTTCTCCACTTGGCGCAGTTTTAATTGATAGGGGAATCACTTTTCATGGTTTTCAATTGTGTGCTGGGCGGACAAATTCAAGTCATGCAGGCAACTTTGATTTGTTTATAAATGATATAAGGATCTTGAAATGGGAGAAGATTTGGGTCACTGCCTAACAAATAAAAGTTGATTTGAAGTGTTTTCTTATTTAAACCCATGTCACTTTAGTTTTGGCATTAACACCCAAGTCTTAAAATGATGCTGTATTATTTAGAACATAAATTACTAATTTATGATCATGTTAACTTTGTTGGCATATATAACTTTCTCTTGCACGCTGCACATTTGTGCCGTTTGTCATGTGGGACCCAATAAAATTCAAGGAGGTCCCACCTTTGGTGACAGTCCAGATGAGCGCTCTTGTAGGAGTGCATGCACACAAGCAAACTTTTCTAACTTTGTCATATGTAATGCTATTACTGTGTGTATAAACATTACTATAATATAATCTTATTTTGAGTCAGGTTGGACCTGGGCGCACTGGAATCAAGTCGAGGACCAGGTATATATATATATATATATAAATATAAAATTAATCATCTTTTGGTCTCAATCTGGGTTCACCTTGGATCCAACCTGGACTTGATCTGTCCACTGCCTTTCTTCTAGCATCCAAGTTACCTATTTCAAATGCACAAGCTAGCTTGTTTATTATCAAAGATAAGTTCTCTATCTTTTGGATTGTAAAGTTATTTTATTTAACGCAAAAGGTATTTCTTTTAAGCAAAAATTTCAAATAAGGCCTAAGTCTTTGCCTTATATTTCAAAAAAGGACATAAGTTTTAAAAAATTTCAAATTAGTCCCTAAGTTTTCTAGAAAATTTTCAATTAAGGATATTCATCAATTTAAACCTATTTCCTGGCGAATTTTCCCCTCAAGCCTTTAAACTTACCCAAATTACCTTTTATTGAAATAAAATCTTTCTCCACTTCCTATGTATTTTCTTTTTTTTTCTTCACTAATATCCTCATTGTGATTGATGACAACTAGCATCTCTACAATGATCGGTTGAATATACTGGTTGCTAGAACCATGTCATAGCTTAAAATGAAGGGCACTTTGCGTATTTTTAAAAAATGAGGGAAAATGACATAACAAAATACCATTAAATTACCGGATGTCCTTAATTGAAAACTTACCGGAAAATTTAGGGACTAATTTGGAGTTTTTTGAAACTTATGTCCTTTTCTGAAATGAGGGAAAAAACTTAAGGCCTAATTTGAAACTTTTCCTTATTTTAATACATAAGCTATAACGTCAATAGGCTAAAAACAAATTAGTGCTGAGCTTACCCTACACCAGAAATAGAGAGAATCAAACCCGAAACAAATGGCCTAAGCGTTTAGACCCCTTGAACCATGTGGCCATTAATCCTATTTCTGTTCTATAGTTTTCAACATTAGGCACCTGTTTTTGCTGTCTCTCCTGCCACTTCTACTGTGTCAGAATTCATATACGTTCACGAGACAAATACGTTTCAATTATTTACAGATGCTCCCCATTTGGTGCTGGATAGAGAAAAGGTTAATTGCCACTCCACACTCATTTAATGCACTCATTTGGAGCCCGGTAAATAAAAGATTCACCAAGTTTGATCATCCACCGGGGTTAGATCTATTTAGGCTGATTTTGACTAGCACCTTCTATGCTTAATGCTTGTTTGTTTTACAAGTGGTAAAGTTAAAATAAAAAGTTAGATAAACTGCTGCCCTGCCGTAGAGGTTTTACTACACTTTTGTTTGTTTGGTCAGAAGGATGCAGTGTAAAAATAAAATTGCAGCTGCCAAATTGTCTGCCTTGATTTTATCACCCACCAAAAAATCTTGCTGTATAAGAGTGCTGTAAAGTGCTTTACCAATAATTTTACCAAACCACAGCCCATTAACTTTACTTCACAGTTACTAAAAGTCACACTTCACCATCGCTGCAGTACTTAACCCAAATCTACAAACAATACAGTCTCAAGTAGTATTTACGAAGCTTGCTGAGCCTTTTCTTTGAAGATATTGAATATATTTCATTGAAATCCAAGACCTCATACAAGTAATCGTCAAAAAGCCTCAATTTCTGGTAAGAAATACAAAATTGGAGCCTGTGTTTCGAAGCTCTAATAGGCACAAACAGGAGGCATGCACTTGTTAGCTGGAAGGGACTTGGTAGTATTTCCCTTTGCACATGCACCTGTAAACAATGGGACAGGACTCTGCGACCAAGCATTGGAAGCTCACCATCACCCTCTTGCATGGAGAGCATGGCCCACATGCATGCGAGCAATCCGGCAAGCTTGATCCTGTTGGAAACATGTCCCACCTGAGATCTTCCTTAGCTGCCTCCTACACAACAGATACACCCATTTTAGGGGAGAGTGAGTAAGTTGGTTCTATGACGAAATCTGATTACAAGTACTGGATAAGTGGTATGTAAGAAACAAACCTTAGGGTACTCGTACATCTTGTCCCCACTCAAATGGCCCATGCCCATGGGATTGCCTGGCAACATAAATAGTTGTGTGAAACACCACATTCAAATAAAGATTAAAATTAAAAGAGAATGGATTAATGAAAAAAAAGAAGATAGAAGAGGAGTCTTGATTGTCTAATTGTAATTGGAGGAAAATTAGAGCCGCCAATCGTTCAAAATAAACATCTTTTTCGGATATAAGATTGCTAAATCTTAATCCATTTATAGTTGGGTCCATTGTTAGATTAATTAGAAATTATCTATCCATCACGTACCAGGAGTTGATCGAAGGCCTCGAGCGTTGTCCAAGGATAAGAGAAGAAATGCAGCAAGGAGAGCCATGTGGGACCCTACTCCAAGAGAGATGGACACAAACTTGTTCATTTTCATCGAAAGCAAGTCAGCCACACAACCCAAGTCGCAGGAAGTCGAATGCTACAGCTCCCAGCAGTTAGAATGAAACAAAAGGGGAGGAAGACAATAAAACTACAAAACCAGCAGGTGGTGTGTGGACGTGTTTGTGGAGTCAGGCAGTGTAGGACTGCTTTTATATATAAACAGAATGGAATAAAACAAGGGTGAATTAAATGAAGAGGTAGGGATATCTGCTACTGTTCACACGATCCACGTTAACTACTTGGGAGATTCACATGATTTGCTGACATGAGGCAGAAGAAGAAAACTCGATTTCTTTTGAACGGAAACAAAGCATTCAAATGTTCACTGACATGTTACGAGGGGATTCACGTGCACAAACATTTATTCTAGTTTGAGAGAGAGTTGTATCCATGTTTTAACGAAGGCCCCAAGATTAAATTGATGAAGTGGGACAGTGGAAGGCAAAGTGCCATATTACCCATTAAATTCTCAACGGTTCATTCCTCTTTGGAATGTGGCGTAACGGTTTAAGAGACGGTGGACCATTAAAAGGATGTCAATTGTAATCAGGGACAGAGGTAGGATTTTCTTCGAGTGGGGCAAAGTTGATAGACCAATAACGTTAATGAACCCACTTATAAAAAATCTAAGCCATTAGGAAATGTCCCCTTCTCTTATTATCTACATAAGATTCACTTAAAAGAGAAATTTCTCTTACAAGTGGATTACTTGTGAAGTACAATTTTATGGGGCCTAGCTACTTGGGCCAATCTTTGATCAATTTAGCTCCTTTTACACCTTTATCCCCACCTTGATTTGACTCTATACCGAGTTTTGATGCTCATCAACCCTTTACCACTATTGGAATACTAGATCTCATAAATAAAAATAAATTATTATTATTAAGATAGTGTTAGACTTGAAGGTGGTTAAATCAAGGGCTATGATGATTTTAATGCTCACAGATTCTATCTACACTGTAAATATAGTAAAAAGAGAAGAAGAAAAAAAATGACAGGGGAGTTCCATGACAATAGACTACTTATAAAACATCTAAATCATTGAAAAATAACCTCTTTATATAGTATATAGATCTTATTAGATTTCACTCAAATGAACCAGCTTAAGGTTGTTAACTTTAAAAAAAAAGAAAAACCATTCCACAAAACTTTAATGAACAAATTCGATTTTTTCATATAAATCAACTTGACTTAGATTTAGATCATACTGAGTTATATCTTTTCACAAATAACTAGAGCATTTATTTTTATTGTTTTATATTTTTTTCAAAGTATGCCCCACTCAAGTATGCCCCATTCAAGAGCATTGGCTCTAGAGGACTCACAATTCAAGCCTATTTAATTTTATTAAGTTGGTTTCACTCAAGAGTTTCATAAAATAGTCTCTAAACATGGTTGGATGTGGGATAGATGAGAATGATATTGGAGAGAGAGAGAAACATGTAAAACCATAAGATTCTATCTTTTTAGAAAAGAAAATGTCAATAATGCCCTTATTAAGATAAAAATACCCTCGCTGGCCTCTAAGTTTCTCAAACAAAAGAGTAAATTGAGGGTGAGCAAAAAGACATAAAATAAAAATACCTAAATTCACTCCTATAATTTCCCTTGTTTATCAAAGATTAAAAGAAAATTGAAAGACTCCCTCCGTGCTTGGTTGTAATGGGAACCAATCCAGCATATTTTCATCAGGTCCGATATTTGAAAGCATTGTTCTAAATAAATTAAAGGGAGTCGATGGCAAACATGAAGGCCTGTGTTTTCAAGGGAGTCTGTGGCAAACATGAAGGCCAGTATTAGGTCATATTCTTAATTTGTCCCAAGTTCAGGCTTCCCTCCTAAAGCGATTGCTCCCTTCGACGTGCATTTAATGATGGTTGATAGGATCGATAGTGCAACTTAGGATATGGCCCTCAACCCGTTTTAATTGGGTGATGCATGGTGGTCCACAATCTAGAAACTTATCTGATCAGATCGAAATTTGAATATACTACGTACGTACTATGATGGTATGTGACGTAGGTAGGTCCAAGGATCACGGACACAAGCACGTTGTGCGCTGCTTGCCAGGTGCCATAGACAATTCCTTATGATGATGGATGATCTAAATGCAGAGGGAAATTTTCACCCATCTGCACAAGCTGGTGCTGTGATTTTGACTGGGCCGGTTTTTTTTTTTTTTTTTCTATTTCTAGTCACACCCATTAGATCCTTTTTGGGGTCTTAGAACAGTGGGGGATTTTCGATCCCATCCGTTCTGATCTGATTGGCAACAAGGAATAATGTACGTACCCTTCCGGACGGTTTTTTCTTGTATTTGAGCCATTTACATCCCTATGGCTTATTATAGATGTTTATACTAGAACTGTTTGCCTTTTGTAGGAGGATCTAAAGATTTTGACCTCTTGCAGACATCTTTCATTAAGACCTAGGTCTATTTCCCCTTCTCCATGATTGGCAAGGCTCTCAGTGAGCAAAAGAGGCAAGTCTTTATGCAATTATATATATATATATATATATATATACACACACACCAACTTATGATGCCTAAATATGGATATTGACGCTGATGTCACTACACCAAAAACGGGAATTTGGAACGCTTTGGGAACGGTTTAACGGATTAGGAACGGACGGATTAGGAACGGTAAAGCGTTCCAATTTCCTGTTTTCCGTTCCTAATCCGTTAATCCGTTCCAAAAATAGGAAATTGGAACGCTTTTGGAACGGTTTAACAGATTAGGAACGGGCGAATCAGGAACGGAAATCCGTTCCAATTTTCCGTTTTTGGTGTAGTGTGTGTTAATGAGAGATATGAATCCTCACTTTCAAAAATATTGGGCTCAGATACAGAAATGAGTATTTTAATTTTTTTCTTTACAACACTTTTGAATTAATAAATCATTATTGTTTTCGTCCATTTCTATCATTTTTATTTTTTCTGTTGGAAAGTAAAGGTATTAAAAGAAGTATATGAAATAAAGGACTTTCTAGGATATGTTTAGCTTATTCGTTAGAAGTATGGCACAGTATCAATTTCCAATACAAGTATCGTTTCAATCCGATAGGGCTGGGCTAAGTTGGACTTGTATAAATAGCTGGATATCTGGTACAGATAGATGTTATTTCAATTTGTGGGGCAAGATAGTTTCATACATGTGGATCATAAACTAAAACCCGCTGGCTTTATTCCCCGAAGGCCTGCTCGTTTGCTCGCATTCAGGGAGTTTCATTTGGGCAGAAGTATATGTTGTTATCCAAATTTAATCACCCCTCCCAAATGCCCAAGAGACATGCCTGATGGGCTGGGCTATCAAAGAATTGGGCTGGGCTGGGCCGGGCCGGGCCAGGCTCAATGTTGCACAAGAATTTTCCTCAACATAGGTGGGCCGGACACATGGAGGGTCTCCACTTTCTATGCCCTTACCTAGGGTAGGACTGACCCAAGGCTCGAAGAGCTCGAGAGAAAAAAATAATAATTTTTTTTTTTTTAACACTACCATTGGGTTTCATAGGTGACGATAACCCTCCTTAATTCGAGCTTTATGGACCTAGTGAGCCACCTAATGTAATGGCAGTTGAATTCTCATGATCCTAAAATGAAAAAATGATAAAAATTGGTTTTCCGCAGCATACCAAGCCGGACAGTTGAATGAATCGGAGCCCCAATTTTATTTTATTTTTGTTGAAGCCTGGCCTGGAACCTTCTCTTAGAGATTTCACAACTCTCTTTATTTTTCCACCATACCCTCAAATCTCAGTCTTTCTTCTTCAAAAAAAAGAAAAAAAATAAAAGAAAAGTTACACCAGTGAGAGAAATGATTGATATCCTTTTTCTTCCCCTGCTTTTGGGCCATCGGCAACATGGGATTAGCTTTCCTCAGCTAAAACGTTTTTTCTTTTTGTTTGGCTGCACAAAAACACCCACAACAAAAACACCCACAACTAGAGGACTACGGACTACCTCCTCCCACTTTGCCCAATCAATTTACAAATCCCACAAAATTCATACACTACAGCGATGTAAAACAGAACATGAAAAAAAAAAAAAAAAAAAAAAAAACACGACCAATCAATCCGTATCCTTTACAACTTAAAAAAATCATTCATTCAGCAAGCGATCCAACAATACTGCTAAAATCAAGCTCACTAGCAATCTCATCCAACTGCTTCTTCACGCTCATATCAATCAACTTGGATCCCGAACTCCCATACCTAATCGTAAACCCCGCCACCAGGCTCGGATCAATCACCGTCTTTATCCTCACGTTCTTCGCTCCCGTCAGCCTCTGCACCGACTGTGCGATCTGCGCCAGGTGCTGCGGCTCCAGCTTCACCACCGAAGTCACGATCACCATCTCCGTGTTCGTGATCTTGTTGTAGAAAATCTCGAATTCCTTCACGATGTCCAGCACCAGCTCGGTCCTCCTCATGTCGATCAAGATGTTCAAGAAATTCGCCGTGTGCGGCTGCAGCGCTGAAGATCGCGTGATCTCGTCGATCATCTCCCGCTTCTTCTCGATCCCGATCGTCGGATTCATGAAGAAGCTGGAGATCTCAGCTACGGAGAAGAGCTTCTCGACCTTCTCAATGTCGGCGCAGGTGGCTTCCAGTGTCTTTTTCGATTTGGCCACGTCGGCCAGCGCCGATGCGTAGCTGGCCGCGGCCGAGTCCATCATCGTGGCCCCGCCGCGGCGGCGGCGGACGGATCTTGCGTTTGATCTCGCGGCGAGCTTGAGCGACGGGAACTTGCCGAGGAACGAGCAGAGGAGGGGCTTTGGAGCGGCGCGGACTCGATTCTCCGGCGCGAATTGGGCGCGAAGTGCTACCGGAGATTGCTGAAGAGCTGCCATTGATTTCAGGTACGTTTTCTTTTTCTTCTTCTTCGTTTTTGAATTCCTAGGAATTGAAGAGGTAGAGGAAGGTAGGGTTTTTGAGGAAGAAGGGATTTGGGGGAAAATGGACGGAGGGGATTTGGGTTAGATAAATGATCGGATGGTGTAGAGGAGGGAGCTTATCGACTTGTGGTGGAAAGATGGCCAGTTATTTGTGAGAGATGATAGATTTTGGACACGTGGAATGGAATCGAAGTGGGGATGAGGTAGAGGGTGTTCTAGGGGATGAGGAGGGAAATAAAATTGTGGTGTAGAGTTTGGGGAAAGATGGGTGGTGAGATCCTATAATTAATTGAGTTATGAAAAGATTGACGGTTAGATCGAAGCGAATTTAAAACTTGGATGATTGGGTGGTTCTTGAATTTATTCTATTACCCTTTCTTTGTATATAATTGAATTCCTGGGATTTTATTTTGAGATCTTGCATGAATAGAAAATTAAGGGCCGTTTGGTAACTCTAATAATATGGACTTATTTTTATAAATTAGAGCTTATTAATAATTTAAAGTATTTGATAAATCTCTAACCGTATTTCACATTTAGAAGTTATTTTTAGCAATTAGAGGTTTTAACCTCATAAAGATAAGTGGATCATCCTAGCTTTTAAAGAATAAATTAGCGAAAGATCCTTCATAGCAGTCTTGTAAGGCTTCCAGTCCATCAACTTTTCCTTTAAAGCCTATAGCCCATACAGCTGGACATATTTCGGCTAGACGTCACTGGACAACATTTTGATGACTGATTTGCCCTCTCAACTATTTTGGTAAAAAATTTAAAATTTTAAATCTTTTATTCTCCCTCATTTCTAGGGCAAAGTTCAACTGCAAGTCTCAAAAGATCCGATTAGGGACAGAAGCCTTCGTCTCCAATCTTTTTGCAACCTTGAAGAGATGGATCTCTTTGTTGCGACTGGTCATTTGAATGGAGATTGGCAGTGGCCAATCCTTTCGGACGCTCTGTTGTTGCAGATTGCGTAAACCACCTTAGCAGAAAACGTTGACAGAAGATCCGACAAGACTACAACAGTTGCCGACCTCATTGCTCGCTGCACTACCGCCCAGAATCGCTGCCCATCGCTGTTGTTGCCCATCACTGTTGGTGCACGTCGTCGGGGAAAGTGGTTCTGGGCATAAGTCCGCCCCACCAGAGAAGAAGAAGAAAAAGCAGCAACATGCCCTGCGTGGTTTTCTGATTCTATCCCAGAACAGAATCGTTGAAGAAAGAAAGGAGACTACCACCGCCCAGAATCGCCACCCATCGCTGCTGTCGCCTGTTGCCATTGGTGCATGTCGTCGAGAAAGTGGTTCTGGGCGAAAGTCCGTCCAACCGGAGAAGAAGAAGAAAAGGCAGCAACATGCCCTGTGTGGTTTTCTGATTCTATCCCAGAACATAATCGTTGAAGAAAGAAGAAAAAAAAGGAGACGACCCATCTTGGGTGTCCCAGGTCTCAGGTCGATTCAGGTTAAGTTCGACTCGCCCACTCTGCAGAAGCCCAGATCCAGAACAGTAAGGGGGCAGGCGCTGACATCAACGCGACAACATTAGTACAGCCAATGTGGGTTTGACCAGTTTGGACGACCAAAATTACTTCTTGATTTTGAGTGGCATTCGAACTCTGTGATCGTTGATGCTCACTTGCCACCGTGACCGAGGAAGAAGACTGGAGAGATCGCCGTAGCACTCGCCACTAATCGACCTTCGCTGAGTGTTTGATAAATTTATCTGAGTTTCTGAAATATTTATCTGAGTGTTTGCAATTGAGCATGTATTTGGTTCTGTGCTTGCAACAGGGAAGCTTGTTTGCAATTGAGCATGTATCTGGTTCTGTACTTGCAACAGGGAAGCTATTTGGGCTTGCATACCCATCTGTGCTTCATGACTCTTGGCCATCTGTTCATTGCTTCTGGCTAACTGCTCCAGAATAGCAGTGAATCTAGCATCCACGTCAGATATAGGAGGGGAGGGTGCCACAACCTTGATAAAGTCATCATTCCCTGATCCCGATCCAGATGTCATGCTGTAAACAATGTGGAAGGTAAGATATATATCTTTATCCTTCCATCGCATATAGATCACATATAGTGAAAGCAATAACACAAATCCAAGAGTGGGTTTGTACGTAATGTTCGTTCCTCACAACGTTCCTGCATTTTTCTAAATTTTTTAAGTTTTCTCTTTAACTTAGCTTTGATACCATACAATAAGTATGTCACGACCTGGGTCCGAGATTATGATTACTACGGACAAACCCCGAGTTTTGATGTTCATACTTACTCCCGTAAACTCTGAATTAACCGAAGTTAAAATAAAATTCACAAGAGATGACATACATTAATACCTGCTAATGTACAATTTGCAGAACACATATACATATACATTGACAAAATACAATTTCATGATTACTTTACCCAAAAGTAAAGTTCCTTACATACAATTAAGGATTCAGTTCTTTCCCTATTCATGTCATACCTTGCATATTCAAAATACAATGCAAATGAGAACTAATTACACTTCAAAACGAATATACAATCATTCCTCAAAATATTTCTAAAATGTTCTAATTCATTCGCTCTTCGATTAATGTCCACTCAATCAATCCTCCCGGGGGAATCCGATTGGCCTCCTTCGCAGGTGACGCGGCCTCTGTAGAACCGGCGTGGGCAACTGGGCCTGTAATGTCATCAATAACATTGTGAACACAACGGTTCAACAATGTATACACAGCTCTATGATAGTACATGTTAAAAAATCCATTCATCAATCCTACAATCAATAATCCTAGACAATTCAAATCAATAACAACAATCTATACATTTGAGTCAAGTAATAACAAATACTAACATTGGCAGCTACAATAGTAGTCATTCATTCAATTCTTCCCAAAATGGATCATTCAGTTATCCGATTAACGGATTCATTCGGTAATATATTCATTATTCATTCAATTTCCAATGAGTACACTGTATTAAGTGACTTATCATTCAATATATATGGGATCTACAAGTGCCCTGATCAGAGATCACTGGCATCACTAGGGAGCTTCGAAACGCCCCATTCCATCTAATGCAGTAGGATTGTTCATTAATTCATTTCATTAATTCATTTCAGCTCTATACAAGCTTAAGAAACTACTACGTAGTGCTAGACTCAGGATTCAAATCAAACTAATAAACCCTAGTCAAACTTCTAAACCAACATCCAGGTGAAAGCTCGTTATCTAATATGTGTTATTCTCGACGACATCACTTTAATTGAAATTTACACATCAAGATAACCTTAGCTAACACCTATGAAGGTTTTGGTAAAACACTATTAACACTAGTCTTAGACAATAGGCTTCTATCCAGAAAAATCAGATCTAAATATGAAATTTACTCAAGTTCGGTCACCTTGTCTGTTACCTGTCGGTTAACCGAATTATGGAACTCGGCTAACTGAACCACAAGTCAGTTAGCTTTCCGGAACCTTACAATTTCTGACAAATTTCTCAAGTTCGGTTACCTGTTCAGTCAGCAATTCAGCTGACCGAACTCTCGAATTTGGTTAGTCAAACATGTTTCGGCTACCCTTCGGTTAGCTTTCCAGAAGCTTAACTTCTGATGGAAAAATTCTGATAGAGTTTCGGTCACCTATTCGGTCACCCCTCGGCTAGCCGAACTCACGAGTTCGGTTAGCCGAACATTGTCGGTTAGCACACGGTCAGCTTTCTAGTAGCTGAATTTTCCTGCGAAAATCAATCCAGATGAGTCGGTCAGCTGTTCGGCTGACGGAACTGCTCCCAAAACTTCAGATTTTCTGAAGTAAAAATCCAATTTTGAGCTCTTTAAACTCTAACAACTTCCATAACATACTAAATCAATAGAAATACATATACTTGCCTTGCTTGGAGATTAATTAGTAAAAAACCCTTTGTTTAGCTTGATCCTTGAGATGAAGTCTCATCAATCCATGCCTATTACAACCTAAAAACCAAATCCAACACACAAATAGAACTCTTATAAGTCCATTGTGCTAAAAACACTCTAAACCATTAAATAGAATCTAAAAGTTCTGTAAATACATCTAAGGCACTTACTTGTAACCTCTTGAAGAGAATTCTTGAATTTCTCTCAAGCTCTAACTCCAATGAAATGGAAGATCTTGATGAAGAAGATGAAGCATATAAAGTCTTCTTCAAAACCACATACAAAGCTCCAAATCTTGACACTAATGGAGAGAAATTGAAGAAAGAAGAAGAGAAAAGAGCCTAGGGTTTGGCTGTGTTGGAATGGGTGGAATGAACTCATTTTAGTTCATCTCAATCCCTTATAAGCTCATTTTTGTACAAAGCTCCCCTCCACTTCTATTATTTACGTTTTGAGTCAAATGAAGACTCATTTGATCCAATTGAGGTCAAATATAATCAAGTCTACTATAAAAGTTAATGTACTCTTCGAAATACGCGCGTTGGTATTAAGAGTTAACGTATTCAACAACATATGCGGAAATTCGTACTTACGAGAAAGTCATTGTTTCCCTTAGTTTGAGTTTAAAACCAATTACAATCATTTAATCTAATTCATTACCATTTCATTAAGCCTAATCAATCATTTGAGGCTGATTCAATTCCATTTAACCATTAAGCATTATTAGCTTTATTAAACATGATTAATTAGCATTAATTTCAATTAATTAGAGTTAATCTTGATTAAGTCGGGACGGGGTGTAACATTTTCCTATGCATTATTTATAGATTCTATTTCGGCCCTTCTCATGACAGATGGTCACGCCTTTGCCTCTTCCGCACTAGCTTGAATGCTTAGCAAAACAGATAAATCACTTCAAAATGTAGGATGATAAGTGTCTTTGATCCCAATCATAGGTACCCCATCATTTACCCTATGTTTGGGAAGGGGGGAGGGGAGGGGAGGGGAAATATGAGGGGGAAGGAAAATGAAGGGGAGGGGAGGGGAGGGGAGGGGAGGGGAGGGGAGAGAAAAAAAAAATTCCCTTCTTTTGTTTGTGAAGTAGGGGAGGGGAGGGAAATCCCCTCTCCTCCTCATTCTTTCCCCACAATTTTGAAGGGAAAATTAGGGGGTAAAATTTTCACCTAATTCCCCTCCCCCATTTTCCCTCCCCCCCTTCCAAACAGCCCCCATTTCCACTTTCCCTCAATTTTCCCCTCCTTTTTTTCCTTCCCCCCATTTTACCCCCTTCCCAAACATAGGGTTAGGGCAAAAGAGGACTTTGAGAAATTTAATCATGGCATTTTCAAGTCTCTGTTTCAGATTCTCTCCATGGATGCATTTATTGGCTAAAAAATGAAAAATGGCTAGTGCCTCAAAATTAGATGGGCGAGTTGCGGGCAAGGGAAGTTGGATCAAGTGAATCTCTCACACCATACTCCATCTATAATGAGGAGCATTATGTCAATGCTCTTGATCATTGAATCAGGGACCTGCAGATACAGATTGAAAACGACTGAATATTTCCAATCTCTACAGTTTACAGTGCTTCATATCTATCAGGATGTTAGCACCCCAGTTGCGACTTGCATTGCCAGTGGCTCACTCCATTCTTTTTACTATTGTTATTTTTCATAAAGAAGATATACACAAGAGCCTACTGTTGCCAAGTACCATGTACCCAGATTTCAATATAAAGCGAGTTAAATTACCCTCGACTATATTCAACATGGGTGTCATGCCTTAAATTTCAAGCCAACACCCCCTCACTATATAAGGATTCTTGATCCTCTGGACCATGCCTGAATGGCAAAGCCCGAAGACCCATTGAAATGTGTAGGAGATCCTGGATGGATAAGTGGTGGGTGAAGTTTCACCCCATCAAACCAATATCCACCTTTGAGAATAGTAGTGTAGTACCTATTTAACTGCTTAAAGCAACATGCTGATAATTATTGTTGTAGTTGCTGTTGGCATGTTTTGCTTTATTATTGAGAAGAAGTTAGAAGTAGTTGGGTCACGCTCATATCATTAGCTGCTCACTACTGAGACTCGGTCTACTTGGGACTTTTTCTCTCATATGGTGTGTATATTAGCATCTAATTGAGCCCAGAGTTGAGTCTAGTCAAGGACAAATGCAAGTTATAGCATTGGTTTTATCAGAAATATGATGTGTAAATTTATCTCTTTCTCTGATGAGATATTATAGCTGTATTATTGAAAATTTATAAATTTTCATTTTACATAAAACTTGAGATCACTATGGAACTAAAGAACGGCAAGAAACTTGGTGAAGTCAGGGAGGCAAGTGAGTTGTTGAACTACTAATTGAAAAGCTTAACCAATTTGACGAGTAGAAAATTCTGTATGGGATGCCTCTTTCTCAATCCAACATGTTCAAATGATCATAGCCTACGAAGGTTGACTTCAGTTGATGAAGTCTTCTAAGGAGGCCCAACTCCAAAGAGGCTTATTTTAGATAACCTTGCAACGGAACTTCTATTATTCGCATATTTTACGAGCGGTCAAGTTGATTGATGACCCACCTCTTATCACAGTGGAATTTGACCAGATTGATACAACAACATTTAGATTTAATAGCTCGCAAGATCCAGACTCTTGGCATTAGGGCCATATCACTGTTACCATACAAAATGACCAATTTTCGTTGTTTGAGTTACAGGCTACATTATGTGTGGCCCAGTTGGGATTAGCCCACAAATGGGGTGGATGTGATCAACAATGACCCGCATTACATGGATAGAGAGACGTCAGATTGCCCATAAAAATTCAATGATTTGTTAAATTAAATTTTTTCTAAATGACTTAGAAATGCCCCTCTAAGAAGCTCTAATTTTGATGTTGATCGAACACTCTATTATGAAAAAGAGCTTTTTTAAATAATTTTACCAAACATTCTAATTATAAATCAAAACTTAAAAATTAGAGTTTTTATTTTAGACCTTAATCTAATTAGCTCTTATTAATCAGATTAGAGTTATCAAACGGGCCCTTAGTCTTGAAAGTCTAATTACTCCACGGGAGTATTTTGGTGCATGTAAGGCACCTGTTGTTATTGTTTTATGTTTCTTTACCCATCTCTTTAATCAGACGTTAAACTATTTTTTAATGATGAAAGATTGGTGAATATTGAAGAATCATAAAATAATAACTTCTATTTTAATAGAAACTAGCTTGGGCATGTAGTTTGTATATGAAAAAAAAAAAAAGAAAAAAACTTTAAAAAAGTTAGTCATAGTATTGATAAAAATATAATTAGCGAAACGAGTTTATTGTATTTAAAATCTTATTTGATGCCAATATTAAAAAATTAGAAAGAAAGTGGGTGGTTTGCATTTGGGAAATTGGGTCCATTAATAGAATTAGAGTCCTAGACATTAGACTATATTTTTTTCTTTCCAAACATCCCATTAAAATAAATAGAGATAAGAGGATTTTTAATGATTTACTTAGCAATTTAAGTTAGAAACTAGCAAAGCATGCCCGCACTAAGCCTGGGCCCAGAAATAAAAATACGTCCAATTTGTGGCTATTTTTTGAGATATTAATTAATTAGAAATTAAATATAAAACAAACAAATATACCATTTATTACGGTTCGAAGCATGTCCCAGCCCAACATTTATACAAAGTAAATATGATTTTTTTATATACATGAGTATGAAACTTCAAGTCTTATGTAAATTAACATTAATGTTTGTGTATTTATTTTAGTAATTTTAACTTTATTTCAAGTTGAATACCCTAAAAGACCATAAAGTCTCTTTTAATTTATATAAGCAAATTTAAAAATAAAAGATTAGGATGAGCATGTGGGCCGGCTCGTGGGTGGCAATGCCTGGCCTAATTGGGATATGGCACGGCAAGGCTGGGCCGATCTGAAAGTGAGCCGTGCTTTTCTTACAAAAGTTCAAATATTATCTTTATTTGAGAATTACTGGAGGTCTTTATATCTTCTTGTAAGAATCCATTTTGTTTTTATATTTTTTTAAAAAAAACTTTGAAACATTTCACTTTTCGCAGAATGGGCCATGGAATGCCGGGCGCCAATACATTAAAATCAAAATCAAACAATCAATTGCAAAATTGCTTGTGACCCCGTCTTTAGGAATTAGAATATAAGGCCCACTTTAAAAATGTTTATTGTATGTGGAGTATATATATGTATAAATCACTATCAATGATCCACTTTTAAAAAGCACGAGCATTAGGGATTTTCTAACCATTATATATTAAAATTCTAAATCCACCTAAAGAAGACTCATTTTAACTTGGTTGGATGAAGTTATTGAGCAAAGTGGATTTTTTCATTTGGATTCTTTAATAACTTCTGAATCCACCTAAAGAAGACTCCTTTTAACTTGGTTGAACAGAGTTATTGAGCAAGGGGGATTTTTTTATCTTGACTCCTTAATCACCTATCTATAATAGATATATATTAAAATTTGAAATTCAAGTAAAGAAACTTAACAAAAGTGGAATCTGAATTGATTGATAGACCTTATCTCTCGAAATTGATTTGAGATTCAATTTCTCAAATTGATTTAAGATTAGAGTCAAATTTTGCAATCGATTAGCAAATCAGACTCCAATTTTGAAATCCAATCCTACATCTATAATATATAATAATTGTAATGATGAGGTTTAAATTTTAATGTTTCATATTTTGATAGGATAGCTGAAATTATAGACTATCTTATCATAGGAGGTTTGATTGGCAAGTTAGATAGTCAATTGGGTAACTGTTCATTTGTGTAAGTTAAAAATTTGATTGGAAAACTCGGTGAAAATTAATTGAAATAAAAGTTACAAGTAAATTTGAAATCAAAATGCCTAATTTAATATAGATAAATCAAATAAAGGGATATAAAAAATAAACACCGAAAATTACCCTACTAATTCAAATACCATGCAAGTAAAGATTTCTTCTACGTTGTTTCCTCATGTCCTTCAACTCTCACCACAAGTCTTTCACTCACTCCTCACCTTATTAATAATTTTTTATATTAAAGCCTACTAAATTAAATATATATCCTATACAAATAAATATACTTTTGACTTTTGTCAAAAATTTCCTCCATCCCAATCTACGGTAAAAGGGCCACCCTCAAATATCAGTACCACCACTGAATTAAAGGTGCTGCTGGTAGCTGGGACGTCTGCATAGGAGAAAATTCAACGCGTTTTAAGTAGCTATCAGTGTTCCATAGCACCGGCCCAAAATAATTGCGCGCATATCAGAGCCCGACAAAATAATCCACAGCGCATCCCCACATAAGTTGAAACATCGTGTCCAAACGCCCAGTGTGGGGCTGGCCTTTCTTTGCATTTATTGTTTTTCTTTTAACACTGACAATGACTATGATTTGATCTCTAACATTTTTACGAGACAAGCTTAGATTTAATAAGAAACGACATATGCTGACCCCCCGTAAGGGCAATTTATTTTCTTACAAGTGGGACCATCATCTCCTGTGTGTGCAGTCACTGACAAAACTTATCATCTACTCAGATTGTAAGATACTACTGAAAGAAATATTTTTGGATCTATCTATATCTCCTTGGCAACGTAGATTTAAAACTAGGATTTTAAATGCTCTAACCAAGATGATGGAAGTTGAGGCTTTTTGTAAATCTTCTGAAGCTGGGACCTATTTTTCTCGTAGAGCACATGGCTACAGTAGTAATGGCCAATCAACTAAATTTACTGATTTGTTTATTTGATATTTCTTATATTTTTGTCCTCTTATTTTGCCTCTGTGTTTCTGCGCATCAGGTTGAGTTCTTCCTGTTTTCGTATGTGGCTTATGGGTTGTGTCACAGCGAGTTTGGATTTTGGCTGTTAGCTGCTCTCTCTTCCTTTTCTTTGTCAAGAGTAGCTTATGGGTGTCTTCTTTGTCAAGAGTAGCTTATGGGTGTCACCTTGCTTTAATCTAAGCCGTTTGTACAATATGTCCTCTCTCCAGAACATCCGCTCTGCCAATAGGAATGGTTGGATCGGAATGTGGGTAAAGACAAAGGCCCTCTTTGGCGTCTCTTATCTATATGAGATAGATATGTATAAAACATATCTATTTCAAATGGTCCTATTTAAAATAGATGGTGTAGAAATAGTTTGTTTGGTTATATAGAAAAAATTATTGATATAGACATTTTTAAAACAATGGTTGAAAATTTTTCATAAATATCTTAAGATCCACGAGGATTCAAGTATTGAAATTTAAAGTCATAGTTGTGTTTAGCCTTACAAAGAGAATTACTGGTTGATCTTGCATTTGGGAGCATTTGGGAGCCATGGTTTTAAAAAAGGTAGATATAAATGTTTGTGGTTTTTTGTAAATATCTCAAAATCTATAATGATCCAACAGCTAAAATTTGGACCCATAGTCGTGCTTGATCTTCTGAATATATCCAATGGTTTGGATCATGATTTTTGGTGGCTGAATTTACAAAAAAAAAAAAAAAAAACCACACTGCTGTGTACAATTTCAAATTTCAATCAATTATCATGGTACATCAACGGTAAAAAACGTTTTTATAAATATCTCAAGATCCACTTGGATTTAGAGGCTCATTTTTTGACCTATGGCCGTTTTTGGCCATCCAAGGGGAATCAACAGATCGGATCATGATGATGGGGCACCAAATGTCCAGAATATTAGATCAAAGGGCTCACGTTTTTTTGCAAATATCTCGAGATTCGAGAAAGATCAACGGCTGAAATTTGGGCACGTGGCCGTGTTGGACCTTCTTCACATTTCTAACGGCGTGGATCATGGTTGTGGGTCCCATAAGGTAAGCAAAAATTGAAAAAACGGTACTGGCATGATTAACGTCAGTTTTACTGTGCATTGAAGTGTCTACCCGCTTCAGACCATTTTCACTGATTGAATTCTACCACTTTTTGAGACTTCATGAAACAGAGACAAAGTGTCTTATTTTTATTTGAAATGGACACAGTAAAAGGTCAAACCAAACATGCTAAAACAGATTTCAACCAGTTTTAAGCCAATAAAAAGGAAAATGTAGAGATGCCAAACTGAACCAAAGACTTTGTTTGAGGGTCTTTTAAAATGCACCCACCCTGTTTACTCAATGCACCCGCCCTATAACACCTACCCTATGGTATGGGTACTTGCAAGTTGCAGAATCCGAGACACGTAGAGAGAAGAATTATTAACAATAATAAAATATGAGGTGGCAAGAAGAGGTGACAAGACTAGCTATAATGTCATTGGAAAAAGTCGACAGACAATCATTTCACAATCTTTTAATCATTCACAAAAATACGCGTGTGGGTGTGACAGAAGAGGAAACAGTACAAAACCTTGGGGTGGGGGGTGGTGGGGGACGGATGACCTACTTTTTCGTATAGATTGCAGTCAAATTTAGAGGTACTTGAGAGAGATTAACATCGAAAACGTAGGTACTTGAGAGATTTCATGCGATGGCCCATAAAAACTGATCACTAATAAATATATAAATATGCGTTAAATTCATAATACATATAATAGTTTATATGAATCCCATAATCTTAGAAACCAAATATTATATTAATTTTTTGCTACTTCATTAAATTAAAAAAAAGATATCTTTATCTCTATTATTCTATAATTGAGGTCCAATTATAAAATCTAAACCAGTAGAATACATCTTTTGCAAGTGAATTAGTGGCAGCCCACATTTAAAAAAAAAAAACCAGTGTATTTGTCACTAATAAATTAATTAAAATGTAAAACATAAAATTTCACCCATTTATCCTTTTGTGTTTTAATCATATGAACATTGATGATCAATCTAATAGTGGATTTTATTCTAATTGAATTGGAATCTACCCCACAACTTATGTAAAAGAGATGATCGATCAAGGTTTCTTAAATAAGCCCTAATGATAATTCCAGTAAAAAAAAATACATTGATGAAAAAACACACTGGGTTTCTTATAAATTATCTCAAATTATATAAAATTAGCACATCAAATTGAAATTTCAAAACAAACAAATTAAATAAGCAAACCCCATCGAAGTATATCACCACTTGTTACAGCACTAATTATAGTTTTGGGTTGGCTAGCCAAGTGACGTGCTAAATGTGTTCGATGAGTTGGGCCATGCATAACTACCTGGTTTGGTCTTTAGTTTACATCAGGATGATAATGACTGGTTTAGCTTATAGACCCTGACTCGTTTAGCTTATATAGACTCTAGGTCCAGCTCATGGACCTATGACATGACTGAAATCAAATCCGAATCACTCATATAAAGGGAAAATCATGACCGAAACAATTTAGTGATGGGTGTAACTATTGTTTATATACATCAACCGAGCCCTCTCTCCTTCTATCTATCCTATTTCCTAGGGGTGCACAAAAAAATTGCTAAATCAATTTGGACCGATCCGAATCGGACGGTTCAAATAGGTTTTGTAGTAGGTCGGTTCAGTTACGGTTTGAATGTGCTGTTAAACTGTTCAAACTAAACCGAACCGAACAAATTATATCTCTAATAACATAAGAAAGAACCTCAAAGTGCAACAAGGCATCCATCCGGCATTTTCAGTTGGGTAAGTTCCTTCCATTGAAAATATTGACCTTAGCAAGATCGTGCAGAGTAGATTTAGCTGTAGACATGTCTTAAAAAAAAAATAAACAAAGCCCATATACCACTTACCGTGATCACAGTCCAAAATATTTTTGACCGTTGGATTGTCAATCTGCTGCGTCTACCAAATAGTGCTCGTCGCCAAGAATCCGGAGATCCAAACCACATGTCAATCGGAGGTCAGATGAAGAAGTTACTGTGGTTGCAGGTGAACTCAGTTGACTGATGGATACATCTATTTAATACATCTTTTTCTTCTTTGGGTCTTTGTTTACCTGAACTATTTATTCATCACAATGTGACTCACGTGAGGATGGGGCTTCGTGCAATAATATTATAATAAAGCTTTGTGTAATATAATGTAACAGTAAGTACAAGGATTAAAAAAGAAAAAAGGAAAAACGAAACTTTTGGGTGGTTGTAACTTTGAATTTGTAATTCCTTTCTTTCTCATTCTTTTCTAATCATATCCTCTTAAAGGTGGTGGGTTCTGCTGTGGATCAGGGATCTGTAAGGTCATCATTCAACAAGGGGGTCCCCCATTGCAATTGGGAAGATCCATCCAACCCATATGGTTTGTGGCCAGGGACTTTCAAATGGGACCCACCCAATAAACGGTCCAGATCATTGGGGTGACTACCACGTGGCCCATGTCCTTCCACAGTCATGGATCACATGGCAATCAGGAGAAGCTTTGTATCTCTGTTTCTAATAGTATTGCAAAGCCTTTAATGCACAATTTATTTTAATCCACATCTCAAGTACAAACAAATATAAGGAAGAAAACAAATCGAAAAAAAAATGGAGTGTAAATACATTGTACTCTGGGCAGAAGTTTTGAAATGAAAACTGGGTGGAGGTGATGCCTTTACATGACATGTGCATAGCATAGGCCATAGGGTGGGTGTAAATAACAACACTTGTTTGATAGCTGATCTGATTGAGGTAAAATTTTGGCTGCCGCCAATTTGTTTGGAGGCTTTGATATGGTCAGCTCAGATCAATAAATGAGAATAAACATGGGTGTCTTCCAACCATACGAATAAGAATAGGGTCCTCTTGAGAAATCTTCCATCCGCATAAATCCCATTAGCAAGATTCATGTATGAAATCTAAACAAGCTAAAATCATGATCCTCTGATATTTTGCACGTGACTAAGTAGATATAACCGATTGGAGAAAATTTTTGCTGCATTGCGATTTTATACAATTTAGAATACAGATGTGGCGTCCACATGAGAACTCTCCTCTTTGTTTTTTTATCATCGCATTTTAGATAAGATGTCACATCAAAAGCATTTTAATTTAAAATTCTCTCTATTTAAAAAAAAAAGATAAAAAAACAACCACCTTTATCCACCAAAAAACAAAAACCCTCTACTTCCCCATACAAAAAGTAAAAAACATTTCATATTAAACACCTAAAATTAAAATACCATTATAACTCATTGATATTTTATTCCCTCTTTTTACTTCACTTCATTTAAGCTGACTTTGAAAGCAAAATTACCAAGCGGGCCCAACAATCATGACTACGAGACTTTGCATTCTAGGAACTTGTTAAAAATTAGAATCATATCTATAAATAATTTCCCCTAGTGAAAATTGAATCAAAGGAAGATGGAAAATGAATAAATATGAATTCACCCTTACCTCTTTAATTATAATCTTTTTATGGAGCTCTCTCATCTCTTTAATAATCCTTTTATATAATCCATCTGACCTTTTATTCACATCTATTCAAATCCTATGTATTCCACATAAAGAAACAGGCTCTAAAAGGCGGGGCAATTGCATCTGAGCCCTTAAACTCAATGTTTCTCCTTTAGTATGTGATCATAAGATGACGTAGGCCAAACGACAACGTAGTCCGCATCAGTAAAATCAGGGTCTTCCAAAGCCTCAACCACTTACAAAGATAATCAAGCAATGACCCAGAACATACCCACAATTAATACAACCAATCTCGTCCGAAAGTGTCTGCACCACTTTGGATTCAGGTTACTTGGATGAAAGAACTACAAAAGACTAGTTTCTTGATTGCAAATTTATTTCACATTGCTTTGGGAGAGATTCGAACTCATCCACCTCATGCATCACAGGTGTCTTTAACAAGCTAGGCTTACCATTCTTGCTAAGGTAAGAAGATTTGATGAGTTCACTCTTGACTCTCCTAGGTGATCTTATTTTGATCAAGTTAAATAAAGGGGACACTCGAACATGTCACCTCATTTAGTGAATTATTTGCATACTAAGGCATTGGATAGCTAGATCTAATTTTATAGAATTGATATTAAAAATTTTTAAGCAGCGATGTTTGAGGCTTGGAGTCAACAATCTAAAGTTGAAGATTGGATTTTGGGCTCTTGGCACAGAAGACAGTCATTATTTCCGCACAAAGTATTACAAAAGCTTTCAGCTTCAAACAAGCAGATCAGAGAGCCAGAACTTTCAGACCCTCTTCAAACAGAGAAGCAAAAGCATTCAACTCGCATTTGCTAAGAGCCAACCCCACCTCGACCCCACCTTCTTCCTCTCTTCTACTTTCCGCAAGAGATATCGCTCCGGTCCCTTCTATCGATATCACCTCCACCTTCTCCGCTTTTCCCCATCCGAAATCCGTCTCGTAAACCCGAAATCGCGGCGACCCAGCAACCGACACCAACCCCTCACTCACCAACTCCGCGACTCTAAGAAGCCAACTCTCCGCCCCTCTCATCACCCCCTCGCCCGCTTCCAACCCCCGAACCGCTCTCCCAATCGCCGCCGCCGCCGCCACAACCCCTCCCTCCCCTCTCAAATCCCCCCGTTTCGCCTCTGCGAAACAACCCCCGATACAGTTCCCGAAATACGTTACGGGAATCGGAGGCACCAACCGCGACCTGACGTCCACCGCGAATAAGAAGCGGGCCATCTTACTCCCATCATCACCGTCGTCGCGCGCTTTGATGAGCGTGGCCCACACGTACGAGCACGTGAGCACGAAGGTAGACACGTGCGCGTTTGCATCGCTCGCGAGAACCAGTTGCTTCAGCCCTTCGATTTGAGCTCGCGTCAGCAAGAACGTGGCTCGCTCAAGTTGCTCGCGAGCATTCGCCCCTATTCCTTCTCTTGCATTTTTCACCTTCTCCATCTTAAGGAAGTGGTTTCTCGTGATCGAGTCGAACTTGACGGTTTCGGTCCTGTCGTAAACCGGCAAGGACGTTACAGCCACAGATCCGGCTTTGAAGATGGACGCCCAGGATTTCATGAAGTGGGTGGAGCACCATCCATCGGCTGCCACGTGGTGCAGGGAGATCCCGATGCAGATGCCTACGTTGGGGAAGTGGGTCACCTGCAGGGCCAAGACGGGCGCGGGCAGAGGATCCGTCGGAGGCAAGTGAGGGACGAGCGGGTGGAGGTCTGAAGCGGGTCGAGGGTGGTTGCCCGATAGATGGAAGAAGTCGGAATCGGACTCGGCTATGGTGAGTGAGACTGAGTCGTTGGGTTTGGTGAGGATCTCGTGGTGGGTTGAGTCGGGTGGGTAGGTGAGTTTTCCAGAGAGAGGGTAGAAGAGGTGGAGAGCTTGTGAGAGGGAGAATTTGAGGTGGGGGAGGAGGGAGGTTTGGAAGTGGGAGGTGGTGGCGGTCATTGGAGGGAGTTTGAAGAAGAAGAGACGTTGGACGGGTGGGAGCTGTAACCACATGACGTCGAAGAAGGTGAGCCGGAGAGAGGATTCGGTGACTGAGTCAGGTGGGAGAGCGACTCGGCATGAGTCGATGATGTTCACCGTTGTTTGTTGTGTCGCCATGGGAGAGAGAGAGAGCCCGCTCTGACTGGCAAAGAGTGAATGGAAATGGGAGAGTTGGTTGGCAACAGGGGAACGGCAGTGAGACAATTATCTTTGTCTAGCGAGATTCTCTGACCACTCGCCGCAGATAACGGTGGGGCCTCACATTTAAGCTATTAACATTAAATAAAGATGTAAGAATATATTTTTTATAGGAGCATCTCTCATATATCTATTTCTATTTGCTATTATAAAAGAGAAAAAGATGTATTGTGGACTCAATGCACACTTGCCCAATAAAAAGTATATATTCTCTATTATAAAAGAGAAAAAAATGTAGCGAGGACTCACTACACACTTGTCTAATAAAAAGAGAGTAAGATGAATGAGATAAAGGAAAGAGAAACAAAAGAGATAAGAGAGTGCAATCTGATGGACAAAGATGGGGACATTACGGGAATTTTCTAAGTTACCTAAAATAGACTTTGGATAAGACTTGGATTTAGAGAGGTTTTGAGGATCCGGATTAAGATGAACTAGAACACTAAAGTTTAGGAATTAAAAACATCTACCCAACAGTATCATAATATCAAAAACCTAAAATTATAAAAAGCCCTCCTAAATTCTCTAAAAAATTACTAACCACACCCTTACTATATCCAAACACTACAACAATGTGCACCTTTAGCGACGTTTTTTAGCGACGTTTTCTAATTTCGTCGGTAAAAGTGGCCTTTTACCGACGTAAAACAAATCGTTGGCAAAAACAGGACTTTTACCGACGTTTTATAGAAAACGTCGGTAAAAGTCCACTTTTTGGCGACGATTATTTAAAAACGTCGGTAAAAGTCCACTTTTACCGACGTTTTACTAAAAACGTCGGCAAAGACCAATCGTAAAATTAATTTATTTTGAAACTAAAGTAAAAATGAAATATTATTACCGACGAATTAAAAAAACGTCGGTAAACGTAGTCTTTTACCGACGTTTTACTAAAAACGTCGGCAAAGACCAATCGTAAAATTAATTTATTTTGAAACTAAAGTAAAAATGAAATATTATTACCGACGAATTAAAAAACGTCGGCAAAGGTAGACTTTTACCGACGTTTTGCTAAAAACGTCGGCAAAGACCAATCGTAAATTTAATTTATTTTGAAACTAAAGTAAAAATGAAATATTATTACCGACGAATTAAAAAAACGTCGGTACAAGTCTTCTTTTACCGACGTTTTACAGAAAACGTCGGCGAAGATCCATTAAATAATGTATTACCGACGTTTTATATGAAACGTCGGCGAAGGTTAAGAAAAATTAAATAATTGTTACCGACGAAACCATAAACGTCGGTATACACATTTTTTTCTCTCCCCGCCTCCAACATCCCCCTTTTCCCTCTCCCAAGCCCTCTTTTCCCTCACTCCCTTCTTTCTCTCCCCTCACCCAGAACCCATCGTCCAATGCTCATCTCCGGAAAAACCCCTCCAGAACCCATCTCCTCTCATCTCCTCTCATCCCTTTCTAACTCTCCCTCCCTCTCCAGACCTCTCACCTTCCTCCGCCAGACGACCACAGCAGCGGCCCCCGGATGCCAGCAGAGCCTTCATCTTCCTCCTCGCGCCGCTGGACGCCTCCCCTGCATCAGGTACACCCCTTCCTCTACCTGCACTCCGCACACACCGCGCACCATTCCCCCTCTCCTCTCTCTTTCTTCTCTGTTCTCTCTCTCCCTCGTTCCCCATCTCTCTGTTTCCCGTCTGCTCTCCTACCTCCCTTCCTCTCTTCTTCTTCCTCCCCTGTCTCCCCTCGCCTGTGCTTGCTGCAGCGCCCACCGGAAACCGCTCCCTCTCTCCCTTGGTTCTCTCTTTCTCTCCCTCTCTTCTCTTCTTCCTCCCCTCTTCCTCTCCCTCTCCCCTGCGTCCTCCTCTGTTCCGCCCTGCGCCCACCTGCAGACCACTCCCTCTCTCCCTTGGTTCTCACTCTGTCTCTTTCGCTCTTCTCTTCTTCCTCCCCTGTTCCTCTCCTCTCATACTTGTACTGTATGCCCTGAGAGATTGCAGTAATTGCTTTGATTTTATATACATGCCAGTCTGGATATTTTTCTTTCCTTTTCAGTAAACACTATTTCATATATCTTACTGTATTCAATAAGATTTCTGATAATTCTTACGTTCTAACTGATTGATCTGGATTCAGAGATTTGAGTGACTGAATAACTTGTTCGAGTCATGTTCTGACAGAGGGGTCTCAAAATCTTCTTATTTTTTAGTTTTTTTTTTTAAAGTGTGAGGCTTCTTAATTTGTTATCCATAAATGATAAGATAATAGTGGGAGGTAAATTTTCTTCCAATGATTTCAGATTGTAAACTTGAATGTAATGTTATCATTTATTTTAGAAAAGAAAATTACCATTTTATTTTTGTTATAGCTCCTTGTATCATTATAATGATAGTAGTTATTTTTTGCAGTTATGTCAGAAGACATGGTGAAGGACGGATATGAAGACATTATGAACATCGACATCTCGCCTGTTGCTATTGATATGATGAGAAAAAAATATGAGAATATCCCTCACCTGAAATGTATCCTTTTCAGTTGAAGTTCCTTTAATGATTTAAAACTCCAAACTGGTTCTCTTGTTGTTGTCTAACTATATTTGACCTTTCTCTTTTTGAGAATAACCTTCACACATTTAGTAGATATGCAAATGGATGTTAGAGATATGAGCTTCTTCCCAGATGAATCATTTGACAGTGTCATAGATAAAGGTAGTGTACCCTCTGCTTTGTTAATACATTTGAAAAAATATCCCTATAAATAATTAGTATGTATAGCTGATGCTTCCCTTTTTCCGTTGCTGAATTCAAACAAAATGATCAAGCTGATTTTCAATACAGGAACTCTTGATTCCTTAATGGTAAGATTCACGCTTGGAATTTTGTCAATAACATCTCAATACTTCTGTTTTACCTGTATTTTAACTTTATCATGATGCTTTTGAATGTTAGTGTGGTACCACTGCTCCAATCAGTGTGAGCCAAATGCTTGGGGAAGTCAGCAGGTTTAGGCTTCATCATCTCAGGAGTTGCTTCTGAATTGTAATTATTGTTGTATTATAGGATTTTTGTATCCATAGTTTGAATTAGTAAATTCATTTGACTTAAAATATATCACAGATTCCATTCCTAACATGATTTTCTCTTTAGTGTAGGCTTCTAAAACCAGGAGGGGTCTATATGTTGGTATGGCCTAACGTAAAAACTTTATTTCTTGTAGTTGTTGCATGTAGTTATATTATGCATGCTAAACAATGTTGATCGATTGATGTTTACAGATAACTTACGGCGATCCGACAGTGAGAATTCCTCATTTAAATCGACAAGGATATGGTTGGAAAATCATATTGCATATCATCTGTGAGTTTCTTTTGCGGAAAGATCTCTCCTGATCATTTAGTGTGTTAAATATTTTTATGAAGAAAGATATTTTAATATAATCATTATTACCATTCCAAAAAAAATGAAGAAAGATCAAGTACAGCTGGTGCCACTGCAATATGTCCAACCCACATTGTGGGACCAATTCAGCCCATTGTGTATGCATGGTGGGTGGATAGTTGGATAAGAAGCGTATTGTGTGGATTTCATACAACTCAAATTCAACTTTATTTTATGACCATAACCTTTTCATGTGGAGCCTGCAAAATTAGTTGGCACAGCAATTCAGTCTCAGCCATTAATTTTACATGTTATTAACTCCGCTGAGTCCAAGGTAGAGCATTTGATAGGAAGAAAAAAAAAATAAAAATTAGTGTTTGTGAATAGTTCTTATTATGGATTTACTTGGGCTCTAAACTTTGATCTCTTATTCTTGCTCTATATCTATTTTGTTACAAATCTGGCGAACTCATCTCATTATTATTATAACATATCCAGCCTTCTTAACATATAATATTCTCTATCATAGGGGAGCGTAGAAAAACCAGAAAATCAATGCCACTTTAGGTGTTTTGAACATTGGGTAGCCATTGCTTATTATTTTCTTGGTTATTTGAATCTGGGTTTTTGATCCATATTCAATCGAGTCAAATAGACTCAGTCGAGTTTTGTGCATCACAATGAGTCCCTAAATCAACCTAGCGGGCTGCTGGGCGGGAGGGTTGCTGGTGGGCAGAGGGTTTGGGTGGGTAGAGGCAGGGGCGGTGGGGGAAGAGGGAGGAGGCTAGGGCGGGTAGAGACAGGGCCTGGTGGAAGCACTTTCAGTGGGGAAGAGGGAGGAGGCTAGGGCTGGTGGAGACAAGGCCGGGTGGAAGTACTTCCGGTGGGGAAGGGGTCGCTAGCCGGCATAAAGAGAGATGGAGAGAGAGAGATCATACCTTGACCTGGAACTTTTGACTGTTTATTAGATAGTAGCATCTTACCTTGCTAAGAAAACAAAAAAGCTCTGTTTAATAGGTAATAGCATTCTTATAAGTGAAAAGAATATTAGAACAAGAGCCATAGGACTTAAAATCCAGGTATCAAATCTGATTTTTTGGGCCATGATGTTCACATGTGGGCGCTCCTGATGGGTTGGATCCTGCAACCATAAGGCTATCTGTGATGGGGACTTGCACACACACGAGTGAAAAAGAAGATACAAACCAGGTTACTGGTAACACAGTTTAAGATGGACTCTTTGTGTGGACATATTCTGCCTCAGATTCTCTCAGTTGCTACTTTTGATTCGAGCCTGTCCAATAATCGACCCAGTTCACTTGTTAGGACTTGAAAATGTTGGTCTCCTCTGTCAATTTGTGGGTGTTATGCTTGATTTAACCTAATAACCTACAACAATCTAACTAGCTAACTTCTTCTAATCATTCACTTCAGTACACTTAAAACAATGGAACACTGCAAACCATGATTTGTTCTTGGTGTGGGGAATTTCCTATCTTTTTATACCCCAAAAAAACGTCTTTTTCTTTTTTGTTTCTTTTTGTTAGGTTTACTTACTAATTGTTTTTTTTTTTTTTTTTTGTTACATTGGAAATCTTTTAGAGAAGAAATCCTATGAGGTATCCAAGCTTTTTTGTTATACTTTTAAAGTTGAGTTTGTGCTATTCAATTACATCTCTGTATTCCTTTACAAGATTTATAATTCTAAAGAGTCATATTGGTCAACCACCAATCATTATTCATTATTGACTATATTTTCTTGTACAATTTCTTCTAAGTTGCAATCACTTTGGTTGGGTGCTCATGACCAAACTCATTTACTATGTTGAATTTGTTCCGGATGATGGCATAATGAGGTCCAGTGATTTGTGTGCTGTACTTGTTACAGGTGCTGAAGGGTGGACTTTCAGCTATACATGTGCCTTATGCATATGGATTTGCTATTATATTGCTCACTGTTATTGTGAAGGTGGCTGGCCACATATCCTTTGACGAAGCAGCAGGTAAATGACTCTTCTGCCGCTGCAATATAAAGAATGAAAGAAAAGTGGAATGTTCCTTTGTATGTCGACTATCAGAAATTATTGCTATTTTTTTAACCCTGTTACAGGGTCATGTGATTATGTCATGTTACATATTAACAGTTCTTAAATTACATGGCTTGAGTTTTTCTTTTGTGATAACCATTCTAGTGTGGCATGGAATAGTTTTTTATCGAGCCTTCTTATTGGCAACAGATATTGATCATTTATGTTAACAGAGTACTGACTGGATTTGACACGTATATATGTATCTGTGAGTAGAACCATTCAAAAATAAAGATGCAGGAATCAGATTTCAAGTGACTTAGGATCCCAGTAAGACTTGATAACACTCAATTGAATGGGATACTTGAACTCACGCTCGCACACACTTACCCCGTCTCTAAGCGGATGAGCTATAGCTGGGACAATTCTGCAAAGGTAGAACTGTATGCAACAATTTGTAGTTGTAGATATCATTTGTGAACTTTCAATGCGTGGTTAACATACGAGGAAGATGTCATAGTCGTCTTCTTATGTCAATAGAAATTGATTGTAGACAGTGGACTGTTCTTATATTTATTCCATTTTATTCTAGACAACTTGGGGAAGAAGTTACAGCGACCTCTCCTTTGGACCCGTTCAATTTTACCCCACATGATTTCCCATGAATAGCTTTAAAAAAAAACACAGAATCAGGCATTTGTCACATGGGCACTTCATCTATAAGAATTAATTTAGAGCTTTTCGTAAACCCCTAATTGTATTACCTGTTAGGGAGTTAGGTGCGAAAACGGACGCTTTTTCGACACTTAGGCTCGAAAATGGCCCGCTAGGGGTCCGGAGCGGGAACCGACGACCGGAAAAATCCGAAACCGGCACGGGCACTTTGCTCGCGGGTAGATTAACCTATAGGAACTGACGGCTCGCAAATAGGACTCCCAGTTAGGGAGTTAGGAGCGAATAGGGAAGCTTTTCCGACACTTAGGCTCGAAAAAGGCCCGCCGGGGGTCCGGAACGGGAACCGGCGACCGGAAAAATCCGAAACCGGCACGGGCACTTCACTCGAGGGTAGAGTAACTTGTAGGAACTAACGGCTCGTAAATAGGACTCCCGGTTAGGGAGTTAGGAGCGAAGACGGACGCTTTTCCGACACTTAGGCTCGAAAACGGCCCGCCGGGGGTCCGGAACGGGAACTGGCGACTGGAAAAATCTGAAACCGGCACGGGCACTTCGCTCGAGATGAGAGTAACCTGTAGGAACTGACGGCTCGTAAATAGGACTTCCGGTTAGGGAGTTAGGAGTGAAGACGGACGCTTTTCCGACACTTAGGCTCGAAAACGGTCCGCCGGGGGTCCGGAACGGGAACCGGCGACCGGAAAAATCCAAAACTGGCACGGGCACTTCGCTTGAGGGTAGAGTAACCTGTAGGAACTGACGGCTCGCAAGTAGGACTCCCGGTTAGAGAGTTTGGAGTGAAAATCAACAAGGGTAGAGTAAAAAGATTCTAATTTATAATTTATATATATACATGTATATCTTTCTTTTATAATTTAATTTATTGAAAATATTCTAATGTTATTTTTGTCATTGCAGATTGATGGACGTTTTGGGATCAGCTACATACTTTGCGGGCGTTTTATTCGTTTTAGTTTATTTGTATTTGTATATTGGACATTTTTATGGGACTGTCTCATTGTTGATTAATGAGATCAATGGTTTGATGAAAAATGGTGATGGTTGTTTGAGCAACATTTGTTTGTATGCATTTTTAATATTGAATATAGGTATATAAACAGGTTTATATTTTGATACAGGTGTATAAACAGGTTTACAGGGAATTTTTATTGAAAAAACGAATAAAACCTAAAAAAATTAAAAAGACTTTCACCGACGAAAATAAAGCGTCGGTGGAAGTGTTTATAATTTTTTTATTTTTTTGTTTACTTTTACCGACGACAATAAAACGTCGGTGAAAGTATTATTAATTTTTTTTATTTTCTTTTTTACTTTTAGCGACGAAAATAACGCGTCGGTGAAAGTGTTTTTAATTTTTTTATTTTTTGTTTACTTTTACCGACGAAAATAAAACGTCGGTGAAAGTATTATTAATTTTTTTTATTTTCTTTTTTACTTTTAGCGACGAAAATAAAGCGTCGGTGAAAGTGTTTTTAATTTTTTTATTTTTTACTTTTACCGACGAAAATAAAAACGTCGGTGAAAGTATTATTAATTTTTTAATTTTCTTTTTTGCTTTTCCCGACGAATATAAAGCGTCGGTGAAAGTGTAATTAATTTTTTTTAATTATCTTTTTCATTTTAGCGACGAAATAAAAACGTCGGTAAAAATTGTATTAATTTTTTTTATTTTCTTTTTTAATTTTACCGACGTAAATAAAACGTCGGTGAAATTTTTTGAAATTTATTTTGTTTTCTTTTTTATGTTACCGACGAAAAAAAAAACGTCGGTAAATATATTTTTATTTTTTATTTAGTTTTCTTTAATCTTTTGCCGACGAAATAAAGCGTCGGCCAAAGCATATAAATCGTCGGTAAAAATTGCTTTTGGCCGACAGAATTTTTTTTCGTCGGGAAAATGTTTTGTTGACGTATTGTGGCCGACGTCTGGCCGACGAAATTATTTTCGTCGGTAAATACCTTCACCGACGTTTTTGTGATCTTTGGCGACGAAAAAATTCGTCGCTGAATGTGTAAAGTGTTGTAGTGAAATGAACCCAGATCTAGACCAAACTTGGCGCACACATAATCCTAATAATTTTTTTAATCTCTTCAATTTAGTAGATGCTGATATTTTAAACATAATAAAAATTCTTTTTAATACATTCCAATAAATAGAGTAATATTTTTCGATTTCTTTTTTCTTTTTAAAGGTGGTGGAGAAAGGAAAAGGAAAATGTGGATAAGATTGGAATCTATCTCAAATCAATATCTCAAATGTTTTTTTTCCCTTTTCTTTTTTCAATTTTCTTTTAATAGTTTTCTTATTCAGATACTGTAAGATTTTCAACATAGGGAATTTTGTGGGTATGAGGTTTTTTCTCTGTGAGTAATTGTATAAGGAAGAACATGGCATTTTAACAGATTCTTCATTTACTCTTAGCTTCTTTTGAAAAGGAGGGAGTTTTTATACATGAAAGTGAGCACTGTCTACTGAAATTATTATTGTTTGATTGTGCCTTCTTCAAACTTTTTTAATGTTGTAATAAAATCTTCATTCTAAGAAAATGGGTGCAACCAGAGTTAAGAAAATGATGATGAAAAGTTGGTTTTTTCTTTATCATTCCTGTTTGACCCAAAGTTAGGCCCATTGATAGCGTTTGTGCTCTGATAATTTTAATTATATGTCTGTTTTATTTCTTGAATCTTAACTACAGGCTTCCAAATTGTGCGTGTTTTATGTTTCCTTATGGTAAAACTTTGTATTTAGTTCTCACTCTATATTTGGAATATGGATTTGTGCATAGCATTTAAAATGTAAAATTGGTACTGTTTTGTTATGGGAGATAGGAAAATGGAAAACTCAAACAGAAAGTGTTCTGGTTGAGAACATTAAAGTAGACAATAACTAAAAGGACGATGCTATGAGGCATGGAAAAGCTTTCTATTATCTGTCCGAACCTGTTTTCCTTCTCCATAGAGTCGAAGGAGAAGGGATTTTTTTTAAGCAGTACAGGTGTAGAGATGGAAACCCATGAAGCATGACAGTTGATATAGGTGCTATCATTTGGATCTTAAGTGGGCTCCACGAAGTGTGTAGACAGCCTTATATATATTTTATTATATATCTATATATACCCTTATTTTATTTTATTTTATTTCTATATCTACCCTTATTAAAGAGAATAAAATGTCATCTTTTTTTACTACACACCTTTGTGGGACCCACTTAATAAATAAATCTATCTACCCTCATAAAAGAGAACAAAATATTATCTTGTTTTACTACACGCCTTTGTAGGACCCACTTAAAATATCTGCTACCCTTATCTTGTTTCACTACATACATTTTGTGGGACCTACTTAAAATATCTACTACCCTTATACATCTATTTATATCTACTCTTAAAACCCTTATAAAAGAGAACAAGTTGTCATCTTATTTCACTACACACTTTTGTGGGACCCACTTCAAATATCTACTACCCTTATCTTGTTTCACTACACACCTTTGTGGGACCCATGTACTTAAAATATCTACTACCCTTATAAATCTATCTATATCTACTCTTATAAAGAGAACAAGTTGTCATGCTTGTTTCTCTTCACACCTTTGTGGGACCTACTTAAAATATCTACTACCCTTATAAAAGGGAAGAAGTGACATGCTTAAAGATTTTATCTTCACCATTGTGGGGCCCACCTAGAGGCAATCGAGCAACTTGGCTTGCAAGTGGCACATGTTTTTTTTTTTTTTTTTCGCGTGCATCCTTTACCCCTGTGGCATTCAATTCATTCATGTCAGTTTGACTAATTGCAGATATGTCTCTTATCTATTTGTGTATTGGTCAAAAGTTTAACTTTTTAGGCTCTTTTATTTTTTTTCCTTTTAAAAGCAAGGGCCTAACAACTCCTTAATTTTATATTCATAATCACTTTTACATTTGATCCAAGTTCTCTAGCACATTCAAGGTTTGATGCCAATGCAAGAAACCACTCCCATTCATGGTCTGGGACTTCAAATATATTGAAAATCCATTCTTACCTCCTTTCTATTTTTAATTAATTTATATTTACACCAAATTCATGACAAAATTCTTCTCTTTTATCTCGACTTGAGGCATGGAGCAACTTGACATAAATGTGAATAGCAGAGATAATTAAGAATGTTAAATGGATTTATGATAAAATTAGAAATGAGCACATTTGATCAAGAACATCTAAAGGTAGGATCAATATGTGATAAATGAAGTGCAATTGAACATTATCCAACGTGGACCAAAGGATAATGTTTGGGAAGAAAAAAACAAACTTATCTATGCAAGTTGATGCCCCCTGAAAAATGGGTAAGCCAAAGATGACACAAATGAAGGTAGTAAGAATAGATCCAATAAAGTGCTACCTATTCAAGGATTTAGCCCTCATTCAACTGAACCCATTAATATAAATTGGGACAAGATTTTGATGATGGCGATATTTAAACCAAGAAATATAAAAAAAGAAATTAAAGATGAAAACCCATTTTGTTTTCCTAGAAAAAACACGAGCTCATGCACTCTCACAAGCTAACAGGACGTTTCGTGTCCCTAACTTGCCGAGCTAAACTAGGGACACCCACTATTGTCTCATATTTTGTGTGCGTCTTTTTGGAAAAATAAAGCCAAAATAATGGAGAAACTCAATATCAAGCCAGCTGTAAAAAGGTTTTTGCTCTGGTACATTTGAGGTCCTCAACTATGTCCTAAAACCAACATTGAGATCAATGAAACCTCTCATATATCGCACTTCGAAATGACTATTTCCACTTGCCATGTATCACTTTCAATGATTTCTGGTGTGTTCAAGGCATAATATGACCCTTTATATATTAAAGCAATAGGGGAGGGGTGCTCAAGGGGTACCATGTCAGTAGGTAGGGAGTTCTCCTTTCAAAGAATTACTTTTAAAATAATATACACAGCTTTGGCTTTGATGTGGGCCACTACACCTCCCAAATCTCCTCCCTAAATCTCTCGAGTTAACTTAAGATTATGTTTCCATAACTACATTTCTAAAATCCTTCTAACTTCTTCTCAAATATCTCTTTTCCTAACTTTCCTATTTTATCTTCCTATCTTAATCCTCACATCACTTTTTAATTTTAATCCATCCTAAAATCTATCTACCCAGTCCTCTTATCATTATGATTTTTAGTATTAACTTTAAAGAGATCAGAGGTGATAAGATAAGCTCATCAAGATACGAGTTCCTTAATCCTCTCAAAATACCACTCGTAAAATATTTTTACATGGTCCTCTCAACCTCTTCCATCTGTAAAATCTAACAAGCTTTACGGTGGATAGTCCTTTCAAACCCATCATCAAAACCAAGTAAGACAACCTATTTAATAAAAAAAATTTCAAATGTCATCGGTAATCATTATTTTTTTTTCGACAAATAAGAAGACTGAAATAACTTTTTCTTCTTTTGAAATTTTTTTTCATTTGCCATTGTATTTTCTTCAGGTTCATATATTGATTTTTAGTGATTCAACATCTTTAAATGTGGGTACTATTTGGATGAACCAAGCCATTTTTCTAAATAATATATTTATTTATTTCTTTTATCAATAATATTTTAATGAAAATATTAAGTCTAAACATATTTTTATTTCTTTGGCCCGGGCTTAGCACGGACCTAGGAAGAAAGAATCTGCTTATAATTTTCTCTCTACACCATGGGGCCCACTCAACCAAATCCAAATCGACATATGTCGGTTCTTCCCACTCTCAATCGAATTACAAGTCACAATTAACATGACGCATATAGGTAGTGGGCCCCACAAGAGATTGACATGCATGGCATCAAAATGGACGGCTGCTAATCTTCTCACCTCCACCGAACTTCAAATCCTATGCATCATGACACATAGATAGTAGGCCCCAAGAGAGGTGTTTGAGATGTTCATTTTCGCTTTGAGAAGCTCTGCACTGCCTTAAAAAAAATAAAGAAAACTGAAACCAAACTTATGATAGTTTTCTCTCCTAAACAATATGATCTCTTCTCTTCGAAACGGAGATCAATCTACTCATCGACAACATTCATGAGACCCACAACTAGATGATAAACTTACATATTATGGCCACAGCATTCGATGACTTTCTCCTTTTCTTTGCTCGTCTTCTAGGTATGAAAAAAACCCACTTTTTCTCTTCTATCACCTCTTACTGCATTTTTCTTAACACTAAACCAATAGAAGATCATGCATTGATTTAATGATTTCTTGGGAGTGGGGATTTTTTTTCTTTTCCAATTGAATTTAGGGTATTGAGATTTGGGTATTTTTTCCATTCACGAGATGATGTGGGATGGTAGTTGATGGCTCACCTACGTGTGGAGGATTTGTAGTTGGATTACAACCTTGGGATGACTTGTATAAGATGTGTATGTTTTATTTTCACATGTCACTATATCCATGAATCGCCACTTATCTAGGTGGGATATATTTTTCGACCATTACCCTGTATCATTATCAGTTAGGGGGATGCTTTCATTCCTTTCTTCTTTATTTTAATCGAATTTGTATTGATGAATTACATTTCTATTGAAAAACACTTAGAATATCTTCAATTACCCTTCTAATTTTTTATGTTCATTTCTTTTCTCCATTTATCTATGTCTTATGATATTTGATCTTTAGATTTATCTTTTTTAATATCAAATGAAATTAAAAAAAATCTCTCAAGATAGTGAAAAAAGTCAAAAGTGACTATTAATCTTATTAACATAAATTAGTTATTAAAAAGAATTAACAATCCTATTAGTGAGGAAAAATTAAAAATTTAGGTTAGTGAAAAATGCACAAGTCAATGAGAGACTTAAAAAGTGAGAAAAATTACACCTTAATAAAAGATTAAAATAATTTGAAATCTAAATAGATAAAAAGCTCGTCAATAAAAGAAAAGAAGCCCGTTGAGAATGGAAAATACCAATTTTTATTTTCAATCACAAATTAAATAAACACTATATAAGAGATAAAACATTAATCTAAACAAATTTGGTTAAAAGTTAATAAAAAGAAAAAAGAAATGAAAAAGCGGTGCACAATCTAAAAGATATGATAAAAGAATTAGTAATAAAGGAAAAAAATTATAATGGTAACGGAAAAGGGAATAAAGTAGAACTTTTCAATCCGAAAGAAGGTAAAGCTATAAAAAAATTATACGTTCAAACAAACACTTGTAGCACTATATGAATGGCATGCTATTGAGTTGGATTTACATTATCTTTGTAAAATAAAATGTGAAAGTGCTGATAAAACCTTAATGATAAGTAGGCATATCAAATTTCAAACAGCCAAATGCCTGAGATTCCTTTTCTTTTTTGCTCCTCTTTTGATGAACTCAAACTTCGTTCACTATACATCTGAATATGGTTTCCATAGCTTTTGATTCCTCTTTTTTCTTGCTTCTTTTTTTAATAGTGATGTTTTAAATTTTATGCATATTCCTTAACGTTTGATTCAATTGATACTATTACCGTTTCTTAATGGGTTTTTTTAGGCTAAGAATAGAAATGATTAGTTAGCTAAAGATGGACCAAGTTGCCTACTATCATACATGCATGTGTAATAATAAGCTTTGTTTACTTCTATTTGTAACACTTGTTTCCAATAAAATTTTATGTTATCTTTTTGGTCAAAAAGGAAAAAGAAATGATGGGAGGAGATTAAAGTTGAGAAGAAACTACAGAAAGGAAACCCTTTCCTAAACAGGAGCAAATATCTGTTGTCACTCAATTATTTTTTTATCGATATCTTGTTTAGTGGAAATATGCTTAAAAGTATTTCAATCTAGTAATACGGATTTGCTCATTTATAATAAAATAAATAGCATTGTGCCTTACACGTTCAGGGCTACATTAGTATTATATTAAAGCCAAGCCTTTCAAATATGATTTTGATGTGATTTTGACTGCAACCGTTGTCTAACTTTAATTTAATTTGTACCTTCTCTCTTCCCTTCTTATCCCTTGTAACTGCCCACTTTTTTCAAAGGCATTTTTTTAAACTACCCATTTTTTATAATTACCCACATGATCTATTTCACACTTTTCCTTCTTTATTTATGAAAAAAATGACTTTCTACTAACATAACCTATTTCATTTATGTGTATTCTTCCTCCTCTTTTTTTTTTTTTACCTCACTACTTCTCATATTCCCTTTTTAATTTACCTACTCTCAATTGCAAAAATAAGTACGGTGATATAACGGTGATATATTTTTTTATTTTTTTTATAACCCAGAATATCTTCCCCAGCTCAACCCTCAATTGTGAAAATAGGTAAGATCATATATATATTTTTTGTTTTCTTTCTAAAAATCCTACTTCTATGTAAGAATATTTAATTTGCATTGTATGAATATGCTCGTGCTCAGCACGTACGGGTTATTGTGCAAGTTATAATATATTAAAGCCAAGGGGTTGGGCTCACTTTTGACTGGTGGTCACAATTTTGACTCACGGTTATACCTTTTTATTCAAATGTTCCACATTCTCTCTCCACAACTTATCTCATAACTACCCACTCATGTTTTTTTTTTTCACCGAACCGCTAACCTCTACTCTCCAGCAAATCATTGATGTCTACTTTCAAGACACGGTTATACATTTTGAAGTTTCAATTCTTCATTTCTGTAAAAACTTTCTTCTTTCAATTCTTCATTTATGTAAAAACTCTCTTCTGCCCCCATATCTTCTATTCCATTTGTGCCATAATTTTCCTATTTCTATTTTATGCAACGTGCTCTATGGAAGGACGTACTCTCATAACCTTTTAAATCTATGATTACTTATTTTGAAATGCATGTAGATACTGTGCTACGCACGGGTTATTGTAGTTTCATATTAATTTCGAGATAAGGTCACAGGGATATGAGTCTCCACTAAATGGGATGTGTGAAAGTTGACCGTGGGCCTCATTAGAATTGAATGTGATCCTCTTAAATATGATATCTTTAAATTTTAATTGAATAGTAGTTGGCCCCATATATAGTAAGATTAAGCACAAAACTGATTACAGCACCAATAGCACAATTGTGTGCATGATTAATGACATGGGTTAATCTTAAGTGAAAAACAAGACATGCATGGGTTAATCATATTACCTATCACGTGTTCAATATTAAGGTGGGATGCATTCCTATTGAAGTAACATTTGAAGATATGACACTAGAATGGATGACATTCTGTTTTAATGGTTCGAATTATCAATAGTGGAACATTGGACTTCAAACATCCTACTTACTGGAAGGGTGTGGGAGATAGGAGGGTCACAGGCGTTTGGATCCTCTATGTAGCTATGACATGGGAACCATGCAACTGGTTTCCAGAGCCTGCATAATGATAATCGAATCCGTTTGAGGTAAATGTCGTCTGCTAGCTATACAGTGATATATTTTTGAGCTTCACTTAAATAAATGAAGGTCCCACTATTGGCAGATAATATGATAGAAATATAATTAATGTCACATCAACAGCAATGCCATATCAATGTCTTGTCACAGTTTCAATAATGTGTTCAATTTTACAATGAGACCTACTCCTATTAAAATGAAATCTTTCTTGAACAGTTCGGATTATCTATATGAGTCTCAAGACTATAGCTACAATATGGGAACCGGACCCCATCATAAGATGCCGTGAGGTTTTAGATATTACAATGTCTTTGGTCATGTACTTGTGTAGTCGTGTGCTCATTTTCCCGCTGATTTATTAAATTTTAATACATAAGTTCCACTTGACCAAATAGAACATAGTAAAACATAAGATTGGTAAACTTTTACCTAAGATTTTTTTAAAAACACTATACATATGAATATCGCATGTGTTTAGAAATAATACACATAGAATATAACATCTTTGGAAAAATATTCTATAAAGTTAAGAAGAAACACTTTGTATAAAAAGAATAGAAGATTTTACCAAAAAAAAAAAAAAAAAACTTTATGTGGCTAGTGCACAAAATAGGAACTTTAGCCAAATTCACACAAAAAAGGGATCCGTATAGAAAAACCAATATTTTTTACCATCTTTTTTTGTGTTTGCTAGCGACCTTCATTTTCTGCGTTGGTGACCCTCGCTATAACAAGTGAAGGTCGCCGTTGACCCTGAGCAGGCATAAACTTGTCATCTTTTTCCTCAAACAAAACCCAATGATGGAGAAGTCATACCTACTTATTGAGTGTTAAGATCATTTTCTCATGGGTCATCAAATTTACATGGTGTGGATATTAACTCAAATCCTATACCCTTTCTATAAGTAGTTCCCAGTTTTTCAATCCGCCAACAATCAATCTCTCCTTGTACTCTTGTTCTGATCTATTCTTTTTGAGAATAAGTAAACGAACTTCTATGCTTTTTAACATCTCTCTAGTCCTTCATCGAACAGCAACCTTATTTACTATTACCAAGATTTCCTCAATCTCTCTTATGGGTTTTCTTTTAAGTGCTCTAACAATACACTTAACAGTAGTATTTTGAATATTTACAGATCTTTTGCAGTTGAATATTTTTTTCTGAGCGATTTCTCCTAATCATCTTCAATCTAACTCTCCTGGGTTTTCTTTCGAGTTCTATATTCATTCATCAAACAGGAAGATCATGGATTTTTATAGTTTTTCTCATTTGGGTTAGCTTCTTTTTATATGAAATTTCTTATTAATCTCTTTTCATTTGTGTTTCAGACATGGCAGATGCAGATAAAGTTGATGCCGCTGCTCTCGGTAATGAAGATGAAAAGAGAAAACTCTTCCCTGGTCCGTATTGCTCAAGGAAATTCACCAGTTCTCGGGCAATGGGAGGGCATCAAAATGCTCACAGGAAAGAAAGAGCAGTGATGATGATGATGATGATGATGGTAAATATATATTAATTTATTTCTTAAAAAGTTATGTTTAATGAAAGAATGCTCCGAACCATTTTTAAAATATAATAAGACAAAATGTTTACAGCACCTTGGAAAGAACTTGGTGGAGCATATAGAATTAACAATGCTCATAAAAGTGGTGTCAAGGATATTTGATGACCTTTAGTCATGATTGCTCAATTAGGCATGAATTTTTTTAATCAAGCTTCAGCACGGGCACGAGCATAATTTAATTAGTACTATCAATCTTTATTTGATGCAGAGAATTAAGCCAAGTTCTTTTACATGCCTGGTCTGTGAGATGATCCACATGTAACTTTGTGTCCGACCTCTTAAACCAAGGATGGTTTAGCCAATAACGTTAGCTTGGTGGACTCGTTTTGATTTTTTTTTTTTTTTCATATACTTAATGATGCAGGATAGAGGGATCCAAGGAGAATCCAACTGCAGCTAGAGAGTTCAATGGCAGCTGAGCTGGCACACTCGCAAATGGTGGTTTCATTCAATAATATGGCCTCACAGTGTTAAGAACTCTCTCGGCACCATCAATCAAACAGTAAATCGCTAAGTGCTGCGCCACTTTCAGGTTCTAACCTTCGGTTTTGTACTTGGGCCGGGCCTAGGTTTAAAACTATGACCCATTTAATATATGGGGTGGAATTGAATTAAGTGATAAACGCCTCAAGCCTATCCTGACCCGATTGACTAAATGAGAGGGACTGGGCCTGACATGTGGAAGGTTGGCCGAGCTCGGTCCAGACACTTAAAGTCCCATGTTGGGCTTGGGCCAACAATCTCAACTTTTCATCTATTAAATATTGCAATAAACTACATCAATCCTATGTGACAATGAAAAGAAATAAATAGAAGATGAGTGACTGATTAGGATCACCCATTTCTTAAGTAGGCCTGCCCTAGATTGGTGCCTTGGGCCTCCATTGCCAAGTGGGTTGGGTCCTTGATAGGTCATGGGGCTTATTCTGCTTCCTGCAAGCTATTGGCTGCATCACTTAAATCTCCACCACCTTGAAGGGATTGGATTTTTGTTATGAACTGTCAATCAATTTACTCAAGCCTGGATGATTGCTTTGGGCTAGCTTCGAGCTCCCCTTGAATTGTGAACACACACACACACACATATATATGGAAGGTGCTCCTATGAGAGGCACTCTCACCAACTTAGTGAGAGATGGGTGGGGGCCCTCACTTCCATATCTACTCTCACCAACTTAAATGCAAGGACCCCCAACTTAAATGTGAGGGCCCCCACCCATCTCTCACCAAGTTGGTGAGAGTGCCTCTCATAGGAGCACCTATATATATATATGTATGTATATAGAGGCGTTTAGATTTTGATCAAAACGAGCCTCAGTCCTTGCCCTTTTTAGAATCCACATTGCAAACAGTGTGTGGAAAATATGGTGAAGACTTCAAGATAATTTCAAGATTTTGGGTTTACAGCAACGCAGTACAAGGAAATAATGTTAAAACAAAATGTGATTTCTAACTTCAAGAATAAAAATATAAAACGATAGTACAAATTAACCATTTGAATACTAATTAAGGATGAAAAAGAGAATAAACAACTATGATAAAGAAACTGTACACTTAAATAGTGGAAGAAGCAATGTATAAATTTATATAATATTTCAGAGAAATGTAGAAAAAAATTTCATTGAGTGGAAAGGGCAATATTTTCAATAAATACCATGATAATAACACTAGTTGTTTTAAGGTGGTATTATTGCGATAAGGCATTTTCAATAAAATATCGGAGGATACTTGTAACACCTCGATTCTGCTTAAGTGTGATTAATGCCTAATTAATCTTAATTAGGTTTCTAATAATTGTTTTGGATGGTTCTGTAATGGATTAGACAGATTAGTGGGGCTTTGAGCCAGCTGAAGCAGCACTATGACTTTTTAAATAAATAGGGTCGCAAGTGTATTTCAAATTTACACGGGTCTTCAAGTGCTTTGAGTAGAGCATTTCATCATGAGTCATCTTCATGTTTGGAACTAGATCATTTGAGCCCAACTTGACCCATTTCCAAGCCTATTTTCATCAAAAGGCCTTTTTCCAAATTTCCTGTTAAAATTTGGATTTGCAGGCAATGAAACCAATAATCTCCACTTAAAACCACTCACCACCGTACCACTCCCTCATTTCCTCTCTTTTCCTCCCATTTCAGCTGAGAGTTTTCCCTCCTTCTTCCTCTTTTCATTTTCTGTCTTTTGTCCTCCATTTATGTTAGAAAAGCACTTACGTGCTGGACCAAGGGGCTCAAGTTCATCTTCTTCCTTTTCTGCCATGTTCTCTTAGTTTCTTCTTCCTCAGACCATCTCCATTGACAAGATTATCACCAATCATTTTCTTCTTGCTGTAATCAAGCCATAGGGTTGTGCATGTTGGATTGGATGAGCTAGGGAGTATCATACATCTCCAAGAGCACTATCTTCTCTTCCTCAAGCCCTTTCATCATCACCTTCTCTTTACCCATTTATGTGGTAAGATTTCTTTACTCTAATGAGTTATCTTGATTAATATTAATGGGTTGGAGTTTATTAGCTTGCATGCATGGTGATTTCTTCTCATTAATCTCATTCACCATTGTATGAAAGTGAGTTGAACTTAGAAATTGGGGGTTTTGCTTGATTTGAGCCAAAAGAGAAGATAAGAGTGAAATAGCACCAAATTGAGGCAAGTATTGAGCAATTTAGATTCATGCATGTGATTGACCCATTCATTGAAAAATATTGTTCTCTTGACTACCAAATTCAGCCTTTCCATTCTATTTAGATTAATATTGTAATGGGTTCTCTTGTAATGGGTTTTGAAAAACCTTAATCGGGGAATTCTTGGGCCCGGGATGTAACAATACTTGCAATAAGACTCACAATTGAGTCAGGATCCGTCGATGCTTTGACTCATCAAGATTATGCAAGTCTCTTAATTGTGGCTCACTTATTACAAATTTAAATTAAAGAAAATAAATGTCTCCCCTCTTGCATGTGCACCGGCCAAATTTCATTGCAACAAGAGTTGGACCTATCATTAGGCTAAACACATCTGAAACATATGAAACAAACATTAAATAATTAAACTCACATGGTTTTATGTATAATCGCTCTAACGGGGCCACTACAACAAAAATCATTTTTGGCGGCAAATATTCCGCGACATTTTGTAATTTTGTCACTAAATGTTGTTTTTCGCCACGAAATATTCATCTCGTCGCCTCAAAAGAAAATGCAAATTTTTTAGCGACAATAATTTTTAGTTGTTGCTAAATATTGCCGCTAAAAGTTTAGCGCCAAAAAATGGAGTTGGCGCCATCCAGTGGTAAAGTTTTTCCGACGAAACTGTTTATTTGGCGACATATTATTTTCGTCTGTAAATCTTTTACACTATATTTTATTAAAAAAAATTTGCGACAAAAATTTATTTTCGTAGAATTTCTTAAAAATAATCCACGAACAAATTATTTCGTCTTGTAATACATAAAAAATTTGGGGTGGCGCGATCCGTGTTCGCGGTTTATTTTCGAGGAAATGAAATGAAGAGCGACGAAATGAAAAACTCCCCATGGCAAGCTCCTCCTCTCTCAACGAGTTTTTTTCAGAGCATTTCTTCTTCTTCTTCGGATCTCAAAATCCGAAGACGGTACACACTCTCTCACTCTTCTTTCTTCTATTCTTCTCATCTACCGATCTCCTCTTGCTTCCCATCTCTCATCAACAAAACCCCATAAAAGGGGCTTTTCATTCATCTGCTGCAATTTGATTCTCTGTTGAAATCTCGTTGTATATTGCAACAGCTGAAGTTGTTTTCGATTTTCAAATGAAAAGGAAGCATGGAGATTTTTAGATTGAAAGAGAAAGTCCTTAGGGCATCTTTGTGGATGCCAGTTTTCTGTGGCACTTTCGCTTTGATCCTTTTTCCCTCTCTCTATTTCTCTGTTTTCTGTTTTCGATCGGGATCGTTTGATTTGTTTCTCCAACAAATCTATCTTTTTAGATTGAATCCTTCGTTTCCTGCTGAGATTTAGTGAAGTTGGTGATTTTTGCTGTTTTTGATGTGTTTTAGCCGCAGATTTGAAAATCTGGGTTCGATTTTTTTTTAAAGTTTATTTGATTCTGTTATGGGTTTTCTGTTTGAAATCAAGAGTTCTTTAGATTTGAAAATTTTGTTGTAGTTTTCGTTTGGATAAATGTTCGAATCTAGATGGGTTCTTTTGTAATCATACTTTTTCTTTGGTTTCATGTAAGAATCTTGTTCCTTCAGTTGGATTTGTTTGTTAATGTTTTGTGCCTATACGTTAGAATTATTCTCTTACTGTTTTCATTCTCTGTTAAGTGTGATGTGCTCCATGTTGATTGTTGAAGGCTGTGCAGATGTTTTTGATTTATTATTTTTCTTTTTTGGATTCTGCAGTATGAACATTATTTTAGAAAAGAGAGTATTTTATAGAGGTGTAGTAGTAACTGCTAGTTAAATGAACTGCTTTTTATTTTTTATTTATTTTTAATTATTTTTCTTCTATAAGTTCTGTTTATTCTTATTTTAATCTCTTCCTTTTGGAAGATTGTTTACTTGCTTGGCGAGATTATCAGTGGAATCAAGTATGGGCTTTCTCTTTTTACCATTCAAAGACGAGTGTCTTGAAACAATCTTCCTTTCCACTCTCCTGAAGTGAGTTTTGGACCATGCGATGAATAATAAAAAGAACTAAACAAATAGTTACTCTTTACTTATAAAGTTTTTTTCACAGAGAAGTAATAGTTGCTCTTTGCTGTCATCTGCTTCTTACAGGCAATTTTTTTTAATTCATTTCTTATATCCTGTTCTGGAACTTTGTTTGCTTTTGAGTGATGTTATAGATGGATCGAGTGTCGGGTTTTAGAGCTTGAAATTAGCTGAGGCTTTGGTGGGAAGTACAAGAGGACATTGGAGATCATAAGTTCTTATCAGTTTGGTAATTTCTATTTCTATCTTCAATTGTCCCTGTGAAGTAGTGTTAACAAGAGTAGGTCAGTTGTATATCTTGAGCTTATTGTATATTTTAAGTTTGTCATAATCCAAGTGTCTGCAGATGCATGGAATGATTCATCTATTGCCTTCCCCTAGTATAGCAATATTAGAATATTCAGCTCAAAACTGAATGATCGTCCATACAGTATTTCTGCTTTCTATGCTAATATAGTCGAAGTAAACAAATACTTGGATGCTGTTGTTTTAACATGCACTAATTTGGGATATGCTTCTTTCCTGTGCAGTTTAAATTTACTTTGGAAGTATGTCTGGCAGGAGTAGGACCATTAAGATTTTTGGTTTTCCTGCTACTGTGTCTGCGAATGACTTTTGGAATGAATTTAGATATTATTTTTGTAATCTTTTAATTTTTATCAGAATTGCTCACCAACTTCATTCAGCTGCAGAGGTCTAATTGGTGTTGGAAGAAAGCTCTTTGTCATGTTTAAGCATCATCATCATCAGAAATTTTGCATGTACATTGAATTGTGTAGATTTTTGCATGATTTGTTGTAGTCTTCTAGCTCGAGTATATCCCAAAAAAAAAAAAAAAAAACCCTTAATAGAGTGCGGCATATATGTTTCTAGCTTAAACTCTCTTCCTTTGCAATGTCACAATCTGGTCTCTCATGTGTTCATCCCCACACATAAATTCACATAGAGAGAGAGAGAGAGAGAGAGAGAGAGAGAGAGAGAGAGAGAGAGAGACCATTCTTTCATGTTCTACACTCGATAGTTATAGCTATTAGCTACAGCCTGCTTGGAGTTTTTTGTGGAACTCTGTTAGCGGACACTAGATTGATGGAATAAGGCTCACATGATGATAATGATGCAGCAGCATTCTCCCATGACCCATATCCTACCAAGTTGGTAACAAGCTAACACTTCTCTGTTAAAAGTAAGTGCTTATATTTTTTTTTATCGTTAACCACAATTTTGATATTATATGACAAAGTTCAGCACTTCAGATTCATGAGTGAGACTGTCTAGTTTTTTAGACTTTTTTGGAAAGAAAACAAGAAGTTTTCACATAAAAACCCTCCTCCCTTCTGAAACTGAATCCACGCAATGTGTGGAAAGTTGATGGTCATCACCCTTTTGGCTCCACCCCTCAACACCATGTACCCTTGTCCAACTACTCCCATTAAAATCCCCGTTGCAGACAAATGTACCTTAGTTCTTGACGATTCAGTCCACTTATATGGTTATAAATTGGCTGAAGATGCAGTCATGAAATTTATTTAGAATCTCGTAATGTATAGCTTCCAAGTTTATTCTAACATTTCATCTCATGCATTGTTCTGTTTGAGGAAAGCAGATACGACGTGAAGCTACGGTTGAGATTGAGATATCTGAAGATACGCAGTTGGTGCACTTCGACTTTAATGGGTACTGATACTTGTGTACTCTTTTTCAAAAGAAATTTAATTCTCATGTTGAAGAAAAATATTAAAACTCTCTTTGACCAATAGGGGATAAAAATCTCTTGGTTTAATTATTGACTACTATGATCTTATGCTGCTTGGACTATAGAATGAATGGCAATGCTTTTTTCCCTTTCTAATGTGCTTTTCCATATGATTTGTTTGTGTATGAAAATTCATCATCCATCATATTAACCAAAACATCAAGAACATAGAGTTTGGGGGAGGGGAAGCAGTTTCCACGGAAAATGGAAATGGTTTCTGAGTGAGGAAAATCTTTCAGTTTTGTTCCTCTGCTGTTTTCATTTTCTGGGGTGGAAGCGCTTTTCTGCAATTCTTGTTGTGAGGGGAATTCGGTCCCAGGGGTAGATCGTAGATGTGGAAAATGTTTGACTGCACCAAACAGTAGAAAATGGAGTTTTCAGTTTCCTTCTTGTTGTTGTTGCTGCTGCTGCTGCGGAGAGTGAGTGGAAATGAAGTGCCACGAAAGCTGTGGTGCAAAAAACATGCTCTTGATGAATATTACATGCCAGGGTTGTGGAAATTATGATTTTTGTTAAGTCTAACATCAATCACACTTTTGCGCGGTGAGAAATGTTCTAATTTGTGTGTTTTTATCATGGGGGCATTTTGGTTTTGCATTTTCATTTGCTGCGTCGGGTAGTTTTTAGTGGTAAATGTAGGGAGGCATTTGGTTGTTATGTTCTAATCTCTTGTAGGTAGATTGGGGAAGAGTGTGTAGATAATTCAATTGTATTTTGTTACTGTGACCCAGTGTAAAATAGGTTCTAAAATTTATTGGATTGGTCCTCCTCCCAGTCCATTACCAATGAAGGCAGAAGTGGTGTTGTGAGTGCCAAAGATGCATTGAAAAAATGGGACCAAAAGTGAAGATTTGGATGCTGTTCAACCATTGGTTTGTTAGTTCTTACCAAAGCATCAAGAACATAGACAAGGTAGAAGCAAAAGTGAAATTACAAGAGAACCATATGTTTTCTCTTTTCTTCCTTGGTGCTGATAGCAAACAAATTAGATGTGAACTAGTAGTAGTCTACTACCCAGTAAAGATGTGAACTCCAATAGCAATGAGGAAGATGGTGATGAGGCCAAAGAAGATGATGGTGTGGACCAGAATAGAAACTCCACTTGTTTGGAAGTTGCCAAACTCCACGATACTGTTCCTCGCCCAATAACTAAACACAAACAAACTTCTGCCTAGCCTATGAACACAACTACCCTGGAGGACTGACTTGTTGGTAGTTTTCATCATTAAAGTGAATTGAACTGAACCAATGGCAAATCTCCACACAAGTGGATGGATTTTGGAGAACAAAACGATGATATGGTTTCATCCTTTGATTTAGTTTAGCAGGTCTGAGATTATACACATTATTATTTCTTCTAATCATATATTCTATAGTGCCTCCCTTATATGGCCTGCCCTGTTCTATATTTTCTAATAGAGCCATAAAAATTCATTATATTTCATTTATTTCCGATTCCAGTAGACAGGATTTAAGTCGATCCTGTATTGGTTTCACAAACCATAAGGCTTTAACAAATCTAAAACTCATGACAGCTTGGACTCGGATATGCTGGACCCATGTGTTCACTTCTTCATTTGCTAGATCCCTGAGGAAACAGAACAACTCTGGTGAAAGCAGGTGTTAATGCATAACTGCATAGCTGCTAGTGAATATTGGTCTTAATAATCCCACAACTTTTGCTCTACTCTTATTGGCCTTATATGTGATATGGACCTAATGGTGATAGTAAAAATTAGCCCTTTTAATATTTGTGGAAAAAAAATGTAGCATACTTCTTTCACTGTGATGAATCTTCTAATGATGCCCTTTTGCTTGACTATGAAACGCATAAGACCTAAATTGCCTCACTTACTTTGCTTTTGATTCCCATGTTTAATTCCTAACATTTTATTTTTTGTACCACAGATTGGGATTGGAGATCAATGTAATAAAGGCCAAATGCTTGAAGATTTTTTTGTTTTTTATAAGAATATTGTACTTACACTATTTTGGATGCTATATTTTTACTTGAACTAGTAATGATGACGACATGGCTAAACTTGTGGGTTGGATTTAATAGTTATATGTTTCCTAATATGTTGAAGGAGCAGGTTTTGTACATTTTTTATTAGTTAAATGAGCAGACTTTATTGTACATTTTATTTTAGTTGAATGAGCAGGTTTTATTGTACATTTTATTTGAGTTGAATGGGTATGTTTTATTGTACATTTTATTTGAGTTAAATGAGCATGTTTTATTGTACATTTTATTCTTGTTGAATGAGAAGGTTTTATTGTACTTTTTATTTTTGTTGAATGAGTAGGAGATATTTGAGGTGGTAGGCAGTAATTTATAAAATAAATATATTATTTTTAGCGACGAATTTTATTTGTAGCCTAATAAGAATAAATATATCTTTGCATATTATCCCCGACGTATATAATTTGTCACCTAGGAGAATTTGCGGTAAGGTTAAATATTGGGCGACGAATTAAGGTGATCGCCTAATGTCTACAAACTATGCACGACAAAACTAATTCGTCGTCTATTATAACTCATGGCAATTCATACACTATTTAGCGATTATATTGTTTTGTCGGTAAAAGATATAATTCAGCGACGACTCCATTTTGTCGCCAAATTCCTTTTCACCATTTTTTAATCATTTTTTTTGCAATGAATTATAGATATTTAGCGACAAAAAAATATCCTTTTTGCCGACATAACGTGTTGTCGCAGAAAATTGATATTTGGGGACGATAACGTGTTGTCGCAGAAAATTTCATTTGGCGACGATATCGTGTTGTTGCAGAAAATTGATATTTGGCGACGATTAATTGTGATTGTTGGGAAAAATATTCACTGGCGCCTGATAGGCGACGAACTAGTGACAAAAATGGTTTTGTCGCAGAATATATTGGGCGACGATTTTGTGATTTTTTGCTACAAATATTTGTGTCGCGAAAAATGATTTTTGTTGTAGTGGATCCAGCTCTTGTTGCAGTGAAATTTGACAGGAGCTCATCCAAGAAAGTCTAGGGTGAACCCATTTCAAACTATATTGGTCCTCAAGCCCCAAAGGTAATGGATCTTTCCTACCATCTCTTGGGTTAGCTAGATTACATCAAAACCTCCATGCCTTTCATGGATAAAAAATTTCTTCCTGTCGTTGATCCAACATTAATGGGCAGTCCACACAAGTGAAGTCATGATCCAAAAATTAGGCTTCCTAAGTGTATAATTGTTGGAAGAACAAAGATGCCATTTCCACCTGCATCCGTAGTTAATCATTTGAAATAGTAAAAAATACAGTATGTAACACATACCATAATTCAGATTGAGGGTTAAAAAATTACGATTGAAAATTCAGCAATGGGTAACACCATTATGTTGGATTACGATATGTTTGGGTATAACTTCAGCAATGTGTAACACCAACAGTTTGCATTTATAAGTATAAATGTGTGTTCTTGAAGTCTTTTTTGGTGAATATTATATTTTATATTGTTTTGTCAAATATAATTCTTGTTCAAATTATAACATGTCAAATTGATCCATGTGGGAATTTATAGGCGTAGCCCGCGTCGTGATAAACTGCATGTCTTTTAGACGATTGACTGAAGAATGCAGCGAAGGATTAATATCTTGGAAGACTAATAATGCATTTCTTGCTTTACGAACATAGAGTTGACAAAGAGAGCTCCAAGGCCCGACTTTGCAGAATTGCAGAGAATATATAGCATAGTGGCCAGACTGAAGATGGTCGAATTTCGATAGATTACGTCTAAATACTTGTATCCTCCTCTCCTCTGAAAGACTGTCCAAGCAAAACAGGAGGCTGCGTGCTGGCTTGAGAAGATTGTTTCAAGCTAGAGACGCCCACTGCTTGATGCAATGTTGGAAAACTTGTTACTCAGGAAGACTCGTCCACCTCTAGAATATTGACTCAGAGAAAGTCATCTCAATAACTGATTAACTGGGGAGAGTGGTGTTCTTTTAAAAATATTTTAAAGTAGACTAAGAATTTATAAAATTTAGATATTTATGTATTAACAGTAAATAAGTTTAAATTAGAAAATTTAGTATTTTCCAATCAATCATCTTTAAGTTGCTTATTCCAAACCTCAAGCATTAATTACTAATATTTGACTTTGCCAAGTGTACCCTATATCTAACTTGGTCTTTCACTAAAACAAAGTAACTCGGGAGAGTCAAGAGTCAACTCGCTAAGTTATTCAGCCTTGCTTGACGCTGCTTCTTGAGCGAGGAATTGTTGAAGAGAGAGCTCCGGAAAGCCATTAGTTAGACCGTCTAAGATTGTCCGGCTAGATGGTCTTGGGAGGAGCAGGATTGCCATGAAGATGAGAGAGGCATGCAGATTCTCCCCATATGGGGAGATGTCATGGAAGTGCCACAGGCCTGCAGCGAAAAGGGAGCTCAAATTATCGGCTGCTGGGAACGAAAACTTGGGGAAGGTCCGGGCAATGGGAACAAGGCCCGGGCAATGGGAACAAGGCCCAGCTACTTATCACACCAGATGCTAGCACATTTGCCATCGCCAAATATTATCCAGTGACTACCTTCATGAAGCAAATTAAGGAGCTAAGAATTTGATTTTTATCCATATACATGGCTCAGATCTTGCACTATTTGAGTGCTAAGGAGAGGACGATTACTTGAACCAACTAGGCTTCTAGACCCAAAGAGACTTTTAAAGGCCTTCCATCCCAACTTAGAGGTAACTGAAGGATCTTGAGTGCGTACGATCTGAGACGAATGTCGTGAGGCTGGTGATCGCCAGCAGAGGTTCTTCTCCAGATCTCTCTAGTATGTGTTTTTCTATCATGTTCATAGATTTCATCATCCATACATATACAACACTTAGAGAACGGATTTACTCATCAAAGCCGGAAAGTGGCCTTCCCGATTATGAAATCGGGTGAGGAAATCAAGGGATTAATATGGTTGACCATGTGATATACCCGTTGAGGCTTAGTGGGCACAAAACGTGGGGGGTCCACACGGCCTAACAGAGACAAGCATCATTGAGATCATTGAGTAGGCAGGCATCATTTCAATATTTACTAGTGAGACTGTAATGAATTCTTGAACCAACTAGCCCAAAGAGAATTGTACAAAAAGGCCTTCCATCCCAGCTTGAGCAGACCGGCATCATTGAGATCATTGAGTAAGCAGACATCATTTTGATATTTACTAGACTTAGAATTCCTGAACCAACTAGCCTAAAGAGAACCAGCAGAAGAAAACGCCTTCCATCTAAAATTGAGCAGACAAGCATCATTTTAATATTTACTAGCAAGACTTTAAAGAATTAATTAGTGTTCTGAGAATTTTCAAATAAATGGAAATTATTGGAATCTCAGTCACAAGGAGCTTTACTTTTCCACGAGTGGAATTCTCATTTTGAGCCATACAATGGGAAAGAAGAATCTACCATTTATGAAAAGAGTCCATGTGACCTGTTTGAGAAAAACAAAAGCCTTCATTTTGAGACTTCTCAAGAGCTCTAACAATGCGGCTGAGGTTCGAGTCTCACCGCGGAAGTTATTATTAAAAAAAAAGGCCGAGAGCTGATTTTCACCAGCACCATCAAATATAAGACTATCTAAAACAAGGTTCATAAGTTTTGCTTTTTTTTGTTTTTTTTTTTTTTCTTTTCAGGTTCCCATGCCATGTATGAACGAAATAGGAACTTCACCTATCCATTGGCATTCATTGTTTCAAGACTGAATATAAAAATGTCTCACATACCTAATTTTATGCAAATAGCTTAATCTTAAAGCCACCTTGTGTCTGACATGCAAGAGTGTAACGCACAGTCCCTTAACCCCTTATTAATTATAATTAATTGATTGTTTAGTTAGTAAGTGCGTTTAGCGTCTTAGCGAATCGGGTTGGACGTGTGGATCATGCTTGCGGAGTCTCGCACGAGTCCAAGCTCGTTTGGGTACAGTAGGGGGTGGTTTGCTATTTTGGAAAGTTTTGAGGGGTTTTTATGATTTATGAGTTTTTGTGATTTTGGGTGCATCGGGTAGGTCTCGGCATTTTACAAACTTTAGTCTTCTGTCGCGTTGCGATCGGACGCATCGAAGAGGCCTGAATACCCACCTTAGTGAAACCAAGGACTAAACTGTAATTATCCATTAACCTAACCTAATATAAGCCAACCCCTTCACTCATTCCATCTCTTCCCTGATTTCACTGTGCCATCTCCAAAGCTTCCAGCCCCTTCACTGTCTCCCTTCCGTTTCCAGCCATTGGAGTCCCGGCGACGACGACCAAGCCCCACTTCATCTTCCCCAAGCCACCAAGAGTCCACCCATCTACTTTTCTAAGCTTTTCTTCCACAACCCACTTCAAGATAAGCTCCTAAAGCTTGTTAGCTTAGTGAATCATCTTCCTTTGGTTTAGAAATGGTTTAGAGAAGCTCACCCAACCTATTTGCATCCATTTTTGTAGTTGGTTTTGGGATTGAGAACCATTTGTACAAGTTGGAGCTTTGAGAGGATTTTCCCCAAATTTATTTTTTGTTTTGGTTTAAGCTCTTCATCAAGGCAAGTTAATATTTATAGTTATGCTTTGATATGCTTGTCCCTCCTTGATTTGAACATTGATGATGTTTAGATAGTCATATTGCTCTTTATTTGTTTTAAAGAAAACATGATAAATGGATTTGATTTGAAGGAAATGGATTGGTTTTGTTTTGGATGGACTTGATGAGAGGGGGTATGGGTATATGTGGAGAGGGCAAGGCCCTATTTTTACTTGTCTACAGGCGTGGATGAGGGGGAGAATAAACTCTCCCCAAATCTATAATGAAACAGAATTCGGGTTCAGAATTCTGAAGTTCACGGCGAGCCATGGATTGTTTTACGGTTAGCCGTGAAGCTAGCCGTAGTGACCTGGGAGCCTGAGCTTCTGGGACTTTTATTTTACAACTTTATTCTACGGCGACCTCACAGTTAGCCGTGGGCTAACCGTGATTTCTGAGTTAGGTTTTGTCTGGAGCCTGACTGACGAACACCTGCAGGGGGTTTTCACCCCAGTGCCTATGGCGACCTCACAGCTAGCCGTGAAGCTTGCTGTAGAAGACCCATGGCTAGCCGTAAGGTAGTCGTAGGATATGGCCGTATTCCTTTTTAATTGGGATTTATTTCCCTAGTTTGTTGACCTAGGTGGGACCCTTGGTAACATGTGATGCCTTGCTTTGGACTTGATACAAGAGATGTTTGAGCGGACGTCCTCATAGTTATTTCGGTTTTCTCGGGTTTCAATTCATCTCAATCTTGAACGGTATGGGACAACGGGATACCCTCCTTTATATCTATGCACGAAGACTGTTTGTTGGGTATCGCAAACCTTATTTTTTTCGTTGACTGAGTAAGGTTGTACGAGACTTTAGGAATAACATTTGACTTAGGTTTGGATTGCTTATTGCTTCTGATTCAGAATCTTATCGTCTGGTATTATCTACATGTAATGTACATGTTCTTTAGCCCCATCTGCTTTGTTTTGGGATCACATTGAAAACTTAGATGATGGACTTAGGATCCCTTTTTTATGTTCTTTTGTTTTGAAGTTTGACGGAAGTGTTGAGGCTAGACAGCTTTGATTGTAAAAGCTTATTGAGAACTATCTATGATGTTGATGTTTTGAAGAAGTTTGATGATTTTGGCTTTGATTTGATGATAGAAAGGTAGTTTATCTTTTCACTAATGAATCTTATTCATGCAAGAAAGTCTAGCCCCTCACTATTATATGTTTAGGAACCTTGTGTCAGGCACCACTCAGCTGTTAATGCCCAACATAGATGGAGCACCATCTGTGTGAGGACTTTGAATTAAACGTCTACGCAGTACGATTTTTTATATTTTTGGATGGATGTATACCATCGAATACACCATTGAAAAGAAAGATTGAAGTTTGTTTTGATTGGTATCCATTTTGATTGATTGCTTGTCAGGTTTTTATCCCGTGCACATTGCTTACTCTACCACAGCTCTCATGTTGAGTCGGGAGGGACATGTGGAACTATCCCGTGGTGATTAGCTTATGTGGACCGCCTACTTTAATAGATGTTTATGATAGTTGGTTATTGATCCAAATGCTATGCATTCCCAGTGATTTTGTCTACTCGTTTACTCTTATTCATACTGCATATCTTGACATTTATATATATTGCTTGCCGACAGTTGTGTCTGATGATGCTACTCTTGGTGCATGGGTACCGAGCCCTTCTACCTAGAGGAGGAGGCGACAGAGGAAGTTCAGGCAGATCAGCCTGATGACTCCTTAGATTATTGTACGGACGGCATTGTATAGCCGTATCGACCCCATACCGAGAGCCTTCATGACTTATCAGGATTAGCTTCATCTTTTGGTTTCTTTTGTCCATCTTTTGATTAGGCCCAATTTTAGTGTCGCATTCGTTTTGTAATTAATATTTTGTTAAGTGTCTGCAACTAGAACTTTAATTAATATTTCAGTCATTCCTCTTAACTATACAATTCTGAGATACCTCTTGTAATTATAAAGCTTCCGCTAATTGTTGTTTTATTCGAGGAAACGTTTATCCCTCACAGCGGTCTTCGATCCAGATGTAATACAATTGGGGCCCAGTTACATTTGACTTATATGTTGGAAAATTTTTAAATTGGCCCTAATCTCACGCATAGCCCCGATTTCACTTTTAGAGGCGTGACAAAGAGTACTCTAATAACTGTGGGACGAATCATGCTTTCAAAAAGCAGTCGAGATTGTCACAACTTAATTACATTGCAAAAGCAGCAGAGGATCAAATCGTATCGAATATTTACAATGAGGAGATGTGCACTAAAAAATTCAAAAATAATTTTCTCATCGGTAAAATGTAAAAGTAAGAATGAAAATATACAATAGAGAGGTCTGGGCTTTTGAAAGAACATCAAGTAGTGCCACCTCGATACCTATAGCTTTGCTTGTTTATCTGGTTTCAAATTCAAATAAGTTTTATAAGTTCTACAAAACTTAAAACAGGAACTATAATGTAAAGCCGGTCTAGCTTCGAAAAATAAAAAGAAAAAGAAAAAAAGGAAAAAGAAAAAGAAAAAGAAAAAGAAAAGGCTTTTGACAACATTGAAGATGACCATCAGTTGTTGGACCATCCGTGAAGAAAGAAGAAAAGGAGCTGACCCAAAAATTAAAAAAAGGGGGAATGGGCTCCTCCATGTGCAACTGCATGGACTCTTTCCTAGAGCCCAGTTGCGGTCCACCATAAATAGAAAGTGTTCAAAGTCATTTTTCACTTTATATTAATTTATTAAAGCTGGGCTAATTTCACTTGAATTGAAGTTATGCTTCGTGATGAAAGGTGGCAATCATGAGACCTTATTCTTAACTCTACCTCATTGAAATGAGTTTGCTTCTTGTTATTATGCCGTCAACTAATATGTTAACTTTTTGGTGTGAAGACGGTATTAGAGTTAAAAGGTCACGAATTCAAATTCCGTGATAACTATGTTTTCAAGATGATTAATCTTTTGGTGTTAAAGGTTATCAAGATTTGCTTATTGTGTCGGAATCAATGGGTTACTTTATTATTTGTCTGGCGAGTCAGTATTGGAATTGGAATATATGAGTCCGGATCCCCTGTTTGGACCAAACAGGGAAACCCTGTTTGGTCCAATGAGGGGGTGCCACATGGGGAGAAAAAAAAAAAAATTCATTGGGGAGATGGGATGTGGTGATGGGATTTTTTTCCCCCATGTGGCACCCCTTCATTGGACCAAACAGGGTTTCCCTGTTTGGTCCAAACAGGGGATCCGGACTCGGAATATATATATCATACGTGCCTCACACTCAACATCCTCTCCACGTTTGGCATCTCCTATAGAGAAAGAAGCGTTCGGATCTCTTAGCCTTTTTCAAAGAGAAATCCTGCATTAAAAGGAGTAAATTTATTTAGTGGGCAGACCTATTTAAAATCCAAAGTGCACAAAATAAAGAGCCTTCCCTTGCATGGGATACCCCAGAACACACCACTGATCACATCTAACGTGGAATCAACTCATTTTTTTTTTCCGCCATTATCTCTTCCAGTTGTATAAAGTAGCCCCACTATCTCTTTGATGCGTTGTTGCTTCAACCAGCAGCAACAACACCAACGCATCATTCGTGAAATCTACAGAGCACCCTTGGGGGTTGAGTGGAATGGCTTCTTCCAATTCTGCAACAACACCAACGAAGAGTTGCGTCACCATCGAGACCTGCAACCCCGGCCCTGCCAAGAGGTTAGTCAATTTGGATGTCTTCTAATTAGCTCGTTTTTATTCTTTTTGCAATTTCTTACCCGCAACGGAAACTTGGTTTATTTTATTATTATTTTATCATTTGGATAGCTAGCCGAAGAGATCATATCGACAACAATTGCAATTTTTAAGCCCAAATTTTCGTCACGGAGAAGAAAAAAGGTGAAGTAATTTTCCTCTATAGAGACTAGAGAGGATATCAATTTTTAAAAGAGTAGAATTCTCTCACTGTACAAGCACACCCTCATTGTGTACAAACACAACCTTTTTTATTTTATGAGATTTAAAAAAAAAAATCTTTATAAAAAGTGTGTGGGTAAAACACCGTAATGACGAAGTTAAGCAAAGATTACAGCTAAACTCGCCGAACACCTCAGCCTCTGTGGTAGAAGGTCGTTAGCTCGGCAGCTCGGTCAATAGCTCGTTAGCTCGGTAGCTTGGTCAAGAGCTCGGTAGCTCAGTACCGCGGTTCGGCAGCTCGGCATAAATGCCAGCTCAGTACAAAGGCACGCCACGGCCAAGCCATCCTTGGCCTCAGACCAGAGTGCTAGAATCAGAGTGGGCCGCCACCTACCTCCTGGAAATACGGCGCGCCCAGACAGATATGAGCAGTCATTTATGGCGATAGGATCGCTCATTTATGGCGATAAGAAGTGCGCTTTATCAGCCATGTACGCCAACTGGCTGAAGGCGTGGAAAGAGAGGGAGGGGTGTTGCCCATTCCACCTACTGTTGCCAGTCAGGGTAAGGATCGATGTGACCTCACCTCACCTACCCCCACTCACAGAGAGAATGAACGAGGAACGCTCACTTATATATACACATGGGATCAGTCCCACGAAAGGTACGCAATACACAACTCACAATACTCCACATCGTCTCATTCCCCTCTTCCTCCTCCTGTTTAGTTTTCTCAGAACTAACTCAGGCATCGGAGTGCCTTCGGCTCACGGCAGCCAGGGGCTCTGACTCTAGCCTTTCTCCTTCCTTTTCAGGTTCTTGGCGTTCAGCATTCCCTGTCCTAAGGAGTTTTACCTCGATCTCATCTCAATCTAAGTAGGTGTCGTTTTTACCGCCTACAGTTTGGCGCCGTCTGTGGGAAACTGAACAAAAAGCTTGTAAACACCATGCCTCCAAAAACCAGAAATGGCGAAGGACCCTCCAAAGGCAAGGCTTTGTCCATACAGCCTACGCTGGCGCAGAATCTTCCACCTCCACCCCCTCAGCAAAGGAGGTCTGGGGGGAGGTCTCCCACGGTCCAGACACAATCGCGGTCTAGGGGAGTGACCATGCTCTCCCTTCGCGACGTCCCACCTCCGGACCAGCCCCACCATAGCCACAAGCGGGCCATGCAAGGCGACAAGTCAGTCACCAAGCCACACGAGAAGTCAGCGCGGGCTGGATCGCAGTCACACCATCAAGCCAGCCTCGATCAAAACGAAGACCCCCGCCTGGATGACATCAGGGCCCAGAACCGCCTCATCCAGGAACAGCATGAGCTTATCCAACGGCTCAGGCAACAGCTCGACGACAAGAAGGGTCAGAGCCCGCCGCCCAGGCGCCTGGGCCAAGGGCGAGACCGGAGGCACGTCCTCAACAGTAAGAGGCGTGACCGAGACCAAGGGGAAGAAGGCTCCAGTAGCAGTCACATGCATGAAGGGCCGAAGAAGCAACGCCAGGTCTCGGAAGATCAAGAGCTAAAGCAGTGGATCGACCAGCAGGTGAAGCAAACGATCCGCCAGAATATGGAGACTGCTGGTATCGATCGAGACCAGTATACCGCCTTTGAAGCTGAGGACACTGGCGCGTCTCCTTTCTCTAGGGAGATAAGAAAATACACACTCCCCGAGAAGTTCAGCGTCCCGAGGTTCACCCTGTATGACGGAACCTCGGACCCTGCTGCTCACCTCCGACATTACGTCCAGAGGATGTCGGTCTGGGGGGATGACGATTCTCTAAACTGTCGAGTTTTCTCCTCCAGTTTGGCAGATCTCCCCCTGCGGTGGTTTTGCTCGCTTCCTGAAGATTCCATCTCCAGTTGGCGGCAGCTCCGGACCTCCTTCCTGGGAAAATTCCAGGCTCATCGCGTCATCCCGAAGACCGGTGCCGACCTGATGGCCCTCCGAATGCAGGAGAACGAGAACGTCACCCAGTTCGCTCGCAGGTTCTGGACTGTCTACAGCCAGATCGAGTGCGCTTCTGAGGAGCTAGCAGTGAGGTCCTTCCAGCTGGCTCTGCAGCCAGGCATCCCGCTTCGGGCACAGTTGGTCATGTACCCCGTGACCACCATGAAGGAGCTGATGACCCGAGCAAATCGGTTCATCCTGGCAGAAGAAGACGAGGTGCGAGGTCGGGAAAACTTCGGCCTCACTAAGAAGAGCCAATCGGCCAAGGGAGATAGCAGGTCCTCCCGGAGGGAGGATCGTCGCAGAGATCCGTCCCCAGATCGGCGCAAGGCCCGATCCTCGGAGCAGCGCCGAACCCCCTCTACTTCGGCAGCGGGATCAGGGAACGGCAGGAGGTCAGGCCACGAGCTGACCTCCTACGTGGCAGTAAATACCATCTTTAAGGAGCCGATCTATAGGCTCCTCAACAAAATAAAAGCGCAGCCTTTCTTCAAATGGCCGCGGCCAATGACGACCGACCCCTCCTCTCGGGACCAGAGTAAGTTCTGTGCCTACCACAAACAAAATGGGCACAGGACCGATGAATGTAGGAGCTACAAGTTCCACCTGGAAAACCTCGTGAAGGAGGGGCACCTCAGGGAGTACATCAAGCAGGAGGGCCGAGGTGATGACCGACCTCCGCGGCGGGACGCTGACAACCAGGACAGCGAGCCAGAAGGCATCATCAACGTCATTCACCTGGCCGCCCCACCTAAGAAGAGCTCTCAGGCTCGCGCCGAGGCCAGGCGCGCCTCCCATCAGAAACAGGTGCTGACCGCGGCACCAGAGCCGGCCGCGAAGAAAGCCAAAACGGAGGGGGTCAGAATATGGTTCTCTGACAAGGACTTGGAAGACGTCGAGCTCCCACACAACGACGCTCTAGTGCTCACCTTGAAGCTCCAGAACTTCTTGGTTCAGAGAGCCCTTGTCGATTCTGGCAGTTCGTCCGAAGTCCTCTACTACGATTGCTTCAAGAAGTTAAAACTGAAGGACGAGGACCTCCAGGCTGCCCGTACCCCTCTGGTCGGCTTCAGCTCCGAGCCTGTTTATCCCAAGGGTAAGATCTCCCTCAGAGTCCAGGTGGGTGGCGCCTGCAGGCAAGTTGAATTCCTAGTAGTCGATGTCCCCTCCCCATACAATGTCATAATGGGGAGGACGTGGCTGCATAGCATGGAGGCGGTGCCCTCCATCCGGCATCAGAAGCTCAAATTTCCTTTGGAAAACCAGTCGGGCCGAACGGATGTGATCACCGTTAGAGGCGACCAGCACATGGCCAGGCAATGCCTGCTGGCCGTGCTGCCTGGTGAGGCTGAGCCATCCCAAGTCAATGTGGCCGAACTGGATAGAGAGGCCGAGCTCGGGGACGTCGGCAGGGCTCCGGCGCAGAAAAGCATCGAGGACCTCACCAAGGTCAACATTGATCCCGCCGACCCCGACAGATTCTTTCTCGTTGGAAGCTAGCTCCCCGAGTCCGATAAGACAGAACTGCTTGACCTCCTCGTGGAGAATAAGGCGGTTTTTGCTTGGACACCCTATGAGATGCCCGGCATTGACCCGGCAGTCATCTGCCATGAACTGAAGGTGAACCCCAACCATAAGCCCGTGCTTCAAAAACCGCGCCGGACTGGGGTCCCGCAGACCGAGGCCGTGGTTGAGGAAGTTCATAAACTCCTCGAGGCAGGCGCCATAAAGGAGGTCCACTATCCGCAGTGGCTGGCCAACACCGTGGTGCTCAAAAAGAAGACAGGAAAATGGAGGGTCTGCGTGGACTTCACTGACCTCAATAAGGCCTGTCCCAAAGACAGCTTCCCTCTTCCGAAGATCGACCAGCTCATCGATGCCACTGCCGGACATGACCGGATGAGTTTCCTGGATGCCTACCTAGGGTACCATCAGATCCCCCTGTACGCCGCAGACCAGGAGAAGACAGCTTTCATCACTCCCAGGGGCACCTATTGCTATAAGGTGATGCCCTTCGGGCTAAAGAATGCGGGAGCAACGTACCAGCGGTTGGTGACAAAGATGTTCCAGGCCCAGCTCGGGAAGACGGTGGAGGTCTACATCGATGATATGGTCGTCAAATCCAAGAGGTCACAGGACCACTTGACCGACCTCCGCCAGATTTTTGGCATCCTTCACCAGTACCAGTTGAAGCTGAATGCATCCAAGTGCGCCTTTGGTGTCGGATCCGGCAAGTTCCTAGGGAGCCTGGTCACAAGAAGGGGGATCGAAGCGAACCCTGACCAGATCACGGCGATCCAGGAGCTCCAGTGTCCGACCTCGACAAAACAAGTTCAGCGGCTGACCGGAATGGCTGCCGCCCTGAACCGATTTATCAGCCGAGCTTCGGACAAGTGCAGACCTTTCTTCCAACTCTTGCGCAAGGGCTCCAAGTTCCAGTGGACATCGGATTGTTCTCAGGCGCTGCAACAGCTAAAACAATACCTTTCTTCTCCACCGCTGCTCTCCACCCCGACTTTTGGAGAGGCACTGTTCTTGTACCTGTTGGTCTCGGACCATGCAGTGAGCTCGGTGCTCGTCAGAGAGGACAACGGCCAGCAAAGGCCTATCTATTACACGAGCAAAACCCTGCTGGACGCCGAGACCCGGTATTTGCAGCTCGAAAAGCTCGCCTTCGCGCTCGTTAGCGCCTCTCGAAAGCTCTCCCACTACTTCCAAACCTTCACAATAGTGGTAGTAATAGAATACCCACTGAAGGCTCTCCTCCGGAAGGCAGATTTCTCCGGACGGATCTCCAAATGGGCTGTCGAACTGGGGCAGTATGACATCAGCTATCAGCCCAGGACGGCCATCAAAGCTCAAGTCCTAGCGGACTTCATTGTGGAATTTACTCCTCAGAGTTCGGCACCGACCACGCTCGACACCGAACTGCGGGGCGATAGGGGTGCAGAGGTTGTCACCGAGACTGAGCAAGAACAGTCCTGGAGAGAACTCCTAGACTCGTCCTGGAAAGTCTTTGTCGACGGATCCTCAACATCCAAAAGAGCTGGCGCTGGCGTAGTTCTCCAGTCTCCCGAAGGCCTCGTCATCGAACAAGCTCTGACACTTGGTTTCAAGGCATCTAATAACGAGGCCGAGTATGAAGCGCTCATTGCCGGACTTAACAGTGCCAAAATCTTGGAAGCCCGGTCCGTTGTGGTTTTCAGCGATTCCCAGCTGGTGACAAGCCAGCTCAGCGGAGACTACCAAGCTCGGGATGAAAGGATGGCAGCCTACCTTGCCCACGCCAGGGGACTTCTCTCCCAGTTCGAAAGGGCCGAGGTCCGGCAGATCGGTAGAGAATCCAACTCCCATGCAGACGCCCTCGCCAGCCTCGCCTCGGCTGTGGAAGCCGGTGATAAAAGAACTATCGAAGTAGAAACGCTGCGGGAACCCAGCATCGACCTCCAGCGACCCCAGCAGCTCATGTGCCTTGATCTCGGCCCGAGCTGGATGGACCCCATCATTGCATACCTGAAGGACGACCAGCTACCCGAGGACAGGACTGAAGCTCGAAAGGTCAGATTGAAGGCGACCCGGTTCTGGCTCTCCCCAGACAGCAAGCTCTACAGAAAGTCGTTCACAGGGCCCTACCTCCAGTGCGTTCACCCCAGCAAAGTCGACGATTTCCTCTACGAGATTCACGAAGGAATCTGCGGCAGTCATATAGGAGGTCGGTCTCTTGCTTACCGGGCTATCAGCCAGGGTTACTGGTGGCCCTACATGCAAAAGGACGCCCAGCTCTATGCCAGAAGATGCGAGAAGTGCCAGAAGTTCTCTCACTCTCTCTACCAGCCAGCCCAGGACCTGAGCCCCCTCTCCAGTCCGTGGCCTTTCGCCCAGTGGGGCCTGGACATTGTCGGACCGCTTCACCGAACTCCAGGGAACAAAAGGTGGTTGATAGTGGCCACGGACTACTTCACGAAATGGGTCGAAGCTGAACCCTTGTCCTCCATCACCGAATTAGACACGAAGAACTTTGTGTGGAAGAACATCGTCACCAGATTTGGAATTCCCCGTACTCTCATTTCCGACAACGGAACGCAGTTCGATTCCAACCTCTTCAAAAGCTTCTGCCAAGAGTATGGCATTCGCAATATCTACTCCACCTCGGCGTATCCCCAGAGCAACGGTCAGGCCGAGATCTCGAACAAAGTGCTCCTCGACGGAATTAAAAAGAGACTCGACCGAGCCAAAGGTCGATGGGCAGAGGAGCTGCCAAGTGTTCTATGGGCCTACCGAACTACTCCAAGGCGTTCCACCTCGGCTACCCCGTTCTCCCTTGCCTACGGCATGGAAGCAGTTATTCCCCTTGAGGTCGGCCTCCCGACCTTGAGGTCGGAACTCTGTGACCAGGGTCTGAATGATCTGAACGTAGCGCGAGAGCTGAACTTGGCTGAAGAACGAAGAGAGGCGACAGCTATCCACCTGGCCGCCTACTAACAACAGTTGGCCAGGGGATACAACCCGAAGGTCAAGGAAAGAAAATTCGCGATGGGAGAGTTGGTCTTGAAGAAAACACTTCCTGGCGACCGAGATCCTAACTAATGCAAGCTGGCGCCCAACTGGCAGGGACCGTTCAGAATAACCTCTACGGCCGGGAGATCTGCCTACCGACTCGAAGATATGGAGGGGAAGGCGCTCCCGCGACCATGGAATGCGTCGCATCTCAAAAAATTCTACTTCTGAAAAATGTATTAAAGAAATCAAATATCAATAAAAGGCGATTTTTCTGGAATGAGTTTTTGCATTGCTTCGAGATTCACCGCGGCTCGACCCCTCTGATTCGGAGTATCAACTGTCAGCTCGGCGCCATCGCCAGCTTCAACAGAACCATACGCATCAGGGTCCGGTATCAGTACCACCCTCGCGGCTCGGCGCCTCTGTTCAGAGGGCCAACCGCCCCCAGCTCGGTGCCTGCACCAGCCTGGGCGGCACAGCCATATGCACATTAGGGTCCGGTATCAGTACCACCCTCGCGGCTCGGCGCCTCTGTTCAGAGGGCCAACCGCCCTCAGCTCGGTGCCTCCACCAGCCTGGGCGGCACAGCCATATGCACATCAGGGTCCGGTATCAGTACCACCCTCGCGGCTCGGCGCCTCTGTTCAGAGGGCCAACCGCCCTCAGCTCGGTGCCTGCACCAGCCTGGGCGGCACAGCCATATGCACATCATGGTCCGGTATCAGTACCACCCTCGCGGCTCGGCGCCTCTATTCAGAGGGCCAAGGCGGCACAGCCATATGCACATCAGGGTCCGGTATCAGTACCACCCTCGCGGCTCGGCGCCTCTGTTCAGAGGGCCAACCGCCCTCAGCTCGGTGCCTGCACCAGCCTGGGTGGCACAGCTAAAAGCATCAGGGTCCGGTACCAGTACCACCCTCGCGGCTCGGCTCCTCTGTTCAGAGGGCCAACCGCCCTCGCTTAGTACCTATTAAACTACTCGGCAGGCTACTTGTGTCGATACTCATTCCACCACAAACAAGACAAGGAGAAAGGAAGCCAGAATGTGAAGAAGGTTTTCATTAATCAAGGACTCTGATTACAAGATAAATGGAGATACATTAAAAGAAAAATTACAAAAAGTCTCAGAGGGCTGCAGCTTCTACATTGCAATCAATCTCTGGAGGGACCTCGGCCACGACCGCGCTGGCCTCGGGAGCGGTCGGGGTAGCTTCAGGAACGGCCGCGCCCGCTTCAGGAACACTAGCCTCGGGAGCGACGGTTTCAGGAGGGGCCTCGACGACCGCAGCCACTCGGTAGCCCTCGGGATCAGCGCTGGCAGCTGGAGCCTCTTGAGGCGCCCCGGGAGCGGCGTTCGCCTCCGGACACGCTTGCGAAGGAAGGTTAGAAACCCGAGACACGGCCGCGAGTCCGGAGTCCGAGCAGGAGAGATTTGGGGGATTTTGGAAAAGAGGGCTATCCTCGGGGACCCCAGCTTTGTGCAAGGCTGCCTTCCACCCAAGCTCCCAGGCTCGGTCCCGGATCCCCGGCAGCTGAGCCTTGTAGTCAGCGGACAGCCTCCCGACCTCCTCCCCCATGATGGAGTTATGCTCAGCGAGGAACTCCTCCTTGAGCCTGGCCTCTTGTTTTGCCAGGGCAGACTCAATCTCGGCCGCCTTCCCCCTCAGCGCCATCTCCAGGGAACCTTGCGCCTGGTTCCGCTGAGAGAGGAGCCTCCTGTTTGTCCCCTTCGCACTCTCCAGGTCGTCTTCCAGTCGCTTTGCCGCAATCCGGAGATCGTCGAGCTCAGAGGCAAGGTGGAGGTTCTGGCTCTTCTCGTCCTCCAGCTCATCCTTGAGGCGCTCGACCTCGACCTTTGACTCCTCGAAATAAAAAACGAGGCCGGCGTTCCTGGCCGCCACCTCTGCCAGCGTCGCGTCCTTAGACGCCAAGGACGCCCGCAGCTCGTCCCTCTCAACCACCCATTCCGCCTCCCTCGCCTCGGCTGCATCGAGCCTCTCAATGCCCATTTGGCACCTCTGCAACAGCTGCAAGATGAGAACCCGAAGTCAATAAAACGACACCGGACTAAAAGCTGAGAGAAAAATACTGCACTTACCGACACCAGGGATCGCATCGAGGAGAGCAGGAGTGACTCGTTGTCCATCTCGGCCCACCTTGCCTTGTCTTGAGGAAGGGCGCAGGCTCGTCCTAGCGCTGCGACCACTTGGGGATCGGTAGCGCGGTCTGTCTCGGCCAGCGGCCTCCCCAGAACCTCCTCGATGGCCGGCCTCCACGGAGCCGGAGGAGGAGGCAGGATCGTCCCACCAGCAGGCGGAGGCAAGAAGGGGCCAGGCGAGGCCTCAACCCTTGCCCTCTTCTCGGGTCGCCCGCTCTCAGCGACCTCGGCGGGGCGAGCCCGACCTCCGGCCCCCACGGCATGATCAGAGGGTGAGTCATCCGCGACGACGGCCGGAGGCGGAGCTAAGACGACCTCTGCCTCGTCGGGCCGAGCAGCCCCAATCGCGGCGGTACCAACCGTCTCGGCGTCTGGGGCAGGAGTGCCACCCGGGAATGCCGGAGGCGTCGCAGCCACTGCCTGAGGAGGATCCCGGACCCCGCTTCCGATGTCCCCGAAAGCCGCCGCGAACAGGTCTTCTGCAGCGTAGCGTCGCCCGCGCTGGCGTAGCATTTCCTCTTCCTCTTCCTCTTCCTCCAAGCTGGAAGCTACTAGCCTCCTTCGGGAAGGCCGGGGTTTGGCTCTCGAGGTCCCGACAGGCTCCGCGGCGGAGACTGCTGGAGCACGGTCTACCAATTCAACCAGACGTCCGGTGGGAATCGCAACGGTCACCGCCGCCGAGCCGGGCACCGCGGTCGTCGCTGCTCCTTGACTAACGCCTTCCCCGCTCAGCACGGAGTCTATCCCCGATACCTTTCTGGAGGTGTTGAAGGACCTGTAGTGGGGCACGTACCCCAGGAGAGACCACGCAGCACGACAGTTGTGGCCGCGGTAGTTCCTCACCTGCTCGTGCCACGCGCTGTTCACCTTCCAACGGTTCCTCCTCGTAAGCTCCCTCTTTTCGCGGAAATCTGCATGGACAAAATCGTGTCAGGAGCCAGACAGAGAAAGAAAGGAAAGAACTGCAAACCGAAAGAACTTCGGTCTTTACTTGGAGGAATTCCTATTTTTCGAGGGACCCGGACTGTGGTGGCAGGCTCTGCTTCACCGAACTCCCATCCTCCTCTGATGAGTACTCGGTCTTCACCCGCGTACCTATTGGAGTCCTCCAACGCGGTCACGAACCCAGTCCGGCGGACTCTCAGCCGGAGGTAGTAAGTGTCCCCTTCTGCGGATTTGCAGAGGTCATACGTGTCCTCGATGTCCGGGACACCGAGGCCGATTTTCAGGATCTGGTTGAGCCGCACTACTCCCATTATGATTTTGTATCCATTGGGGAGTAGCTGGCATAGGCACAACCTCCACTCCCAGAGGCAATCCCGGACCAGTGGGTGCAGGGGGAAGCGGACCCCCCCTTCCACTACAGAGACCAGCCAGAACGGCATCCAGCCATCACGATAGGTGAGGCCGTCATCAGGGTCATCCGGTCTGACCTCCACATTGGAGGGGACCTTGTATAAATCCCTAAAATGATCTATGGAACCTGGGTCTCCTAACAAATGTCTATAGACTCCCATTCTCGACTCGGACGAGGACCTATCTAAAAGAAAAGACGAGGAAAACGGAGAGGAGTCCTACGAATAGGGACTGCACAAGCAGGATCGTCGGAAGTCCGCAGGCGCCGGAGAAAGTTCTCTTGCAAAGCGCAGTAGAAATCTGAAGAAAGCAGAGGAAAGTGAAGACGGAGGAGGCGCCCTGATTTATAAGGCCTAGGGGCGTCGATTCGACTTTCGAGGAGAGCCTTTAAGAGGCGTCCCCTCAATCAGCCCTAACGTCCCATCTCGCAGCCCTAACGTCTCCTCGAAGTAATTGCAAGATAGCCAAAAGAAGCGACACGTGTCACCACTAGCGCGATATCCGAGGACTATTGAATATCCAGGACAGGCGAAGAGACATCTCGAAGGGGACCGCACGATAGCAGCGACCTCCAGGCCCAAGGGGACCCTCCTGATCCGAAGCTCCCTCGTCACGGTACTACCCTCATATGACGATAACCCTCACTTGAGCACGGTAGCGGAGCCAGCTATACGGTCATCAAGCTTCTGACCTCCTCGAGCTGGGAGGCTCTCAGAAGTCAAAAGCTAGGGGGCAATTGTGTGGGTAAAACACCGTAATGACGAAGTTAAGCAAAGATTACAGCTAAACTCGCCGAACACCTCAGCCTCTGTGGTAGAAGCTCGTTAGCTCAGCAGCTCGGTCAATAGCTCGTTAGCTCGGTAGCTCGGTCAGTAGCTCGGTAGCTCAGCACCGCGGTTCGGCAGCTCGGCATAAATGCTAGCTCAGTACAAAGGCACGCCACGGCCAAGCCATCTTTGGTCCTCAGACCAGAGTGCTAGAATCAGAGTGGGCCGCCACCTACCTCCTGGAAATACGGCGCGCCCAGACAGATATGAGCAGTCATTTATGGCGATAGGATCGCTTATTTATGGCGATAAGAAGTGCGCTTTATCAGCCCTGTACGCCAACTGGCTGAAGGCGTGGAAAGAGAGGGAGGGGTGTTACCCATTCCACCTACTGTTGCCAGTCAGGGTAAGGATCGATGTGACCTCACCTCACCTACCCCCACTCACAGAGAGAATGAACGAGGAACGCTCACTTATATATACACATGGGATCAGTCCCACGAAAGGTACGCAATAAACAACTCACAATACTCCACATCGTCTCATTCCCCTCTTCCTCCTCCTGTTTAGTTTTCTCAGAACTAACTCAGGCATCGGAGTGCCTTCGGCTCACGGCAGCCAGGGGCTCTGACTCTAGCCTTTCTCCTTCCTTTTCAGGTTCTTGGCGTTCAGCATTCCCTGTCCTAAGGAGTTTTACCTCGATCTCATCTCAATCTAAGTAGGTGTCGTTTTTACCGCCTACAAAAAGAATGGTCAAATATGTGATTACTAAGCATTATTTATCATAGGGCTATCTTATGCTAGGGCCAATTACAGTTGGGCATGCGATAGATATGAATACTTCTCATATTGTCTGATCGATATAATTGTATATTTGGACTACATATAAAAATCAAATTGAGAAGATTTCGAAAGGAAAATGCATACCGACATTTTTGTTGTTGATATTAAACTATTTTTGATGTAAATAAACTACACAAAATAACTGATAGTGACTCCAATAGAATTCCTATACATTTGAGGTTTTGAATAAAACTCCGGAGGTCCTTTGAATCACACTTCACAGCTCTTCAAACCATGATTTTCAATTCTGGTACGGATATCCAAGCCGATTAAGAGTGACCAAGCCTTTGTGCCAGACCTATAAGTCGCGCCTGTTCTAAAAATTGTAAGTTTTTTCAAGGTAAACGAAAAATAGAGAATAATAGAAAACTTTTATCCATCTCTTACATAATGATTTTTAGTATTTTTGAGCGCCAATTCACTAGTGGCATAATATATGATTGCTAGTTTTATGGATAAATGATATAATGCCCATTATTGAAGCATGACAAATCTCACTAATACACTTTATTTAAGTCTAACAAATTTTACTAACTCAAGTCTCTTTTAATGGGCCCGCCTGGAGGCATGAAGACTATTGGAGCATGGCTATTGAAAGTCTTGAATGTGGGTTGTAGAAGATGTAATATCAATCCACTCAATTTATTTTTTTCGTAAATAAGGTCTAGGCATTTAAGTAGAGGTCATGCATAATAACCCTCACCGTTGATCTGACTATAAAGGAAAGAAAGCTCGACGTTTTTTCTCCTCAACACTTTGACAGTTTACTAATATAGTAAACGTAAAGTAAAGCCTCCATTTTTCAGACAAAATTTCACATCAAAAGCACTTTAATTTAAAACTCTCTCAATCTTTTTCAAAAAAAGTAACAACCTTTATCAACTAAAATACAAAAAAACTCCACTTTTACATACAAAAAGTAAAAAAGATTCCATAACAAACAACTAAAAATAAAATACCATCATAACCTACTTATATTTTATTATTTCTTCAAAATCAATTTTACTTCACTTGACTCTATTAGTAGAGTTGCCAAACCAGCCCTAGGGCTTTAAGTCGAAGTTAAAATTTGAGCTAATACCTATACATCAAGCAAAGGTTGACATGTATCGGAAAAGTCCCACATCCTATATCGCAGTATCAGACTCTATTTTCCGGGGGGTGGGGGTGGTCTGCGCGAAAAATAAAAAATAAAAATAAAGACACGAGCGAGTTGGGTCAGCAGGGCTCAGCCCAGTAGCACTCCCATCTCTCCCAGACAACCTGCAAAAACCCTAAAAAAGCCCTTCCCACCGCCTACAAATACATTTCCAAACCACAGTCCAAGTTAAGACATGCTCAAATCCCCTTCTGCAAACCGTAACAGGTAGAAATGAAAAAAACAGAGTCTGAAGTTCGAGGAGCACCAGTAGCTCACTCTTCTTGCAAACAAAATCAACCCATGCCCAAGCCCGCCAATCTCATAAATCTTTTTCCAATAATCATTCAACCACCACAGAAGATATCAAGAAGAACCCAGCAACATCTGCAGCGAGTACAATGAGAAATGAGGACACCCAACTCACTACTGCATGGAGAAAAACACATTCCCATTTCTTCAGATCTCGCCCCTCCAAAGTAAGCCCATTTCATTTATTTTCCTCTTCTGAAACACTCAACACACACACACACTCTCTCTCTCTCTCTCTCTCTCAGATCCCAACAAACACGAGGTCAGTCAATCACTGTTAGTCTTACCAGGACCTCACGCACTCACTTCTTTTGCCAAAAATAGCGTATATCCCGACCACAAAAAGACTTGCCTCACAAAGAAAGTGCTAGGTAGGTCAGCCCACTAGGCCAGCCGCCAAACACAAATCAGTAGGCCCAAGGCTATCATCCATCCAACCCTTACACACCAATATGGAAATATACCCCTGAATGTCACAAGATCCACTCCTGATGACACTCATCCGAATCAAATTGATCATTGTGTTGAAATCAACAAGTGATTCTTTATAAAATTGTTAAAACTTTAAGCACATAGATTTAGGGGTTATGATGATCTAACGGTGCTGAAATTTTGGTTATAGACAGGTCCCACCGAGATCTTTCCTCCCAATGGACTTCCATCGTCATCATGCATTAAGGTGGGCTTCATTGGGCGACACATTTTTTTTTTTTTTTTACAAACAAACCAAAGTCGTTTTGTAGCGCTACCTCCATTAGCGTATCCACTGAAACATTTGCATAATATATACATTAATACCATATACAAAATAGGGATATTTACATTTTCGAGATTTTATAGCTATAAAAGCAAAACAAAACTAAAAAATCCGGGCACCCGATCTCAACCTAAATTGCACTTGGTTAGGGACTTCACAGTACATTGGGTAATGATCCGGGTCCATTTTTGTTTTACCCACATGCAATTTAGGTTAGGCTTGGGTTGAGCCAATCCCTGCCGTAAACTGCCCTAGACCGACATGGTCTCATGTCAAGCATCTCATAAAAGAGAGGGTGCCAGCGCATAGATCATAGGGATTTTTACCAAAAAAAACTATTAAAGAAAACTCTATTAATTGGCAATTAAGGATTTGAGTTTTCACTTGAGAACCTAAAACTAGTAATTTTTTTCCACTAATATACCTAAAGTTCCATCAACCTCTTTCCCGTTTTACTTCAGTCTAAAAAGGCCTTCCCACTTTAACATACTTTATTCCTACTTTTTCAATGATTTGATATTTATTTTATTTTAACTCCTCCACACATGTAAACAAAAACATGTCCTAAATTTAATCGGGTGGTTCTTGACTTAGGAGAAAAGGATGTCTTTAGCATCAAAGATGGTTTATAGGAAAAAGACATCTCTTGCTTTCTCCTTCTAATGAATCTATAAAAATGATAGCTTGCTTTTAGGTAAAAGAAAGAAGAAAACACAATTGATTGAAAACCCTATTTCTAATAATCATATCCATCAAGAAGCTGCTTTTCTGTCTCATATCTTGAGACTTTGTTACTCAAAACTGTCCTCAAGAAGCTGCTTCTCTGTCTCATACTTCTATTACTATCCATCATCCTTCATATTTGTAGTGGTAGTACCTGAAATTCTCTCTACTGCTCCAACCAATTGCATTGTCACACTTTTCTGTAGAAAAGTGGATGGTTTTCCGCGGAAAACCTATTTTTCATGCGTTTGGTACGGAACAATTCCACGAAAATGTTTTCCTTCCTGGTCAGTATTTTCTTTGCTAATGCTGGAAATGGGTTTCCTATGGAGGGTATGAAAATGGATTTCCTCGAAAAACTTCTCCCTCTTTTCTTCACACTTTTCCATTTCAACCCAAATCCTTCCTACCTCGTCAGCACTTTCATTGCTAATGCTGGAAATGGGTTTCATATGGGGAGCATGGAAAATGGATTTCTTCTGAAAACTTCTCCTTCTTTTCCTCACTCTTTCCCATTTCAACCCAAATCCTACACTCTTTTATTTTTTTTATTTCTTTAAATCACTAGCCATCATTTTTAATTATCAATTTGATGGGCTAGTCTCACTGGAACCGGTCTTCAGTAGAGCACAGAATTTGGACAGCATGGATTGGCATGCTTATGTGGCACATGCTTGATGAAAGTCAACAACTAGTTTTGTGGTTTGAAGACTGATACCACTATCTTCTCCATGTAGCTAAAATATTCTGAACTGTGAGTTAGATGAATCTAGGAATATAAATATCTTAACTTATCACCTTGGTTTCAATAATATGTTACTAATAAAAAGACAACAACTGATATTGCTCTGCTGTCCTTTATTAGTGTTTGTCTTTATCAGTCTCGTCTTCTTGATTGATTCAGCATTTCACATGCAAACCACAGGGTTTTCGCTTTTGTGCCACCTTACTAACCAGAAAGTGACATTGTTTTATTTCTTTTCTTTACCAGTTAACAATAAGCAGAGTACAGGTAATTGGATGTACTGGTAAACCGAGTGAAGTACAACTGAGTTTACAAGGATCCAAACAGCACATCTTCCATGTTTCATAGTTGCTATGGAACTCCTGGAGCCAATCATTGTTAACATTTCGACCTGTCTGTATTCACGCCTTCCTCAACAACTAGATTATCTCAAAAGAGAGAGAAAATGTAGAGAACTTAGTGACCCAACAAGAAGAATTAAGCAGCAGAGAAAAAGAAGTGTTGATGGAGATAGAGAACGTCAAGATGCAAACAGGAAAGAAACTCAGGGGTCAGGTAACGGTATGGCTGAAAAGTGTAGAGAAAGTCACAAAAGAAGTGCATGAAATAGAATTCAAATCAAGAGAAGCCATGGGATGCTGTAAGGGGTGCTTTCCAAACTGTTTCTTACGCTTAAAGCTAAGCAAGCAAGCTGCAAAGAAGATTGAGGCAGTATCCGAGCTACTACAGAAGGGCCGATTCACAGATGGGTTGTTTGTTAATTTACCAGAAAGTAGAATGACTTTACCGACATCAACTCTATTGGGTGGAACAGCTGAAAAAACCAAGGAGAAGATCTGGGAGTGCTTAATGGATGTTAATGTTGCAGTACTTGGTGTGTATGGTATTGGGGGAGTAGGCAAGACGACCATCATGACACATATCTACAATCAACTCATTGAAGACTCTATTTTTTATAGTGTCATTTGGGTGACAGTATCAAAAGCTTCAACCTTGGAACAACTGCAAAACAATATTGCAAAGTCATTGGATCTTGAACTTTCAAAGGAGGCAGATGAAATGAGAAGATCTCAGGAATTATTTGCAGCTTTCAAGCGGAGGAAGAAATTTGTGCTTATCTTGGACGACATGTGGATTGCATTTCCTCTAGAAAAGGTTGGGATTCCTAAACCAGATCAAGAAAATGGATGTAAGTTGGTATTAACCACTCGATTGTTAGACGTTTGCCATGCTATGGAAAGTCAAAGGGCAATCAAAGTAGAGATTCTCACAGCGGAGGAAGCATGGAAGTTGTTCAAGGATAAAGTAGGTCACGACTTTTCCCCTGAGGTAGAAGAAATCGCAAAGCTTGTTCTCAGAGAATGTGGTGGTTTGCCCCTTGCAATTATCACTGTAGGTCGAAGCATGAGGGAGAAGAAAAACATTCGATTATGGAGAAATGCACTAAATGAATTTAAAGGTTCAAAGGTGGAGATTCAAGGCATGGAAGAAGATGTATTCACAAGTCTAAAATTCAGTTATGTTCAACTGAGAGACAAAAGAATCAAAGATTGTTTTTTGTATTGTGCATTGTATCCTGAAGATCTTGCTATTCCTACGAAGGACCTAATAGAGCATTGGATGGGGGAGGAGCTCATAGAAGAAGTTGGGGATATGGAAGCTGAAATGGACAAGGGGCACACTATATTGGATGAACTCATGTCTGCTTGTATGTTAGAAGGAGTTCCCAGTGGGATTTATGGTGAACGCATTAAGATGCATGATTTGATTCGGGATATGGCCATTGACATCACAAGAGCCCAACCTCTGTTCATCGTTAGAGCTGGTGTTGGGTTGAAAGATGCACCAAAAGAGGATGAATGGTTTAGAGATGTTGAAAGGATCTCACTAATGCGAAACAACATACAGATGCTTTCAGGCAAACCTATTTGTCCTTATCTGTCGACATTGTTATTGCAAGAAAATCGCTGCTTAAAGGTCATCCATGATGGCTTCTTTGAGCACATGCAAAGTCTAAGAGTATTGGACCTATCTTACACCATGATTGGATCGTTGCCAGAGTCGGTTTCTAATTTAGAGAACCTACGCCTGCTCTCATTGCATTACTGTTTCAAACTAAAGAAGTTACCTATGCTAGCAAAGCTCAAGGCACTTCGCATGTTGGACCTTTATTATACCCCCATTGAAGAACTGCCACAAGGGATGGAGGCATTGACTAACCTTAGATGCCTTAACCTATCTTGGACATATAAACTCCAGTCATTGCCTGCTGGAGTTTTTCTTGAGCTCTCTAATTTGGAAGACTTGAGAATGTATGGAAACCAATGGAGATGGTCGTCAAATACAGTGACTGGAGGTGCCAGAATTGAAGAATTTAAGAGTTTAAGACGCTTGGCTAACCTCAGCACCCACATTGCAGATTTGCCAAGCTTCCTTAGCTTTGTTAATTCTAGAAATTCGCAGTGCTTGAAAACCTTCCATCTTATGGTAGGTGCGTCTTCACAATTCAAGTTGCTTCCTTCAGATTATGCCATAGAAATCCATGGTTGTGATCTCATATGCCAAGATTGGTCTCTTGTCTTCCCAGATAATACAAGAGTTTTGGGTATCTACGAATGCAATATCATTCGACTATCACAACTGTTCTGCTTAGCAAACATGAGGGAATTAAAAGAATGTTTCATCTATAGATGCGATCAGATGGAGCACATTTTGATGGAAAATGAGATTACCTTGTCTGGCTTGGAGATGTTAGACCTAAGAGACCTACCCAAAGTGCATGCTCTTTACAAGGGAGTTGTCTCACATGACACTCTTGAAAGCTTGAAAAACTTGAATATAAGGTCATGTAGTAGCATGAAGAATATATTCTCTCTTAAGTTGATACAACACCTTCAAAAACTTGAACAAATTAAAGTCCATGATTGCGATCTAATGGAAGAAATAATAGAGGAAGAAAAAGAAATATGTCAAAATATGGATGAAATCGCCTCTGCAATTACACTTCCAAAGTTAAAGAAGCTAAGTTTAAATGGATTATGCGTCCTGAAGAGCATTTGTAAAAGGAAGATCATCTGTAGTTCACTGCATACAATAAGCATCCGGGGATGTCCACAGCTGAAGAATATCCCTTTCTCCATAGAAATTCTAAAACCTGTTCTGAAAAAGATCAAAGGAGAGAAGGAATGGTGGGATGCCCTCGAGTGGGATGACACCAATGCCAAGGCCCTCCTTCAGCCACATTTCATGGAAATTGTAGAATGAAATTATAGGAGAAAGGTAGCATGCAAAGAGTTTGCTTGTTTATTCAACTTACTGGATTTGCTTTCTCTGTTACCGTTCTTGATCATGTCTTTTGTTGATCTTAGGGGATTGTGTTTTTGTTGGCATATTTTTTTTTGTTGATCCTTGTACTTTTTTCCCCTTGTCAAATAATATGGTACTGGGAGTGTATCAAAGTATTGTTTACATATTCAAGATTAATAGTAAAAGAATGCCAGACAATGCATCTTTCCTTGATTTATTGCATAAAGACTTGTAGTTGCCACCTATGATGCACGGATATTTCAAAACGGGTAAGGTAGTGTCATATCGTATCCGATATTTCACTTTTATGTGTAAAATCCGTGTCCTTGCCATATTCGTGGCATATCCCTGCCGTATCCGTGCCATGTTTGGGCATCATACGTTGCCACCAGTTAAAGAGTAGTGTTGTAGGCGACAGGGACATCTGGTCGACTACATATGCTGGTGAGAAGAATAAAGTGGTACAGATTGCTCCGTAACTATTATTACACCTAACCCAGACCCCTTTTCTTAAATGATACCTAATGCAATCCCATTACAGGAAAAGAAATCAAATTTACCTCCATTTATGCGGTCATTTGGAGAAGTGAGTTGGTGGCATGCCATGGACTGATAGAAAGATTTTTTCAGCTCCGGATAATGTTGCACATGGTTTAATTATCCTATAACTGCTTAATGCAAACAGTTCCTGAGGGTATGGGTTTAAGTCCCCCACATTATTACTCCCTCCCTTATATAATTATTTGTATATTTGGGCCGGGTTGGAGATTCCAGCTCTCAACCACCAAGTAGAAATTGGAAAAAAAAAAAAAAAATTCTGACCACGAAAAATCTATTATAAACTACACCCCGCGCCTGACCAAAAGCAGACCGAGCCAGATCCTTAAGCACCCTTGAAAAAAAAAAAAAATCCTTTTAAAAGAAATTTTCAAAAAAGTTACTCTCTCACCTTTTGGTTTCGGTGAACTTTTACTTTTTTGTTCCCTCTTAAAACATTCACTTTATTTCATCGGTAAAGTAAATTAACCAAACAAGCGCTTTATTATATACTCATTGTGATTTGATATTATCGCATCTAAACATTAATCATACATGACCTCTCATCATTGTGTGGGCCCAAACCCCGACCCGTGACTCAATCCAAATGTAAATAAAAGAAAAAAATAAACAAAAATAATAAAAATAAATAGCATAGCTGCAAGTGCAGGGTTACCGCCGAATAAATCACGCGCATTCTCGAAACGTTCTGTGATTCAATCCACTTGATACCAATTTCATGCCAACAAACCCCACCCTAGGTCTGTTTTTCTTAGCGTAGTTGGTTCTCCCGTGGTAATCTCTCTGACTACTACTGGCTTGGCTAGGCTGGCCTTCTATTAAACATGGTAAGCCTCCCATCAGTCATTTATTGTTTGCCAATGACACTATCTTATTCACAAATGGTAGTAAACCCTCAATTATGAAGCTGATAAAATTTATCTCTATTTATGAGGAGTCGTCTGGACAGCGGATCAACAGGGATAAGAGCTGCTTTGTTGTTTAAAAAAAGGCTTCAGAAGGATAGGAATTTTTTTTTTTACAGAATCCTATGCCGGAATAGTAGCTGTCACCGGTATATCTTATTTAATTAATAATAATAGAATATGAAAATCTTGGAGCAGGAGAACTTACAACAAACTCGGTATTCTCTGTAGTCGCTCTAGTATATGGAAGACATCCGGTGGAAGGAAGAGATACAACCGGAAGGAAAAATGTACTACGTGCTAACGAACTAAGCGCCGGAAAGTATGCCGACTCTCAAAGAGCCTTCGGCAACATTCGTCTCAAGTGCCAAACGGGGGATCTGAAGACTGAGGTCACTTGTTGCGTGATTGACGGTGACACCTCCTACGATTTGCTGCTTGGAAGGACTTGGATCTACAGCAATATCGTCGTACCTTCCGCCCTTCCTCAATGCTTAAAATACGTTGATGAGAAGGGACAAGTTCACAGGGTTTTTGCCGACAAGAAGCCCTTTATTTAAAGGAGTCGAGGCACGATGCATACTGTATCACAGCTGTATCTTATCTTATAGCCCGACGCGGAGGGTCACCTTTTGAAGCTAGATAGCCGCCCCTTTCGCGTTTTTGAACTCAGTAGATAGAAGAAATATATCCATTAGATAGATAAGGAGTAGGTGGGTGAGTGAGTCTCCCTGACCTGAGCGATTTCGATCACCTTTGCAGGCAGCTGAAGCCGAGGCGTATCATCAAATTTGACTAAGAAGGGAGCAAATGAGCAAATGCAACTTTTCCTCCGCTCAGAGTGGAGGAATAGTTGCAAATGCCTATTTACAATGCTTCGCGGTAAAGCTGCATGACTGCCCCAGTCCATTTCGATCAAGCTTCCGCAGTTGACACAAGACTTTATGTTTCCTATAACACGAGGCATTCCTTTGAGTGGATATAACTAGGTGAGCTGCAAATTTAGGAAGCAACCCTTTTACCAAGTAATAAAAATTCTATTGCATAGAGAACATACATGAGTACCATATCGCAACAATAGAGTAACAAAACATAATTGGTGATCCTTCTTGTGGGCTAGTTTCTTTATTATTAGATCAGAGTACGTGATATTATATATAAAAAATGAAAACACAACAACCCATTCATTTTGAGTCGAAACTTTAGGATTCATCCACAGATAAGAAGGGATTCATCTTGAACCATGTGGACTACAGATTTACGGGCCGAAGGTGGAGTTCGGGGAAACTGTTGCAATGTTACCATATAATGGTTGCGCAAGAGGATTTGATCTGTCTCTTATCCAAAAGGTGTATGTTTTGAACATGGAGCTCCCGCTCCTTTTCAATTTTGCTTCGAGTGATGTAAAATCAGTCCCAACTAGATTGAAATTTGTCGCGGTGAGAATTCGAGGGCAAAATGTAGTTTTGAGCGGTTTAAATTTCAGAAGTTGCTTGGCTAATGGCTTTATTGGGTTCCAATATATAACAGAATTTGGAACCACAATAAATAGGAGTTGAAAATATTATTAATATATGTGGCCAACCTCATAGGTGTTTTGGCCCACCTTGATTTAAAGACTGCCAGCATTGATTAGAAAAACTGCATCACGAAGTGAGATCGCTGGTGAGACCCACCTCAGAGGAAGGGAAGAAAGAAATAGTTTGGATGAGTCAAAATTGGGCAAGAGAGCAGTTTTGTGATGATTGATCAGTTAAAGGGAGAGATGAGATAATAGGTGGCCTAATTGGACCCATTTTTGCTTTCCATCCATATAGCAAATAAAGCATACGATCGCGCACAGAGAACATCTATGGGGGACAACTCAGAATACTTTAGATCTCATAACATATTAGAGAGTGGACCTTATATCTAGGGCTGCACATGGGCGGTTCGGAATGGTTTAACACTAAAACCAATAACCAAACCAAACCTGTCGGTTTTTTAATTAACAAATTAGATCCAATCCGACTGATGGAGAGGACTTAAACCGAACCGAACAGTTTGGTTCGGTTCAGTCGGTTAAACCGTTGTTTTTTTTATATAAAAAATTAGACATTAAAAATTTCAAAATGATGAGACTCCATCGTTTGCATTTATTCCAATGTTTAGTGTAAACATAAAAATCCAACATTCCAGTGATCCATATAAAAACTAATACAGAACCGATCAACTATGAGGCACATAGGCAGTATTGAGTTCATATAAAAATGAGTTGTCAAATGTAACTATAAAAGTAGTGAATGAAACCCTGATGCTAAAATAATAAAAAAGCAATACTTAAGTTAATGTACACGGACGGTTCGGTTTAAGCGGTTTTTATAATACCCAAACAGTTAACCGAACCGATTTAAGCGGTTTTTATGATTACCAAACTGTTAACTGAAGCGATCAACTATAAACTGATCCGAACCACCCGATTCTATCGGTTCGGTTTGGTTTTGCGATGATACCAGATCTTTTGTGTAGCCCTACTT